>CM024698.1:30221548-30821548 GCA_014182845.1 Corymbia calophylla | reverse complement strand
ATTCACACATAATCTTTTCATAATTTTCTCAAATTTAAATGATATTTCACATTTTAGGGGATAGCAAAACAGTATTTAACAAGCCCAACTGACAATGTCAATAGTGCTTGGAGTCCTAACAGGATCTCGTGATTTTGAACGTTCAGTATTTTGATCGTTCACGTCAAAGAAGATTTGTAAATTTTTTGACAATGATTAGCATTTGTGGGTTCGAACTATAAGCAGAGGACGGTTCCACTGTATTCATGTCAAAGAAGTTCTAAAAAAATAATACAGATCTCAAAGATGCAGAGAAAACTAACCGAGTCTCTTCTCTCAGCCTTCGCAGCTGCCAAAGCAATTCCTCTGTAAAAGATTAGAGACGCCTTGGACCAACCCGAAGCCGAAGCCATTCCCTTAGACAGAATCATCACACCCAGTACTGTCGCCTTCGAAGGCATTGCTCCCTCGCTCTCTCTCACGCTTTCTCTTGCAGTGGCACAGGATGTCTGTAGACATTAGACAACCTTCTGTATTACACTTACGTAATTTTCTTGAAGTTAAATAAGATTTTAAATTTTAGGAGAAAGCAAAACACTTCTTAACAGGCCCAATAGAGCTCGGACTTTCGATAAGATCCTCGTGATTTCTAACATTCAGTGGTTCAATCGTTCATGTCAAAGAAGATTTGTAGAATTCCCGATGGTATTAAGCATTTGTGGGATCGAACTACAAGCAGAGGAACGGTTCCACCGCATTCATGTCAAAGAAGTTCCAAAGAATAATACAAATCCCAAAGACGCAGAGAAAACTAACCCGGTTCCCTCTCCTAATTTGGAAAACGACATCTGCAACAGCGATCATTCCCAGCAAAATAAACAACGCCAAGAACCAAGGTGAACACATCGGGAGAGACGGATTCACCACAGCCAGTATTGTTGCTGTCAAAGCCATTGCTCGCTCTCTCTCTCTCTCTCTCTCCCTCCCTCGCCGTCTGTGGCGCTTTCTCTCGCAGAGGCACAGGAGGCCGATAGACATTAGACGAAAATATATTTTACATTTTACACTTGACCAAGACCATTGACCTCTGGGCACCCGTAGGCGCTTGGGCAACGTGAGGGAAAATTGTCGTGTACTCCCGAAGAGGATGCGATACACGGATCGTATTCGTCCTCAGATCGTTCAATGAAAACTGGATCCTCCGAATATAAATCAAGTTCTGCTGATATTACTCTAATGGAGGATATCAACGACGTACTATTATTGCCAGAAAGCCCAGTTTGCGGGTTGGCAAGGCAACACAAATCATGTCAACCCAAACCAACATATTTTTAAGTCGGTTTATTTCATGAAAAATGAATAATTTATTTATTTTAATTATTTATATTACTTGAAATAATTTGTTGATGAAAAGTGTTTTTATTATCGATAATAATTTATGTGTAAACATTTTCATGAACGATTAAAATTTATTTTGTTCATTTATTTATGTAAATAATACAAACGATCAATTTTAAGAAATACTTTTTAAATCATTCATTTTTCATGAAACAAATGGAGCTTTCATTAGAGTCATTTTCCAGTTGAATCTTTAACATCTCGGGGCTTTTTTTCAGCATTGATTTGGGGATTAGAAGAATTTTATTCTTCGAGTTGCACAATTTTGGCAGTGAAGTTTGGGTCTTGTCTCTTGACCACAACTTGTAATCTTCGAATAGATCTTGTAGTCTCTTTCCAACCCTATCTCCCCGCTTTCACTTCCTTAATTGACCTTTGCTCCATTTAGTCTAGTGAATAGATGTTTTGTAGAGAAGAAGATGCGTTGGGTGTCTATATATTTGGAAGAATTACCAAAAAAGTCCTAGACCTATTGTAATTATGCCAATTCAATTCTTAACTTTATTTTGGCCAATTCCGTTCTAAACCTTTTATAATTATGTCAATTTAGTACATCTGGCCGAACTTGATCAACCAACGCTAACATGGATGTCGACCGGCAACGGCCATCAACGTCCGATGAACGCTGACATGGCAATTTTTAATAATTTTTTTCGAATTTCTTAATATATTTATTTTTTCCTTTTCTTTTTTCCCTTATTCCTCTTTGACTTCTCTTTCCCGCAATGGCCAGGAGGACCGCGATATCACACAAAGAGGTGTGGAACCTAAGGAGCAATACTCACATTTTGGCATGCAATACTGACACATGCTTGAATAAAAAAATAATTAAGAGTTAATATTATAAAAAACCCTAAATCGGTACTCTTACAACAAATTTACTTTCCGTTAATTTCTATTAAATTCCACTATCAAAGTGCTGAATTGGAGGACCCGTAACAGTTGACGAGTGTACAGTTTGAGGTTTTACCCTTCATTTGTCACGGGTACACTAACTCATAATTTTTCGTGATACTAATCTAATTTAATGAAAAAATAAATTTAATTTGAGGTAAATTTATTATTGGAAAATCACTTTAGGGCTTTTTGACCCAATAAATAAAAAGTGAAAATCAACGTGCAATGCAAATGCTCCCTATTGGAGTGGGTAAGCATATTCTCCACCAACTCATTTCAATTAAAATGTAGATTGGGAAAATGTCTAGAGTCTCTTTTTTGTAGGAGACATGTGCATGGTCAGTCATTGTCCCATCCCATTTGTAATAATATCACGAGGGCAATAAAATTGGACCCACGTCTAAGCTTGCACAGCCAGAGTCCCAGTGGATCTTCCAATCGTAAATGTTACTAGAAGCAATGTATCTTCTTAGTCATAAAAACCCTCAACCCAAATTGCGCCGTACTCTTGCCATCCAACGATCCAAGACTCTTCATGCTGGTCCAACAGGTACTATGCCATGCTGCACGGAAAGAGCAAAATAATTGCACGCGTGATTTGCTGCACCAATACGCTAGGAGGTGCGTGGAAGAGGACCACCCGGGGGGCTTTTTGACTTGACTTGCCTTTTTCTATTAATAAAGAGAACAGAAAAGACAACTAACGAGCAAATGCTCCTTGTTTAATGGTTGGAGGGAGAAGGTAAAGAAAAAGGAAAAGAGACTTTTCCTTTTCTTTTTGTCTTTTTTTTATCTTTCTTTCGTCCTTCTTTAGCCCGAGATAGTAATGGGGGCCGGCAAGGGCAAGCCTTCCTAATGACGAGGCGACGCGAGGCGAGGCCATGGGAGGCAAGGTTGTCCTCGCGAGGAAGAAGGAAAGGCAAAAAGAATAAAAAAAAATTCAAAAAAATTAAAATATTATTAAAAAATATTTACATGAATATCAATTCATTTATATAGAATCTCGATGTTCACGTTAGTAATTTTCAGTTAAAATTGATTTAATAAATTCAATCAATAAAATATAAAAATATTTTAAAATTAAATTAATAAAAATATAATAAATTTATGACTTTTTAATTTTTTTTTTTCGACACAAAATGCACTCTATCGTGCATGCTTGAACAATGCTGTGTTCTTGCCATCCAACGATTCAAGACCATTCATACCGATCGAACTGTTGTAGTGCGTGCCGCTTAGAAAACGCTAAATAATTGCACGCGAAATTCCCCGCAAAGCCGTACTTGGGAAATAATTGCACGCGACTTTTTGACTTGACCCACCTTTTATGTTAAAAAAAAAAAAGAAAATAAACGATTGAATCAATTAAATTCAATTAACTCCCATGCAAAACATTACATGAAAATACATTCATCTTGTAGGAATTTCCGAATAATTTTTTTTATTGATTAAATTATTTGTAATGAAGTGCAACTCCCATGAATATTCATTATTATTTTTCACTGTCAATTCAAATTTTTAGTGAATCAAATAACAATTCATTTTTAGTAAATCAAATAAATTTTATGTAAAAAGTTGAGAAATAAAAAGAAAATTCAAAATTTCACTAAAAGTAATAAAAAATGCTCCCTCACTACTTTGAAAAAATAAGATCGGTTTAATGGCCATGGGGTATTTTTTACTGGCTTTTCTTGAACCCAATCTACAAGCGAGTAGCATATTCAAGTACATCTCACGCGTGGATGTGTGCAAAATTAGACGAGATAAAAAGTAGCGAGTGAAGAGACAGAGAGATGTCAGCCTGGGAGGTCACGAAGAGGAGGAGGACTAATATGAAAAGTAAAGAGTGGCAGACACGATGGGATGGGGATAAGGTTGAAAAGGAGAAAAAGAGAGCGCCGCCCACAAGAATTGAATAAATCAAGAATAGTAATTTCTATGATAGAACTCGCATTCTAATAATGATAAATAAATACAATTCTTCAAAGTTAATTTCATAAAAAAATTCAAATCAATACATCTTGAATAAAATATCAAATTTATCATCTATTAATTTTCATTAAATTTTACAATCAAATTATTAAGACAAATAACACATGAAAATTGATTGATCAAGTATTATGATTTTTTATTAATCTTATTTAAAAGAGGGTATATTTAACATAAATGCATCAATGTGAGGTTTTTTATGGTAATTTAGGATAAATTTATCATAAATGTACTCAGTTGAAATTTTTCGTAATCAAAAAATTAATTTTAGATAAATTTATTACAAATATATCAATTTATTACAAATATATTTTTTTTTTCTAATTACCAAAAAAAAAAAAACACTTTACTTTTTCTGAAATTTCCTTCACTTTTGTCTTGACCATGCAAGTTCCTCATCATTTTGTCTTGACCATGCAAGTTCCTCATCATTGTCATTATTTGAGGTATTTACATCTGGCAAATTTTCATCAGCTAATTCACTGGACAGAGCAACTTTCTAATCTAATTCAATTCTTCATCACCTATGTCTTCATAAAAAATTATGGAATGTGTCCCCAAACTTTCTCTAAGACACTCTTGCCTCCCTATCCTCCTTCTCCCGTTTTCCTTTGTTTAAAATAGATCTATCCCATTCTCAATACTCAGTTCAATACCATTTCCTCCTTCTTGTACTTGAGTGCTCTCATCACATTCATTATCACTGTATTACTCTACATATACTTTAGCTTCCTTGCCATAAAGATAATGATAAACAATATCCTTAATACCAATATTATCGTGGAAGTATCTCAAACCTTCCTTCAAGCTTTTCCCAATACCACAATAGAGCAATTTTTTTATTTTACATCATAACTATTGTATTATATTTCTCACAAAATCAATATATGTTAGCATTTTCCCACTTGTTGGTGAAAATAATAAATTCCCCACCATAGCAGACAATAATGTCTATAGTGTTGTCTCCCATGCCGATGTTGGACCCAAGAAAAAAAGAGAAGCTTTTAGAACCATAACGTAGAAAAGGACGACAACTTCACGTGAAAGTCCTACAATCGCACCTAATTAATTAAATAATGACTCGGCACTTATCGATTAGCGAACAAAAAGCAACAAAACTAGCATCAATTGATAAGACAAATCAAAGAACATGCAATGATGAATTCACTATTGCACGATTCCTTCTCTGACACCATCGTCCCCACGGCTGACCAAGAAGTCCAATTTTTTCTTCCTAATCCTTATTTTTCCCTCCAATTGAGCAACTCAGAGAAATATGATGAACTTGAATGAGAGAGCAACAAAAACGGCGAGCGACGGCAAGCAACAAGGAGAGTGGTGTGATAGATTAGCCAACGTTAAAGACAATCTAGTCTTGTAACCTTCCTGGTGTGCGATTTCGTTTTTGCTTGGTTTGGATTGACCGGCGTTTTTTATGCCCTACCTAACCATGTTGGAGGGAGAAGGTAAAGAAAAAGGAAAAGAGAGGATACTCTTCCTTTTTTTCGGAAAATGTTACCAAAAATTTCAAAATAAATTGCACCGCACACTTGCCATCTAGCGGTCCAAGACTCATCATGTGGATCGAACGGTTAGTATGCATGCTGCATGGAAAGAGCAAAATAATTGCATGCGTGAGTCGCGGCACCAATACGCAGAAGGGAGGTGCGTGGAAAAGGACCTCGGCAGGGGCCTTTTGACTTCACCTGCCTTTTTCTATTATTAAAGAAAACAGAAAAGACGACCAACGAGCATGCTCCTTGTTTAATGATTGGAGGGAGAAGGTAAAAAAAAAAACAGGGAAAAGAGAGGATACTTTTCTTTTTCTTTTTTGAAAAATATCGCTAAAAATCTCAAAATATATAACTTATAATAAATTTACCTCAAGCTTTTTTTCTAACACTAAAAATCTCAAACAATGTCTATTATGACATATTTACTCGAAATTTTTTTTATAACATCCTATGTTCCTAGTTTTCGGACTCTGGAATCTATCATATTTGCTTATAAATGAATCTAGAACCTATTCTATTTTTCTAGTCCAGTTCCAGAGTCTACCCAAGAATTTTTTTTAGTTTTTTGTTCATTTTTTGGGCTTATTTTTTACAATAAAATCATATAAAGTTATGAGTAACGAAATGATTCAAAGTAAAAAATTGAACAACAAAAATCTTAATCCGCCAAAACACAACAATCCATAAGATAAATACGTAGTCACGTACAATTATAAACGATAAAAAATTCAAACATGTAATATAAAAACATAAATGATAAAACTCCTTTAGAGAAAGAGGAAAGACTAACGATGAGTTCCGAGAAAGGACAAAGAGCAAAGGAGTGCTGAGATTAGAATTTAGGGGAAAAAGAAATTAGGATTTTGACTTTTAAGCTTATAAATTGGTTTCACAACCGGTTCCAAAACAGGGTGATTAGATCCAGTTCTTAATTAAGCATTCACTTGAAACCTGTTCCTAGATTGGTTACAACTTGTTCCAAAAATTTGGGACCTGTTCCCGCACTAGTTTCAACGAGAGCCGATTCGCAGAACTATTTTCCGGGCAATCAGATTTGATTCCACGGTAGAACTGATTTGGTTACATACCCCTACTCCCTCACCAACCCAGGTGAAGGTGACCGTCATCAGCATCAAACAAGGACTGCCCTCACCCAACTCAGATGCCAGCAACGGTGGCCCTTGTCGACTTCCCTCCGCCAACCATGGCGAAGGAAAGAAAGAAGAAAAAAAAATAGACGAAAATATCATTCGACTAGAAAGTTTGAGATAAATGTGTCACAAAATACAAGTTTAAGCTTTTTTATATCACAATTGTTTTTTGGTAAATGTGTCATAATTGGTATAATTTCGAGTTATTAGTGTCACAAAAAAAAAATTCATCATAAATTTATCATAAATAGCATAGTTTGGAGTTTCTACTGTCACAAAAAAGTTCAACGTAAATTTGTCACAAGAGGCATAATTTGAAGTTTTTAGTGTCACAAAAAAGTTCAAGGTAAATTTATGATAAATAGCATAATTTGGGGTTAGCATTTTTCCTTTTTCTTTTTTCATTGTTCCCTTCTTCCTCCTATTGCCGGTTTGGTCGCTAGACCTTGACAACTAACTAGAGGTGAGGGCCAACAAGGGCAAGCCTCGCTAATGGCATAGCAAGGCTTGTCCAAGGCAAGCGAGGTTATCCTCGCTAGTTGGAGAAGGGAGAAGAAAAGGTAAAAATAAAAATAAAAATAAAAATTTGAAAAAATATTAAAATATTATTAAAAATTATTCACGTTAATGCCAATCGCATCACATATGACGGTTGATATTCACGTTAGTAATTTTTAGCTAAAATTGATTGAATGCACTTAATTGGTAAAAAATGAAAATGTTTATAACTTAAATTGGTAAAATTAAAAAAAATTAATCTGAATTTTTGGATTTTTTTTTCTATTTATCGTGCATGTGTGAACAATACTGCGTTCTTACCATCCAATGGTCCAATACTCTTCATACCGATCGAACCGCTTCTATGCATGCTACACGGAGAGCGCAAAATAATTGCACGCGTAATTCCCTGCAGCAGCCGTGTGCACGAGGTGCGTGGAAAAGAACCCCTGCAGGGACAAGGGGCCTTTTTCACTGGACCCGCCTTTTCTATTAGTAAAGAATACAGAAAATATTTGATTGAATTAATTAAATCAAATTAGTCCTTTGCGGGACATTACATGAAAATGCATTCATCTTGTAGGAATTTTCGAGTACTTTAATACCATACCTTTTTTAAATTATCAAACCTTCCTTCACCCTCTCCTTGATGGGAAGGTGGCATGAAGCTATTTCTCCATATGAGTGTGAACTACACTTGTCAAAATGGGTGTATAACCCATTTATGACCCATTTAAATATTAAATGGGTCATAAACGGGTCAGGCTTTCTTTTAGTATAACCCATTTATGACCCATTTAAAGAAAGCCCGACCCATTTATGACCCATTTAATATTTAAATGGGTCATAAATGGGTTATACACCCATTTTGACAAGTGTATCTATAATATGTTTAAACATTAAAAAGACTAAAATACATGGGTTGTTAATGAACTTGAATAAGTTTAAAATCTTTAAAAAAGATTATAAGAATAAGTTTTCCTAAGTTTAGTTAGATAGAGAAATGTTTTAACAATATGGGTCGGGTCGGGTATGGGTTAAAAATTTTATACTATGCTTAAATGGGTCATAAACGGGTTAATGGGTCAATTTGGGTTGGACCATTTATGACCCGACCCAAACCCAACCCAACACACCCGTTTAACAGGTCTAGTGTGAACACAACATCTAGAATAACGTAGTATTCTTGTGGAGACATAAACATGTGACAAAAGAGAAATGTTAAGTATGAGAAGATGGGCATTTGCTAGCATAATAATATTTAGATTGCTGTAAAAGTAACGATGTGCCGTGAGGCACAAATCTTTAAAAGAGTGAAACGCATTCATCAAGTAGTGAGGGAAACGTGAAACGCATTCATCAAGTAGTGAGGGAAACGTTTTACTTAAAATTTTGAATTTTTTCTTTCTCAACTTTAAAAAGTCATCAATTACATAAATGTTATTTGATTACAAAAAATAAAGAAAAATGTTACATGATTCAATAAAAATTTAAATTATTAGAAAAATATATGAATAACCATAGGAGTTGTATTTCATTATAATTGTTCCGAACTCGCATCGTTGGTATGACTTATTGGTGACACAATTAAATTAATTAAATTAAAAAAATCATTGGTTGAAATTTTTTACAAAATCAATGCGTTTTCATGTAATTCCCACAAGAAAATTTCTACAAAGTCCATGCACCTCCTGCATATTGCTGCGGAAATTACACGTGCAATAATTTGCCCTTTCCGTGCAGTATGCATCACAGCGGTTTGATCGGCATGAAGAGTGTTCGACCTTTAGATTGCAAGAACGCGGCATTGTTCAAGCACGCACCATAGAGAGCGTTGTGTGTTGGTGGCAACACGTTGAAGGCTTATAAATCAGTGGAGATTGCGGCAATTTTTTTTTTCCACCAAATATGAACTTGATCTTTTAACATTTATCTCTTTTGTGAAATATAAGTCAAATATAAGATATTATATCATAGTAGGTTTTGCTACTTTGCTAAACTCTTTCAAAACCTCGTCATAATCTTCAACAGATTCTGCATATTAATAGATAATTTTTTAAGCATTTATTCCCAAATTAACCAGAATCAGGGAATAACAACTACGTATTAATGACAACGTGGTTGACATTACGCTAATTAACTGATATTTAAACAATAACATCTACCCAAATAATTAAAAAAGTCATTGATCAACTAAATTGTTATTTTAGTGAGGGAACTTTTTTACTTTTAGGGAAGATTTGAAATTTTTGTTTTAGGTTCTAGCTTTACTATAATGTGGATCACCTTTACCTTTATTAAAGTCATTGATGAGCTAACACGTTTTCATATACTCTTTTGTTTTCACTTTGCCCTCCCCCACCATCATATCTACTCAAATAATGAAAAAAGAATTAATACCATAAATATTATAATAATGTGGATTGCTTAACGCGTTTGTTATGAAAGTCACTAATGAACTAACACGTTTTCATGTACCGTCTCTTTTGTTATTTCTTTACCTTTTCCCTCCATCCACAATCAAGTCAGGTCTATGAGCTCAAAATGTGGAGTTGGAGAAGACCAAAAGGTTCGCGAGTGCTCCTCTTTCTTTGGCGGGGTAGTAAAAGCCGGGAAGATCTGATTTGCTTTTAATATTTAAATTGAAGATTTTTGTTTTATATTTTCTTCCTTTTGCTCGGTAATTTTGCTGACATCAGATTTTGGGCCAAACTTAAAAGTTAAAAGCGAGTTTTGCTTAGGGTTAATAACACGAAAAATCTTAAACTGATACACCTATGACAAATTTACCTTTTGCAAGTTTCTATTAAATTTTACTGCCAAATTACTGAATTTGTTAATATGTGGTAGTTAATTATTATATTAGTTTGGGGTTTTACCCTTCATTTGTTATCAAAATTTGTGATTTTTAGTGATTTTAATTCAATTTATCAGGAACTATCAAAAGGTAAATTGGTCACAAATGTATCAGTTTGAAGTTTTTCGTAGTTAAAAAATTAGTTCTAGGTAAATTTTATTACAGGTATACTAGTTTTCGGGTTTTTGATAGTCAAAAAATTAGTTTAAAGTAAATTTATTATGGATATACCGATTTGGAATTTTTCATGTTATTGAGGTTGTCTAGAAATTAAATAATAATATCTTACTTTCCGCACAACTAGAGATCTTAAGAATGGGGACTTGATCACACTAGTTCTAGAACTAATGCCCTACCTAAACTTGATTACATGCTAACCAAAATTGCCAGGCGGTCTATTGCAGACTTCTAAGGTTCATCCTAATCATTCTAAAACTGAAAATAATACTCAAGATATTAAGGTGCGCAACTAAATGTAATTGAAGTAAAAATACACAAACGACCTAATATTTTCTCTAATAAAATTGCATTCGAAAATCGCTATTATGAAGCCCTAAAGACTTATTCAATTCCGGATTTCAATTTTTGAAAAATTTCCACTTATTCAAAAATTCCTATTGTAAAGCCTTGCTCTCAACCAGCAAGGTCACCCCTCGCCTACTTCAGGTGATTGGGGGGCATAGATGCTTGACCTTGAGACCGTAAACTAGAGCTGGCTGAACAATGTTGTGCTAGTCTTCAACAAGGGCCACTCATTGCTCTTCAAGTTCATTAACAAAGGTTGGCCTTGGTGAAGGCGCGCGTATGCACCAACCTAAGGTCAACAAGGTCGTCCCTTGCCCTCCCCTGAAGCAAGCGAGGGGTGACCTCACCGGATTTGGAGAGGAGCAATGCAACCTTGCCTAAGGCTGCCAAGACCGACCCGCATTGGCAGTAGCCTCTGGCCGGTTGCTGGAGGCTGGGCGATTGGTAGAGGAAGAATAGGAAGAAAAAGGAAAGAAAGAAAAGAAATTAAAAATATAAATAATCGAAAAAAAAAATTAATAAATTTTGTCCACATCGGCGTCGGCGTCGGGCATGCACCACATGAACGGACAACATCCACGTTCAGCGAATTCCGGTCAATTTTGACAAAAAGTGAAATTGTATAGGACTCAATTGATAAAATTGAAAAATTTATAAATAAACTGGCAAAAGTACAATAGATTGAAGACTTTTTGGACAATTTTTCCAACATATCCACCTAGGCATTTTCTAGATCTATTTATCAAACTCAAGTTGACGTCTTTCAAATCATTTTGATTTTGAGAGGAATGTCAGAGATATATTTAGGATATTCTACAATTTTGTATATTTTTCTTGATTGATCCTAATTTGTTACTTTGGGCACTCATTATGTAAAGTCTGTAAATGGACTCATATACTATTTGGTTGATGGTGAACAAAATATTATTTCTCATCATTAACAAATCTCAAGTTCCTGGTTGGGAGTGGGTGGAGAGAGAAAAGGTTAGTGAGAAGACTCGGGAGGAAAAGTGAATGAAGATCTCCCAGCCCCGTCTTGTTAATTTTCTGTCACTCTCTCGTTATGTGGAGGGAGAAGTGACCCCATCATTTTCATGTTCTCTTCCTCGTGATTTCGGTTGAGGAATAGCCACCCTAACTTAACACTAAAAATAATGCATTTACTTACCCATGGCATAAACTGCAGCATCATCGACCAAATCTCTTTAATTAGCAGAAGTTCCCGAAATGTAAACAAAACTTGTTACTTCGAAATCTTCTTCACATGCGTGCATGCGTGCGCACACCAATAGTAGGGGGGAATGAGGGAATCTTACCACCTAGTAGTCACCCTCATACTGATTCATGACCTGCATTAGTTTTGAGTTAGCACTTTGATTCGAGGTTTAGGGCTTGCGCACCCACATTCATGGGCTTACTTCAAGGATTCCACGGCTTGGAGAATGAACTGCGGAAGAATAAGTTGCTTCGCTAGTGGTTGACTTGCACGGATCATTAAGCAGAGAAACAGCAATGAAGGGATAGGCACCAGCTGCCATGCACAACCCACCAGACCTCACAAGACAGGTTATGAAAGCGGACCAAAGAGAGGAGAACAATCAGGCTTGACAGACGAAAGGAAAAGAACATGGAGGAGAAGAGAGACATCGACGGAAGTTTCATTCTACATTCGCGACCCTCCCGAGGCAAATCTGGGGAAGCTTGACAGATTGTCAACCAGTGCGAAAGATCACTCTCGCAAGGCATTGCTTGCCCTTGTCACGGACTCTCCCAAGCTCTATTGTGCTCAACTTGAAGTTTTCGTTGTATTGTGCCATTTGTTCTTAGGAACCGCCACTAATCTATTGTGAGCCAAATAAAGGCCAAGTAAAATGCGAGATATCATTTTACTTCCGGACACATAAAGTAACTAACTATAAGAAACTCTACCAAACTTCCAGGCCAATCCCATCACTTGATTATGCTAAAAATTATCTGATGCCCAATTTGGTATCTTTTTCCTTTTACGGGAAAACATTTTGCAATCTATCACTCATGCATTTTTTTTAAAATATTTTCGTAAAACATGGAATTCTAGATCATGATGTAAGAGTTCTCAAACAACAAAAACATACAGATAATCAGATAAGATAAAACAATAAACATGAATAAAGTGCAATAAAGGGGAGAAGGACACATGAAGTACAAAAAGTTTATGTCGGATCACTTAAATGTCTTTTGAAAAATAATTATTTCAATGCCAACTTCAATCCGTTTGGTCGGAAATCCAATGTGACTTTTTTTTATTAGTTTCTTAGGATGCATTTGTTAAGGTTTCAATTTTTTGTTATTTTGTTCCCCATAATAAAAAAAAAAAAAGAACGGAAATTCATTTAAACGTCAACTAGTGTTTCTATTTCCCAAAATAAAAAATTATTCCAAAAAATAGGTTTGGAATCTAAACAAAAAGTTCCCAAGAACAATTTCTGAAATAAGTCATTTTTTTCTTTTCTTCTTCCTCCTCTTATAACCAATCGCCGCCCCCGCCAGTCGCCGGCGGCCCGCCACACATAACTTTTGACATCTAGTGTACTTTCCCTACCGTAGAGCAAAGAACCCGAGCTATGTCGGGCAAGATTGCCTTATTATTAAGCCTCGAACAGGACCCCGTGAGCTATGCCTAATATCAAACATGCAATTAGTCTAGGTTAAGGAATGCAAATTTCCTAAACTTTGATAATAATGAAATTTTAAACCTAGAAGATTGAAATTAAGTTTAAAATAAACTAAATCTTATGATGCAATTCTAACCTAATTGCAATTTTGGGTTTTTTATCTTTTGCATTTCCATTTTTTATATTTTCCTTCATGGAAAAAACAATTTAGAATCTAAATCAAGCTAGTTACGTGCTGGAAGCAAAGTAGATATAAGGCTAAAAATTGAATTTGAACATGACGTAAACGTGCAGAACGACCCGGAAACGATGCCAACTGCCAACTAGCAGAAGGGCGACCTCAGACCGCTTGAGGTACTCCGCAAGGCCGAGACAAGAGCCGAAGGGCCCGCTATCCAGCCCATACAGGGTCTGGAGGCGGCCTTTCTGTCCTCGTTTGAGTGCAAAAAGGGCATTAAGACGGTCACAAATGATCAATGCACCCCAGGGCCGTAACGACCAAAAAAAGACCGAACTGACACACGCCAAGAATGCAAAACAAAGCCGAATGCACACTTAACGCTCCTCCCTCATCACGTTTGAAGTCTGGACAGCGGGCAATTGGACGGTATTCATATATTAAGCAACATCAAAACAAGCGCTAAGACGCCTCAACATATCTAGAGGACATTGGGCCAACGAAGGCCGACCCAAGATCCGAAAGTACATTTTAGAGAGAGAGAAAAAAAAAAAAAAAAGACTGCTAAACAACCCGTCTTCAGTACTCCAGTAAATCTGGACAGTAAGTATGGGTGCACTCTTCGGTTCGGAAACAGATTATGTCAAAGTATGTGAAGAGGAAGAAAAACAAAGCGAAGGAATCGAGAGTAGAGAGTGTATAATGTGCAGTTCTCATTCTTAGTTTCTTTGTCTGTACAAGGAGACATACGTATTGTACAAAGAAATTGCTGAACTTGCTTGGTGGTGAAATCCCTTTCGGGAAATTTCTGGAGTTCATCAGCAATATGAGATTCTACGCAATAGGTTCCTTCTTTAAGGCGCATTCCAAGGAATTCTATTTCTTTTTGAGCAAGGATCGTCTTTTTCTGAGAAAGCATAATTCCATGCTTTTTTTATGATATTAGCGAATTGAGTTAAGAGTTGACAATGAGATTCTTCATCAGGACTGAAGAAAATGATATCATCGATGTAAATCTGGGAGTTGGAGAGGATGGATTCAAAAATTTTGCACATAACCTTTTGGAAAAGGGATGGTGCGGTTTTGAGTCCGAAAGAGACATGCAGAACCCAATTTTGGGTCTATCTGCTGGGTCAATGCCCAATTACCAAAATCATGCCTTAAGGTCGAACTTTGAATAGATTTTTGCTTAGGCAAAGCTAAGGAAGAGAGAATTCCAATGGGGCAATGGGAATTTATCGTCCTAAAGGAATTGATTTAGAGGTTGATAGTTAATTACTAACCTCATTTTTCCACGACTTTGTTCGGCACATTTGTTGACATAAAATGCTTCACACGCCCATTGGGAGTCAGAAGGTTCAATTAGGCCTTGTGCCAATAATTCTGAGCATTCTTATTGAGCAAGCGCAAGGCGCTCAGGGCTTATTCTTGAGTGACTTGCCTTCGTAGGATTTATGTCTTCATTCCTTTTTAAAGGAAGTTTGACATAAAATGCTGAATTTTTCCACAAAGGCTAGGTACAGGTCTAAGAGAACTAGAGTGTGAGTCAGCACAAGAAGAAGTAAAGTTTGGATAATTTGATACAACATGGCTGGCTGAAGAGCATAGAATCGCTTGATATCCACAAATTCATGGAATTAAATTTTGAAACGGAGGCCATTGAAGAGGATTCTAAGCTTTGGAAGTTGGGTCAAAATATCCCAACTAATGATGATGTCTTTATCCGGGGAACTGGAACCAAGGATTTTGGTGGTAATGGAACATTGGGGAAAAATTGGATGGTAATGGATTTGCTATGAAACTTAGTAGCAAAAGTGTCACTAGAAGTAGAGTTGAAATACTTGGTATATGGCTTCCAGCATTCTTCTAGGAGAATCTTTGTGTCCAGTATTGAGGAACTAGCTCTAGTGTCTATGAAAGCAACAAGAGAGATTGGTTTGTGATATTTTAACAAGAGAATGTGGATAGGTATATACAGGTGATGGACTGGTTCAGTGATATGGATTTCATTGCTCATCAAAGGAGAATCTGGGTAGAAAGTGAAGACTTCATTCTCAAAATCAGAGGCTGAGTTTGAACTGTTCATCTGGATGGCGCATAGAGTGTTCTCAGAAGGTTGATCTGTTAAAGAGAAGACAGACTCGATGTCTAAATCGCTGAGGGGAATTCCAGTACTTTTGACTATTTTGTTAATCAAATGACTTCCACGCTTCTTCGCCTTTAAACAATTTTTGGCAAAATGTCCTTTTTTGTTGCAAATATAACATCAGTCTTTGTTGTGCTTCTTGGAAGAGCGATGGCGGCTTTTTCGCAGGAACTTCCACTTTCCTTTTCTTTTTCGTGTCTTCTTGAGAGAGAAGCATTTAAAGTGTCTCTTCTTTTTGCAGTCTGTGCAGGAGGGATCGATGCAATCCTTAGGACATTTGATCTTTAACTCTAGCTTTAAGCATGCCTTGTCAAGATGTTTATTTTCTCTGAGATAGCTTTGAAAAGCTTCTCATCGTAGACAAAGTTCTTCTTTGGTAATGTGCATAGCTTGTTGAATTTCACCAAGGGTGGCTTCTATTAGGCTTTTTTGTTTTGCCTGGAGAGTTTTTTCTGCAGCCTGGCTAACTTCCTTTGGGATTGATGCCAAGAAGATTGGTTTGAGATTCCAATATGCTCCTAGCAGATAGAAGAGTTTGATCATAACTTGGAAGTGTCAGTCCAGATCTTTATGTCTTAACGAGCAACATTTTTCGTTCGAAGAATTCCTTTCATTTGAGCTCCTTCGAATCTTCCGATTTTCCTATAAAATACATATGAATGATATGGATAGCATTATCCAGCGGCTATGTCAACAGGTACAGCTGGTCTTGTTCCGAGGCAGCGTGCCACTAGTCTTTGAGCGCTCCTGTGAAGCGGTTAATGAATTCCAGAAGGATATCATAAGTGCTTGATTCAAAAATATGCTTAGTAAGGAGCTAGGCATGGAATTCTTGAAGTCTCTCAAGCCATTTATGGTATGGGAGATCATCTAGGGTAAAGTAAACTTTGGATGATGACGTAGTAAAGGACTGGATTACATCTAGCTGGTCCGAATGTGGCTTTTTTGGTTCTGAGAACATTTCTTCTTCTTTAGGCACATCATCTACCATAAACAGGTTTTCTTCTTACGAAAAAAATTCTATGAGAGTGTCAGAATCAAAGTCAGAAGAAGTTTCAATAAGCCGAGTTTTTAAGGGTTTGATGGTAGCAATAGAAGGGATATGGTATCAAAGGAAAGTTTCAAGCGGATTAGAAATAGTCAAGGCACTAGGAGGTTGTTCTCCAGGAGGGTGTTCTGGTGTACCCGGAGGCGATATAGAAGATTCAATGGGAGTCGGAGATTTCTTCTACTTCTGTTTGAGCTTTCGGAGCTTGTCTCGAAGGGCTAAGAAGTTATTTTGGGGAGGTGGTGCGGTTGAACTTAAGACAGCGGCAAATGAGAAGGATGATCCTAGAGGAGAGGATCCCGATTTTGGTGGTGGGGAATGAGAGGGGAAAAATGTGTGTTCGGTGAGAGCAAATGACTTTTGGCTTTTGAGGATCTGGATTTGTTTCTTAAGCTTTTCTATTTCAAGGGTATGGTCTTCCAGGTAATGGATGGAGGGTATCTGCTTGGTATCAAGCAGATACAACCGCTTTTGGAAATTTTTCAGCATTTTGCAAGATAGTTTAGTGGTCTGATCCACTCGTTCAAGCCGAGTTGCAACAATACCGAGGATCTCGTTTTGGGCTAAGGCACTTCCAGTTTGCCAGTTCAAAATAGTCTCAATAGCAGAGGGTTGCTTGCATTGTCCTTAGGCATCAAGGCCAGTAGGATTGGATACTTTGGGGGAGTGTTGATATCTCTAGTGCGGGTCAAAGAATTTTTCCAATGGATGAAATTTTCATAGACTTGATTCAAGCCCTTTGGCTTCAAGCGAGGGAAAATCATTAGGTGAAAACATGCATGTACCGGGTAAGACCACATGAGGTTCGGGCTTACGTATGCAGATACCTGGCCTAGGTAAGTCAATGGGACAAGAAGGGTACTTCTTTACCCATTTCTGGATTAGCTTGTAGAATGGTGAAGTAATCAAGGGCTTTATTGGTGGTAATGCAAGGGGATTTTCTGGTCTACATGGTGATGGAGAGGATAAAATCTTAGGAGGCCTTGGTGGTTCATAAGAGACAATGAACTGATATTTTCCACCATTTTCTCCAAGAGGTCCTATAGTTGGATCTCCGTCAAGATACCTGTGGTAAAGCGTATCTTTTTTCGTCTTCTTTTTGGAAGAAGGCCTGTCATCTTCTTCTTCTTCTTCTTCTTCAAGTTCTGTGTAGGAAGGGCAAGCACAATTGGAATCCCAAAAGTAATGTCCAGTAGGATCCTTGAAGAGGTGAATCGGCTATCTTTGTAAGCCAAAAGACTTGACAAATTGTTTGTCATATGGTTTGCTTGAAACAGGATCAGTGGGACAAGGTGTAAAGTTGAGAATAGTAGGGAAAATAGAGGAAGGTTCCTCTTTTGCCTTACTAAATTTGATGGTTACAGTACCATCTTTCTTTCAAGTGAATTGGGATTCACCGAATTGAACAGGTTTACAACTCTAGTGGAGTTTTTTCATAATTGGCAACCCAACTATCAAGGAGGAGTTTGACAAGTTCATTTCATGGAATTTGGCGAGGGACATGGATACAGAAAGTCTGGTCATGTTCAATAGAGATAACAAGGGCATCTTTCGAATTTGGGATGTTAAGATCAATGGCATGATTTTGGATCCGATAGATCATTTGGTAATGCAAGGTGGTAGCAATCGATCTAAGAGTCTGATGAGCTCCAGTGGTCTGTAGCTGAACTTTAAGAGCAACGAGTAAATTGGGGTCTGCAAGAGTAATGTTGAAATTTGGGAATAGTGTCACAAAGGCAGTTCCTGCATTCATTGTTGTTTGAATAGTACCAACACAAGCTTGCTGGTATTTCAAGAATCTTGTGTCTAGCAAAGCAATCCTTGTAGTAACTGGTAATTGAACAATAATAGTTTAATCTTCCCGATTTGATCAACACCCATCTAGGCAATTGAACAATAATAGTTTGTCACTCTCCAAATTCCCCTAGAGTTCCCTGTTCAATGGGCTCAACAAGGATATACTCACCTCTATTTTGGAGTCATTCGTCTTGTCCCAACGTTTCATGGCCGTAAGGGTTTACCAGTTACTGCAAGGATTGCTTTGCTAGACACAAGATTCTTGGAATACCAGCAAGCTTGTGTTGATACTATTCAAATAACAATGAATGTGGGAACTATCTTTGTGACACTATTTCCAAATTTCAACATTGCTCTTGCAAACCCCAATTTGCTCACTGCTCTTAAAGTTCAGCTATTGATCACTGGAGCTCCTCAGACTCCCGGATCGATTACTGCCACCTTGCATTACCAAATGATCTATCGGGTCCAAAATCATGCCATTAATCTCAACATCCCAAATTCAAAAGATGCCCTTGTTATCTCTATTGACCATGACTATGTTGAGAAAACTCCTAGTTTTGATGTTAACAAATCGTTTTATGTATGAAAATTATACATCTTTTAGAAAGGAAAGCCACAGGGTAGCATATGCCTTTAAGTCTACTGGTGGCAGAAGAAAAAGGCATATGAAGTCTCTGAGTCTGTCCATACCAGACGGAAGATCCGGACAGACGGAGATTCTAAGTTTGACAATGCCAGATGGAAAACCTAAGCAGACTCAAAACATTAAACTTCAGGATTAAATCACCAACGGTCAAGTATTTCACTTACCTTACTTATATTGATTCTGTTGTATCAAACTGATTGGCAGGATCAATTAACGGACAACTTCCAAAGAAGAATAAAGAACTTATGGAAGTCCGGATTTTGATTGTATGGGCGACCAAAATCCAAGGGGATCTGATCTACCTTCAACGGTCAAAAAGACTTACCTTGTAAAGTCTGTCCAAGAAAGGGAAGACTAAAATCTCAAGGAAAGAGCCAACGGTCGAGTGTGGCTTGGAGATTATATAAGGATAGGATGAGACCTAGAAGAATAGATAGGATAAACATATTCCAAAGCTCTATTCTATTCTTCATCAGTTGTCCTAAGTGCGTAATTGAGTGATCTGAGTGTATTACTAGAAAGAGTGACTTTGTGAGACATATCATCACCAAGTGCTAACACTCAAGAGTGTAATCACATTTGATCACATAGTGAAATCCAGCCTATTAGCTAATTGCTTGGAGAGTGGACGTAGACTTGTCTAAAGCAGAACCACTATAAACCGTGTTTGCAATCTTCTCTACTCTCTCTATTTAATTTCAGTTTATAAATTGCAAAGTATTTATTTTAACTGCGCGAAAAATCCCTCTACACCTATTCACCCCCCTCTAGGTGTTATTACTAGCTACGTCAATTGGTATCAGAGCCATGTGCTCAGTATTTTGAAGTGTTTATTACTTCTGAGTTAAAGATCCTCTATGGCTAGTATCCTTGCACCAGGACTGATTGAAGGACAGAGCAACACTCGACCACCATATTTTGATGGTAAAGATTACAATATATGGAAGAACAAGATGAAGGCTTTCCTCAGATCAAAAGATCCACTGGAATGGGATGTAGTTGAAAGAGGAATCGATCCCAATGTTGAAGCTGGAAAAACCTCAAAGAAAGATGATGGGAAAGTAACAGAAACTGGAAACATAAATCCAGTCATCCTCAAGAGCTGGTCATTGGAAGTATCAACGAAGGAATTCGAACCAGATCGAGGAACAAAAAGGATACAAGTATTGTGGCACTCATCTCTGAAATTGAACCCAAAGGAGTAGACGAAGCCCTTGAAAATGAAAGCTGGATAGAAGCAATGCAATAAGAACTTCAGCAATTCAAAAGGAATGATGTGTGAGAATTGGTTTCCAAACCCAAGGGAAGAACAATCAAAGGCACTAAATGGGTATTTAGGAATAAAATGGATGAACGAGGAAAGGTGACCAGAAACAAGGCAAGACTGGTAGCCAAAGGTTTTTCACAGTCAGAAGGAATAGACTATGATGAAACCTATGCTCCAATAGCAAGGCTAGAAGCAATTAGACTGTTACTTGCTTATGCATGATATCAAAACTTCAAGCTATTCCAGATGGATGTGAAGAGCGCCTTCTTAAATGGATTTATCAAAGAAGAGGTCTATGTAGAACAACCTCCTGGTTTCGAGGAACCAAGAAAGCCAGACCATGTATACAGACTGAAGAAGGCTCCGTATGGTCTGAAATAAGCACCTCGTGCCTGGTATGAACGTTTAAGTAAATTTCTACTGGACAATAGTTTTAAGAAAGGTATGGTAGACACAACACTTTTTATCAAAAAGGAAGGTAAGGATATTATGCTTGTACAAATATATGTAGACGACATCATTTTTGGATCCTCTAATGAACAATTGTGCAAGAACTTCTCTAAGTCTATGCAGGAGGAATTTGAAATGAGCATGATGGGAGAACTCACATTCTTCCTAGGACTTCAGGTTAATCAGTCCAAACATGGAACTTTCATCTATCAAGAAAAATATGCTAGAGACTTAATCAAGAAGTTTGGAATGGAGAACTGCAAGAAGACTGAAACTCCAATATCAACCTCCATCAAACTAGATCAGGATGAAATGGGAAAGAAAGTTGACCAGAAGACCTATAAAAGCATGATCGGTTCTCTTCTTTATCTTACTGTATCTAGACCAGATATTCTATACAGTGTATGTTTATGTGCTCAATTTCAAGTTGACTCTAGAGAATCACATCTCACAGCAGTTAAGCGCATAATAAAATACATAGCTACTTATCCACAATTGGGTCTGTGGTATCCTAAGGGAACAGACTTTACTCTTCTTGGTTACTCAGATGCTGACCTAGCAGGATGAAAAGTGGACAGAAAGAGCACGTCTGGAACATGCCAACTACTAGGACAGATGCCGGTTTCATGGTTCTCTAAAAAGCATAATACTGTGGCTCTATCTACAGCAGAAGCAGAATACGTTGCTCTTGGAAGTTGTTGTTCACAAATTCTATAGATGAAACAGCAACTGAGGGACTATGGAAAGGAAGGAACCTGCACTGAAATACGATGTGACAATACAAGTGCCATTAATCTCACCAAGAACCCGATCTTACATTTCAGGGCAAAGCACATTGAAATCAAATATCACTTTATTAGAGATCATGTACAAAATGGTGATATATTTGTGGAATTTATTGATTCAAAGAACCAATTAGCAGATATCTTCACAAAGTTGCTGGATAGAGGTACATTCGAATCAATTTGCAATAGATTAAATATCATTAATCCTTTTGCATAATGTCTTTGAGAACGGGATAAAGTCTGGGAAGAAACCATCTTCTGGATGAACTCATAAGGACTTTATGATATTCAAATTCTAATGAGTAAGTTATTTCCTTATATGATTGAACTTGGTAAGTTTGAATTAGCAAATAATTGATTTGTGTGATTTCGGGAACATGCCTATATTATCTTGATCTAATTTTATCAAGTTTAATATTTTTGAATAACTGCCATTTTCAGTTACAATTTTCAAAAAGTCGTGTCTTTTTACTTACCTCTCTTCAGAAAAGCTTTATAACCCCCCAAAAATTTGAGTCTCTCATACAAAGCCTTTTACTGAAACCCTAAAGAACAAATTAACTTCTCCAAGTCGACCCAAAACCCTCCTCGAACATGGCTTCGAGATCCTCCATGTCCATATCAAGGTCGGTGTCTCCATCTCCTCGAAGAAGATCAAACAGGATTGCTGGCCGAGGACCTAGAAATATAGAAGGAGGGCAGACCCACTTCGATCTGACGCAGACATCTGAAGAATCCCAAAGAGATTCTCAAAATGCATCGATTCAAAGGAATGCAAGTGAAAATGAGGAGTCTCCGAGGAATTCCCCAACATAATCTAGGCAAAGGAATGTCTCTAGAAGAGGTGTGTCTGGATTAACTCTGCCTAAACCTGATAACCCCCATACAGTCTTGAAAATGTATGAGCGTTTAGTGTAAAGAAATGCTTCTGAGGATGTTAAACTATATTACTTGAGACAAAAAGGATACGCAAATGAGTTGCGTCTAGTTCAAGCTGTTCAACTTTCAGATTAACAGCCTGCACGAAGAGAACGGGCTACTGAAGCCAGTAGAAGTAGAGAGAATGTCTGGGATGAAAAGGAAGATGATGAAAGAATTTATAGAAATTTTGATGTCAGAATGGGGATTACAGCGGTTGCTCGGAACACAACAGGGAAATTATTCCGATCTAAAGAACATAAGGCATTTTATAATAAATTGCTTGATCGAGGAGTGATGAACCACAGAATTGTGGATTTTGACTTTCTGGATGCTGCTGATATAAATTTGAAGAGCTGTTTTAAGAGATTACAGATAGATCAATTCTGCACTGACTCTGCTGCTGTTTATCCAGAATTAACAGCATACTTCTACTCTAACTTGTCATTCCTGTCTCTAGATAAAATGCAGTTTAGTGTGAATGATACTTTCTATGAAGTTAATGCAGATATCTTGGCTGATATCATGAAAGTTGAGAGGGGTCCTTTCAAACCCATTAAAGTCACATATGAGACTGTGTGTAAACATCTCACAAAGTCTGTTAGGGTTAATATTACTTACCCCCTATTAACCTCAGCAAGAACAATCCTGCACAAAATTATCATCAACTGCATTCGGCTCAAGGCATCATCAAAAACAAATGTGGCCAAATTTGAAGCAAAACTAATGTGAGCAATTGAAAATGGAGTTCTGTTCTCGCTCCCTCACACTGTTCTTCTGCACATGTATAGAACAGTTTCGAAGGACAAAGGACAGCTGCCCTATGGAGCTTTGGTAACCAGAATCTTTGAACATCTCAAGATTGATATACCCAGGAGATTCTGCACTACGGTTCTTCTAACAATAGCCATTGGACAAAAGATGATAGCCAAAATGAGGCTGAAGGATGTCATAGAGACATGGAGAAGAAAAGAGAAAGAACTGGCTAAGGCATCAACAGCTATAAAGAAACGAGGAAAGGAAGTAGCTGCTGCTGAGCCAAGTTCTAAAAGAAGGAGACAGCTACCGCTGCAGGATGAAGAGGATGAAGAAGAAAGTATTTCTGAAATTCTGGCAAACTTAAGAAAAACTGCACACAGAACAACAGAATCAGAAGCAGAAATACCTCCACCTGATGAACCAGAAGTGAACATTCATAGTACAGAACCTCAACCTGCAAAAAATGCTAAGTCAGAACCAGAGGAGGGGCCCGAGGATGAAGAAGACCAAGAAGAAGCAGAAGAAGGAGAAGAAGAAGAAAGAGAGGAAGAAGGAAACGAAACGGATGAGGATAATATTCCCGAGATCGATAACGGGGAAAAGGATAAAGATCAACAAGGGCAACAAGATCAGACTGAAGCATCAATTCAGGGGGAGCATCCGCCTCAAAATGTTGAAACACAAATACCTGTAGCCTCATCTGATCATGCTGAATCTCAGAAAATATTTAACATACTTATACAAATCAGAGATCAGCAAGTTGCTATGGAAACCTCCTTGAACGAAAGGATGGAGACTCTAGAGAAGACCACTCAACAACGTTTGGAAAAAAAATGGAAGAAGCCATTCTCACCAGGATAACAGAGTCTACCAAGGATATGGAGGATTTCACCCTTGTTCGAACCCCTAAGAAGCCATCTTCCAAATCTTCTTAAACTCTTAACCTTCTGATCTATTTTGTTTGTTAAGTTTTTGGACTTTACTTATTGCTTTCAAAGTGTTGACTTTTTGACAGTGACAAAAAGGGGGAGAAAATGCTTGACTGGAATGTGACTGGAATGCTTGACTGGATTGTTTGACTAGTTTTTAATTGTTGTTTGACTAGTTTGACTGGTTTGAACATGTGTTGCTGCCTGGTCATTGATAGATGATGTTTGAGATGTTTGAACATAGATGCCTGATTGGATTATCATTTGACTGGTTTGATATTGGTTAATATTTTGACAGGAGCATAATTATATACTGGATTGCAAGTATGCTTTGCTTGAACATGTTTTACAGGAACAACAAACCGTCTGCATAAAAAGTTTTGTCACCATCAAAAAGGGGGAGATTGTTGAGAAAACTCCTAGTTTTGATGTTAACAAATTGTTTTATGTATGAAAATTATACATCTTTTAGAAAGGAAAGCCACAGGGTAGCATATGCCTTTAAGTCTGCTGGTGGTAGAAGAAAAAAGCATATGAAGTCTCTGAGTATGTCCGTACCAGACGGAAGATCCGGACAGACGGAGATTCTAAGTCTGACAGTGCCAGACGGAAAACCTAAGCAGACTCAGAACACTAAACTTCAGGATTATATCACCAACGGTCAAGTATTTCACTTACCTTACTTATATTGATTCTGTTGTATCAAACTGATTGGCAAGATCAATCAACGGACAACTTCCAAAGAAGAATAGAGAACTTATGGAAGCCCGGATTTTGATTGTATGGGCGACCAAAATCCAAGGGGATCTGATCTACCTTCAACGGTCGAAAAGACTTGCCTTAAAAAGTCTGTCCAAGAAAAGGAAGACTAAAATCTCAAGGAAAGAGCCAACGGTCGAGTGTGACTCGGAGATTATATAAGGATAGGATGAGACCTAGAAGAATAGATAGGATAAACATATTCCAAAGCTCTATTCTATTCTTCATCAGTTGTCCTAAGTGCGTAATTGAGTGATCTGAATGTATTACCAGAAGGAGTGACTTTGTGAGACATATCATCACCAAGTGCTAACACTCAAGAGTGTGTAATTACCTTTGATCACATAGTGAAATCTAGCATATTGGCTGATCGCTTGGAGAGTGGACGTAGGCTTGTCTAAAACCGAACTACTATAACTGTGTTTGCAATCTTCTCTACTCTCTCTATTTAATTTCAGTTTATAGATTGCAAAGTATTTATTTTAACTGCGCGAAAAATCCCTCTACACCTATTCACCCCCCTCTAGGTGTTATTACTAGCTGCGTCAGACTAGACTTCCTGTATCCATGTCCCTCGCCAAATTCCACAAATGAGCTTGTTAAACTCCTCCTTGATAGTTGGGTTACCAACTATGAAAAACTCCACCAGAATTGTAAACTTGTTCAATCCGGCGAACCCCAATTCACTCGAAAGAACGACGGTATTGTAACCATCAAATTTTGAAAGGCAAAAGAGACACATTTCTCTATTTTCCCTACTATTCTCCACTTTACACCTTGTCCCACTGATCCTGTTTCAAGCGAACCAAATGACAAATAGTTTGTCCAATCTTTTGGCTTACAAGGACATTCGATTCACTTTTTCAAGAATTCTACTAGACATTGTTTTTGGGATCCCAATTGTGCTTGCCCTTCCTGCACAGAACTTGAAGAAGAAGAAGATGACAGGCCTTCTTCCAAAAAGAAGAAGAAAAAAGATATGCTTTAACACAGGTATGTTGACAGAGATCCAACTATAGGACCTCTTGGAGAAGATGGTGGAAAATACCTGTTTATTGTCTCTTATGGACCACCAAGGCGTCCTAAGATTTTATCCTCTCCATCACCACGCAGACCAGAAAATCCCCCTACATTACTACTAGTAAAGTCCTTGATTACTTCACCCTTCTACAAGTCAATCCAGAAATGGGTAAAGAAGCACCATTCTTGTCCCATTGACTTACCCAGGCCAGGTATCTGCATACCTAAGCCCGAACCTCCTATGGTCTTACCCGGTACATGCATGTTTTCACCTGATGATTTTCCCCTACTTGAAGCCAAAGGGCCTGAATCAAGTACACAAAAATTTCCTTCATTGGAAAAATTCTCTAACCCGTACCAAAGATATCAACACTCCCCCAAAGTACCCAATTCTACTGGTCTTGACGCCCAAGGACAATGCAAGCAACCCTCTACTGCTGAGACTGTTTTGAACTGGCAAACTGAAAATGCCTTAGCCCAAAATGAGATCCTCGGTACTGTTGCAACCCGGCTTGAATGAGTGGATCAGACCACTGAACTATCTTGCAAAATGCTGAAAAATTTCCAAAAGCGACTGTATCTGCTTGAGACTAAGCAGACACCTTCCAGCTATTACCTGGAAGACCAGACCCCTGAAATAGAAAAGCTTAAGAAACAAATCCAAATCCTCAAAAGCCAAAAGCCATTTGCTCTCATCAAACACACATTTTTCCCCTCATTCCCCACCACCAAAACCGGAATCCTCTTCCCTAGGATCATCCTCCTTATTTGCCGCTGTCTTAAGTTCAACCGTACCACCTCCCCAAAATAACTTCTTAGCCCTTCGAGACAAGCTCCGAAAGCTCAAACATAAGCAGAAGAAATCTTCAACTCCCACTAAATCTTCCATGTTGCTTTCGGGTACACCAGAACACCCTCTTCGAGAACAACCTCCCGGTGCCTTGACTATTTCTAATCCACTTGAAACTTTCCTCCAACACTAGATCCCTTCTATTGCTGCCATCAAACCCTCAAAAACTCGGCTTGTTGAAACTTCTTCTGACTCTGATTCTGACACTCTCATAGAATCTTTTTCGTCAAAAGAAAACTTGTTTATGGCAAATAATGTGCCTAAAGAAGAAGAAATGTTCTCAGAACTAGAAGAGCCACATCCGAACCAGCCAGATGTAACCCAGTCCTTTACTGCGTCATCATCCAAAATTTACTTTACTCTAGATAATCTCCCATACTATAAATGGCCTGAGAGACTTCAAGAATTCCATGCCTAGCTCACTACTAGGCATATTTCTGAACCAAGCACTTATGATATCCTTTTGGAATTCACTAACTGCTTCACAGGAGTGCTCAAAGACTGGTGACACGTTGCCTCGAAATAAGACTAGCTATACCTGTTGACACAACCACTGGATAATGCTATCCAAATCATTCATATGTATTTTATAGGAAAGCCGGAAGATTCGAAGGAGCTCAAACGAAAGGAGTTCTTCGAACGAAAATATTGCTCGTTAAGACGCAAAGATCTAGACCGACACTTCCAAGTTATGATCAAACTCTTCTACCTGCTATGAGCATATTGGAATGTCAAACCAATCTTCTTGACATCAATCCCAAAGGAAGTTAGCCAGATTGTAGAAAAACTCTCTAGGCAAGACAAAAAAGCCTAATAGAAGCCACCCTTAGTGAAATTTAGCAAGCTATCCACATTGCCATAGAAGAACTTTATCTTCGACGAGAAGTTTTTTGAAGCTATCTCAGAGAAAATAAGCATCTTGACAAGACATGCTTAAAGCCAGAGTTAAAGATCAAATGTCCTAAGGATTGCACTGATCCCTCCTGCACATGCTGCAAAAAGAAGAGATGCTTTAAATGCTTCTTTTCTCAAGAAGACACGAAAAAGAAAAGGAAAGTGGAAGTTCATGCGAAAAAGCCACCATCACTCTTCCAAGAAACATAACAAAGACCGATGTTATATTTGCAACAAAAAATGACATTTTGCCAAAAATTATCCAAAGGCGAAGAAGTGCAAAAGCCATTTGATTGACAAAATCGTCAAAAGTACTGGAATTCCCCTCATCGATTCAGACATCGAGTCTGTCTTCTCTTTAGAAGATCAACCTTCTGAGAACACTTTATGCGCCATCCAGACGTACAGTTCAAACTTAGCCTCTAATTAGACTTCACTTTCTTCCCAAATTATTTTTTGATGAGCAATGAAATCTAGATCACTGAACCAGTCCATCACCCATATATACCTATCCACATTCTCTTGTCAAAATATCACAAACCAATCTCTCTTGTCGCTCTCATAGACATTGGAGCCAGTTCCTCAATACTGGACACAAAGATTTTCCCAAAAGAATGTTGGAAGCCGTATACTAGGTATTCAACTCTGCTTCTGGTGACACTTTTGCTACTTAGTTTCGTAGCAAATCCATTCCCATCCAATTTTTTCCCCAATGTTCCATTACCACCAAAATCCTTGGTTCCAGTTCCTCGAATAAAGACATCATCATTGGTTGGGACATTTTAACCCAACTTCCAAAGCTTAGAATCATTTCCAATGACCTCTGTTTCAAAAAATCAATTCCGTGAATTTGTGGATATCAAGCGATTCTATGCTCTTCAACTAGCCTGTTGGATCCAATTATCCAAACTTTACTTTCTTCTTGTGCTGATTCACACTCTCAGTTCTCTCAGACCTATACCTAGCCTTTGTGGAAAAATTCAGCATTTTATGTCAAACTTCCTTGCAAAAGGAATGAAGACATAAATCCTACAAAGGCAAGTCACTTAGGAATGAGCCTTAAGTACCTTGCGTTTACTCAACAAGAATGCTTGGAATTATTGGCACCAGGCCTAAGTGAACCTTCCAACTCCTAATGGGCATGTGAAACATTTTAGGTCAACAAATGTGCCAAACAAAGTCTTGAAAAAATGAGATTAGTAATCAACTATCAACCTCTAAATCAACTCCTTTAGGACGATAAATTCCCATTGCCCCATCGAAATTCTCTCTTCCTTAGTCTCGTCCAAGCAAAAATCTATTCAAAGTTCAACCTCAAGGCGGGATTTTGGCAATTGGGCATTGACCCAGCAAATAGGCCCAAAACTGGCTTTTGCATCCCAAACCAACACTTCTAATGGACAGTTGTCCCTTTTGGACTCAAAACCGCACAATCCCTTTTCCAAAAGGCTATGTGCAAAATTTTTGAACCCATCATCTCCAACTCCCAGATTTACATTGATGATATCTTTATCTTCAGTCCTGATGAAGAATCTCATTGTCAACTCTTAATTCAATTCACTGATATCATCAAAAAGCATGGAATTATGCTTTCTCAGAAAAAAAAATTATGCTTGCCCAGAAAGAAATAGAATTCCTTGGAATGCACCTGAAAGAAGGAACCTATTGCTCAAAATCTCATAATGCTGATGAACTCTAGAGATTTTCCGAAAAGGATTTCACCACCAAGCAAGTTCAGCAATTTCTTGGCATTGTCAATTATCTACGATAATCTCATAAAACCCTTAGACCGCTCCAACACATGCTCAAGAAAAATACCCCCCATGGGGACAAAAACATACCCAAGCTGTTGCCCATCTTAAAAAGGTCCTACAACAACTTCCTCCTTTGAAGATTCCCTCTACGGGGAAATGGATCCTTCAAACTAATGCCAGTGACAAATACTGGGTAGCCATTCTCCTTGAAGAAGTCTACGGAACCAGGCATATTTGTGCCTATAAGAGTGGCAAATTCTCTTAGGCAGAAATTCATTATTACTCCACTTTCAAGGAAATTCTTGCGGTCAAGTACGGCATCAAAAAGTTTGAGTTCCATCTCATTTGGCATCATTTCCTCGTTGAAATGGATATGCCCCTTTTTCCCCCAGATGATAAAATTTAAATGGAAGCAAGTTCCCCACCCGCAGCTGTTAAGATGGGCCAAATGGTTTTCAAAATACTCTTTCGAAGTCAAACACATTCCAAGTAACAAAAACCTCCTTGCAGATTTCTTGTCTAGATCCAAAGAACCTTTAGAAGCAATCAACATGTATGTTCGAAAGGAACCTCTCCTGGAAACATATCGTACTGTTGATATAAATGGCCGATGGCCAAGTCTCAAGTACCCTCCTAATGTTCCACTTGCAATCCAAGATAATACCCTGACAGCAAAACTTCAAGAGTTCATGTGGGAGTATCATCTCAGAATTTTTAGAGACTATGGTGGATTATTGCTTAAGCCTAAAGGACTTCATCCTGGATATCCATTCATTCATCCTCTACGATGATCCCCTAATGATGAATTCCCAAAAGAACTTAAATGGTTATTTCTGTGCATGCTCAACTTATACACAATAGCCATTGAATTTTCCACTGATAAAATATTGCAAGTTCTCAATAAGACACTCGCACAAGAGGAGTCTGACCAAAAGTACCTCATGGATGTTCTCACATGGTTCAAACCACTCAGTTACTAGAAAGAACTCTTCAAGATTCAAAACTGTCAAGGAAGGCCTGAACCAGAAAGACACACAGTTGTTTTATTTCACGGACCTTGGACATTCATCCATTCGATTGGATGGATTTCTGACAAACCATCTCTTGCAGGAACCTCAACCTACAGGCCCCAAGTTTTTTAGGAAATTGCATGAATCCACCAAACACTTCCATACACCATCTCCTCCAACAGGCACAAATCTAGAGAACTCCAGAGGATCCTTTGTCAAGAGAATTATGTCATCCCACCAGAAGCATGGCCCCCAACAAATATTAACATGTCATGGGATCACTCTAAAGCCTGGGACATTGTGAGGGATGAAATCCAAGAAGGTCTAGATGTTTTCCGATAGAACAATCCAGACTCATCCACCCCCTATGACCTTTGGGGGGGACCACTCTCTCAAGACCCTTGGGGAGGACCATTCAGCCAAAATCTCGACCTTTTTCCCGGCCTTTTTTCTGATCCTTTTGATTCTAGCTCCTCCCGCAAACCCCATCTGTTAGCAGAAGAAATTGAGTCTTATTCGGTCCTTCAAAAGAGAGAAAGATGGAAGCACCAGTCCCTCTACCACAGATGAAAATATACTGCTCAAAGAACAGTTTGCTCATAGCTCTAATGATTCAGACTACGACTACAACTCTAGGGACGAACGATAAAGCCACTACAAATTCACTATTCATTATAGGCAACTATTTACTGTAACGCGAGGTATAAAATCACTGTTCATAGCATGTCACGGGATTCTTTGTATTTGTAGCTCATAAGGGGCTAATATTTAAGTGACCCCAAATCTTTGATATGAAAAGTGGAAGATACTCTTTTAGACTTTTCACAGCGGATTCATCACTTCCCATGATAAGTATGTCATCAACATAGATCATTAAATATATAGATGACATACATTTTGTCCACGTGAATAGAGCATAATCATGTCTAGATTGCTTGAACCCAACGGCTGTGAGTGCGTTTGTAAATTTTGCATACCACTATCGAGAAGTTTGCTTGAGCCATAGAGCAATTTGCAGAAACGACATAATTTAGACTCCCACTGTCTCCGTAATCCTTGTGGAGGATCCATATAAATCTCCTCATCCAAATCCCCATGAAGAAAAGCATTGTGAACATCCGTTTGGTGTAGGGACCAATCACGGAAAGCAGCAACCAACAAAAAAGAATGAACCGTAACGTCCTTTGCCATCGGAGAAAACATTTCATGGAAATCAAATCATTCTCGCTATGTGAAACCTTTAGCTACTAAACAAGCCATACATCGTTCGATGAGCCATCTGCTTTATACTTAATCTTGTATACCCACTTACATCCAATCGGTTTGCGATGAGGAGGTAGTGGCACAATATCCCACGTATTATTTTCCATAAAGGCTCGTAGTTTTGCTTCCATAGTATTTTGCCAACTTGGATCATTCACTGCCTCGTTATAACTAGAAGGTTCTTGTTCCTCATATATATGGCTAATACAACACGTGTTTTGACGACAGCCGATTAAATGAAACATATGATGAGATAGGATAATGAGTACCTGGTGAATTCAAGGTGGCACATTCATAGTCCTTCGTCTAGACTGGCAGTCAAGTGATACAACCATATCTCCGTGGAGGATCATGATGTTGCATCAAAGATGGTTCTTCAGTAGAAATTGATGCTGAAGGAGATGTTATTTGTTCATGTTGAGACTCCTCGTTTGATGTAAGAGGACTGTCAATCGAATGGCCCACTATTGGAGGGTTTCCATCAGACATTGGAAGTGATATTACGCTTGGCATTGGATGCTTTGGAGGAGAAAAAATAATATAATATTTTTTAGGAGATAAGTCTTCTTCGGACAATAATTGATGATTACTTGCTCCCTTCTCTAAACTCTTAGATGAAGAAGCCTCATCTCGAAAAGGAAATATGTCCTCATGAAAAATAACATCCCTGCTCACAAAAAATCCTCCTACGGATGGTTCAAAAACCCGATATCTCCTTTTAGACTTGGATATCCCAATAATATGCAATGATGGGCACGAGGATCCATCTTAGTCCGAGGCCCCACCGTAGTCACATAACATAGACAACCAAAAACTTTGAGATGACTAAGTTCTGATTTCTTCCCGTAGAGCAACTCATACGGAGTTTTTCCATCTAGAATGCGCAATAGCATATGATTGATCAAGTAAGCTACCATGACCACACAATCTCCCCAAAATTTTTCAGGAATGGATGCTTGGAATTTAAGAGCACGTGCTACTTCTAAGAAGTGACAATATTTACGTTTAATGACTCCATTTTGCCGTAGAGTGTAAGTGCAAGAGCTCTCATGCAAAATTTCATTTGAGGAGAACAAGGAAGCACACTCACTATTGAAAATTCTCTTCCATTATTGTTGTGAATGCGTCAAACAAATTTCCCAAATTGATTTCTCGATAGAGAAAGGAAAGTTCTCAGATGAGAAAAGATTTGACTCTTCGATTGCAAGAGAAAGATCCATGTGGCACGTGAGAAATCATCTACAATTGTAAGGAGAAGACAAAAACCATCATGGTGGGGAGTGTGATAGGGTCCCCAAACATCGGCATGGATTAAAGAAAAAATGACATATGTACGAGAGTTGCTATTTTGGAAAAGGGCACGTGTTTGTTTTGCTAGAGGGCAGACAAGACATCGAGGATACGGAAAAGAAACAAAATGGCCCAATCTTTGATGATTAAGAAAATTATTATCATTGGTATCAGTATTACACAATGATTGTTTATTCAACTCAGTACAAGGAATTTTGAAATTGCTTGGAAAATTGATCCAAAAATAGACCAAAGCCTATCAGTTTGCCAGTCAAAATGACTTAAAAAAGACATTTATCATAATCGAATACAGCACTACAGGAATTTTCCTCACAAGCTTGACAAATGGAAATAAGATTGAACTGAAAACCAAGAACATAAAGCATGTTCCGAAGTGTGATAAGGGAACTAAGGTTCACTGTGCCAGTTTTTGTGACATCAATGACATTTCCATTTGGAAGTTGTATTGAGACAGGAAAGGGTAATTTCTTGATATCGGAAAGAAAAACTTTATCGCAAACAATGTGGTCATTAGCGCCTGAATCAATTATCTATGCATTTTTGGAAATTGAGTTCAATAAATAGTAAGAAATACCTATAAAACTCCCGGCTTTATCAGAAGCATCCAATTTCTTCAAGATTTCCATCAACTCCTGATATTCATCATGACTAATTGACTTGTTAGCTCACTGATCGGTTACCTATAAAGCTATGGAAAATTCTTTTTTTTCCTTTTTCTCCAAGTTTGCCATGCAATTTCTAACGATTATCAATTGTATGGTGCAGACATTTGCAATAATCATAATACAATTTACCTTTTCCTTTATTCTTTCATGACATGGCAGAAGAAGGACCATTCGATGGCTTGAAAACAAGGGCCAACATCGACTCAAATTAGCCATTTGATCCATACGAGGCAGAGCCACATGGACCATCCAATCCAGAAGACACAAACTCGCGTGGGTCGTCCAATCACCCAATTAGATCTGAGCCGTCCATTCCTTTCTTGAATGTTCTCGGCTCCTCTTCTAGAAACCGTAGATTGAAACCTCTATTTTCTTTCTACCCTTTGCTATTTGTCCCTCTCGTCAGACTATGAGTCGCTGCTGTAAGGGCGATCGTTTCTCCAGCCTTGCCAAAGTCCATCTTGGCAAGACGTTGATTTTCCTCTTGAACAGCAAGTTGGTAAATCCGGCCAAGCGTGACATAGGCTCCATGGTCAAGATTTGCATCCGAAACGAGAGGTAAGACTCGTTCAAGATGAGGAGAAATCTCATCACCTTCTCTCTCTTCCTTATGCTTCTATACTATTGTTCGATCGGCTCCGGCCATTCAAATTTTTCCTCGGCTGCTTCCAAATCATTCCATAGGGTTAAGAGTTTGTTGTAAACAATTGCAATGCTCCTGTTCCCCTACTTTAATTTGGAGATCTGTTGCGTTTACATTTTTTTTTTTCACGATCCAATTTTCTATACATTTCCTTGATGTTTTCCCACATTTTTTGCGAGTCCTCCGTCGAGGAAAGTCCGGCCGCGATTTCGGGGGTGATGCAATTGCCGATCTATGTTCGAACAAGTTGGTTGCATTTCCTCCAGAGTCACACCTGACGTTCATTGGACAGAATTGGAATTGTTCTGTTGATTAATCTGTCTTTGTCCTTGGTCACCAGCGCACGCTGGAACTCCCACAACCAAATCGAGTAGTTGTTGAGGGCGGATAGTTGTTGGGTGATGAGTTTCAGTTCCGGTCCATCAGCACTTGACATGTAAAACGAGTTGTTAGGCTCTAGCCTGCTGCTAGCGGTCATGAACAAGTACGGGAAGAAACTAGGTTGGGGAACCAGGTAGGGATTTGTCCCCGAACTCGTATTGCCTAACTCAAACACATAACCTGGTGGCTAGGCTTGCCCTGAATGAGGTTGGTGAGCCTCCACTAGGTTGTGGGCTTGCCCCAAATGAGGTTGGTGGACCTCCACCGAATTGTTCTCCATGGCCTTGATTTGTTGGCCATGGGCTTGTTTGTGTTGGCCCGTAGAACCATGCATTCGGGCCCATTTGGAAGGGCAGCCATTGGACAGACTGGCCTACAAGGGGCTGGCCCGAAACAGGCTGTTCCTAGTTGGGCTGGGCTCGAGCCCGTTGCTCCTTGCTCATGTCTTCATTTGGCGGATCTAAGGTAGGTTCCTAGATTGTTGAATCTCCTTGCAAGATTGATTCTTCTGAAGCTAATGAGTGGTCCTTAGACATGATGCCGATAAGGCAATGAAAAGGAACTTTTTTTCTTGAAAGTGTTTAGATATTGATTCCTACACAGGAGTGCTAACCTTGTTTTGCAGGTCAAAATTCCCACAATAATAGGATGCAAAATAATCCGGAGGGCAATCAAAAAGTACAGAAGTTAAGTGGAGAAGGCACGCTCTGATACCATGTCAAAGTATGCGAAGAGGAAGAAAAACAAAGCAAAGGAATCGAGAGTAGAGTGTACAATGTGCACTTCTCATTCTTATTTTCTTTCTCTATACAAGGAGACATAAATATTGTACAAAGAAATGATTAATAAAAGAAAGTGTGTATTCTCTAATAGATTGATCATAATCCTCAATTAGCTATATCAATTACAATATGATAAATCTTCCGATAATTCGGACAAATCTTCCGAATCTCGAGCATATCTTCCACCAGATTATACTAAAAACGCTTCCCCGAGCCATGATTTATGAATTATTATTCATTCAAAAGAGGAGGCCTTGCGTCTAAAGGTTTGTACCAATCTTGTGGGTTCAAAGGAAGTCTATTGCCCCTTGGATTTAGAGGTGTATGGCTGGCCAAGGAGATCCCATCTTGGACTAATTTGGTTCAAATTTAAGGTGCCATTGTTTCCCTATCTGGTATACCAAAAAATAGCCTCATTTGCTCGTCCAATCTTTTCCTATTGAATCACCAACGGATGAGGGAGGTTCAATGATGTGAAAATGTGAAGCAAAACGGGTGATTAGAGGGTGGCCATTATTTGGACGGATTTTGAAATTAAATGACGAGGGGCAAACAAAATGAGACACATGAATGCGAGTTTATGCAATATCGATGTTATTGGTTAGGGATCAAATTCTGAATGTATTGGATCTCTAATTTTCTTACGGAATGCACGAATAATCTATAAGCAAAAATTTAGGTGTAAATACTATATTTAAATTGAAAGAAGAACCAGAAAAGATGACTAGCATGAAACAAAATATCATTTGAAAAATTAACGATGTCACTCAAGCCAGAATGCAAAGCATCCTTTTCCTTCAGATAAGCCTATGACTGCGTTGATTTTGGCAGGGGAATTCATAAACTTGATCTAGAAGTGAGGAGACACATGCTAACTAAGAATGAGAACTCTATTGGTACCTCAGTAGCCTCTCAAATTATGCTGAAACCAGACGGGTATTCATTTCTGCTGTAACCAATCATAAAAGTGACGCGGTTTTCTAATTGACCAGTCTGCCAGAAAGTTGCATATCCTGGAGCCCTTAAAGATTTTGCCATCTGAAATTTGAGGAGAAAATCAACTGGTGCACAACTTTCCTTTTGGAAGAGACCAGTGTGATCACCTGGAGCGGCTGCTTTTTGTTCACGGCGGTTGATTTGGCCTCAACTTGTCTTCAAAGGGACTTCAATAGAGTCAAGCTTGAAATTGACTCTAATAAATTTGCCTTCTTCGCTTGTTCCTGTTTCTCCATTAAGTTTTTCCACGGACTGCACCCGTCTTCCCTTAACAGGGTTGATGCCATGCAGAGACATCAGTTGAAACCAAGGAGAATCCAGCATCACGTGTCCGTAGAACGTGCCATTACATGATTCAACACATTCTGTACTTGGACCAAGTTCTCAGCCGGACATTCACTAACATTCAGCTTTTCCAAGGATGTTAACTCTTCTAGGCCTTCAATTTGATGGATCCTTTTGCATTGTCTCATCTCTAAAACTTTCAGCAACTTCAAGTTTGAAAGATCAGGTAAACTATCGAGGTAATCACAGTCAGATAGAATCAAACTTCTCAGTGAGGTCACCTGGCCAATCCCATGGAGATTCTGTATTTCGCAGTCCAATATATCTAGCCTCTTTAAGGCTTTGAGACCTTCAAGCCCTTCAACCTCTTCTATCGCAGAGTGGTAGAGCTTGAACACTGATAAGTTGTTTAAGCCCTGGACAGTTGGCAATCTTTTCAATGATGAACAACCTTGAATTGATAAAACTGACAACGTCTTGGGAAGCTCAGATATTTCTACAAGGCTCAAACCAGAGAGGATTAGCATTTTGAGCTGAGTAATATCTGTCGGCTCAAACTTCAGCTTGATAATTTGCGAAAGAGACAGTTCTAGTTTCGTCAGTTTAGGAAACGATATTGAGAAGGATGGTTTGTCGATCATATTTTGCACATTGGATTCTGGCATCGGCTGTTTTGAGGGAGGTTGGCATGCCTTCGGGTCCCCATCACTTAGGCACAGCTCCTCCAATTCCTTTAGATCTTCAAGAAGGGGTATCGCTTTCATCCTTTTAGAACTCACACGCAGATGAATTAGAGAAGGGGGAAGCTTCGGCAACTCTTCAATTTCATTGCACTGAATTAAATCCAGGGTGTGAAGGCCAGGGATGGTGGAGATTTCAGGAGGTAGGCTAGATATACTGGAATGCCCCAGCGTCAATGATCTCAGATGGCGTAGTCCCTTGATATTACTGGGAAAGGCCCCCTTCAAACTCCGACACCAGGAAGCATGGAGTCCTTTGAGCTCGGTTAGATTCCCCGTCTCCTCAGGAAATGCTCGAATGAAAGAAGAATCCATTCTCAGCACTGTCAAGCTTTCCAGATATCTTATTGAATTGGGGAGTTCAGATATACTAGTCCCCGATATATCCAACTCCTTTAATGACCCCATTCTACCGATAGAATCTGGAAGTTTCTTCATACAACGGCAATCCCTCAATGACAAGCGTCTTAGATTAAGCAGCTCCCCCAGTGAGCTCGGGAGCTCAGTAATTCTGGCACCGTGTAATAAGATCTCAGTGAGAGCGGTGAGGTAACTAATTGACCTGGGCAGATGAGTCAGTGGGAAGCACCTCAAGCCACTGAGAATTTTGAGTTGCTTCAAATTGCCTATGGAGATGGGGATCTGCCGTACAGAAGTCCCATCAATAAAAAGCTCTTTCAGAGAAGTCATACGACCTACTTCTCCTGGCAACCCGTTCAATTGGGAGCAGAACTTCAAATTCAGGGAGACTAAACATTTCAAATGGCCAATTGAAGGATCTAGCTTCACCAAATGAGAACATTGTTCAAGAATCAGGATTTCCAAATCTCGGTAATCGGAGAAGTTGGGAGTTATCAATAAATCAGAACACCCAGTAAGATTCAAGACTTTCAATTTCGTCATCTGTAAAGACAAAACAGAAACCCACAGGTGGTTAATTCACAGATATTTAATTCAGCAAAGCAACTATGAAACAATCAAATAACAAACCACCTTGATTTCACTCCACCCTCGCCAATCTTCCGTGACTTTGCTCCAAGACAGATCAAGAATGACCAACTCTCTTAATAAAAAATTTTCTGCACTAAAATCCGGAGGACACCTTTGCCAACTGAGCCACCTTAAATTGGGAAATGCACCTGTAAAATATCCGGAAACTTTTGCATCATCCAACTTGAGAAAACTTATGGCTGGCATGCTAGCAAAACTTGCAGCTGTTAATATGCATGAATCACGAGCTTCCAACTCTTCGATTCCCTACATATAAAATGAGTAACAAATCATCAGAAGCTGTAAACCAAAATACCAATCAGAAAAAAAGGATGACTTCGTTGCCCTACATGCTAAAGAGTACACATGATTATCCCCTCAGAAATTATGACAGAAACATGTAGCCCATATGTCAAGATGTTTGTGTGCTGAAAACAAACTGAACCAAAAGGTTTTACCTTCTCCATGTTCATTACCTTTAGAACCATATCCTGTGTGCAAAATCTTCTTGAACTTGGATCTCCAGATCCCTCTTGCTCAAAAATTCTTTTGCCAAGGCATCTCAGCAATCTGTGCATCTGCAGTTCATTGTTTTCTCCAATTTTTGCCAGGGGCATTAGAATGCAACCAGAGGATGGAGAACAATTGGACCACATATATGAAGCAATTCGGGCATCCACACCAGAGATAAAACGTGCTATGTCCAGAAATATCTCTTTTTGCTGTTGATCTAATTCTCCATAACATATATCCAGTACCTCTTCAAGGCCAACCGTAGTCTTTTGAGAACTCATCAAACGTTCTTTCATTGACTTCTCCAACTTTTCCCATTCTTGTATTGATTTACCCCGCAAAAATGAACCGACGACTTCAACTGCTAATGGTAGTTTCTCTGTAGCATTGACAATGCGGTTTGAGAGGCCATTATAATCAGGTATGGAAGATAGCATCCTGAATGCATGCTTGCAGAAACTTTCAAAAGCTTGACCATCATCCAACTCACTAACCATGTAGGTAGGAGCCTCGTCGGAATCAAACTCTTTGAGAATTTCACTATTTTTGGAAGTCACAATTATTCGACTACCTGGACCAAACCATTGAAACTGGCCTCCAACAATAGAACGAAGATGAGATGGCTTTTCCACGTCATCAACAACTATTAGAACTTTCATTTCGTGAAATATATCGAGGAAAACTTCTATTCCTTCATCAAAAGAAGGATCTTCACGATCTAGTTTGAGGATATCACGTATCAACTTAGTTTGCAAAAATTGAATTCCACTAGAACTTTGTGTGGTTTTTTCGACCTCTGCAAGAAAGCTACAACTGTCGAAACAAGAAGAGATATGATCGTATACAGCCTTGGCAAGAGTCGTTTTGCCAATTCCATCAGTTCCATAGATTCCAATAATGCGGACCTCATCATCAACTTCCATCTTCAGTAAGTCAGCGATTTGTTTTGCACGATCATCAATTCCAACTACATTCTGAACAGCTGCAATTGCATAATTCCTGTCCGAGGTTCCCATGTCTACTGGTCGCTGTCCAGCTTCATCTTTTATATCCTCAATGCTCTGCAAGAAAAACAGAATTTCTTCACCAAAGTATTGTAGTAGAGAAAAGAACAAACACCACCTGATCACTCTCTCTCTCTCTCTCTCTCTCTCTCTCTCTCAACAATACTTCAGTGCTACACAGAGATACAAGATATTCATTTGTCATCGAACTTTTTTAGTTGATGCAAAAAAATATTAAGGAAACTTAGCTAGTGATTTAAACTATTAAGCAACATCAATATCTTGGAAGTTGGATCTGCTTATTTACTGACCAAATATTTCAACTTTTAAGAAAACTTGATATGCACATCACAAAAATGATCACACTAATAAAATTAATTATTTCTAATCTATAAAGTGTAAACAAGTTCCCAACAGCAAATGAGCATTACGGAAATAGGACAAACATCTCAAAATTCAGATGGTAAGACTTATTTTAGACTCCAATTACGCAGCGATCGATATTAAGTTCATTTTATCTTCAAATACATACCATTTTCTTTTCTTCCCTCAGCATCATCTTTCCTTAAAATGTCTTGTTGCTATTTTTAGGTTGAACTAACTACTCTCAATTTTCAGTGGTAGCGATCTTGGACTAATTGAAAGCAATGCTTAAATATCTTTACTGAATTCCAAATACAAGTATGTTCTGATACCACACTCTCGTTTACAGGTACTGAGCTTTTCTCGATTGGCTCCTTCTTGTCACTTGGTACTTTTACATGTAATTCTTTCCTTAAATTGAATGTCAATTATCAATTGAGAATATTGTCTATTTCGCTACAGATTTTTGCAATTTTGTCGTTCAATTCATGCATCGCCTGTTTACATTGGCAATTACATATTTTTCATGAGACGTGCACATATTGACAAAGATCAACGATCGGAAAAGAATTGCAAATGATTGGTATGTGGGTGAGTGATCGGCATCCATATTTGAAGGGATAAAAGACGACTAAGGGAATGAGGTAAAACATGCTGCTCGGGTGAATAAACTCGGAATCTTTTTGGGGAAAGATAAAATTTTGCTCCTTGGTTTTTTCCGTGATTCTTCATCTTGGTCCCATTTTTTCTCTCATTTTAGCCCCAAATCGATTTTTGTTTTTTCAAAATCATCCCATCGATGACCTTTTTATGCAAAACCTGCCGGAAACGAATGACACCCTAGTTTACATGGCACATGTATGTCAGCAAATCTTTTTTTGTCGAGCACATTTACATAAGGAAGTCATTAAAGGACGAAATCGGAGGGTATTAAAGAATTACTTGTTGAGAGATTAAGATGAAGAAAGTACGGTACATGGACAAAATAAAGAGTCGCAAATAATATGAGGACCAAAACGTATTTCTCTGATTTCCGTAGTATACCAATTTTATAGACCAGTTGTGGTATACGTGGCCTTAATTTTTTAAAATAAAATTCATTATTTAGGGTCTTAAGCGAGAATAATTCACACTCATAGTACTCGAACCGAGATGGAAACAACTAAATCATCCGTTATTCTTTCTAACTATCAGTATTTAACGTTCCCAAAGATTTGAGATGTTCGATTAAAAGAAATTTTAATACCGACTGTAAAAATAGTAAAGCAAAACCCTAAAGCTGAAAGCAAAATCCACTCCAAACATTCCCCAAGTAAAAGCAAAAGGCTGTCGAACAATGTGAAACGAAAATGCATGTCCTCTAAGTTTAGCGAAAAATAAAAAATGAAAAAGTAAAGAGTCAAGCTATTCTAATTCCATGTCCAGTTCCGTTTCTTTTCTATATTTTACGATATTATATTAATTCTTCATCTTATTTTCACTTTAATTACATTAATCTATTCTTTTTGGATAGTTTTGTCGTACTTCATGTACTACTATCTTTTAATGGTAATTATGTTATTGAATTAGGGTACTAATATAAACTCAATTGTTTTGCATTTGGAACTAAAAAAGAGTTCCATTTTCTACTATTTGAATGAAAAATCCAAAACCATGGGAGACATTGTTTCAAATCACTTTATGAAAATCTGCATGTTGTTGCATTCCTTCTTAATCCAAAGTAATATGCTTCCAAATTACAAGTGTCTTTTCGTCATAAGTTGCATTTTTCAGTGAAATAATATTTTCAGGCCTATAAAAGTCACATCATGATGTAATTAATGACTACTTGTTCAACAAATATGTGCTTTAATATATGTTGGAGAAGGATACGATTTTATCCTTGATGTTGATCTTAAATGATTCAATTAGAGATATTGGGGATAAAATAGAAAATTGGAATCGTAAAATAATCATTTTATTCTTCCCTTTATTCTAATTTCTTTGTACTATAATTGTATAAATGTACGTGGATCATATAATGAAAAATATAGATATTACAATTTGTTCCCCAAACACACCTATTTCTCTCAATTCCTTTCAATATATTTTGAAAAATAGTCATATTATTATGAACAGACGTGAATTACCCGCAGTGGCAATCTGCTACAGTAATAAAATCGCAAAATCAACTAGTCAAGCCCATTGTTGGCCAAAAATAGAAACTAGCCTAGCCTACTATATATGTGTGCACCGACAAAACAGCAAATAAATGTGTGACACAATTATTTTTTAACGGCTACGCGTGCTGAAAAACTAATAAATGCAACATAAACCAAAGTTTTTTTGGGGTGGGGTGAAGGGAGGTAATCTATAACTTTTGAAAGTCTACGGTGTAATGCGCAATGATGCTAAAGTTTGATAGGGCGATTATTGCTAAACATTATGAAAACACATATGGTATCACATTATGTCCAATGCTCAATTATACAACAATGAAATAAATTTACAAATTATAATAATAAAACTTCTATTTGTGCATTTATTAAATTTATACGAAACAACATTTCAAATTATAAAAGAACATGTCGAAAGGACACTAATTTATTTGAAATTATTTAAAGATTATCGCTGATAAATTTTCGTCTTTGGATTAAAAGATATATTTTAGTCCATGTAAATTTCAGAACAATATTTAACTTTTCACAATTAGTGTAGTCATATTATAACAAATCAATTTTCAAACCCATGCATTCATGTGCATCTACTTTACATTTATGAAGAAGATATCGCACCTTGTTTGATGAACCCAGAAGAATCTCCTCTCTATTACGCTTCAAAGACGTCGCACCTTGTTTGATGAAGTCCCCATGCCCCCATATTTCGACTGAATGTGCCCTTACATCCTCCCGCGCATTCCGTACTTGCACCGAGTTCTCAGCCGGACATTCACTGACATTCAGCTTTTTCAAAGACGGTAGTTTTTCTAGGCCTTCAATTTGACGGATCATTTTGCATCGACTGATCTCTAAAACTTTCAGCAACTTCAAACTTGAAAGATCAGGTAAACTATCGAGGTAATCACAGTTGGATAGAATCAAACTTCTCAGTGAGGTTAACTGGTCAATCCCATCGAGATTCTGTATTTTGCAGTTTGATATATCTAGCCTCTTCAGGACTTTAAGCCTTTCAAGCCCTTCAATCTCTTCTATGGCAGAGGGTGTTCGGCATGCTTTCAGGTCCCCATCACTTAGGCACAGCTCCTCCAACTTCTTTAAATTTTCAAGGGGTATCGCTTTCATCCTCTTAGAACTCACACGCAGACGAATTAGAGAAGGGGGAAGCCTCGGCAACTCTTGAATTTCATCACACTGAGTTAATTCCAGGGTGTGAAGACCAGGGATGGTGGAGATTTCAGGAGGTAGACTAGATATACTGGAATGCCCCAGCGTCAATGATCTCAGATGACGTAGTCCCTCAATATCACCGGGAATGGCCCCCTTCAAACTCCGACACCAGGAAGCATGCAGTTCTTCGAGCTTGGTTAGATTCCTGATCTCCCCAGCTAATGCTCGAATGAAAGATGAGTCCATTCTCAGGACTCTCAAGCTTTTCAGATTTCTTATTGAATCGGGGAGTTCAGAGATACTAGTTGCCGATATATCCAACTCCTCTAATGACCCCATTTCACCGATAGAATATGGAAGCTTCTCCAAATAACGGCAATCCCTCAAAGACAAGCTTCTTAGCTTAAGTAGCTCCCCCAGTGAGCTCGGGAGCTCAGAAATTTTGGCACCATCTAACGAGAATTCGGAGAGAGCGGTCAGATAACAGATCGACTTGGGCAGGTGAGTCAATGGGAAGCACTTTAAGCCACTGAGAATTTCGAGTTGCTTCAAATTGCCTATGGAGATGGGGATCTGCCGTACTGAGGTCCCATCAATATAAAGTTCTTTCAGGGCTGTCGTACTACCCAGTTCCACTGGTAACCCGCTCAATTGGGAGCATAACTTCAAATTCAGGGAGACTAAGCGTTTCAACTGGCCAATCGAAGGATCTAGCTTCACCAAACTAGAACATCGTTCAAGAATCAGGATTTCCAAATCTTTGTAATTGGAGAAGTTGGGAGTGATCAATAAGTCAGAACAACCTGTAAGATTCAGGACTTTTAATTTCTCCATCTGCAAATCCGAAACAGAAAACCCACGCACGGTCAATTCACATATATATTATTCAAGAAAGCAAACACAGAACTACCAAATACTAAACCACCTTGATTTCAGTCCAACCTCCCCAGTCTTCCGTGATTTTGCTCCCGGACAGATCAAGAATGACCAACTCTCTTAATACAAAATTTATTGCATCAAATTCCGGAGGACAACTTTGCCAACTGAGCCACCTTAAACTCGGAAATGCACCTGCAAAATCTCCAGAAACTTTTGCATCATCCAACTTGAGAAAACTAATGGCTGGCATGCTTGCAAAGCTTGCAGCTGTTAATATCCATCTATCACGAGCTTCAACATTTTCGATTCCCTTCATATAAAATAAGTAACATAATAATCAGAAGCTGTAAAACAAAATACCAATCAGAAAAAAAGGATGCTTTCCTTAACCTACAAGCTAAAGAGTACATTCATGATATTATTCCCTCAGAAAATATGACATGTAGCCCATATGTCAAGGTGTTTGATTGAACCAAAAGTTTTTACCTTCTCCTGTATGTCAAATTTTCTCCCAATTGGATCTCCATATCCCTCTTGATTTAAAATTCTTTTGCCAAGGCATCTCAGCAATCTGTGCATCTGCAGTTCACTGTTTTCTCCAATTTTTGCCAGGGGCATTAGAATGCAACCAGAGGATGGACAACAATCGGGCCACATATATGAAGCAATTTGGGCATCCACACCAGATATAAAAGATGCTATGTCCAGAAATATGTCTTTTTGCTGTCGATCTAATTCATTGTAACATATATTCAGAATCTCTTCAAGGCCAATCGAAGTCTTCTGAGAATTTATCATATGTGCTCTGATTGACTTCTCCATCTTTTCCCATTCTTGTATTGATTTACCCCGCAAAAATGAACCGACGATTTCAACTGCTAATGGAAGTTTCTCTGTAGCGTTGACAATGCGGCATGAGAGTCCATCATAATCCGGTATGGAAGATTGCATCCTGAATGCATGCTTGCAGAAACTTTCAAAAGCTTGACCATCATCCAACTCATTAACCGTGTAGTTACGAGCCTTGTCGGGATCAAACTGTTTGAGAATTCCACTATTTTTGGAAGTCACAATTATTCGACTACCGGGACCAAACCAATGGAGCCAGTCTCCTACAATAGCATGAAGATCGGATGGCTTTTCCACATCATCGACAACTATTAGAACTTTCATTTCACGGAATATATCCAAGAAATCTTCTATTCTTTCATCAAAAGAAAGATCTTCACGATCTCGTTCAAGGATATCACATATCAACTTATTTTGCAAAAACTGAATACCATGAGGATTTTGTGTGGTTTCTTCGACCTCCACAAGAAAGCTACAACTGTTGAAACAAGACGAGATGTGTTTGTATACAGCCTTGGCAATAGTCGTCTTGCCAATTCCATCACTTCCATAAATTCCAACAATGCGCAACTCATCATTGACTTCCATCTCCAGTAAGTTGGTGATTTCTTTTGCACGATCATCAATTCCAACTATATTCTGAACAGCTGCAATTGCATAACTCCTATCTGAGGCTTCCATGTCTACTGGTCGCTCTCCATCTTCATCTTTCATTTTCTCCTTACTCTGCAATAAAAAGAGAATTTCTTCACCAAAGAATTACCATAGATGGAGAGAAGAACAAAGGTAACCTGATAAGTCTCTCTTTTATAACCTTGCATCACTTCTACACATAGATACAAGATATTAATTTGCCATTAAAATGTTCTTATCGGTGCAAAAATATGGGGAACGAAAAAGTTATAAAAGTATTACACTTTTACCAATTCAGTTGTAAACTTTTCAATTTTATCAATTGAATCCACATTTTCGTTTTTTGCCAATTGAGTCTATCCGGCCAATTTTGGCCGAAAATCGCTAACATGGACGTCAGCTATCCTACATGGCACTACCAATATTAATGTAAACAATTTTTTATAATATTTTAATTCTTTTTGAATTTTTTTAAAAAATTTCTTTTCATTTTATTCCTTTTTTGTTTCTCTTTTCCTTCTTCATAGCTTTCTTAGTGTGACTAGTGGTTGGCAAGGATCATCAAGCCCTCACTAGCTGCTGGCAAGAAAGCCTTGCCTGGAACTAGACAAGGCTAGCCCCGCTCACAACCGCATGATGGGCTTGCCTAGATAGGCGAGGGAGTCCTCAGCCCTCGCCAGCCACAATAAAATAGCACTGAAAAAGGAAAACAGAAAGAAAAGGAAAAATAATTAAAAAGAAAAGAAAAATAATTAAAAAATTTTAAAAATTTTAAAATATAGCTAAAAATTATTCACATCAGCACCTCCAACACCACATGGACGGCCGGCATCCATGTAAATAATTTCCCACCAATATTGGCCGAATGGACTAGACTAACAAAATGTAAATTTGTTTAAGATTCAAGTGGCAAAAGTGCAATATGTTTGGATTTTATTTTGACAAATTTTCCCAAAAATATGCAGACGCTTCTTTATTTTATTTTTTTTGGTGTGGTCATGTTCTATATTTTATTTTACAAGCCATTGTGTGTGTTATATACTATGCACAAGTCGCGAAACCCTTCTCCCTCACTTATGTGTCTCCACCCAATCCCTACCCAACCTCCCAAAAGGTGGGGAATTAAACTCTCCATCTCTTCCTTCCCAAGTGAGAAGGAGAAGGATGGTTAATGGGATAACCCCTGGTGGTTTGCATACAGTTATTCTGGAAAATTTTAATACTTAATCTAATATCTAATCTTGTACAATTTCAATACAGAAATCTAGCTAGTAATTAAATCCAAGTCTGTGACATTATAGTCTTCGAAGTTGGATCTGATAGTAGACTATTGTTATGCTCTTATGAAAATCTTTCCTCTTGACAAGTTTTCTGCCAAAGTCTCTTATCATATCCTGCATTCTTAAGTCATTATTTTCTTGCCACCAAAAAAAAAAAAAAAAAAAGCCATTATTTTCTCAATTTTCCAATAAATACGTCTTATGAAGTTTTTTTCCCCCACTAAGGATGCGGTTATTTGAGGTAAAGTGTTATCCCAAATTAATTTTCTAAACTTTCACCCGTTTGATTCACTAAAATTAATTAGTCAACTGATAACATTTTCCAATTAAGGAAAATATCCATGCATTAAATTAGAAAAGTGAATTACTAAATTTAAGAAAGTAAAAACACTCTCCAGAATTACTTATCTTAAAAATTTTTAAATTTTCTTTCTTTTTTATTTTATTTAATAAATCGATTTTTAATAAATGTTTTACTTTTCTTTTTCTATTTTCCTTTTTTTCTCTTTTCTTTTTCCTTTTCCTCTGCCGGTCCCTGGGCCTAGGCAACCGAACACAAGTGCAGGCTAGCGTAAGTCAAGAAGACCTTATGAAAATACAATATTTTCGCATAGAAGATATAAAAAAAGATATTAGACAGTCTAGAAATAGAAAAAGCATTTCACAACCCATTTACCGAAGAATATATTGGAAATGTCTTTTGTTTTTCCATAGTTTCCTTGATAAGAAAAAAATGAAATGGGCTTTTATATCAACATTAGCATAATTTATATGTTAGGAACTAATTTAGAATTTAATTGAATCGATATATCTGGGAAAAACTCACTTTGAAGCCTGAGGTCAAGCTCGTTGGGCCTCGACCATGGCGCAAGTGGACCGTTGGCAAAGGAGGAAGAAAGAAAGAGAAAGAAAAGCAAAATAATAAAATAAAATAAAAATGATTTTTTCATAGGATTGAAATCATTTTCTAATTATATTTCACTAAACAAAAGAAAAATTAATTATTTTCATAAAAATTTTCCTAGAAAGTATTTTTTCCATTTTCGTGAAATTTTTCCCTACATAAACACACTCTACCACTATTCGTTTCGTGGAAAATGTGACGTTTTTGGTATAGGAAGCCATTTTTCAGGAAAATAATAATATTTTTCAGTGTTCAAGTGAAATTGAAAATGGAGCGGAATATTTCTGCTATTTCGTAAGGAAAATCTCACTCCTTTCAATATTTTTTTCTTATTCTATTTTTTAAATCAATTTTTTTTTTTCTTTTCTTTTTTTCTTTTCTTTCTTTTCTTTCTTTTTCTTCTACACGAGCCTCACGAGATCCCGCCCAGGCCGACAAGCTAGATGAGGCAGCCTCGCCAACGTCTAGTAACCTCGAGCGAGGCTAGAGAACCACCCAACTCGCTGCTCTAGTGTGGTCCAATCTTACCTATGGTTGGTCGTCGACCGCTGCCACGACCAACCAAAGAAGAAGCCAAAAAAAGAAAGAAAGGGAAAAATAAAAATAAAAAATTTTAAAATAAAAATCTCAAATAATTAAAAACTCATTTTATGAAAAAAATAAAAATAAAAAAAAAGGAAAATGCGTTTGGTGGAAAAAAATGCTTGGTTGGAAGTAAAAGAAACAGGATCTAAAAAGTGGAAAACATATTCTCCTCTCATGTTTTTTTCATTAGCAGAAAATGTTTCCTTAACTAGTTTATTTTCCATAAAGCAAAAGTCAAAATTCAGAAAACGTTTTCTTAAAAGTTATTTTAACGAAGCCAAGAAGGATGGTATCTAAAAGCCTTCACTTGTAAGAGGGGCTCCTCTCATTCTTTATAATGAAAAGGCGAGCCATGTTAAGGAATATCTTAATCGTATGAAAATACTAAGACTTGTAACTGACCTCAATGGCAGCTTCAACTCCATCTTCCGGCTGCTTAACTTCTTTGAGCTCATTAAGGTTTGTTATCCCGCTGCCTTGAGTAATATTCAGGACTGGCAAAAGCTTTAAATTTCCGCATATGTCCAATTCAACAAGTTCGGATAATTTTGGTAGACTGGCAAGAGCAGAAGAGAAACCTCGCACTTTCCTGAGACGTGGTAAATTTATGAGTCCATTAAGGTCTGTTATTCTGCGGTGTTGAAAAATTTTCAGGACTTCCAAACTCTGTAAATCTTTAAGACCATCAATCTTTGCTAAATCGCAGTCCTCTAGTTCTAATTCTGACAAATATTTCAGACCAGAAAAATTTGGCTCTGGAATCTTGCAGCATTTGAGACGCAGGGTCCATAAGTTTGAGGACGAAGGAAGTTGTGTGAGGTCTAGTTTCTCCATGTAGGATAAATTGAGTTCCCAGAGATGAGTAAGGGCACGAAAATCCCCAGGGGGATTGGTGACATTTGGAAGGGACAATTCCAAGGTCTCTAGACTTGTTAATCTCGTGATCCACTCAATATCTGGTGCCTGATTCGATAACCCTGCTTCTGGCTGCTCATCAGCGTTCAAGCATAGCTCTTTCAGATTCGTCAGATCTGTCAATTCAGGGGCTGCGATGATTTTGGATCCCCAGCGGAGAGTGACTAAACTGGAGGGCAACTTTGGGAGTGCTTGAAGTCGTTCACATTTACTTATGTCAAGGGTTCGGAGGCGAGGGAGATCGCAAATGCCCTGAGGCAACCCAGCTACAATGGATGACGATAATTTCAAAATTCTCAAAGAGGATAGTCCTGAAATATCACAACTATCTTGGGCCTCCAAACTTTTGCAGCCAGAGAAATCTATCTCCTCCAGTTTCTCTAACTTCGCAATATCTTTAGGAAATTTTTGTAAGTGAGTGCGTTCCATCTTCAGCGTTTTCAAATTTGTCAATCCCTTGACTGACTCTGGTAGTTCTGTGATTATGGTGTCTGAAAGGTCCATTACCTCTAGCTGCTTTAGCTCCCCGATGGAAGGTGGAAGTTGTTTGAACATCGGACAATTCCTTAGAGAAAGTCTCTGAAGATTCGGAGGAAATTCAAAAGCTTCCGGACGCCAATCAATAATAGCACCATCCAGGGCAAGACTTTTGAGTTTCGTCAGGTGGCCGATTGGGAATATGTATTTCAACCTTTTACAGTCACAAGCACTAAGTACTACAAGGTTCCTCAGAGAATCATCCTCAATATGAATTTCTTCGATGTCAGTTCCGTCAATCAGCAGTTCCGTCAAAAATTCCTTGCCGCGCAGGAACAACAGCTGGACTCCGTTGCAGTTTCTCAAATTCAAGACTTTCAAGCTCTCCAGTTTACTGATGAACACACAAAGTGCAGGTGACCAAGTACAATCTTCCATTATTAATATCTCCAAACCAGTTGAAGCTACAGACTCCCACGATGCCTTTAACAGATCACATCCTTGTAGGTTCAAGACTTTCAATTCCTTCACCTTCTGCAACGTATGTGCAAAAAGAGATATCAGACTTTACTCGCTCCAACCTAAAATCTTAACGCGAGATTTAAACAGCAAATATCGGCCATACCTCCATGATTTGCCTCCAGTCTTGTGAAAATTTGGTGACTGGACTCCTAGACAGATCGAGAATGAGTAATTTCTTAAAATCCATATTACGTAGCTGAGGAATGAAATGGCATGCGTGACAATGAAGCCACCTCAAATTTGGAAGAAGATTCTCAGATGTTCCCACAATGCTAGCCCCATCCAGTCTGAGGTATCTCAAATTCGATTTTTTGCCAAGTGCTTCACATGTAAAGCTCACGGTGCCAGCCTCTCCAGCAGTGAGACTAATGCCTTCGACAGGTGAATTAGGCTGTCAAGTGTCGACGGGGAAAAACGTACGAGTTAGTTGAAAACTTTAATTTCTTACTCCTCCTAATGGAATGAGACAAATTAAATTTACAAAAAAGTATCCATTACACGTTCTAAATCGTGTTTAAGAACAAATCCCTTTCTTTTACCTCCAAAGATTGAATAGTTTATGTTATCTATGGATGGTTTATCTCAACGCTTTCGTGACCCTCTGAAAGAAATTTCTAGAGGCTTTTGAAAACTTACCTGACCACCCTCTAGAATGGAATGTGCATCACTGAACTTCCAAATCCTGGAGCGCTCTTGAAGAGCCTTCTGCTCGACAATTTTCCTGCCAAAGTCTCTTAACAGTCTGTGCATTCTTAATTCATTATTTTCTCCATCTTCCAAGAAATGCATGTCGCGAAGTTCTTCTATTTCTAAAGGAGGATAGCAACCACAGGCCTTCCACATGTAAGAGGGAATCCTCTCATCCTTTCCAATGAAAAAACATGCTATGTCAAGGAATACCTCCTTTGTACGATGATTCAAAGAATCGTAACTGGCCATAAAGGCAGCTTCTACTTCTTTATCTAGTGGGTGGCCTTCTAAGTACTTCAAGTTACTTTCCCAATATTTTATATCCTTCTGCTCCTTCAAATATTTTGCCTGAAACAAAATTGCCAAAGGAAGCCCTCCAATAGCTTTGACGGTGTCTCTGGACAAGGATTCATACTCAGAGACATCTTGGGGGGCATCCCCTTGAAAAGCATGCTTCCGAAAGAGTTGAAGAGCATCCTGATATCCCATTGGTTTAACCTCATATTCTTCAGCTGCTCTATCTTTGTCTGCTCCAAAGTCGAAACCCTTTAGAACACTTTTTTTGTTTGTGGTCACAATGATTCTACTTCCGTGACCAAACCAAGAGAGCTTCCCAGCTAATGCTTCAATTTGTTCATCCTCACGCACATCATCAAGCACAATGAGAACCTTCACATTACTAAATAAACTTGCCATTTTTTTAATACCTTCACTCAGAGATTTAAGTGGTGCACGTTTTTCTTTTCGAAGGTCAGCAATCAACCTTTCTTGCGAAGACACGACTCCTTCCGAATTAATACCTTTAAGGAAGCTACATTCATCAAACAACATATGCATCTTGTTATAAATAATCTGCGCAAGTGTAGTCTTTCCGACACCCGGCATACCGCATATTCCAACGACACGTACACCTTCCCCACATACTTTGTTTGCTTGTCCATCTCTGTAGACTACACCAAGCTTTGTCATCATTTCTTGAACATGAAGATCAATTCCAACTAGTTTGTCGGTTACAACTTGGTCATCCTTCATGTCGAAAAAAAGCTCCAAATTTATATCCATAAGACATATTACTTTTTTTGTGAGACAAAAAACATAAATTTATACCCATCCAACGCATTAAATATCGTAAACTTGTATTCATGGTTTTTGAGTTAGATGTGTAGCACGATTACAAATTTAAGGTTTTACGTGTCACGAGAAAAAATTTTAGGATAAATATGTCACATCGATATAGATTTGGAATAAATGCGTCACATGAATATAAATTTGAGGTTTTTTGTGTCAAAAAAGATTTAAAATAAACATATCATAATGGGTATAATTTAAGGTTTTTTTGTGACTTTTTACCTTTATAAATCATGTTCCATTCTTTCTAGTTTACATAAATGGAGGATAGTAGCAGGTTCTTATCCTATGTCAACCAAGTTCCTAAAAAAATATATATATATATATATTGTCAATCATGAATCATGTCTTACTCCATGATCTTCCCAGAAAGTGCCTTCTCAAGTTCAAGTTATTATAAAGCTAAATAATAACGTGCTTCATAAACTCCAGAAGTAAGTCTATATTCATCATATTGAAGGCACCAAAGTTCAAGTTATTATAAAGCTAAATATTGACGTGCGTAATAAACTCTAGAAGTAAGTCTGTATTCATCATATTTAGATACAAGATATTAATTTGTCATCAAATTGCTCTTATTGATGCAAAAATGTGGGGAAATTTGTCCCAAAAGTTGTGAACTTTTTGTTTTTATCAATTCAATCCTAAACCTTTCCATTTTGTCAATTATTGACAAAAAAAATTGCCAATTGAGTTCATTCGGCCAATTTTGGCTGAAAATCGTGAATGAAGATGTGGACGTCGGCCGTCTTACGTGACAATTAGCGTTTAAGTGGATAATTTTTTAATAATATTTTCATTTTTTAAAAATTTTATTTTTTTTATTTTTTTTTTTATTTTTCTTTTCCTTCTTCATTACTTTCTTACTATGGCCAAGGGCCGGCAAAGGCCTCGCCTGCCACAGGTGTGGCAAGGCAAGGGAGTCCTAGCCCTTGCCCGTGGCTAACAAGGGCCCAACTACCCTCGCCGGCCACATTAAGAAAGTAGTGAAGTAGGAAAAGAGAAAAATACAAAATACAAAAATTCATAAAATATTAAAATATTATTAAAAATTGTCGCAATTAACGTTAGCCGCATCACGTAAGACCACGTCACATAAGCATTTACCCAACATCCACATTGGCAATTTCTAGCCAAATTGACTAAATGGGCTTAACTGAAAAAATGTGAAAAGGTCTAAAGATGTAATTAGCAAAATTCAAAGGCTTAAGACTGAATTGACAAAAATACAATAGATTTAGGATTTTTTAAATAATTTTCCTCAAAAATATGCAACCCCTTATTCTAGAATACTCTAATACTTAATCTAATATCTAATCTGATACAAGCTAGTAATTAAATCTAATTTGGTGATATCATCTTGGAAATTGGATCCGCTTATTTACTGACCATATATTTCATTCTGATTAATTATGTTATCTCTGACGTGTAAATAAGTTCCAACCAGCAAATAAGCATTTATGGAAATAGAACTAACTTCTTAAATTCAGACGGTAGACTATTGTTATGCTACTTATGAGGATCTTTCCTCTTGACAAGTTTCCTGCCAAAGTCTCTTATCAGATTGTTCATTCTTAAGTCCTTATTTTCTCAATTTTCCAACAAATTCGTCTCACGAAGGTGTTATTTTCACTACTAGGAGGATAGTAACTACACGCCTTCACTTGTAAGAGGGAATCCCTCATCATTTCCAATTAAAAAGCATGCTATGTCAAGGAATATCTGAAAAGATAAATAAAAAAGCACGCTATGTGAAGGAGTATCTGAAAAGATAAAGATTTGTAACTGACCTCAATGGCAGCTTCATCTCCATCTTTTGGCTGCTTAACATCTTCGAGCTCATTAATGTTTGTTATGCTGCTGTCTCGAATAAGATCCACTTCTTGCAAACGGTTTAAATTTGTGAGCTCGTAATGGTTTATTATAATGCTGCCTTGAATATACAGGACTTGCAAACGGTTTAAATTTTTTATCCCATTAAGGTTTGTTATCCCATTGCAACGAAATATTTTCAGGACTTCCAAAAGCTTTAAATCTTCAAGACCATCGATCTCTGCTAAATCGCAGTCCACTAATTCTAGTTCTGACAGATATTTCAGACCAGAAAATTTTGGCTGTGGAATCTTGCAGCGTTTAAGACGCAGAGTCCATAAGCTTGAGGACGAGGGAAGTTGTGTGAGGTCTAGCTCATTCATGTAGGATAAAGTGAGTTCCCGGAGCTGAGTAAGGGCACACAAATCCCCAGGAAGATTGGTGACATTTGGAAGGGACAACTCCAAGGTCTCTAGACCTTTTAATCCCATGATCCACCACATATTTGAGGTCTGATCCGATGACCCCGCTTCTGGCTGCTCCTCAGCATTCAAGCATAGCTCTTTTAGATTTGTCAGATTTGTCAATTCGGGGGCTTCCATGATTCTGGATCCCCAGCGGAGAGTGACTAGACTGGGGGGCAACTCTGGGAGCGCTTGAAGTCGTTTGCATCTACATGCGTTGAGGGTTCGGAGGCAAGAGAGACGGCAAATGCCCTGAGGCAGCCCAGCCACATTGGATGACGACAAGCTCAAAATTCTCAAGGAGGATAGTCCTGAAATATCACAACTATCTTCGGCCTCCAAATTTGTGCAGCCAGAGAAATCTATCTCTTCCAGTTTCTTTAACTTCAAAATATCTTCGGGAAATTTTTGTAGGGGAGTGCGTTCCATCTTCAGAGTCTTCAAATTACTCAAATCCTCTACTGACTCGGGTAGTTGTGTGATTCCAGTGTCTGAAAGGTCCATTTCCTCAAGCTGCTTTAGCTTCCCGATGGAAGGTGGAAGTTCACACAACTTCTCACACTTCCCTAGAGAAAGTCTCCGAAGATTAGGAGGAAAATCAAAAGTCTCTGGAATCCAATCAACAATAGCACCATCCAGCGCAAGACTTTTGAGTTTCGTCAGATGGCCAATTGGGGATATGCCCTTCAGCTTTTTACAGTCACGAGCACTAAGTACTTCAAGGTCATTCAAAGAATCGTTCTCGATATGAATTTCTTCGACATCAGTTCCGTCAATCAGAAGTTCTGTCAAATCTTTCTTGCCACACAGTCGTAGGACCGGCAGCTGGACTGCTGTGCAATTTCTCAAATTCAAGGATTTCAAGCTCTCCAGTTTACTAATGAACGCCCAAAGCGCAGGTGACCGAGAACAATCTTCCATTATCAATATCTCCAAACCTTTTGAAACTGAAGACTTCAACGATGCGTTTAACAGATCACATCCTTGTAGGTTCAAGACTTTCAATTCCTCCACCTTCTGCAATGCATGTGCAAAAGAAGATATCAGACGTTACTCACTCGCACCTAAAATCTTTACAGGAGATTTAAAAAGCAAATATCAGCCATACCTCCATGATTTGACTCCAGACTTGTGAATATCTGGTGACCGGACTCCTAGACAGATCGAGAATGAGCAACTCCTTCAAATCCATATGACATAGCTCAGGAATGAAACGGTAGGTGTGCCAATCAAGCCACCTCAAATTTGGAAGAAGATTCTCAGACTTTCCCTCAATGTTACCCTCCTCCAGTGGAAGCTCGCTAAAATTTGGAAGAAGATTCTCAGATGTTCCCTCAATGTTATCCCCATCCAGTCTGAGGTACCTCAAATTCGATTTTTTGGCAAGTGCTTCAAATGTAAAACGGACGGTGCCAGCCTCTCCAGCAGTGAGACTAATGCCTTCGACAGGTGAATTAGGCTGTCAAGTGTCAACGGGGAAAAACGTACGAGTTAGTTGAAAACTTTAATTTCTTACTCCTTCTAATGGAATGAGACAAATTAAATTTACAAAAAAGTATCCATTACACGTTCTAAATCGTGTTTAAGAACAAATCCCTTTCTTTTACCTCCAAAGATTGAATAGTTTATGTTATCTATGGATGGTTTATCTCAACGCTTTCGTGACCCTCTGAAAGGAATTTCTAGAGGCTTTTGAAAACTTACCTGACCATCCTCTAGAATGGAATGTGCATCACTGAACTTCCAAATCCTGGAGCGCTCTTGAAAAGCCTTCCGCTCAACAATTTTCCTGCCAAAGTCTCTTAACAGTCTGTGCATTCTTAATTCATTATTTTCTCCATCTTCCAAGAAATGCATGTCGCGAAGCTCTTCTATTTCTAAAGGAGGATAACAACCACAGGCCTTCCACATGTAAGAGGGAATCCTCTCATCCTTTCCAATGAAAAAACATGCTATGTCAAGGAATACCTCCTTTGTACGATGATTCAAAGAATCGTAACTGGCCATAAAGGCAGCTTCTACTTCTTTATCTAGTGGGTGGCCTTCTAAGTACTTCAAGTTACTTTCCCAATATTTTATATCCTTCTGTTCCTTCAAATATTTTGCCTGAAACACAACTGCCATAGGAAGCCCTCCCATAGCTTTGACGGTGTCTCTGGACAAGGATTCATACTCAAAGACATCTTGGGGGGCATCCCCTTGAAAAGCATGCTTACGAAAGAGTTGAAGAGCATCCTGATATCCCATTGGTTTAACTTCATATTCTTCAGCTGCTCTATCTTTGTCTGCTCCAAAGTCGAAACCCTTTAGAACACTTTTTTTGTTTGTGGTCACAATGATTCTACTTCCTTGACCAAACCAAGAAAGCTTCCCAGCTAATGCTTCAATTTGTTCATCCTCACGCACATCGTCAAGCACAATGAGAACCTTCACATTACTAAATAGACTTGCTATTTTTTTAATACCTTCTCTTGGAGATTTAAGTGGTGCACCTTTTTCTTTTCGAAGGTCAGCAATCAACCTTTCTTGCGAAGACACGACTCCTTCCGAATTAATACCTTTAAGGAAGCTACATTTATCAAACAACATACGCATCTTGTTATAAATAACCTGCGCAAGTGTAGTCTTTCCAACACCCGGCATACCGCATATTCCAACGACACGTACACCTTCCCCACACACTTCGTTCGCTTGTCCATCTCTGTAGACTACACCAAGCTTTGTCATCATTTCTTGAACATGAAGATCAATTCCAACTAGTTTGTCGGTTACAACTTGATCATCATTCTTCAACACCTTCCTGACACGTTTAAGAACAACTTTTACGAGTTTGGACTCACACCTGCAAACATAAGTGATGTAGCACTGGGATAAAATATAACATATAAACGACAAAAATTAAATCAAGCAACTGGGGCAGGGGGAAACTTCAACTAAAATGGAGAGCAAGTTTTAATGCATGGTCTATTTCCCTTTCGTGCACATACCAATATCGACATTGATGTCACGCTATCTGCAGAACAAAAGTTCTCGCCAAGGGGAAAAGAACGTAGTGTGGTGGACTAGGTTGGCTGGTCTAACTCGCATCATGTCAAAAATGGAGCAATTTTCAAATGTCCACTTCGATCGAGTCAGTGGTTGTAGAATGGAAAAAATTATCTAAAAAGTCAAAAATTGTCCATTAAGTCCTAAATAACTTTACTTTTTGTCATTAAATCCATCCGATCAATCTTGATCGGAAATCGCTGAAGTGGATGACATGGATTTCAGCCGTTTACGTGTTTCGACAACGCTAACGTGAATAATTTTTTATAATATTTTAATGTTTTTGAAAAAAATTATTAATTTTTTTAAAATTACTGTTCATCTTCTTCTTTGTGCGTTCTCCATCTTCGCTGAACGTAGAAGCAAAAAATCAAACCAATCATCTTCTTACTCTGTCCTCCATCGTTCCCTCGAAATGCCGTCGAGCTCGGCGTCTTTGAGATCTCGACCGAGCTGGACAACTACGCGCTCCGTCGCGCGTGACCTTAAACCCTAGATCTGGAAGGTTCAACCTTCATGTTGTCGAGGTCGAGCCCTCTAGATCTAGAGGGCTCGAGCTCCGTCGCGGAAGGCGAGGGCTGCAGCCCTCCCCAAATCTTGGCGAAGGCTTCGCGGCCGTGGGGGTAATCCATTTTCACACCATCCTATACATTTTTTGTTCTTTTTCCATTTATCTAGGAAAGAAAATAGAAACCAGAAATAAGAGACTTACCCCCCGTTTACGTTCTCCCGCACATATCCGTTTAATTTCCCGATCTCTCCAAGAACCTTCTTCCATATTTGGATGGTATTTGCATTGACTCTGTGATCCTTCTCATGTTGATCGAAGGACCTTCCAAAATCTCCAGCCTGGTCTTTTACATCAGAGGGACTAACATCATAGAAAATAGGGATAAGAATCTGTCCATCTGATTGGCTGCACTCCCACATTTGTACCAGCTCCATGAGGCAATGTTTACTAGAAGCATAACTTTTGGAGAGGATGGCTATCGAGATCCTTGACCGCTTGATCACTTCTATTAGCGTCGGCCTGATTTTTTCTCCGACTAGGAGATCTTCGCCATCTCTGAAGACCTGGATCCCTGCAACTACCAATCTGCTATGGAGGTGATCCGTGAATCCTTTGCAAGTATCAGTACCACTAAAACTTAAGAACACTTCATAAGTGCTTTCTGACGACGCTGATAAGGTTGAAGATAATTCCTGTCAAATCAAGGAAAAAAAGAACAAAGTTTTATGGTTCCGATGGAGACTAACCTAACACAACAAGCGACCTTAGCAACTGAATTTTGCGACTCGCGCATTTTGATATTTTTTTAAATCCGAAATTCTCGCAACTTTCTTAACAATCAAATGTCCGCAATCTTTTTCATAAATTTCTCGAATTTAGGATATTTTAAATTTTAGGGGAAAGCAAAGCAGTACTTAACAGACCCAGCTTATCACGTCTTATTAGTGCTTGGAGTTTTGACAGGATCTCGTGATTTTGAACATACGTAGGTTCAATCGTTCCCGTCAAAAGAAGATTCGTAACATTCCAGACGATGTTTAGCAGGAATTTGGGGGGTTGAACTACAAGCAGAAGATCGATTCCACCATATTCATGTCGAAGAAATAACAATACAAATCCCAAAGATGCAGAGGAAACAAACCCTTCTTTTTCTCTTCCTTCCAGAAGCCACAGCTACAGCCACAGCTGCGGTAGCCACAACTCGGAGTAACATGAGAAATGCCAAGGACCGACTCGCTTTGCTCGCTCTCTCTCTTCTCTCTCTCTCCCTTCTCTCGCAGAAGGCACAGGGGGTGTGCAGACCATAGACGACAATATTTATTACATTTTGCACATGACCAAGACCGTTGACTTCTGGGCACTCGCTACGCGCTTGGGCAGCGCGTAGGAAAGTTGTCTTGTACTCCCGGTCCCACGTGATTTAACATTATACGAAGTCATTACAAAAGGATTTTTCAGTGGGAAGATTTGGTAAGTATGATGCAATAAGCTGGTTGGTTGTCCTCCCAATTGGATCCTCCAAATATCAACGGGAAAAACCTACCAAAACCCTTAAACTGTATCTATATAAAAAAAAACTCCAAATTTATATCCATAAGACACGTTACTTTTTCATGACACATTCATGTTTTTTGAGTTAGATATGTAGCACGATTACAAATTTAAAATTTTTTCGTGTTATAAGAAAAAAAATTTAAGATAAATATATAACATCAACATAAATTTGGAATAAAAGTGCCACATGAATATAAATTTGGAATTTTTTATATCAGAAAAAAAAATTAGAATAAATATATCATGATGGATATAATTTATAGTCTTTTTGTGACTTTTTCATGTTCCATTCTTTCTAGTTTACATAAATGAAGATAGTAGCAGATTCTTATCCCATGTCAACCAAGTTCCATAAAAAAAAAAAATTATCAATCATGAATCATGTCATACTCCATGATCTTCCCAGAAAGTGCCTTCTCATGTTCAAGTTATTATAAAGCTAAATAATAAACTCCAGAAGTAAGTCTATATTCATCATATTTAAGGCACCGAAGTTCAAGTTACTATAAAGCTAAATATTAACGTGCGTAATAAACTCTAGAAGTAAGTCTATATTCATCATATTTAAAGCAAAAAGAAATGATCCATTTCTTTCGACCAAAAAAAAAAATATGATCCATTTCCATCTAATTTGTATTTTGGAAGAATCTTCAAATATAATTGCCTTCTCATCGGCTTCGTGAATTGGCTTGCATATTCAAACGTTAATTGCTTACGTCTTCTTCCAAGTGCCACAAGTGAATTTCCCTTTCTGTGTGTACGGGCCACGAAGTCGGTTCCATCTTCTTTTGTTTCTCCACGCAGCTCTTTCCCTCGTTGACATCCACAAATGCACGCCACTGTCCAGGAATTTATCATACTCGTGGCATTAATATACTCTTAACACTTAAATTCCACGTCTCTTCCAAATTTTCATATCTTCCTTCACCCTCTCTCGTGATTTTTGGGTTCAATAGAGAATTAGTTTCTCTAGGACGAACAACAATGAAGACGGATTTACCGAAGTTATAACAAAGTTCTCGTTTTATGTTTTAACTTTTCTTTCTCCCCTTGGAAAACGAGGATTGACTCCATGCAAGTCTGGAAGGATGAGTTATCGTGTTCTAGAGCTAAGCTCGGTCAGTGTCCTCCAGTTAGAACCCAAATTTGAATTTGCACAGTCCGAGTAGATTTTTCAATTATAAACGTTGCTAGAACACATATATCTTACATATACCTAGGGGTGTCAATGGGTGGGTCGGGTCGGGTTTAGGTCGGGTCGAAAATGGTCCGATCCACATCGTTGGCCCATTTAACCTTTTTGGCCCATTTTCATGCAATGTAAATTTGATGACCCATACCCGACCCGACCCATACCCAACCCATACCCGACCCATATTACCAACGCATATTAATATTTAACTTAATTTAAGAAAATATACTCTCACTTATTTAGTCCACTTTAAACTTTTCACATATAAATTATTTGAATAAAAATTTCACATCAAATTTATAAAGTAAATTAAATAATAAAAAAGTAGTAAATAAAAAAATATGAATACCTCTAAATTGAAATGGTTTGAGGAAAATAATTTTAAAAAAAATTGATTTTTTAATTATTGTTGAGTGAACCTCGTTGGATTAGCAAGAACGGAAGTCGAAACGCATAGAGGAAGGGGATGGAAGAAGAAAGATGATGGAATACTTAATAACTCACTCAACCCATATTTGACCCATATTTAACTTTCACTTGACCCATATTTGACCCATATTTGACCTTCACTTAACCCATATTTGACCTATATTTAACCTTCACTTGACCCATATTTGACCCATTTAACTAAAAGTGGGTCATAATATGGGTTTATGACCCATATTGACACCTCTACATATACCTTATTAATATTTCAAACCAGGGAATGTCCAGCTTTTATTCCCAATACCCTTAACCAAAGTCTCAATGGTTAGATTGAAAAGTCCCACGTCAAATAATTGGTATAATGTGAAGTAGTGAATATATCATAATTAGTCCATAACTCGTTAACTTAAACTTTTGAGTGAAATTAGGTCCAATTAAATATGTTGATCAGCTCGGATTTAGACTCCTCTCAACAAATGATATCAAAGCCAATGATTTATTAGTGTTTTGAGCAGAAATTGATGGGTGAAGGATTAGAGACCATGGACAATTGGCCTTTGCATGGTGTTTCGAGTGGAAATAGCTGGTAATCTGATGTAGAAGGATTAGAGACATTGGACAGTTGGTCTAGCGACACAAAACCATGGGTGAGTGATGTGAGAGGGAGATTGTTATAGTGACGCAAGACCATAGGTGGGTGATGTGAGGGAGAGATTGTTAGATTGCACACGTGAATTATATTAAAGAAGTCTAACATCGAAAAATTAGTGCAGTATGAAGTAGTTAATATATCATAGCTGACTCACAACTTTTTAACATAAGCTTTTAAATGAATGTGTGTCCAATTGAATATATTGACTTGCTTAGACTCGGGTTTCCTCTTAGTATCTCTCCGACTGAAGGTATTGGGTACTTGACGCGCGCTCCCAACATCAAGTAATCTTTATGTTTGGGTTTTTAACACACACAACTAATACACAAGTTGTGTGCATTGAAATATTATTGTCAAGTCTTTTGTAAGCATAATGCTAGCATTTGTTCGTCAATTATTATATCCTCATGCATACGAGTATAACACAGAGTTCAACGCTCATGATTATGTATTAATCTCACCTACAAATGTTATTTCTCTCAAACTTGTGAATATCGAGATCATGATCAAAATGAAGTCCTCCTCTCTTTGGAGGTGTCGTGTTTCTTTATCTATGCTCCCTTATCGCATGACAGGACTAATTGCAACATGCTTCTACTTCTTCAACCTTGTCAGACAAACACAATCACCGGATCAATTCCTCAATAGTCAAGGCCAAGGACTCTAAGGGACAAAGGCAATAAGAAACTTGCTATTAGGATTGAAAAACATAATGATACAAATCTACTCAAATGTTACTATGAAGGACAAAGCTAAGTGCAAGAGAATATAGTAGTGTACACATATGAAGTGCCAAGTAAGAATCTTTAATGTCAAAGGGGAAAGGAAAAAAAAAACAGATATCGCAATTCTAGAGCCATTTTGTCTTTCTCCCCAACCACTATGTTATTCATTTCGGCTCCTCAAATAAAAAAATTTCCCAGCAGACCCTTTGATTTAATTGAAGAAAGCTAAAAAAATTTGAACAATTATTAGGGAAATAGCATAAAAGAAAAGTTCTTAAATGACAATATTGTAAAAGCATGTCCAAATGGAAATTGACAACTAAACTAAAGTTCTGTTCAAAACAGTATACATGCCATGTGAAAGAAAGTGCGTTTAGGTTTCTTTGATATATCATGGAAATAGGGAGATAGATCCATAAAGCAAACTCATTTTCAACCTTTAAGTTTGGCCCAAAGTCTGATGTAGGCAAGATTACCAAGAGAAAAGATAAAAAAAAATATAAAACCAAGGATCTCTTATTTAAATATTAAAACCAAACCAGAAAGTAGAGCACTCGCGTACTTTTGGTCTCCTCCTCCTCTATACTTCAAGCTCGTTGAGCGCGCTTGATCGTCGATGGAAGGAGAAGGTAAACAAAAAAAGAATGAGACACATACTTGAAAACGTGCCAAATGGAACCTCATGTCTCGAATTCTCTTTATAATTTTTACTCTTATAATTGTAAGCCAAATCCTAGAGAGAGAGTATCTAAGTACCGATTCAATTTTTACTTCCACCTCCGACCCAATTTCAACAGCGAAATCACTGGCGCTTGTGTAGATTATAATGGTCGGAATTGTTTCCTAAGTCATTCCACACAATAAATGCACTTGTGTCTCTGGTATCCACGCTTCACAAAGTAAAGACAGTTTCATGAGTTGAGAAATCTTAATGCTTGCTTGCAATTCTAGTTTTTGGCATGATATTCGGCTTGAAATTCCACCGGCCATTATATTATTCTTTCACTCCTCAAATTGAAAGATATTTCCCGGTTGACCTGCGGTCTTCTCCATTTCCACAATTAGAGTTCATAGATCTCGCTGCATCGTCAATGGAGGGAGAAGGTAAGATAAAAAGGGAAAGAGAGGGTACTTGATAACGCATGAATCAGTCCCCACGAATTAAATTAATTCCTTTGCAAGTTGGGACCTAGTTTAAATGGTGAAATTAATTGATTAAATTAATTCCTTTCCGGGACATTACATGAAAACGCATCGCTCTAGGAGAATTTTTCAAGCAATGATTTTTATTTATTAAATTAATTTCCTGATGTCATCAATTAGTCATACCAACAAAGCGAGTTAGGAACAATTATAATGAAGTGCGACTTCCCATTATTTATTTTTTCACTAATAATTCAAATTTTTAGTGAATCAAGTAACATTTTTATTGCAATCAAATAACATTTATGAATTGACTTTTTAAATTAGAGAAATAAAAAGAAAATTCAAAGCTTCACTAAAAGTAAAAAAAAGTCCTCACTACTTGAAAAATACAATTGAGTTAGGATAAGAATGATAATCATTCTATTTTTATAATCAATTTATGGTCTCTATTATTTAAATGGTTTTTTGAGTAAAAGTATACATTTAATAATGACACAAAATTCTCTCATTTTGGCAACTGATAAGCAGTGGACGCAAGTAATAGATGAGCGGCTGACTAGTAACAAAATCGAACGATAAAAATAGTTTTTATTTTCAATTTCGTTTTAAATCTGTTTCTAAAAAGTAAAAATAATTTTGATAAAAAATAAAAAAACTATCATGCGCTGTTAACGACCATGGATCCTTCTTATTGCCTTTTTTTGGATCCAATCAACCAGCGAGTAGGTTTCAAGAAAATCGCGCGCGTCAGTGTGTTGCTCCCATTGGGTGCTCGCGCGCATGAGCAGCAAGTGGAGAGAGAGACGTCAGGTCCCGAGGAGTAGGGTAGGCCTATAATAAAAAGTAGAGCGGGAGTGGGGGACAGAAACGATGCGATAGGGATAAAAAGAAGAAAAGAGAGTCGCCCACGAGAATTATATAGAGTTAATATTCTGAAAAACTGATAGTGTAAATAAATTTTTTAAATGATATATCGATGATAAATTTATCTCAAATGATTACAAAAACTCAAATTAATATATTCATGATAAATTTACCTTAAATTAATTTTTTTAAAATCCCAAACAAATATATTTATGACAAATATATACCACAAAAATTATAAAAATCTATACAACCGTGATAGACGGAGAGTAAAATCTCAAACTGATACACTACCAACCAAATTACGTGTTATCTAACTCAAAGAATGGAAATTAACAAATGATAAATTTGTCACAAATACACCAATTTAGGGTATGCACCAGTTTAAGGTTTTTAATTTAGAGTAAATTTATTACACGTGTGCTAGTTTGGAGTTTTTCAATGTATTAACCCTTAAATAAATAAAGAGATAATTAAATAGGACAAAATGTATTCGATCAAGAATGTGATCCACATCATTGTAAAGTTGGAGAACAAAAATAAAATTCAAATATCCACTAAAAGTAGAAAAGTTCCCTCTTAAAAATTCAGGTAATTAGTGAATTTTTTTCAATTTTCTGGTTAGATATTATTGTTTGAATTTCATACAATAAAATTGAAATTAAATTATTGTCAATCAAAATCTTATTGATTAGCTTGACTAATCTCATATATCATGCAGTATAAAATTCGAAAATCCAATCAAAAGATCTAATATGCAATGTGCATCTAATTCTCGCTTGTAGTTTCATTCCTTAACTACTAACACATGGTTTTCTACATAGAAGAAGTAATTAAACCTTTTTCATAGTCATGGTTGATAGAGCCCTATATACTTATAGATGGAACCTTTCTTTATGGAATTGTAAAAGTCTTCAAGCAACGGCTTCTTATTTGATTTAATGTATTCCTTGGTGTCCAACATGAGTTAGAAACTAGCTTTTAGGAAGAATTACTACTTATCCCCAGCGAATTTTTGGTGGATTTCCTAACTTTCCATGCAAGTGTGCTGGTTAATCTTCTAATGTAAGCTTATAGAAAGCCCTTAGAGTGATATTGCAAAAGATTTCCCATCACAATGAAAAATTTCGGAAACAAGCCACATGACATGCGGTGACTTTTAATGTAAAACCTCCATCTTAATGAAAGCTTCATCATTCCATCTTTGGCCCTCTCCTTTGTTTTTTCTTTTCTTTTCCCGTAATTCAGTCGGATACTAGTTCATTCTAAAAACTTAATTCATCATTATTTACATGTGATAATCAGAACGCAATAGTAATTTAATTTCATTTGAAAAGTGTACATAGAAAAGAAAAAGACTCATTTTCCAATTCTACTGTTTTAATATAGAATTAAGGTCGTGATAAAAATTTAAAATGTATTAACTAATCATGTAACAGTTTAACTAATCATGCAAAAATTGATTGTTAATTATACATGACGATATAGAAATGAAAAAAGAAAAAGAAAAATCGATCTATTGGACCATTTATTCGGATGTTATTAATTTATGACTTACTCTTCTTTAAAAAATCGATTTTAAAGAAGGTTGAAATACGTTTTCCGACCAGCACATTTGAATAGATTTTTTTTCAAGCCCGTACTGATACAAATCTATCGAAATGTTAATATAATCGACCTATGTGCAAGTAAATACAATAATCAACACGTAGGCAGTGCCAAGTAAGAATATATTGTCTCTTTTAATGTCAAAGAGGAAAAGAAAAATAATAAAAATTGCAGTTCAAGAGCCATTTTATCTTCTCCCCCACCATTTAGAATGCACATAATAATCATTTTATTTCTCTCTTTTTTTCTATTTTTCCGTTCCCATAAATATGTCTAGAGCATAAATCTATTTGGTAAAATAATTTTATTTTTCTATTTTCAAAATAAATTTTTAGTCCATAAATAGATTTGGATTAGAAATGATAAGAAATTTTTTTCACTTTTCTAATTCTATAACAAAAATAAGAAATAAAAGCTATTCTCATTGTTCTCCCTTGTTACTAGCTAGCCGTCCACTCACTATCGGCCACCTCTCCCTACCGGTTGCCTACTGTCCTTCGCAGGCTGCTCGATAGGGAGAAATTTTGTGTTGTCTGCTTCGGGAATAAAAATTTTATGTCAATATTAAACATGTATTTTTACCTAAAAATTTTTCCAATAAATATAAATAGAAATAGAAATATATACTTATAGCCAGAAATTGATTCCGGAAATATAATAATTATTATTCACATCCTTAGCTTCTCAAATAAAATATCTCCTAGCAGACCTTTTATTTGACACCCGTTGCTAAAGGAAGAGCAATAGAGCCGGCTACTTTATCACGGGATATTGAGATATTTATATCCAGGAACTTTTCCTCCAGTCCTTAATGACATAATTAAATAGGAAATATAGGGGTCGATCTACGTATTTATACGATTATGACCCTTTTTTAATCAAGCTATTTTAATCAACAACCAAAAGAAATCCCTTATTTTAAGTTCCTTACAAATACAAGGCTTACATAGCCAGCCTGACATTCTTGCAAAACAATCAAATCAGGGTTCAGTGGAGAAAAATTGACTATTTAATCTTGCAAACTAATCGAGAGCAAAATTTGAAAATGAGAGAAATAACCAATTGAGGAAAAGAACATGAAACCATTCCGTTTCAATTGAGATACGAGAGTCGGCCAGGGGCAATTAAGTAGGTGAAGTGGTTGGATTTTGCGAGCTATTCCAACTACCGTTCACGTAATCAGTCAATTTGTATGATAAAGCCAACTCACTTTCAACCTTTAAGTTTGGTCTAAAATCTGATGTAAACAATATTACCAAGAAAGAACATATAAACCAAGGATCTTCAATTTAAATATTAAGACTTAAGCAGATCATCCCGGCTGCTACTACACTAAACAAAGATGAATTGGTCTTCTCCAATTTTACCCTCTGAGTTCATAGACCCCGCTTGATCGTGGATGGAGGGAATTGGTTAAGAATAAGTAAAGCTTAATTTTCTTTAAAAACCATCAATTTTAAGTTCAATCCAAAATTTATTCTGAACTTTTTTTTTTTATCTCAATAAAAGAACTATAAATTTTCACTATAGTTCCAAATCTATTTCGCATCCAAAAATCTCTATTTATTTCTTTGCAATTATTTACATTAGGGCTAGTTAGAGATTCATTATTAGATCCTGCATTTTTAGCAACATCTTTACCTTCACATGAAATAATGGCAGTCTCTAAATATTGATAATTTCGAAGAAATCAGTTGCAATTTTTGGACATGGGATAGATTTGAGACGATACTGATTGCTAGCGATTTTTTTAAATAAAACAAGTTCAAAATATAATTGAAATTGAAGGTCTTGAAGAGAATTAGGTAATAAAAAAAAAAAGAGAGAGAGAAGACAATACTAAAAATGGTTAATGCCATGAAACACCCCCAAATAGTACACAAAAATTCAGAATAATTTTTTTACCAAAAAAAAATCCTAAATTTGTACACTTATGACAAATTTATCTAAAACTAATTTTTACAATAAAAAATTTCAAACTAATATACTCATGACAAATTTATCTAAACTAATTTTTTATCACCAAAAATCCTAAACTGATATACCTGTGACAAATTTATCCTAAACTATTTTTTTAACCACAAAAAATCATAACTGGTATACTTGTGATAAATTTACCCTCCATAAGTTTCCGTCAAATTTAATGATTAAATTTACTGATCTAGATAACACATGGTGACATAATATAACGAAATGACAAGTCCACGTGGAAATACATAGGATAAATATAAAGAAAAACTTCAAGCTGATACATCTATGATAAATTTGATGGTAGTCCTATGATAAATTTGGAATTTTCTGTGACATTAATCCAGTGGATTTCCATGTGGACTTGTCATATCACTATAACACATTACAACGTGTCATTCACATCAATAATTTAAATGGTAAAATTTGACTAAAGTTAATATAAGATAAATTTATCACAATTGTATAAATTTAAAATTTTTTTTTGTGATATTAATTTTACCTAAAACGCGATAGGTAATCAATGACGTTTATTATGAATTACACTGGTTCTACCTCTTTCAGTTCTCTCCCCATTTCTCTTACCTCCACTGTTTCACTTCAATCTCCCCCAGAACTTCGAAAGTCTTCATGTTCCAAGATAGACTATCTCTATGAGGTTGCCTACCTCACTGAAGATAGTAAGATCTCGGAAACTCAACTTCCTATGATGAATCCCTAAACCACTTTTGCCAAGCCATCCTCTTTCTCCCCACTTAGATCTATCAGACACTTGATCAAACATATCCCTCAAACAATCAAGGAGTATGTCCAATCCTCATGATTTGATCAACACCCCATCCAGGCAACTGAACAAGAACACTTTGTCACTCTTCGGATTCCTCCTAAGTTCCCTAGTCAATGGGCTCAGCAAGGATATACACATCTCCATTTTGGAGCCATTTGCCTTGCTTTAACGTTTTATGGCCGCAAGGGTTTACCAATTGCTGCAATGATTGCTCTGTTAGACACTAGGTTCTTGGAATACTAGCAAACTTGTGTTGGTACTATTCAGACAACCATGAATGCGGGAATTGTCTTTGTGGCACTATTCCCAAATTTCAATATTACTCTTGCAGATCCCAACTTGCTCACTGCTCTTAAAGTTCAACTACAGACCATCGGAGCCCCCTCAGATTCTTGGCTCTATTGCTGCCACCTTGCATTACCAAATGATCTACCGAGTCCAAAATCATGACATTGATCTCAATATCCCGAATTCGGAAGATGCTCTTGTTATCTCCGTAGACTATGACCGAACTTCCTGTATCCATGTCCCTCGCCAGATTCCACAGAATGAGCTTGTTAAGCTCATTCTTGATAGTTGGGTTACCAACTATGAAAAACTCCATCAGAGTTGTAAGCCAGTTCAATCCAATGAATCCCAGTTCACCCGAAAGAAAGATGGTACTATTACCATCAAATTCAGTAAGGCAAAAGAGGAACCTTCATCTATTTTCCCCACTATTCTTCACTTTACACCTTGTCCTACTGACCTTGTTTCGAGCGAACCAGACAACAAGCAATTTGTCTAATCTTTTGGCTTACAAGGACAGTCAATTCACTTCTTCAAAGATCCTACTGGACATTGTTTTTGGGATCTCGATTGTGCTTGTATTTCCTACACAAAACCTGCAGAAGAAGGAGACGACATGCCTTCTTCCAAAAGAAAGAAGAAGAAGGATACCCTTTACTAGAGGTATCTTGATGGAGATCCAAATGCTGGACCTCTTAGTTAAGAAGGTGGGAAATACCAGTTCATTGTCTCTTATGGTACACCAAAGCCTCCTAAGATTTCATCTCCATCACCATGCGAGCCACAACACCCCCTTGAACTACCACTAGTAAAGCCTTTGACCACTTCACCTTTTTATAAGCCGATCCAAAAATGGGTAAAGAAGCACCCCTCTTGTCCCATTAATTTACCAAGACTAGGTATTTGTATACCTCAGCCTGAACCTCCAGTGGTTCCACCCAGCATATACATGTTTTCACCTGATGATTTTCCTCCGATTGAAGCTAAAGGGCCTAAATCCAGTACATGAAAATTTCCTCCGTTGGAAAAATTCTCTAACCCACACCAACGGTCCAACATTCTCCCAAAGTACCCAACCCCACTAGCCTTGATGCCCAAGGACAGCGTAAGCAACCCTCTGCTGCTGAGACTGTTCTAAACTAGCAGACTGAAAATGCCTTGGCTCAAAATGAGCTCCTCGGAAATGTTGCAACGCGCCTTGAACGGGTGGATTAGAGCACTGAATTATCCTGCAAAATGCTGAAAGATTTTCAAAAGAGGCTTCATCTACTTGAAACAAAGCAGACACCCCCTAGCCATTACTTGGAAGACCAAAAACCTGAAATAGAGAAACTTAAAAGACAGATCCAAATCCTCAAAAGCCAGCAGCCATTTGCTCTATCTGACCAGATATTTTTCCCTTCTTCTTCCTTACAACCCAAACCTGAATCCTCTCCCTTTAGATCGTCTTTCTCATTCGCCGCTGTCTTAAGGTCGGCCGCACCACCTCCTCAAAATAACTTTTTGGCTCTTTGAGACAAGCTCCGAAAGCTTAAACAGAAGTAATTGAAATCTCTGACTCCCATTGAGTCTTCAATCTCACCCCTAGGTACTCCAGAACACCCTCCCCGAGAACAGCCACCCGGTGCCTTGACTATTTCTAATACCCTTAAAACATTGCTCCGACACCAGATCCCTTCCATTGTTGCCATTAAGCCATCAAAAACTCGGCATGTTGAAACTTTCTTTGATTCTGATTTTGATACTCTCATAGAATCTTTTTCGTCGAAAGAAAACTTGTACATGGTAGACACCGTGGCTAAAGAAGAAGAAATGTTCTCCGAACTAGAAATGCCACCCCCAGACCAGCCAGATGCAACTCGGTCCTTCACTATATCCTCATCCAAAGTTTAATTTACCCTAGATGATCTCCCATACTATAAGTGGCCTGAGAGGCTTGAAGAATTCCATGCCTGGCTTAATACTAGGGATATTTCTGAACCGAGCACCTATGATATCCTTTTGGAATTCACTAGTCGTTTCATAGGAGCACTCAAAAATCGGTGGCATACTACCTCCAAACAAGACCAGCTATACCTATTGACACAACCACTAGATAATGCTATCAAGATCATTCATATGTACTTTCTAGGTAAGCGGGAAGATTCGAAGGAACTCAAACGAAAAGAGTTCTTCGGACGAAAATGCTGCTCCCTGAGACGCAAAGATCTTGACCGACACTTCCAAGTTATGATCAAACTTTTTTACTTGCTTGGAGCAGATTGGAATCTCAAACCAATCTTCTTAGTGTCCATCCCAAAAGAGGTTAGCCAAGCTGTAAAAAAAAACTCTTCAGGCAAGACAGAAAAGCCTAACTGAAGCTACCCTTGGTAAAATCCAGCAAGCCATTCACATTGCCATAGAAGAACTTTGTCTCCGATGAAAAGTTTTTTAAGCCATCTTAGAGAAAATAAGCATCTTGATAAAGTATGCTTAAAACCAGAATTGAAGATCAAATGTCCCAAGGATTACTCCAACCCCTCCTGCACAGGCTGCAAAAAGAAAAGACACTTTAAATGTTTCTCTTTCAAGAAAACACGCAAAGGAAAAGACAAAGGTAAGTGGAAGTTCCCGTGAAAAAGCCACCATCACTCTTCCAAGAAACATAACAAAAACAAGTGTTATGTCTGCAACAAAAAAGGACATTTTGCCAAAAATTGTCCAAAGGCGAAGAAGCGTAGAAACCACTTGATTGATAAAATCGTCAAGAGCACTGGAATTTCACTTTGTGACTCTGATATTGAGTTTGTTTTCTCTTTAGAAGACCAACCCTCTAAGAACACTCTATGTGTCATCCAAACGTACAGCTCAGATTCAATTTCAAATTCTGAAAATGATGTCTTCACATTTTTCCCCGATTCTCCGTTGATGGATAATGAGATCCAGAACACTGAACCAGTCCATCACCCATATATACCAATCCACATTCTTTTGTCCAAATACTACAAACCAATCTCTCTTGTTGCTCTTATAAATACTGGAGCCAGCTCCTCAATCTTGGACACCAAGATTCTCCCAAAAGAATACTATAAACTCTATACCAGGTATTTCAACTCTGCCTCTAGTGACACTTTTGCTACTAAGTATCGTAGTAAACCCATTACCATCCAATTTTTCCCCAGTGTTCCATTACCACCAAGGTCCTTGGATCCAGATCACTGGACAAAGATATTATCATTGGTTGGGACATCTTAACCCAACTTCCAAAGCTTAGAATCCTCTCCAATGGTCTTCGTTTCAAAAATCCATTCTGTGAATTCATGGATATCAAGCGATTCTATGCTCTTCAGCCAGCCATATTGGACCCAATCATCCAAACTTTACTCTCCTCTTGTGCTGACTCATACTCTCAGTTCTTCCAAACATGTACTCAGCCCTTATGGAAAAATTCAACCTCTTATGTCAAACTTCCTTTCAAACGGAATGAAGACATAAATTCTACGAAGGCTAGACATTCGGGAATGAGTCCTGAACACCTTGCGCTTGCCCAATAGGAATGCTCGAAACTATTGGCTCAAGGCCTAATTGAACCATCCGACTCCCAATGGGCATGTGAAGAATTCTATGTCAACAAGCGAGCCGAACAAAGTAGTGGAAAAATGAGGTTAGTAATCAACTATCAACCTCTGAACCAATTCCTCCAAGATGATCAATTCCCCTTGCCCCATTGGAATTCTCTCTTTCTTAGCTTTGCCCAAGCAAAAATCTATTCCAAGTTCGACCTCAAGGCAGGATTTTGACGATTGGGTATTGACCCAGCAGGCAGACCCAAAATTGGCTTCTGCATCCCAAATCAACATTTCCAATGGACAGTTGTCCCTTTTAGCCTCAAAACCGCACATTCCCTTTTCCAAAAGGCTATGTGCAGAATTTTTGACCTAATCCTTCCAAATTCCCAAATTTATATTGATGATATTCTTCTCTTCAGTCCTAATGAAGAATCTCATTGTCAACTTTTGACAAAATTTGCCGATATCGTCAAAAAGCATAGCATTATGCTTTCCCAGAAAAAAATGATCATTGCCCAAAAGGAAATTGAATTCCTTGACATGCGCTTGAAAGATGGAACCTAGTGCCCCGAATCTCATATTGCTGATGAACTTCAGAAATTTCCTAAAAAGGACTTTACCACTAAACAAGTTCGGCAATTTCTTGGTATTGTCAATTATCTTAGAGATTTTGTTCCCCAAATCTCCAAAACCCTTAAACCACTCCAACGAATACTCAAGAAAAATGCCCTCCTCATGGGGACAAAAACAGACCCAAGTTGTTCTTCAGCTTAGAAAGGTCCCGCAACACCTTCCTCCTTTAAAGATCCCCTTTACAGGGAAACAGATTCTTCAAATTGATGCCAGTGACAAATACTGGGCAGACATTCTCTTTGAAGAACTTGAAGGCATTAGGCATATTTGTGCCTACAAAAGTGGCAAATTCTCTCAAGCTGAAATCCATTACCACTCCACCTTTAAAGAAATTCTTGCAGTCAAGTATGGGATCAAAAAGTTCGAGTTCCACCTCTTTAGACATCATTTTCTCATCGAAATGGATATGTCATCTTTTCCCCAGATGTTAAAATTCAAACAGAAGCAAGTTCCCCATCCCAATTGCTCAAATGGGCTAAATGGTTTTCCAAATACTCATTTGAAGTCAAACACATTCCAGGTACTAAAAACGTCCTTGCTGATTTCCTCACCAAACCCAAAGGACCCTTAGATGCCATCAACATGTATGTTCGAAAGGAACCTCTCCTGGAAACATATCGCACTGTTGATATCAATGGCACATGGCCAAGTCTCAAGTATCTTCTTGATGTTCCACTTGCTATCAGAGACAATACCCTGACCGAAAAACTCCATTAGTTTATGTGGGAGTATCATCTCAGAATTTTCAAGGATTATGGAGGATTATTGCTCAAGCCTGAAGGACTTCATCATGGATATCCATTCATTCATCCTCTACAATGGTCTTTTGATGATGAATTCCCAGAATACCTTAAATGGTTATTTTGGTACATGTTCAACTTGTACACCATTGCCATTGAATTTTCCACTGACAAGATCTTGCAGGTTCTTACAAAAGTACTGGCTCAACAAGAAACCAACCAACAGTACCTCATGGATATCCTCACATAGTTTAAACCACTCGGTTATTGAAATGAACTCTTCAAGATCCAAAATCGTCAAGGAAGGCCTGAACCAGAAAGACACACAATTGTCCTATTCCATCGACCATGGATATTCATCCATCCAACATGGTGGATTTCTGACAAACCATCTCTTGCAGGAACCACAACTTACAAGCCCCAAGTCTTTCAGGAAGTTGCACGAATCCACCAAATACTTCCATACTCCATCTCCACCAGCAGGCGTGAATCTCGAGAACTCTAGAGGATCCTATGTTAAGAAAATCGAGTCATCCCACTAGAAGCATGGCCCCCAGCACATGCTAATGTGTCCTAAGATCACCTTGAAGCTTGGGACCCTATAAGGGACGAAATTCAAGAAGCTCTCAATGTTTTTAAACAAAACAATCCAGGCTCATCCACCCCCTATGACCCTTAGAGGGAACCTCTATCTCATGACCCTTGGAGAGGACCATTCACCCAAAATCATGGCCCTTTTTCAGACCCTTTCGGTGCTAGCTCCTCACGTGAATCTCATTTGTCGACAAAAGAAGTTGAGAGCCTCATTCGGTCTTTCAAAAAACAAAAGGACAGAAGCTCCAGTCCCTCTGACATAGACGAAAATGCACTACTCAAGGAAGAGATTGCTCAACAATTTGCTTATAGCTCTGACGATTCAAACTATGACTACAACTCTAGGGATAGAAGATAAAGTCGCTACGAAATCACTGTAGCACGGTTACTATTCACTATTTACTGTTTATCTTAGCCAATTGTTCACTGTAGCACAAGGCATAAAACCACTGTTTATAGCCTGTTACAGGATTTTCTGAGGATTCCCTGTGTTTGTAGCCCATAAGAGGCTAGTATGTTTTCATAATTATGTTTGAGTATGGCCAACCTACTCTTGTCGTTTGTATCCTCTTCTGCCTATATAAGCAAGGAGTCTCTCATTGTAAATACCATGAGTGAAGAAAATAAGAAGTGTGTATCAGAATGATCTTCTAAAACTCTTCTTCTCTTCTAGTCCGGAACACTGATTTTGAACAAATACTATAATTGAGAAAAATCCTGGAGTATGCTCTGCACTTGCCCTTACGAGATCCTGTGCATCAGAATTTCCAATATTCTAGATATCTCTATGATTTAAGCTCATGACTTGTAAGCTCATGGCTTGAGAATGAATTTGGTGGCTAACAGGCAGTCCATATTAAGGCTAGGAGAGTCATGTGTGGAATAGCATACTTGCCACAAGTTTGCAACTCAAGTTCATGAATTTGATCATAGCTATCCTTATAGACATTTTTAAATTTTAACTAAAAGTAATAGGGAAAATGCCACCAAAAATCCCAAACTATGCTTTTTGGAACAATTTTACTCAAAAAAATTTTTGTCCACCAAAAATCCCAAACTATACCACTTGGGACAATTTTACCCATAACTTTTTCTTATGCGCACAAAAATCACAGAATTATCCACTTGGGACATATTTACTCCAAACTTTTTTAACTAAAGGGTATTTTTGTCTTTTTAAATTTTATTTTTTTCTTTCTTGCTTCCCTCTGCCGGAAGCCAGCCAAGGCCACCCTCGTCGGCGGCGTCGATCGGGCAAGGACACCCCCGCCGGATGCGGCGGGCGACCCTCCCCGAGGGCAACCCTTGCTTGAGTCCGGTGGGGGCATCCTCGCTCGATCGGGGGCCACCCCGCTAGATTTGGCAAGGGCGACCCTCATCCGACTCAAGGTCGCCCCCCCCGAGTTCGACGAGGGTGTTCCTTCCCCGGCTCGACGTAGGTGAGGGCGACCCTCACCTGCTAAGGGGGAGGGTCGACTCGCCTGCCCAGGGCGAGGGCCGCTCTCGCCAGACGCCGCCGCTGGCGAGGGTCCGGCCGGCAGAGGGAAGAGGAAGAAAGAAAGAAAAACGAAAATGCTCTTCAATCAAAAGTTTGAGGTAAATATAATCCAAAAAGATAATTTGGCGTTTTTTACATGACGCGAAAAGGTTCGGGATAAAATTGTCTTAAATGACATAATTTGAGGTTTTTTGTGATACAAAAAAAAATTTAGAGTAAAATTATCTCAAGTGGCACAGTTTGAAATTTTTGGTGACATTTTTTAAAAGTAAAATAAAAGAGAACGTACATAAAAACGGGTTGCTCTAGCTAGCGGAGAAGATATTAGGCGCAGTTGTGGTGACAACTCATTTGTGCATGAGTGCACTCGATGAGCGACACGTGTCTCTTGGGCCCGGTCTGTCAGCCAAGTCTCTCTGCCACTCTGCTCTTACGCTCTCTCTCCTCTCTTGTTCATGCCTGCGAGGACGCCCTACTCTCTCTCTCCCGATTATCATCAAACCAACATCAGAGCAAATAACCTAAATTCACAACCGAACTTGTAAACAAGATGAGAAAGATTATTAGTTCCCTTACCTCGTGTTTTCTCTGGTTCTTTTTGGTTCATGAAGCTTTGACCTTTCATACCCAGTTTCGAATTCTCCCCTTTGTGCTCGCAGTGCGAGAAGTGCCTTAATGATTCCTTTTTAAAACTGTTTTTCTGCATTTCTAAGTATTTGTGTTGCATTTCTTTCTTTTATGTGGGAAGAAGAGGACTAGGGTTTTCATAAGGACAGAAGCAATTCGTAAGTTCTTGTGTATTAGTTTTCAGGACTGGAGCCTTTGGATGTTGAGCTAATACTACCCTTCTTGTGCTTTTAGTAACCATTGTTTACTTCATTCCGGGTTTAACTGGGGACTGTGGACACTTCATATGTGCAGAGTCTCTGAAAAATTTCATCTTGTAAGAGTTATATCGATGCTAATAAGCAGGTCTTGGAGCAAAACGCTGCCATGGACGAAGATCGAGATGATCTTGGCTGAATACTCTTTTTAATATGGACAGAGAGGATGGGGACACTTTTGTGAGTCCTGAATTCCCCTCTTTCAACCGGAGAAGATGTGGGAAGTAGATGTCCTTGATTCCTCGAGGCGGAAGCTATGGCGGAAGCTATGGTGGAGGCGATGGACGAGGCGGGGCGACGGCGGAGGCGGCGGCGTGGATCGTCGGACGAGAGAGCAGAGAGAAGAGAGAGGGGCGTCGTCTCAGGCGCGAATGCCAGAGGAGGGAGAGAGCAGAGCAGAGTCTTCAGAGAGGGGAGAGAGACTGACAGAGCGGGCCATGGCAAGCCGTGTCGCTTATTGAGTGGATTCGCGAAAAAAATGAGTGTATATTCTTATCCTTTTCATCGACTTTTCTTGAACCCAATCTTCAAGCGAGTAGATGTTTGGGTAAGTCGCGCGTGTGAGAGTGTGCTCCTCACGTGCGCGTTTGGCGCGTGAGCAATGAGCTGAGAGAGAGACGTCGGTCATGACACCAGGACAAGAAAAGAAAAGAGTGGCAGTGGTTGGTGGACAGCAAAAGAGGATAAGGATGAAAGAAAAAGGCTAATAAAGAGTGGCTCCACAGGAATTAATTAAATTAAATTATATTTGATTTTTATAGTGGAACTCACATTTCAATAAAGAGAAATAATTAAAATGGAAATAATGTGCTGGATCTATAAATTGACCCACGTTCTAATAAAGTTGGAAGATGAAAAGAAAATTCAAATTTTCAATAGAAATGCAAAAGTCGCCCTCACTAGTCACTAAGAGGTAACCGATGACTTTTTAAAAAAAAAATTATGTGGGTAGATACTAGTATTTCAATATTGAATTCTAACAAATTATTTTCACAAATCACGAGGAATTGATGTTTTTATCAATCAAATTTTTATTATATAACCCAACTGACCTCATGAATCATGTCATATAAAATTCAAAATCAATTAAATGATCTAATTATTTGTTAAATCTGATGGTCTAAATAATCAAAAATGTATCTTGATTATAATTCACACGCAGAGTTTCTTCCCTTTGACTGTCAATGCGTCGTTTTCTACCATGAAGTAATGAAGCTTTTCTCATAGTGATGGTATCTAAAAATTGAGGCCTAGATGCTTAAATGGATGGAACATTTCTTCTTCGAATCTGGAAAAGTCTTCCTTTGCGTGGAAAGTGAGTTGGGAACTAGCTTTTCGGGAGAATTACTTCTTACCCTCAGCGATTTTTGTGGATTTCCTAACTTGCCATCCAAAAATCTTCTATCCTAAACTTATTCAAAGTCTTGCAGTGATTTTGGAAAAGATTTCCCATCGCAATGAAAAAAATTATGAAAACAAGTGAGCATTATATCTCTTAACGTATCGTTGTTTTGAATTGAGTAAAATTTAAATAATAACATATCACGTTTAAGTGTGTAATAAGTTTCACCGTACAAAACATCTTACTTAATAAAAAAACTGAATAAATAAAATAAGAGATGTATCATATAAAAAAATACATATTTGCGGTCTATGTAGTCAAATTAAATTAACATAAACTCACAACAAATTGAATAGCATGAAAATTCAAAATAAGGACTTGAAGTGTTTTTAATTTTTCAAATAAGAACATGAAATGGATATTGTTTCAAATAAATATTTATAATTATCATATCAATTTTTAAAAAAAGAGCTTAAACTCAAGGGCAATTTCGCCTTTTTCAATTTTTCAATTTTTCAATTTTTTTCTTTTTCTTTTTCCTTTTTATTAAAAACTCAAAAAAATAAAGCTAAAAAGGGGAACATGCAAGTGGAGGGCTCCCTCCAACTTGTGGCCACTTGCGATCACCACCCCATAGTGGAGTGGCAGGAAGGGCTGGTGACCCTTGCTAACTAGAGGTGAAGGCCTGCTAGCTCTCCCTGGAAGCAGGAGAGGGTGGCGACCTTCTCTCAGATTTGGGCAAGGTTGGCCCACCCTCACCCTTGCCCGGGTGATGGTCGTCGGCCTTCACATAGGGCTGGCAGCCCTTGCTTAGTGCCCCCAAGAGGAGGCAAATAAGGTTAGACACTTATTTGAAAAAATTATAATTATTTTATACCTTTTTTTGAAATTAATATAACTACTTTAGATCCTTATTTGAAAAAGAAGAAAAGAAAAGCACTTCGACCCTTATTTTGAAATTTCCATTGAATAGCTAAAAAACCGAAAAACATAATTTAGAAAGCACCTTGTATGTGTGCATACGCATGTGTCTGTATATATTTATAATTTATGCTATTAAATTTCTCTTAATCTATATAAAGAATATTCTGTACAAGAACATTTATTTAAGTAAGATAAAATAAAAACAAAATAGTTTACAACAGATCGGCAGAGCTTAAGTGTTTGAGAAACTCTTGAATTTTAATTGATTTGATGCAAGTAATATAACTTAGTGTATATAGGAATATCTTATCATGAATTCAATTAACAACAGCTAAAGATTTATGTTGATTAGTCTGTAAACTATCAATTATTTAATAGCTTGATTGGTTCAAGCGATTTCATTCAATGTATTATAGAAACATTATACTGAATGAAGAATTCACTTAATTTAGAAAAGAATTGCAGCAGTTTGAAAATCATAGACTATTTAAAATATAACAAATTGTGATTTTATCACTTTAAGGTTACAATAAAAGTAAATAATCAATGACTAAAAGCTGTATATTTATAACGTGAATTTTGTTGTTGTTTCGTAGTTAAGTAGTTCTGAAATCCATTTACATGAAATTTACAATGAAATCATGGGGTCAAAAGACTTAAGAACTAAAAATAATTAACATGTTGTATTTTAACTTATAGAAATTCATATAAAATTTCATTCATTTGCCATAATCAAATATGAGAGGAATATAGAAAACTTCAAAGCAGAGCAAATTCCAAAAAAACTATAAAATAAAACAAAACCCAGGAAATAAAAGAGTATAGCTTGCAGCAATAAGTATGCTCCCACCCTAAAAAACCAAATTTGTCAAAACATAAAAAAAATAAAAAATCAACAGCTAATTGTCGAAATAGTTAGTGATGGGCTACGGCTTACAGTATGTGCCTAAATTTAGCGTCCTTAGCACGATGGTCATACGGAGACAACAATAACAATATGATTAAATAAGAAATACAAGGGCTGATCCATATATGTATAACGATTATGCACTATTTTTTTAATTTATATATTCTAATCAAGACCAAAACAAGGTGCAAAACATAGAATGAAAATCCCTTATTTTAAGTTCCTCTCATATGGATGGTTTACATATGCGGCCTAACATTCTTGCAAAACAATCGAATTGAGGGTCCAAAGAAGAAGTGACCATTTAATCTTGTAAACTAATCAAGATTGAAATTGGAAAAAGGGCTACAAGCAGAGAACATAAAACCATTCTGTGTCCTTACCAAAAAAACAATAAAACCATTCTGTTTCAATAGAAATATGAGAACTAGCTGGGGGCAATTAAGGAGATGAAGAAGGTTGGATTTGGCAAGCTATTCCAACAACCGTGACGTGACTAGTCGTTCCATATGATATAGCAAACTCGCTTTCAACCTTTAGCCCATATTCTGATGTGCGCAACAAGGATGGGAAAAAAAACCAAACCAGATCCTCCCGGCTTCGACTACCACTAAAGAGAAGAGCACTAGCAAACCTTTGGTCTGCTCCAATTCCACAACTTGGGTTCGTAGACCTTGTGATAGAAATAAAAAAGTTCGTAGACCTCGCTTGATTCTCGATTGAGGGAGCAGGTAAAAAAATACTTAATTATATGAGGAAACACTTAATTTTAGATTTGATTGCAATTATATTCCAAACTTTTCTTCATCTCAAGAAAAGAGTTGCAAACTTTTAATATAATCCCGAATCTATCTTGCATCCAAAAATCACTGTCTATTTCTTTAAAATTATTAATATTGGGGCAAATTAGAGATTCATTATTAGATCTCGTGTCAAATCCACTCGAGGAATAAGACCAAAGTCAACAGGAAACAGCTACGGTCTTTTGATATTGATAATTTAAAGTAATCGGTAATAATACTTTTGACGTGGGACAAATTTAAGACTATAATGAAAGTTGGTGATTTTATTTTTAGATAAAAAAATTCCTTGCAAAATTGAGATTGATGTAAAATTGAAGATTTTTTTTAAGAAATTAGGTAAAAAATAAGAGGCTGTAGTTAAATGCGGTAGGTAGTCAATCACGTTTTTTTCATGAAGGCGTCAGGGGACCATGTGGAGGGACTTCTAAATCTTGACTAAAAGTAAAGCAAAAGACAACGTACATAAGAACAGGTTCATTCATCTACCGGCCGCCTTGGATTTTTTAATCGACTTTTCTTGGAACCCAATCTACTAGCGAGTACGATTTTTGGCTAAGTCGCGCCCGTGGGTATGTGTGCTCCGCACGCGCGCGCGCGCGAGTAGTGAGCGAAGAGAGAGAGAGCGTCGGGTCATTTCGACAAGAAAAGAGATGGGCAGTGGGTGGCGGACAGGAAAGGAAAGAAGGACGAAAGGAAAAGGCCGAAAAAGAGTGGCTCCACTGGAATTAAATTAAATCTAAATATATTTGATTTTTATAGTGGAGCTCACATTTCAATAAAATAGGTGGTGGACAGCAAAAGAGGACAAGGACAAAAGAAAAAGGCCGAAAAAGAGTGGCTCTGCCAGAATCTATTAAATTAAAATATAAAATTAATATTACGAAAATTTTTAAATGTATATATTTATATATAAATTCATCTAAAATTAATTTTTTAAGCACGGAAAATTTCAAATTAATATATCTACAACAAATTTATCCTAAATGATCATAAAATCCCCAAACTGATATAATTATGATAATTTACCTTAAATTAATTTTTTATTCGTTAAAAAATCATAAACTGGTACATTTTGTGACAAATGTACCATCTTTTATAGTAGATTAATACCATAAAAAATAAAAACTGGTATTGTGACAAACGAAAAGAAAATATATACTTTAATCAACTGTTACGTATTATTTAACTCAGCAACTCGATAGTAAAATTTAATAGAAACTTATATAGGGTAAATTTTTCACAAATGTCTTAATTTGAGATAATTTTTTAATCGCCAAAAAAACTTAAACTGATATGTTTGTACTAAATATAACTAAACTAAATTATACCACAAAAAATCATAAAGGTGGTATAACTGTGATAAATAGAAATTAAAATCTAAACTAGTGCACCCGCCAACTATTACGTGTTATATAACTCGGTAATTTGACAAGAAAATTTAATGGAAACTAACATGGAGAAATTTGTCACAAAATGTATTAATTTAGAATAAATTAGTCACAAATGTATCGATTTAAAAATTTTGAGTAGATTTGTTATAGGTGTATCGATTTGAGGTTTTTTGTGTATTAATCCTAAAATATATTTGATTTTTATAGTGGAGCCCACAATTTTTTAAAAAGAGAGATACTTAAATTGAACCAAATGTTCTGGATCTATAAATTGACCCACATTCTAATAAAGTTAGAAAATAAAAAGAAAATTCAAATTTTTACTAGAAGTACAAAAGTTCCCCGTGGTCAATTTTGAATCCTAATGAATTATTTCCATCAATCACACCAAAATCACGTTTTCATTAATTAAATTTTTATTACATTGCCCAACTAACCTCATGAAATATGTCACGCAGAATTCAAAATCCAATCAAATAATCTAATTATTTGTTCAATTTGATGATGTAAACAATCGAACATGTATCTTGCGTGTAATTCACAGCCAGAATTTCATTCCTTGACTTTTGACAAATGGTTTTCTACCGTTCAGAAGTAATGAAGTTTTTCTCTTTGTCAAGGTATCTGAAAATGAGCCCCACAGGCTCGTAGATGGGACATTTCTTTTTGAAATTTGTAGAAGTCTTCAAGCAACCCTTTTTTACTTGATTTGCGTACATGGTAAGTCAGGAACTAGCTTTTCTGAAGAATTATTACTCGCCCCCAACAATTTTTGTGGATTTCCTAACTCGCCATCCAAACGTGTCGGTTAAACTTCTACTGAACTTACTCGAAGTAGACAGCCAAGTAGAAGGAAGTTTTTTCCTGTGATCTTTTCCTGAATGGCCTTGTCAACCGGTTTGTCTCTCTCGCGGACATTGGGCTAAGCGAACGAATTTGAGATGGGCCAGCTTCCTCTTGCAATCTTCAATCCAGGCCCTCACGTTCCAAGGTTTCGGTGAGCTTGCTTCCTTCCATCTCAAGAAATTCGTGCTCATTGTGAGTACGTTGTCAATAACTAGGCTTGATTTTGGTTGGCCGGACTGGAAGACGTGGTATTTCGTGCGTTCCGGCGAGTTCCTCAATTGAAGGTAGCTCTGTACTTAATTCAATGCATTGCCCGATCCATATATCCATTCTGGTAATATTCTGATTTGAAATATGATGGTGAAGTCTCGAATCCGATTGTACGGTTGTTGTCCAGTGACAAAGTAGGAAAATGTGCTATGTTGTTTCTGGAGCTTGCTGAAATAGAGGGTACGTGGGGTCAGCTAACATTTTTCTCTTAAAGAGATTCTCTCGTGGGTATAGCGTTTTGGCATACGCTCCCCAAAAAGGTACAAATTTTGGGGAGGGTGTTAAATCTCCAGATTTTCGTCCATAGTGTTTTGGATGTATGAGAGGATGATGAGGCTTGGTATGTTTGTAGTTGCTGGTTCATTGGAGCATAGCCTGTTACTTTGCACTTTTAACTGAGTTAATCCCAGACTTATTCCAAGTCCATACTAGCCTATCGTCTTCTGAAGTTCTGTTGGATATTTTATGTTCAGATGTTCGCAAACTTTGCTCTAGTTAATGAAAGTACTAGACGTACACAGAAGAGAGGAGTTAGACCAAATAATAATAACAATAATAAATTGAAAGTACTAGTATTTTCAAACAAACAAAAATTTATTGAAAGTCTTATAGTGATTTTCGAAAAGTTTTCCCATCACAATGTAAATTTACAAAAACAAGTCAGCATTTTATGCAATGACTTATAGTGAATTGTTATTTTAATTTGAGTAAAATTGAATAATAGCTTATTACGTTTAAGCGTTTAAGTGTATACGTTACACCGTAAAAACATTTTATTTTATGAAAAAACTGAGTAAATTGAATAATGAAAAGATAAAATAAGATATGCATCATATAAAAAAATACGTATTTACAGTTTATGTAGCCTTTGCTGCTAATGTCAAATTCACCTAACATAAACTCACAATGAATTGAATAGCCGAAAAACCGAAAAATATAATTTAGAGAATATTTTGTATGTGCTCGAACGTGCGCCTATCTATATATTTTTATATTAAATTTCTCTTAATGCAAATAAAGAATATTTCCTGCAAGAAAATTTATTTAAGTAGGATAAAATTAAAATAAATCAGTTTACAACTGATCAACAGAGATTAAATATTTGAGAAACTCTTGAAATTTAACTGATTTGATGCAAGTAATTTAACCTAGTGCATATAGGAATTTCTTATCATGAATTCAATTAACAAAAGTTGAAGATACGTGTTGTTTAGTCTGGAAACTATCAATAATTTAATAGCTTAATTTGTTGAAGCGATTTTATTCAATGTAATATAGACACATTATACTGAATAAAGAATTCACTTAATTTAGAAAAGAATCGCAGAATTTAAAAATCATCGGCTATTTAAAATATAACAAATTGTGTTTTTGTCAATTTAAGGTTACAATAAAAGCAAATAATCAATGAATGAAAGTTGTGTATCTATAACATGATTTTTTTGTTGTTTCACAATTAAGTAGTTCTGAAAAACATTTACATGAAATTTACAATGAAATCATAGAGTCAAAAAACTCAAGAACAAAAAATAATCCAACTTGTCGCATTATGATTCACAGAAATTCATAGATTTTTTTTCTGTCAAAAGAAAATTTTATTTACTTGCCATAATCAAATATGAAAAGAATATAGAATTTTTCCAAGCAAAGTAAATCCCAAAAGAGCTGCAAAATAACACAAAACCCGTATAACAAAAAGAATATGGTTTGTGGCTGTAATAATGCTCTTATCTCAAAAGACCATATTTGTCACAGCATAAAAAAACAATTGCTATCCGATTGCCAAAACAGTCAGTGATGGGCATATATCGAGATTTTTCCCTTCAGAAACTACGACTTGCAATGTGTACCTAGATTTAATGCTCTCGACACCATCATTATACTGAGAAAATAATAACCATATGATTAGATAAGAAATAATTAAATAAGAAATACAAAGGTTGATCTATATATGTATAATAATTATGTACTCTTTTTTTAATCAATATATTCTAATCAAGACCAAAACAAGGTGCAAAACATCTAAAGAAATCCCTAATTTTAAGTTCCTCCCGTACGGATGGTTTGCATAGCTGGCCCAATTATCTTGCAAAACAATCAAATTAATAGTTCAGATAAGAATCAACCATTTAAACTTGTAAACCAATCAAGATTGAAATTGGAAAAAGGGATACGAGTAGAGATCATGAAACCATTCTTTTTCAATAGAGATATGAGAGTAGGCTAGAAGCAATTAAGGATGCGTATGATAACCATCCTATTTTTGGTAAGAATCAATTTTTATGTTTAGAATATAAATCCATTTGGTAACACAATTTTTCCTATTTTTGGAACAAATTTTTAATCCAGAATTAAGTTTGGAACAGAAATGAGAAACAAAAGTTTTCTACTTCATTATTTCTAGAATAGAAATGAGAAATAAAAACTATTCTCAATATTACCCTGTTACTAGCCGGCCGCTCACCTGCTATCACTCACTATCCACTACCACCAATCGAAGGTCATTGTTTGCTATCCACCTCTTGGTTGTTTGTTTGTAAAACAAGCAAAAATTGCCTTTCTTCCCCGTCCCACATAAGAAATTTGGGAGGAGATAGATCAGCTTTTCTAGTTTGTTCAAATAAAAGGTTGGAGTGTGGGTTAGACCCCACAATACTCGATATGGGTGCGTGATTAGCACTTGGCATGCCTGCACGCCTGCATTTTATTTAGTATTAATTCCTTATTTTATTATTCTTTTTTATTTATTTCGAATGGTTATCTTACTAAACTTTATTAGTTGAAAGGTCGTATTTGTTCAATTGGTATTTTCAGAAATTATGAAATTTGGAATTATTAAAAAAATTATTATTATTTAATTATTATTTATTCCGAATTTTTATGTCTTTTCAAGGTGTCTATTGAAAACCATACCGGTTCACTTAGTAACCTTAAAAATATTTATTATTATTATTATTAATTATTTTTTATTCCAAATTTTATGTCTTTTCAAGGTGTCATTTGAAAAAAATATCGGTTCACTTAACAACTTTTTTTAAATGGTCTTCTGAAAACATACTGGTGCATTTAGCAATTTTTTTTCGAAAGGTTGTCTTTATTCATTAAGGATGAGACAAATATGTCAGTTTTAAGAAAATGAATCATTAGTGTTTTTTGAATCTTCTTTTCAAAACTACAGCCATTTTTTTCGATTATTTCTTGAGAGGCTTAGGAGAAATACTAAAATTATTGTAACATCCTGAATTTCGGTAAGCCCGAGAATTTTCGGAAAAAGGGTTCGACGGACCGAAAAATTGGAACCAAGAGGAATTGGACCGCTTAGAGGCCCAATGGGCCTTGCGCCTATGAGGAGTCGGCCACGTGGGCCCAAGCTAGCCAAGTGGGCCCAAGGAAGCCCAACTTCAAGCCTTTGAGCCCGTTTCCCTTCAATTTGAGCTCGAACCGCTTTTCTTCTAGCCCGATTTTAATCCGATTTTGGGAACTGACTTCTCAGTGATTTCAGGACTAAATACTTGGACATCGCCTCATTTATTTTGGGATTTTCCGTTGGACATGGAAGCGTCGGAAAAAGGAAAAATTGGACCGGGTTTCGGGCCCGCGGGTGGGCGGACCCAAGACTGGCGGCCCAATGGGCCTTGCACCCATTCGGCCCCCAAGAGGTGGGCCCAAGTTCCTCCCTTTCCGGCCCCTACGCTTAACTCTGGCGCACTGCTTTTGTGCTTTGAAGTGAGGCTTTGTTTATCTTTGTTTTTGGTTGTTTTGATTGGTCCTTCAAACAAGTGGCGAGCCCACTTGCTTGGCCTTATCCAAGTCTTCAGCCCCTTCTCTCTCCTCTTTCTCCCCCAAATTCGTGCAGCAAAGCCAGCCCTCTCTCTCTCTCCCTTTTTCTCTTCTTTTTCTCTTCCATTTCGTTGTTTCTTCTGTCTTTACTTGTTTTCCAGCCGGAAAACAGCCTTTGCCGCCGTCACGGAGCCGCCACCACCGCCCAAAGTGTAGTCCCGGAAGTTAGGAAGCCGCCCGCGCACCCTCGGTCACCCGGTCGCTCCGGACCGCTGTTTCGGCCTTTTCGGCACTGCGGGTCGGGCCCGCGTGAACGAAACCAGCAGTATTTTTGGCCCGTTTCGGCCATCGTTTGTCATTCGTTATCGTCCCCGAGCTTACCCCTCGTAGACCTCGTTCCCCTCTACGCGCCGGTGTCGCCGGATTTCCGATCCAAGTAAGTTAACTTCCTAATCCTTGTTTAGGGGTTAATCTTGCTTAGGGGTTAATTAGTGTATTTGTGTGTTTGTGTTTAATTAAGCTTGATTGGTTAATTAGGTTGGTTAATTAAGACTGATGAGGATTATTTAATTGACCATGGTTAGTGTTAAAGTAACCTAGGTTAATTAATTAAAGTAACTAAGGTTAGTTTATAAAGTAACTATGGTTAATTATTAATCATGGTTGAGTTAATTAACCCTAGTTAGGTTAAATTTAGTAACCATGGTTAAGTTTATTTATTTTTATTTATTTATTTAATTTCGGACGAATTTACCGTTCATAAATTACTGTTCACGATTCGTTCACAATTCGGAAAGCTTCGCACGAGGCAAAGTTCTTCAATGGCAATATGAACGGCTTGCTGAATTTCACCAAGAGTAGCCTCAGTTATACTTTTCTGTCTTTGCTGGAGAGTTTTTTCCGCAGCTTGGCTAAGTTCTCTTGGGATGGATGCTAAGAAGATAGGCTTGAGGTTCCAATCTGCACCAAGTAGATAGAACAGCTTGATCATAGCTTGGAAGTGTCTGTCGAGATCTTTGCGCCTTAATGAACAACATTTGCGGTCAAAGAACTCCTTTCTTTTGAGTTCTTTGGAATCTTCAGGCTTGCCAATGAAATACATGTGGATTATCTGGATAGCATTATCCAGTGGCTGAGTCAAAAGATACATTTGGTCTTGTTCTGAAGCAGTATGCCACCAATCTTTAAGGGCTCCGGTAAAACGACTGGTGAATTCCAGGAGAATATCATAGGTGCTAGGTTCAGAAATATGCCTGGCAGTGAGCCAAGCATGAAATTCCTGAAGCCTATCAGGCCATTTATAATATGGAATGTCATCCAAAGTAAAGTAAGCTTTGGAAGATGAGGCTGCAAAAGACTGAGTGGCATCAGGTTGATCCTGATGATGGATTTCAGGTTCAGAGAATATTTCTTCATCTTTGACACTATCTGCCATGAAAAAGGTTCTGCCGAAGAGGATGATTCGATAAAAATATCGAGAATCGGTTCGAGACGGTTTCAACTTTGTCTTATGGCGGATGGGTTTGGATCCAACAAGGCTACTCACGTCATCTCCACTCATTTTGGAGCCATCCGTCTTGCTTTAACTTTTCATGGTCGTAAAGGCCTACTGTTCACAAAGGATAGCCCTGTTAGATACCAGGTTCTTGGAATACCAACAAGCCGTTGTTGGCACCATTCAAACCACAATGAATGCAGGAACCGTTTTTGTCACACTTTTTCCAAATTTTAACATTGCTCTCGCAGATCCCAACCTCGCTATTCCCATCTCCACGCTCTTAAGGTTCAACTACAAATTACTGTTGGAGCCCCACAAACACTGGATCTATTGTTTTGCCACCTTGCACTACCAAATGATCTACCGTGTCCAAAACCATGCCATTGATCTTAACATCCCGAATTCTGAAGATGCTCTTGTTATCTCGGTCGACCATGACCAAACTTCTTGCATCCACGTCCCGAGGCAGATCCCTCGAAGTGAACTTGTTAAACTTCTTCCCGATAGTTGGGTCACCAACTACGAAAACTCCATCGAATTGCAAACCGGTCCAGTCCAGTGAACCCCAGTTCACTAGGAAAAAAGATGGCACTGTTGCCATCAAGTTCAGTAAGACTAAAGAGGAACCTTCCTCCATTTTCCCTACCATTCTCCACTTTACTCCCTGTCCTACTGATCCAGTTTCGTCAGAACCAGACAACAAACGATTTGTCCACTCGTTTGGACCTCAAGGACAGCCAATCCACTTCTTCAAGGATCCCACCGGACACTGTTTCTGGGATCCAGACTGTGCGTGTACTTCATGCACAAGATCTGAAGATGAAGATGATACATCTTCCTCTAAGAAGAAGAAGAAGAAAAAGGATGCGCTCTATCAACGGTATCTTGAGGGAGATCCAACTGTTGGACCTCTTGGAGAAGATGGCGGTCGATACCAGTTCATTGTCTCTTATGGACCACCTAAACCTTTTACGGTAGTCCCCACTCCATCTCCCTGTAAGCCAACTCTTTCTCCTAATTCACCACCATCCGAGCCTATGGTTACCTCACCCTTTTATAAGCCAATCCAGAAATGGGTCAGAAAGAACCCCTCTTGTCCCATCACTTTACCCCCGACCAGTACACTGTACCTCAACCTGAACCACTTCCAGTCCTACCCAATATATGCATGTTTCACCCTGAGGATTTCCCTCCACTTGAGGCCACAGAATCATCTGAAACTAGCACCCGAACTCGCAAATTTCCTCCACTGGAAAAATTCTCTGACCCACAGCAAAGGTACCAGCACTCGCCTAAAATACCAAACCCCACTGGTATTGATGCACAAGGACAACGGAAGCGACCCTCGCCAAGCGAAACCCGTTTTGAATTGGCAAACGAGAATGCCCTCGCTCAAAATGAGCTCCTTGGTACCGTTGTTGCTACACGCCTCGAACGTGTAGATAAGACCACCGACTTATCTTGCCGCATCTTTGAAAGACTTCCGAAACGAGCTTCATCTCGCTAGAAACCAAGCGAGGCACCTACTAGCCATTATTTGGAAGATCAAAAACCAGAAATTGAGAAACTCAAAAGACAAATCCAAATCCTCAAAAGTCGCGGTCATTCACTTCCCTTGATCCGCCCCTTTTTACCTCTCCTTCTTACCACAAAAGACAGAATCATCATTTGGCTCATCATCCTCTTTTTGCTTCTTTTTTTTAAGCTCGGCCCCCCCCTCCTCCTCGAATAATTTTCGACTCTTCGCGAAAACCTTCGTAAGCTTAAACTTAAGCAAAAGAAATCCTCTCCTCCCACAGAGCCTTCACCACCCTCTCCAGGCACACCAGAACATTCTCCTGGCAATCACCCTCCTGCAAATCAACTTGCCACCTTGACCATTTCCAACCCACTCGAAAACTTCCTCCGCCGCCAGATCCCTTCCATTGCTGTCATCAACCCATCCGCCACAGCACAGGTTGAAACTTCGTCTGAATCTGATTCTGAAATTTTTATCGAATCATCCTCTTCGGCAGAAACTTTTTTCATGGCCGATAGTGTCAAAGATGAAGAAATATTCTCTGAACCCGAAATCCCTCACCAGGATCAACCTGATGCCACCCAGTCTTTTACAGCCTCATCTTCCAAAGTTTACTTTACTTTGGATGACATTCCATATTATAAGTGGCACGATAGGCTTCCAGAATTTCATGCTTGGCTCATCTTTGCCGGGCATATTTCGAACCAAGTACTTATGATATTCTCCTGGAATTCACCAGTCGTTTTACAGGCGCACTTAAGGATTGGTGGCATACTGCATCGAAACAAGACCAAATGTATCTTCTAACTCAGCCCCTGGATAATGCTATCCAGATAATCCACATGTATTTCATTGGCAAGCCTGAAGATTCCAAAGAACTCAAAAGAAAGGAGTTCTTTGACCGCAAATGTTGTTCATTAAGACGCAAAGATCTTGATCGACACTTCCAAGCTATGATCAAATTGTTCTATCTACTTGGTGCAGATTGGAACCTCAAACCCATCTTTTTAGCATCCATCCCAAGAGAACTTAGCCAAGCTGCGGAAAAAACTCTCCAGCAAAGACAAAAAAGCATAACTGAGGCTACTCTTGGAGAAATTCAGCAAGCCGTTCATATTGCCATAGAAGAACTTTGCCTCCGGCGAGAAGCTTTCCGAAGCTTCCTCAAAGAAAACAGGAATCTTGACAAGGCGTGTTTTAAACCCGGCCTCCAGATCAAATGTCCCAAGGATTGCTCTGACCCTTCCTGCACAGGATGCAAAAAGAAAAGGCATTTTAAACGGCTCTCCTTCGGTAAGACACGCAAAGGAAAAAGCAAAAGCAAAGGTAAGTGGAAATTTTTGCGAAAACGCCGTCATCACTCTTCTAAGAAGCATAACAAAGACAGGTGTTATGTCTGCAACAAAAAAGGACATTTTGCCAAAAACTGTCCAAAGGCGAACAAGCGAGGAAGCCATTTGATAGACAAAATCACCAAAAGCACTGGCATCCCCCTTGATGATTCGGACATTGAGTCCGTATTCTCTTTAGATGACCAACCATCTGAAAATACTCTCTGTGCTATCCAAACATATAGCTCAGACTCAGCCTCCGAATCTGAGAACGATCTCTTCACCTTCTTCCCTGATTCACCCGCAGAAATTGCTCTCTCTGAACCTGTCCATCATCCATATCCTCTTGTCCAAATACCACAAACCAATCCCTTTGGTGGCACTCATTGATACTGGAGCCAGTTCTTCCATCTTAGACACAAAGATCCTCCCAGAAGAATTTTGGAAACCCTACACTAGGTACTTCAATTCTGCTTCTGGTGACACTTTTGCTACCAAGTATCGTAGTAAACCCATTACTATTCAGTTCTTTCCCCAATGTTCTCTTACCACCAAAGTCCTTGGTTCTCAGTCTCCAGACAAAGATATCATCATTGGTTGGGACATCCTGACTCAACTTCCCAAACTCAGAATACTTTCTAATGGCCTTCGATTCAAAAATCAATTCCGGGAATTTGTAGAAATCAAACGTTTCTATGCCCTTCAACCGGCCATCCTCGACCCAATAATCCAAAGTTTACTTTCTTCTTGTCTTTGACACACTCCCGGTTTTCCAAATTTGCACCCGGCCCTTGTGGAAAAACTCTTCTTTTTATGTCAAACTTCCTTTCAAAAGGAATGAAGACATCAATCCTACAAAAGCCACCATTCGGGAATGAGTCTGAACATCTCGCACTTGGCTCAACAAGAATGCTCGAATTGTTGGCACAAGGTCTCATTGAACCTTCGATTCTCAATGGGCATGTGAAGCATTCTATGTCAACAAACGGGCGAGAAGCGTAATCGTGGAAAAATGAGGTTAGTCATTAATTACCAACCTCTAAATCAGTTCCTTCAGGATGATAAATTCCCGTTGCCCCATCGAAATTCCCTTTTCCTAAGCCTGGCTCAAGCAAAGATCTATTCAAAATTTGATCTTAAGGCAGGATTTTGGCAGTTGGGTATTGACCCACCGGGCATGCACCCAAAACTGGGTTCTGTATTCCAAATCAACACTTCCAATGGACAGTTGTTCCTTTTGGCCTCAAAACTGCACCTTCCCTTTTTCAAAAGGCTATGTGCAAAATTTTTGAACCTATCCTTCAAAACTCCCAGATTTACATTGATGATATCCTTCTGTTCAGTCATGATGAACAATCCAATTGCCAACTTTTGGCACATTTTGCTGATATTGTTAAAGAGCATGGCATTATGCTTTCTCAGAAGAAAATGATTATTGCCCAGACGGAGATTGAATTCCTTGGCATGCGCCTCACAGAAGGAACTTACTGCTCTGAACCTCATATTGCTGATGAACTCCAGAAATTTCCTGAAAAGGATCTCAATCCTAAACAAGTTCAGCAATTCCTTGGGATTGTGAACTATTTACGAGATTTTGTTCCTCACATTTCTCAATACTTACGACCCCTCCAAAGAATGCTCAAGAAAAATCCTCCTCCATGGGGACTCAAGCAAACTCAGTTTGTTTCCCGGCTTAAAAACTATTGCAACACCTTCCTCCATTAAAGATCCCGTCCAATGGCAAACGCATTCTCCAAACTGATGCCAGCGACAAATATTGGGCAGCCATTCTTTTCGAAGAAATTCATGATACTCGGCATATTTGTGCTTACAAAAGTGGCCGATTCTCTCAAGCAGAAATTCATTATCATTCCACTTTCAAAGAAATACTTGCGGTCAAGTATGGCATCAAAAAGTTCGAATTTCATCTCATTGGACACCATTTTCTGGTCGAAATGGATATGTCCTCTTTCCCTCAAATGCTCAGATTCAAACAGAAGCAAGTTCCCCATCCACAATTGCTCCGATGGGCTGAATGGTTTTCTAAATACTCCTTTGAAGTCAAGCACATTCTAGGAAAGAAGAACATCCTTGCAGACTTCTTATCTCGGCCAAAGGAACCAGTCCAAGCAATCAACATGTATGTTAAAAAGGATCCTTTCTCAGACACATACCGCACCACTGACATGCAATGTGGTTGGCCAAGTCTAAAATATCCTCCTGATATCCTAATGGCTGTTCGACACAATGTCGTAAAAGAAAGACTTCCAGAACTCATGTGGGAATATCATCTTCGAATCTTCCGAGAACATGGAGGATTAATGCTCGGACCGGATGGATTACACCCGGATTATCCATTTATTCATCCTCTCCGTTGGTCTCCCAATGATGAATTTCCCGAAGACCTAAAATGGTTATTTTGGTACATGTTCAATCGTACACTATAGCCATTGAATTTCCAATCGAGCAAATTTTGCGGGTTTTTTTTACCAAGAATGCGGTGGTCATGATCATAACCGAAATATCTACTTGGATATTTTTGCATGGTTTAAACCTCACCAATACTTTTGGAAGGAACTTTTCAAAATCCAAAATCGTCAAGGAAGGCTGAACCGAGGAAAGACACACTATTGTCTTGTTTCATCGACCTTGGACATATTGCCATCCTCTGGATGGATTTCGACAAACCTTCATTGCGGGAACTTCAAGTTACAAGCCCCAGGTTTTCCAGGAATTTGCACGAATTCACCAGACACTTCCTCACTCCATCTCCACCAACCGACCGGCATCTCGAGAACTCCAGCGGATCCTATGTCAAGAAAACCGCACCATCCCACCAGAAGCATGGCTTTCTCCACAGGTCCCTACCTCTTGGGACCACCCTGCCGCCTGGAATCCCACTCGCGACCAGATCCAAGAAGCACTCAGTTTTCGGCGAGAATAATCCGGACTCCTCCACCCCCTATGATCCTTGGGGGGGGCCCCTTTCACAAGACCCTTGGGGTGACACCCAAAATTACGCCCCCTTTTCCGGCTCTTTCGGTGCTAGCTCATCTCGTCCACCAGACTTGTCGGCAGAAGAAATCGAGCATCTCATCCGCGCCTTCAAAAAAGCAAAAGATGGAAGCTCCAGTCCATCAGACATTGATGAAGACGCGCTCTTTGCGGAACAACTAGCTCAACATAGCTCTGATGATTCGGACTATAGCTATAATGCTAGAGATGGTAGAGACAGATAAAAACCGTCCTGAAAACACTGTACACCGGTACTGTACACTGTTCACTGTTCACCCAGTCTGTTTTTACTGTTCACTCAGTCTGTTTTCACTGTAGCACTAGGCGAAAAACCACTGTTCATAGCCTGGTCACGGGATTTCTTTAGGACTCCCCCTATGTGTAGCCTATAAGTGGCTAGTTTGCTCCCATAATTATGCCCGAGCATGGCCAGTCTGCCTGCTCTGGCTCTTGTCGCATATATCCTCCTTTGCCTATATAAGAGCAAGGAGCCCTCATTGTAAAAACCAGAGAGTGAAATAAGAAGTGTGTTGTGTATTCTACTTCCAACATGATCTTCTAAACACTCCCATCCCCTTCTAGTCCAGAACGATGGTTCTGAACAAACACTATGATTGAGAAAAATCCTGGAGTATGCTCTGCACTTGCCCTTAGGGGATCCTGTGCATCAGAATTTCCGATATTCTAGAGATTACTATGATCTGAGTTCAGAGTCTGAGGAAGAGCTTGGTGACTAACAGGCAGTCCCTATTAAGGCCGAGAGGGCCGTGTGTGGGATAGCATACTTGTCACAAGTTTGAAACTCAAACTTTGAGATCGACATAGTGCCCTTTATGGTATCAGAGCCATGGGTTTGTTTAAATCATTTTAGTTTGGTCATTACCCCGTTTTGTTACTAGAAGGGGGCCTCTCACCTCATGGAAACTACAGATTCATCATCCTCTCTTCCTGTTTCTCTTACCTCTTCCCTTTCTCTTCAGCCTCCCCCAGACCTTCGAAAATCTTCCTGTTCCAAGATAGACTACCTTTATGAGGTTGCCTACCTCACAGAGGATAGTAAGATTTCAGAAACTCAGCTCCCCATGATGAATCCATACACTGCTTTTACTAAACCTCCTTCTTTTTCTCCACTTCGGTCTATCAAACACTTGATCAAACATACTCCTCGCACTGTTAAAGAGTATGTTCAGTCTTCCCGTTTTGATCAGCATCCCATCCAGGCCACTGAACAAGAACAGTTTGTTACTCTCCAGATCCCACCAGAGTTTCCATCTCAATGGATCCAACAAGGCTATTCCCATCTCCACTTCGGAGCCATCCGTCTTGCTTTAACTTTTCATGGTCGTAAAGGCCTACCTGTTACAGCAAGGATAGCCCTGTTAGATACCAGGTTCTTGGAATACCAACAAGCCGTTGTTGGCACCATTCAAACCACAATGAATGCAGGAACCGTTTTTGTCACACTTTTTCCAAATTTTAACATTGCTCTCGCAGATCCCAACCTCGCTGCTTTTCTTACAAATTACCGGTTCAACTACAAATTACCGGAGCCCCACAAACATCCCAAATTACGATCTTGTTATCTCGCCACCTTGCACTACCAAATGATCTACCGTGTCCAAAACCATGCCATTGATCTTAACATCCCGAATAATGATGAAATGCAGATGCTCTTGTTATCTCGAGTTATTCGACCATGACCAAACTTCTTGCATCCACGTTTGTCGTGATTTTCACGGTGATTGATCCCGAAAGTGAACTTGTTAAACTTCTTCCCGATAGTTGGGTTTGTGCCGCGTGGCTCTAGTGGTCGTAATAATCGGAGCATGTGTGGATGTGAGACATGAGAAAACTGCGTGTAATGCTCTGATTATTTGCATGCCTCTTAATGTCGTGATGAATTAAATGACAGTTTTGTAGGTTGCGTGTGCCAAGGCCATGTAGGGTCGCCTGTGATTGCACCTGTTTATTAAACTGTCTTCTGCTGTCATTTTCTCTGAGGTGATGTTGCTTGATTTGATGGATTAGGTTGTATGTTAAACTCCCGAGGCAAGCGAAGTTCCTAACCGGGGCTTAGGACTTTAACTTGCTGAGTTTATCTCAACCCATCGTGGTTAACCATTTTCAAGTCCGTAGGATGGAAAATCGACGCGTGTTACGGTTCGTGGCCGACTTTGAAGGGAGTAGATTAACCCTGGCTTGTTGGTCTCATTGGCTCATTAGGAAGATGCCCGTGGTAAGGGCTTGTACTTGTAAACTTCCTAGGGTTAATCAGTAGATAAATAAAGTAGTACTTTTGAATGTGTTCTTGTTGGGTTTTCCTGCTATCCCTGCTTTTGTAATTGACTGGGGGTTTGTGATTCGCTTCCGCATGTGCATAATTACGAGATAAAAATAATGGTCGGCGACGCGTCCTGGAATGTCGCATCAAATGACCGTGAGAGAACAGGGGTTGCCGCGTGCTCGAGAGTCGGGGCGTGACAATTATTATCTAGTATTCTTATTGAGACTTTCTTGTGTCCTATAGGAAATATGCCCGTGATGATTAATAATTTCGTGAGGTAAATAAATCTTTAAAAAAAATGATCTTACACCTCAAAATTTGACTTCATCATTCTACCCAAATTTAAAGATATTTTCTAGTATCACTTGTTAGCGATTGAGAGGAAGAAATTCTGTGTGTTTCTATTCCAAAAATAAAAATTTTGTGTCATTATTAAATGTGTATTTTTATTAAAAAATCATCTAGGAAATAGAAATAGACAAATATATTTTTGGAACAAAATAGTTATTATTCGTGCCCTAAGCAGATGAAGTGATTGGATTTTGCAAGCTATTCCAACCTCCTTTGATAAAGCAAATTCACTTTCAACCTTTGGGCCATAGGTTGCATTTAGTTCAGCATTTTGAAAGCCTACTAGGGAAATGTAAAACAGTTTAGCATAAGGGGCTTTAGGTAAATGCAAAGACCATTTAGTAAACCATGCTTTGAGAAGTAACTTTGAAAGAAATACCATTCGATAGAAAATACATTTACAAAGCCCTTCAGGTAATTAATATTATTTTTATTTTTATTTTGTTTAAAATTGAAAAAAATAATGTATGCAACTTTTAAATATAAATTTTGACAATAATGCTAAAAAAATCAAATATATAATTAAAAAAAAAAAAAAAAAAGACCAAACCCTTCGCCCGTCCAATGAAGGGCTACGGTTACCGGCGAGCTAGATTTGGCATCAATAGACATCAATCCAAGTTATCTTGACAGTCGGAGGGTCACTCGACCTAGGCGGCAAGGAGCGCGACCCAAGCAACCGCCGCTTGAGGCCGCGAGATCCAAGTGGCGGTCGCCTGGGTTGTGTGCCACCTGGGTTGCCTGACCCTCGTGAACGGTCGCTCGAGGTTGTGCGACTGTGGCAACTCTCGTGGGGTTGTAGGACCCTCACTAAAGGTCGCCTGAGCTTGAGCAACCTTGATGGATGGTGGGCGGCCTATACCGTCGCCGGTCCTAGGTGAAGGGGTTTGGTCTTTTTTATAAAAAAAAATTATACACATTTTATTTTTTTAGCATTATTATCAAATTTTATAAAAAAAATAATGAGGGATAAAATTAGAAATTTAAAGAATTGGTGAGGGTAATTTTGGAAAAAAAATTAAATTTCAGCATTTGGTTAAATGTTGAAAGCCCGATGCTCCCAACGCTAGTCTCTACTAGCATTGGGCTTTCAGCCTTTCTAATGCTGACTTTCACTTGAAAGTTACTTCACAATGTTTGTCAAATGGTTCAGTATTTTCCCAAGTCCCTTGAGAATGTTGAACCATACGCATCTAGATGTGGGCGATATTACCAGAAAACAAAAACAAAAAAAGGGAATAAAATATACAGCAAGGATGGAAAAATATTAAAGCCAAACCAGATCTTCCCGGCTCCCATTACCACTAAAGAGAGAGGAGCACTCGCCAACCAGTGCTCTTCTCCAATTCCACCATTTGAGTTCTTAGACCTCGCTTGATCCTCAACGGAGGAAGTAAGAAAAAAAATACTTAATTTTATGAAAAAGCACACAACTTTAGGTTCAATCTCGATTATGTTTCTAACTTTGTTGCAAAATTTCACTATAGTTCTAAATCTCTCGTACATCCTAAGGTCGTCGCTTATTTCTTTACAATTATCAACATTTGGACCAGTTAGAGATTCGTTATCAAATCTTGCATCTTGATTACTGCCCTGACCTTCGTGTGAAACAACGATAGTTTCCTTATGTGAATAATTTTAAAGAAACTAGTGTTGATTTTAGGACACAGGATAGATTTGAGATTGTAGTGAAAATTGATGGTTTTATTTTTAGTTAAAAAAACGTTAGATGTAGAAGTAAGATTGATCCAAAATCAGGGATTTCTTTTAGGAAATTAGGTCAAAAAATAAAAGTGGCGGTATTTATATGCGGTAGGTAGTCAACCACGTTTTTTTTAGAAAGACGTTAGGTGATCCACGTGAGGGAACTTCTAAATTTTGACCAAAAGTCAAGCAAAAGGTAACGTACATAAAACGGGTTGGTCTACTAGTCGCCATGGATCCTATTCACTTTTCTTGGACCCAATCTACAAGCGAGTAGAAATATTTCGGCAATCGCGCGCGTGGATATGTGCTCCGCACGCGCGCGCTATGGCGCGTGAGCAGTGAACGAAGAGAGAGAGTGAGAGACGTCGGGTCATGTCGACAAAAGAGAGAGAGGCACGGGGAGGTGCACGGCGAAAGAGGGTAGGGACGAAAAAGAGTGGCTCCACCAGAATTAATTAAATTAAAATATATTTTTGATTTTTATAGTGGAGCTCGCATTTCAATAAAAAGAAGTACTTTAATCGAAACAATGGACTGGGTCCATGAATTGACCCACATTCTAATAAAGTTAGAAAATAAAAAGAAAATTCAAATTTTCACCGAAAGTGCAAAAGTTCCCCTCTCTAAGAAGTGATCAATATTGGATCCTAATGAATTATTTTCTTAAATCACACCGAAATCACCTTTTCATCAGTTAAATTTTTATTATATAGCCCACTTAACCTTATGAATTATGTCACGTAGAATTCGAAATCCAATTCAATGATCTAATTATTTGTTCAATTTGACGATGTAAATAATCGAACATGCATGTAATTTACAACCAGAATTTCATTCCTTGACTATTTACACATGGTTTTCTACCTTTCAGAAGTAGTGAAGTTTTTCTCTTTGTCAAGGTATCTAAAAGTTGAGCCCCACAGGCTCGTGGATGGAACATTTCTTTTTGAAATTTGTCGAAGTCTTCAAGCAATCATTTTTTTACTTGATTAAATTATTTCCTTTGCGTAGAAGATAAGTTAGGAACTAGCTCCTCTGGCGAATTATTACTCAACCCCAACAATTTTTATGGATTTCCTAACTCGCCATCCAAACATGTCGATTAATCTTCTACTAGAGGTGTTACAATGGGTCATAAACCCATATTATGACTCACTTTTAGTTAAATGGGTCAAATATGGGTCAAGTGAAAATTAAATATGGGTTAATTGAAATATGTGTCAAATATGGATCAAGTGATTATGGGTCAAATATGCGTTGAGTGAGTTATTAGGTAAATGCTAGGGGCGTGAAGATGGGTCATGGACCCATTTTGTGAGTCATTTTCTATCTTAATGGGTCAGAATGTGTGATCCATTTTTAACCCAACTATAGAACGCGTCAGTCATTTTCGACTCATTTTTGACCAATTTTTAACCCAACTGTAAAATAAGTTTTTCTTCTTTGAGTCATCCTCAAACTCGGTGAGTGGTGGTGACCTACCAAATGGCTAAACATTCCGCCGCTTATCTCCACCCCATCTCAATTTATAGGTTTTTATAAAGATATATTTAATTGATGAAATTTTTTAAAAATATTTCAATTTATAGGTTTTTTACATTTTAATTTTATTCATTTAACATATAGCTTAAAGTGAGTTTGGTAATAATGGCTTTTAGCAATACTTTGGTCGGGTTGGGTATGGGTTAGGTCGGGTATGGATCACTAGATTTACATTACGTGAATATGAGTCAAAACGGGTTAAATTGGTCGATATGGGTCGGGCCATTTTCGACCCGACCCGACCCGACCCACCCATTTGACAGTCTATCTTCCACTGAAAATATTCAAAGTAAATAGCCAAGTAGAAAGAAGTATTTTTTTTTTCCATGGGCCTTAGCTATCCAACGTGCTCAATCGATTTGTCTCTCTTGCGGCCATTGGGCTAAGTGAACGAATTTGAGATGGGCCAGCTTCCTCTTGCAATCTTCAATCCAAGCTCTCATGTCGGCCTCGTTTGGTTCAGCTTTCCCAATGGGCTTTCAACCCTCAAAGCCCCTTGGGAAAAATTTTAAGTGTTTGGTCAAGCATTTAGGGACCCCATTGGCCAAATGCTAGTATTTTAAGAATGCAAGTCAACCTCCTTTGACTTTTTTTTTTTTTTAGAAACCATGAAGGTGGAGCCGGCCATCGCTGCTGGGTGTGACCCTTGGCGATTGTTGCTCGGGGTCGCGCGACGCCTGGGTTCCCGTGACCCAAGCGTCGCGACCTTCGGCAGTGACGCGCTTGGGTCGTGCTAACCCAGGCGTTGCCGCCGAAGGTTGGAGGTTGCAACGCGACGCTTGGGTTGCGCGAACCCAGGTGTCATGACCTCCGGCGGCGTCGCGCAAACCCAGGCATTGCCACCGGAGGTCGAAGGTCGCGGCGCGATGCGCCTGGGTCGCGCGAACCCAAGCATCGCTGGCGGAGGTCACGACCTCAGGTGAGACGCCTGGGTTCACGCGACCCAAGCGTCGCAGCCAGAGGTCGCCCAGGCGACGCTGGTGGCTAGATCTGGTCGCCAGACAGCAACACTGGTGGCCAGATCTGATCGGCCACCCGCCTGTTTCAAAATTGTGGTACTCAAGTGAATGAAAAAAAAATTTGGCATCAAAGTGAGCGTCGTATGAAAGTTTTGGCACTTCTAATGTTCTTACCCCGATACACATTAAAACGGCTAATATTTGACACCATGGTACCCAAAATTGCAGTGAATTAACTAGAATTTTTTCGGAAAAAAAATAAAGACTCTTGATTTTGGATCTCTCTCCGCTGAGTAGCTTTCGTGTGTTGGGTAATTGTTCTGAAGGTCCTCTAACCTTTTCAAATTATTCATGCAACCCTTGAAATAAATAAATAAATATATTATCATTCTATCAAAATAATGGACAAAAATACTGACGTGACCGCTAAGCCACCATTATTATTGACATGACATTTAAAAAATGAAAAGATAATTTAGAGACAAAGAATATTAGAAAACGCAATAAATAGTGAAATATTAAGAAATAAGGTAATTTTCAAAGAAAGACTAATGGAGAGGAGATGAGTTGCCATTGGTGTCACTCGACCCGTCATGTAATGTCAATGAGTGATGGTAGGGTTGTGCAGCCTCAACCAAGGGCCAATCTGGTCTGGGTTTGCAAATCCTGAGTTACGTCTGCTGCACCCGAGCAACCCCTACCAATTTTCGTGGGGGTCGCATGATCTTGATGATTGATAGCGGTGATCAAGCGACCCCACTCGTTGCCCAGTTGGGGTCACACAACCCCAAGCCAAAATTAGCTTTGGCCATGGTTGCGCGACCTTGGTGATTGGTACATTATCATCATTGAGATACTTCAACATATGATGTGCACAGCTATGGAGAAGTTGAGTGGTATATCAAACTTGAAGAACCTTCACCAATTGTTCATCGTCGAGTGCTTTATGCTGCGGGTTGTTGAAGGCCTCGACGAATTAGAGTGTTTGGTGTAGCTGAATATTTACAAGTGTCACTCGTTGGATACATTAATCGATATATTGAAGGCAAAGATACAAGATACATGCCAAATACAACTTGAATAATGTGGGCAGCTACTCAACTACATACCAAGAAGTCATATTTCTTTCTAGCGTTTTAGGAATATGAATCTTCTTCGGGGAGAGCAACATCCAATTCCTTGACCGCGGACTCCGAATTCGAGAGACAAATGAGGTGCACCTCCTTCTATTTCTTTTTCTGTCCATGCACAGTAGGCACCATAATCCCATTTCAATCTAATCTTAATGTTATCATCATCAAATACAATAATCTCTCTACTATCTCTTTGATACAAAGCAGTTCAAGGCTATTGAATTTTACTACTGAAATTTCATATATCTCTGCTAGAGATTTAAATTTCTCACTACTTAAATTTTTTGAGGAACATTTGTTAATTGAATTGGTAAAAGCAGTTACTTGTTTTAGTTACCCGTTTTTCAACCTGCGCGTAAGTATAGTATATCTACAGGATCAAACAGCATTAGATAGCATATTTTACTTTCCATTTGCTTTGAATTTATAAAGTAGCTGTCAATACTTTCTTATCTGCCAAATTTTCTTGTTCACAATAAAAAATTTCCATCTCTACAATTCCAATTGAGAATCATGGCAGCAGACTTTTAAAGAAAAAGAACATTACTGATGGCAGAAAGTTCGTATATTGATATATATTTCAATAAAGTAAAAAGAGACAATACTTATAAACTGCAAACTTTGTAACCATGCAGTGAACATTCATTCCTTAGCTAAATGGAAGTCACATATTGAACCAGAAGTCCTCGAATAGTTGGCATGGTAGAGAAATCTTGTGCAAGACTCATCAAAGAAAAACACCTGATGCTATAGAGGGCTTATTCGATTATTACTCTCATACTGGTGTTGGTTCAAATTGCACTCTTGTTGAAATGATAATGAAGGAACTAGTTATGGTTTCTATCACTAACAGGGCTAAAGATGTCATCTCCAATTGTGCAATGCGTAAACAGCAGCAAGGTTGACCGCTACTTCATTCTGCAATGTGGAGCACTTCTTATCAGTCCTTGGAGAGCAAGATCTTTGTGGATAGCGCAATCGTTTCCCCAAAGGATACTTATCCAAAAAGCCTTCAGAGATCGAGTAATGGCACAACTTCTGGATTGAGAAGGCAGTTAACTTTTGCATAACGTGTAAATTCCTCTTAACGCACTCTAGGAAGCTTTTGGTCAAAATTGTGCTTGCTGACAAGTTATCGTCACCAAATCTATGAAGCTGAACAAATCAGAGAAGCGTTCATATAGTGTAAAATCCCTCATAGGTAGAAATAAGGTAAATCAAGCCGGTACCGACTTGAAAAGCCTTCATCTTTTTATAAGGTATGAGTTCAGACGAAAATAACCCCAGTCCAATTTGATAACGATGAGCTTTCCAATGCCGGGAAAGGTTGCGGATTTAGAAACGTCTTGCTATTGTCGCTTTGGATTATTTATGACAGGCTTTTTATCAATTATCGGCCAGGTTTAATTTTGTCATTGAAAATTGCCTAATAAAGGTAGTAAATGGATGGGTTGCGTTGAGTTTGAATGGATATTACAGGGTTCAACTTAAATCTCCTCATTCAACTCATATTGACCCAGCCAATTCAAACCCACCCACATAATTACATTTTTTTAACTATACCAATCAAGCATTTAGCAAATTTAAAATAGTAAAATTAATACAGTACATATAGGCAATCTGCCCTTGGAATGAGCTGCGTCAGCCTCTTCTTCTGCCAGCAGCACCGCTGCAACACTCCGGCCACCACCGTCTTCATATAGAGGAACGCCATTTTCTTCCACAGCTAAACCCTTGAGCCTGCTGGAACACCGGATACCCAACGAACCCCCCACTTCTCACCTCTGTCCCTTGTAAATCCCCGCCAACGCTCCGGCCAGAACTCCGGCCAATCCTTTCCCCGCATCTCCTCCAACCTCCCCATTGCGTATCAACCTCACCGTCGTCCACCGCGCGAGGGAGAAGATGTGATTGAAGAGCTGGGAAAAGGCAAACAGGGCAACTGCATTTTCCTCTGAAGAGGCCTAGAGTCAATCCAACTCCCAAACAGAAAACAAACGATATTAAAGCTACAACCGAAAAGCACGACAAAGGCGTCCAATCGCAATTCATTCACGACTGCGAGAACCTGCAGCGGCCGCAAGACCCATTACAAATAAAGCAATAGAACGAGCACCTCGGGGGCCAAATCTCAGCGGCTCTGCCGAAGCAGCTCGCGGAGCATTGCGGTCATGTCGTGCTTCGGGTGGAGCGGCGGATCGGCTCGAGCGAATGCAGGTCCTTGTTGCTCAACAGCTTTAGCGCCTGCACGGCTTGGATGGCTCGATGCTGAGGGTCCTCCTTTCCTGGAGTGGCTTTCGGTTCTTGCTCCGGCCTCTCATCGAAGCTCTCACGGCCTTAGGGAGCGACGGAGGTTGGAAACGATTGGTCGGCTTGGAGAGGGAGATGGAGGGGAGAGATGGTGTGGAGTTAGAGACGACCGACGGAGTTTGGGAACGATGTACCCCGTGTGTTGTAAACTTTTTACACGACATGGCGAGTTCCATTCGAATAAACACAAGCTATTACACTAAACTTGGCTGCGAATTCAGGTCCGTCTACCCATGATATCCTAGGATTGCCCTCAATGAAAAGGATTATGTTATTGAGATTGATTCAGTAGATCGAAAACTTGCTTGAAAAGCTATATTATTTCGTAAAAAATAAATAATTTGAAAGATATTTTCCTAAATATAATCGTTTATACGCTTGGAATAATTAATTAATGAAAAATATTTTCATTATCGGCAATAATTTATGTTTAAGCATTTTCATTAACAGTGAATCTTTTTTATTTATTCATGAAACAAATAGAGCTTAAGTCGAAAGAGAATGAAGATATAAAGGGAGGCAAATTCAAATCTTCGGTACTTATTACATCCACATACTCTCTTTTTTTTATTTTCCTTCAACTCCGCATTAAGACTAGTACTTTCAATGCAAATTTTAGAGATAATCTCGAATAAAGCATGTCTACTTACTGCCACCTACATATGCAGGTTTTAAACGAACCATGATCGCTCCTCTGTTATCCTCTTTTCCCTACTTTTTTCCCGTAATCATAAGGAAATTTCATTACCATGTAGTTAGAAATTTGTCCTAGTATTATAGTTTAATTTTGATATGGCCAACAAGGTTCTATTTTTATGAATCAAAGGTCAGGTTGCTATGTCACCATTATCATCATTAGAGATGTGCAATAATTTTCATTCAGTTTAGTTTTATTTGCTTTTTTTATAACTATTTTGATATGATGAGGAACCTCTGCAACTATAACAACCCAATTCGACGAGGGGGAGAGTGATCATTAGGGTCAAAGGAACTCACAAAGACGCATTTTAACATAATGGTAAGCTTTGCTTTAAAACTTCAAAATTAAGCGAGTTTAGATTGAAGCACTACTAGAATGAGTAACTCATTGAGAAAGTGCCTTCTTGTACCCTAAGGGACAAAACCGTGGAGCTCATTATCAGACAGGCCAACGCAGACAACACCTTAAGTAAGTTAATCCATGATGTCACATAAGCATTTATAGGATAAATCAAACTTACTTTGATATTAACCGAGAGCAGAGAGAGACAATTGACCATAATTTGCAATGTAAAGCTCGTATGGCGGACTCAGATGCTGGAACGAGTAGCACCAATGCAAATGAAAGAAGGGCCATGGCCGCCGGTGGCCGTCGGTTGAGGTCGCTCGAGATCAAGTGACCTCCGACTGGGGTGACCTTAGCCGACAATCGCGCAACCCAGCCGAGGGCTGCCGGAGGTCGCTCGGCAAGGGTTGCTCGACCTAGGGGCCACATGACCTAGGCGATCGTCGCCTAGGTCTCGCGGCCGCAGGCGGCCCTCGCTTGGGTCTTGCGAGAGTTGCACGACGGCGGCTGGTGGTTGCGAGACCCTCGCGAGACTTAGGCGAGGGCCGCCTGCGGCCACAAAACCCAGGCGGCAGTTGCCTGGGTTGCGCGGCCCTTGGGTTGAGTGACCCTTGCCAAGGGTCGCCTAAGGTCAGGCGACCTCTGGCGGCCCTCGAATGGGGCCGTGCGACCCTCATGAGGGTCGCCCAAGGTCGAGCAACCTCCGGTGGCTTTGTGGGCGGGGCCGCACGACCCTCGCTAGAGGTGCGACCTCAGCCAACGGCCGCTGGTGCCAGATTTGACTCGCCGGCAGTCGTAGCCCTTCGCCGGACTGGCAAAGGGTTTAATCCAATTTTCCAAAAAAAAAGAAAGATACATATATATATATATATATATATAATACTTATCAAAGCCCATTGTGAAAGTTTTTTTTATCAAATGCACATTCAACTCGAAATCCATTTGCAAAGAAATTTTACCAAATACAATTGCATTTCCCCAAGTAGTTTTGGGCTTTCAGTATTTGCATTGGACTCAAAGCCCCTTGCAAATGCTGAACCAAATGCGCTCTACAAGACACATCAAGAGAAGTCTGAGTCATGACAGTACGGGTTCTTATCCCATATCAATCAAGTTTCTTAGAAAATTGTCAATAATGAATTATGGCATATTCAAGGAACTTCCCAGGAAGTGCCTTCTGACGTCAAGTATTCCTAAATGATGATGATTAGAAGGTGATTGTTCCTAAATCGAACAAAAATAAACATATACCTTAAGGATCTAATTGCACAGAAAAATTCAGAAACCTGATTAAACAATTTGGAAAAGTTTAGGGGTCTGTAGTGACTCTATCCCTTCTTTTTTTCCCCGAGTAGGATGAAACTAAAGATGAAGCTCCCTGACGCTATCAAGTGTGGTCACATTTGGGTCCCTTCTTCACCATCGTTTACAATCAGAGTCTTCATCCTGAGAACTCATGGGTAAAAGAAATTGGAGTCAAAGCTCAGTATCAGGCTCGTGAGAAGTCACGATTGTAGGTAAGCTATTATCGTCAGAGCTGTCTCTACCCACCTCGAGATCTTCTGCTTCATCGTTCGTTTCATCTTCATCCTGCAAGAAATGCAAATTTGCTGCAGTGAGCCATAAGTAATCTAGATCATACTTAATTGTATTATTTGCCTTTCCACGTTGAGTTTTTTCTGATAGATTCAATGAAGGGCAATAATATTTTGTGAAGGTGGAATAAGTTAACAAGTCAGATCTTATTGTATTCAAGAGCAGAGCAGACTAGTTACGATATTAAAGAAAATAACAAAACGGGGGCAAGGGCTATGCTACCACTTACGAAGCAGAATAAGCATACCTCGTCTGATGTCTCTAAAGGGAGTGACTCCATAGGAGATTTTGCTGTTGCAACAATCATGTCCTTGTAATCCCTGTAGGGAAGGCCCTCTACATTAGGATAGCTGTGGCTCTGTAATTTCCGACACTTCCGAATTGTTATTAGGCATTCATCAGGCAACTTCGTGTTTGATACGTCCATTAGAGCTTCCAGTTTCCGACAGCTAGAAACATAGAAGTCACACAAAGATTCTAGCTCATCAATCCCGTCAATAGCTCGTAGCTCATGGCATCCAACGATGGATAGAGACTTCAGCGTCTGTAAGTTTGATAACTCACATAGTTTACTAATAGGACACTTTTTAATGGTTAAAGTCTCCAATGATTCCAATGCACCAAGACCTGGAATCTCAATAAGCTTCTCACATCCTGAAACCTCCAAATGTGTTAGCTTCTCTAAGTTCGATGGAATAATTAGTTTCTCCAGTGAACTGCACTCATAAACAAGTAATGCATTCAAAGATTCCAACCCCCTGAGGCCCTCAACAGCACGCAGCTCATAGCAGTCTGATATAAGCAAAAGCTTCAGCAGCTTTGAGTTTGACAGGTCGCATAACCTTTCAATGGAATCACAGTACTGTACATTCATTTCTTCCAAGGACTCTAGGGCCTCCAGACCTTCAATCTCAACTAGCTTTGGACATTCTGATACCCACAGTTCTTTAAGCTTCTTAAAGCTTGCTGGGATGAATAACCTCTTGAGGAGTTCATATTTAGTCACTGACAATGCTCTCAGTTGTTCAAGTCCACTGAGTTCAATTTCTTGAAGCTGAGATTGAGAAAGTCGTAGCTTGGACAAGTTTTTCAAGTTGGAAAAGATTGACCAAGATATTGTTGAGTTGAAATTAACAAGTTGCAGCTCCGATAAGGAAGGAGGAAGCTTAGTGATACATTGCAGGTCTAGTCCAGATAAAATAAGCTCAGTTAGACGAGGAAGAGAACCAAACTCAGTAGGTGGTGCAGGGACATTAGAAAGAGACAATTCCAACTTCTTCAATTTGGATAACCTCCTGATCCACCCTAAGCTGGAACTTGGCAACAGATCTGATGAAGCTTGAAGCACATCTTCAGAGCCATCAGATAAGAGCAAATCGACCAGATTAGTCAAGTTTGAGAGATCCGGAACTAGGTGCAATGCCGATGATTGAAAATGCAGATAGATCAAACTTTCTGGAAGCTCTGGCAATTCTTGAACCTCATTACAACCCGTCAAGTCCAGTCTTTCAAGGTGGGGAATATGATTGATTGTTGTTGGCACTCCAGAAATATGGGCACCTGATAGCTCGAGGACTTTCAAAGAGGACAATGTGCCAATTTCCCTTGGAATTTCACCACTTAATTCTTCACAATCATTAGCATGTAGCTCTTCCAAATTCTTTAACATTCCAATGGTACTGGGCAATTTCCTTATAGGAGTATTTTCCATAGATATCACTTTCAATTTATTCAAATTTCCAATCGAATCTGGTAGCTCAACAATTTTAGTACTGGATAGATTCAACTCCTGCAATGACTCTAGCTTCCCAATTGAGTCTGGGAGTTTCTCCAACTTTAAGCACCCAAAGACAGAAAGATACTCAAGTTTCACAAGCTTGCCAATAGTCTCTGGAAGTTTCCTAATTTGTGTGTACCTTAGATTAAGGACAGAGAGAAACTTCTTATCACCAAGAGACTCAGGAAGGCATTCAATTTGTATGTTTGACAGATCCAACTCCTTCAATGATGTCAATTTCCCAAATGAATCTGGGAGTTTCTGAAAACATCCACTGGAAGCAAAGTGCTTCAGATTCATTAGCCGTCCGGTTTCTTCAGGCAAATCCTTAAGAGAGATGCACTCTTTAAGATTTAAGTGAATTAGGCGCTTTAGCTTCCCAATGGAGCAGTCGATTTCAACCAAGTTTATGCAATTATAGAAACTCAGCCTCTCTAGACTCGAGCATCCAGAGAAGTCCGGTGTCCTAGTTATGCCTTGGAAACCTCTGAGGTTAAGAACTTTCAAATTTTTAGCCAACTACAAAAAACAATTGACCATCAGGGGAAGAAAATGGTAATTATTAAATTATATGCCAATCAAATTCAAGCTGAATGCATATTGTACCTTGATTAGGCTCCATCCGCTCCAATCATCTGTGATGCTGCCTGAAACGATCTCAAAGACAACCAAATTCTTCATAGATAGATTGGTTACCTCAAGGTCTAGTGGCCTAGGAGAATACCAAGAAATCCATCTTAACTTCGAAAAATCATCCCCAAATTCTCCGGCAAAGGTTCCCTCCTCTAATTCAAGGAACCTTAGGTTGGGCAACCTATTAAGTTCGTCATGAGTAATTACAAGTGGTTGATAATGACTTCCAGCTAATACGAGTGCCTGAACTTTCTTCTTTCTCTGCCAAAGCAAACACAAATGAAGAAGCATGAACTTGACAAATACACACACATATTTAGTAAGAATTTGACAAATGTTGAGATTCTCATTTGGGGAAAAAGAATCGAGAGGCTTCTAAGTGGGTACGTGAACTCTTTTCTACACATACCCAACTCATGAAAACAATGAATTTTAATTACCTGTTTTGTTCTTACAATGTCGAGGGCTTCCTCGCAAACCCACACCCTGCTACGCTCTCCAGGATCATGCAAGCATTCCCTCTGAACAATTTGCCTCCCAAGATCTTTGAGCTGGTCATGCATCCATATTGTATCACCATCAATAATCTTCACCAAAGACATTTGCATAAGAACCTGAATCCCAGTCTCAGGAAAAAAATTGCAAGCTTCCCACATGTAAATTGCATTTGTCTTTTTCGTGTCATTGATGAAAAAGCATGCAATGTCAAGAAAAATCTGCTTTTCTTCATCCTCTAATGCTTCATAACTGATCATCAACTGCTGTCGAACATCCTTATGAGGTATTCTTGCTAACCTCTCCACAGTCTCTTTCCATATCTCTTCTGGTTGGCGATAGAGAAATGATCCTATGACCTCAAGAGCCAAAGGAAGCCCTCCAGTTGTGACAACAATTTCTGATGCAGGAGTATCATACTGATATGGTGGAGAGTCTTTTCTAAAAGCATGTATACAGAAAAGCTTAAGAGCTTGATTAAAATTCAGTTCCTTTAATTCATATAACAGGACCTCATCCAGGACTTTTAAAGTAATTTCGTTCCTGGTTGTAATGATTATCCTACTTCCTGAACCAAACCAATCTCGTTCCCCTGCTAGCTTCTCTAGTTGTTGTTCTTTATCCACATCATCCAAAACGATGAGAACCTTTTTGCTGCGAAATCTTGTCCCGATTTGGTTAATCCCATCATCAATGTCATGAATGTTGTTCACCAATCTAGAGTCGAGAATGTCAGAATATAACTGTTTCTGCAAATTTACTAGGCCCCCTTTTTCTGATGATTCTCGAACATCACCAAGAAAGCAGCAATCATCAAAGTACAAACAGAGCTGGTTGAAGACAATCTTCGCAAGAGTTGTTTTGCCAACACCGCCCATCCCATGAATACCAACAAAACGAACACCATCACAGTCAACATCCAACAGCTTCATTATGTCTTCTACATGATCATCCACTCCGACCAGCTGATTCGTCACATACTTATGTTTTATCTTCAACTTAACCAAAACCTCTCGGATGATCAACTTAATAGCTTCCCCATGCCTGCCACATATATGAACTGCCTCAGTTGAAAGAAGACAGTAAATAGAGATGTTATCATATCTTTCAAGTCAAAGCAAAAGTATATGGATTTACTCATAGACGATTCAGAAACAAAGAGTCGGTTCAAGAAACATGTACATTGTACAAAGGTAAACTTTTACGCACTAGACAGAGTTCCAATGATTTATACCTCTTTCCCAACAATATAAATCTGTCTTCATGCTTTCTCCTGTTTTTTTTTAGCTCTTTTTATACTATCAATAGGAAATGCAACTTAAGCTTAAAGTTCTTCCTGCTTCATGAAGGATGATAGATTGAGCAGAATGGAATAAATAACTGGACTTATAAGTTAAATTAATAAAATTGAATTGAGCCAGAACAAAAAGAAAACTTAAAAGGACGAACTGATTAAAAGAAGACGGAGAAAAAGAGTAAAAAATATCCAGTGAAGGGTAAAAGAGGGGCAAGGAAAAGAAGGAGGCTTGCTAAAATAAAGCATTCCTCATAAACCACTAGTTGCTTCACTCCTTAAAACATCAGACTCCGTATGTGATATTAGATTTCAGACAAGGCATAACATACAGACAAAAGTTTCGAATATCTTGGAACTTGTACACACCCTCAAGAATTTGTATGTTCCAGATCTATGGAATCCACATGTATGACAGAGGAGGTGTGCAATATTATCTCATTGCAAATGCCCTCCTGATATGATGCTTAATTATGATTTACCCACTTGATGTTTTTTGTTTGGTCTCTGTTTGAACTCTGCTCTGAAGTTAGAAATTGCATTCTAAACTAGCCAAATGACTGAAATTTTCTTGCAGAACTTCCTGATGTGGTTGGTATATGAGTGAGCATGACCAAAATGGAGAGTTAATTAACTCATCAGTTAATTCCTACAAGTTACCACTTAACACTGATGCAAAGGCCGATCAACGTAAGGAACAGAATAGAGATTATTAAAGCTCAATAATCTCAAAAGTTGGTCGGGACTACTAAAATGGAATCTGCCAGATTTCACGAGTCCATACAGCAATGGCCACACCAAACACAGAATACACTAGCATTCAACTGAGACCCCAGACAATGTACAATTACTGCCAACTTCTTCTTGCAATTCAAACTGTCCAAATTCCCAAAACTCTTACTTAGGCAGAAAATGGCAAAGACTGAGGAATTCAAATTGTACATTCTAATAAACACAATCAGATTGTGTATGAATGATACGAAAATATTAACAGAAGAACAGAAAACTGGAAAATTAGTAATTACCCTCTCGCTTTGAGATCCCATCCCTTCAATCCAGCAACTTCAACAAGAGCATCCTCCCACCTCTTAACTTCCTCAACCCCATACCTCTTCCTGTGCTTGGCCATGGCATTCTTGTACAGCCCAGTCCTGAGCTTCACATCTGCAGGCAACGCGTCGTAGAACACCGGCAAGATCTCCTTATTCCCCTTCGACCGAGCCACGCAGTCCACCATGTGGGCGACCTCGCGGAGGCACCACGAGCTCGAGGCGTAGTCCCTGGAGAAGATGGGCAAGTAGATCTTTGACACGTCGAGCGCCCGCATGAGCTCGCCGCCGATCTCCCTGCCCACGCGGAGCTCCTCGTCGTCTCGGTAGACGCGAATTCCGACGCCGAGCATGTCGTGGTAGAGGCAATCGGTGAACCCTTTGCGAGTGTCGGGCCCCCTGAAGCTCAGGAACACCTCGTACTCCTCGCCGTCCGGCGCCGGCGCATCGCCGGCGCTCGTCCCGGCTCCGGGGTCGTTCGTCTCCTGCCTCTTGGCTGCCGCGGTGGGCTTGCGGAAGATTTTGGACGCTTTGGATTTGACGAACGCGAGCACCGTCGGAGCGAGCAGTCCCAAGGCCCTGACAAACATGCAACGAAGTTCGAAGACCGGATTCTTCATTTCCATCTTTTGGGTCGGTGAGTTTCGAGGCGGAAGAGAAGAAAGAAGAGTAGGAGAGCGGCTACAGTCCACCGAGCATCATGGCGGCGAGCATGGCGGACATGCCGCGGGGCGTGCGGCGGTGGCCGAGCGGCGGCGGCTGGCAAGATGAGCACCAGGCGAAGGAAGAGCCGCACGTCATCGCCGAAAGACACGGCGCGTGCAGGATGAACTTGAAAGCCATTGCGATCACGGGTCAGCTCGGTGTTCGCTTCGGATCGGATGTAGAAGAGAAGATGATCATCCAAAGAGAGAGACGCGTAGTGATCTTGTGTTATGGTCAAAGAGTTGACTTTGGGATTGTCGATGTGCTTTGGGACGAGACAAAGCAATCTGTCCAGCACGAAGGGGGGAAGGAATTTGTTCCTGGACCAATTGAATCTGGACCGCTGATCTTGTAGGAGGCAGGTGGGCCCGCCTGGTATACACGAGGAGATTAAGAGCCGTGATCCAGGTAAATATTTCTCAAATAGTGGGGGGAAAAAGATAGAAGGCGAAGTGGATTTTAAGAATTAAAAAGCAACTTGAATTTTATACAAGTCAATAATTTCCCCTAAATACGGGCTTTTAAATACGTTCAAAAAATAATCGTAAGATAAATTGAATGAGGATCATTATAAAAGGTAGGCTCCCTCAGATTTCTTTCTTTCTTTCTTTTGTCAAGAAGTTCATTTTATGCTAGTAACTTTTTATACTTAATAAAAATATATAGCAAGTTATTATTCACATTTATCTTAATGCTTTTTCTCTATTAAAAATTTACTATGCACATTAAAAATCAATTTTATTTAAAATAAAATATTCGCCATTCGCAAATCAATATTATTAATGGGTCAAAAATATCTTATATACATGAAAGTCTATTGCTTTTTTTTTGTATTAAAAATAATCAAGCATTAAAAATGCAAGAAATACATAGAGTTTTGTATGGGGCAGGACAACAGGATTTGAATAAGGTGTGACTTCTAGTGGACTTTGAAAATGATAAAGGGAATATAGATGGACCGAATTGCACACCGATCAAGAGGGAGCATTCTTGAATTATATGTTGGACATTGAAATAAACTCACAAAAGACACAACATGATAGTAACGTTCAGCGTTCAAACTTCAATTTATGTCTAGATTAGACAAAGTTTGAGTGACTTCTTGAGAAAGTATTTAGCAAAGCACAAAATAAGTCATGCTCAATGTGGAATCGGTCAAAATAGACAATTTCTCGAGTTAGTTAATTTAGGAGTGTGCTACAAACTCTCTACCACACTTCGAAAATGCTTCAAGAGAGGGCATATTTAAGTAACGAATTCATTTTTTTCTTCCACCTCTTGACTCATTTTGATGCCATCATATTGCTCCCATCACAATACCATCCATTAGCTAAGCAACAATTTTTACCACGAGGATAAGTATCACTGCAAGGGATTTTTATGTACAGCTAAAGGAGCATAACTAGTAATCCGCGCTTGTGTAAGGCGGTAATTTTTGGAATTTCTTCCTAAATCATTTCACGCAATAAATGCGCTCAACTTTCTGGTATCGTTGCTTTAAACATAGTTAAAAACAAATTTTCACGAGTCGAGAAATCTTAGTCTTTGCTTGCATTCAAGTTTTGGGCGCATGATTGGCCGGCAGTTTCGAAAATTGCCACAAAGAATAGTCTCATTCATTCTTGTGATTTTTCCAATTTCTTTTCATCCTTAAGAAGGAGAGGCTTTGATAGCAAATGCAGGGAATGCATAATGGATGGATCCAAGCATGTTTCCCATCTCCTGGAGATTCGGAATCCGATGATGACTTGATTTACTCGAATGAAGAATGGCAACACCGAAGTCGTCGTTCAGGACGAATTTCACCAGCAGAGCCGGCGACAGCACGTGCCCGTGATGGCTCACGATTGCAGAGTCCTGGCAATGTCGCCCGTGGATGATGCTGGATCTTATTTTGCTTCTTCGTTCTCTCTTTCTTATCACGATCAAAGAGCTGAGCGGCAGTGGACAGCCTTTGGATGATGCACCCTACAGGCTACAAATAACAGTAAATGGTGTTTTAGTGAATGCCATCTTCATACGAACAGTACAAATAGATCACCAAAAAAATATGCAGCACGAAGGGGGGAAGGAATTGGTTCCTGGACCAATTGAATCTCGGCCGTCGATCTTGTAGGAGGCAGGTGGGGCTGCCTGGTCCACACGTGGAGATTAAGAGCCGTGATTCATTTGGTACATTGTGTCCGACTCCCAGGTAAATATTTCTCAAAGATTGGGGGAAAAAGATAGAAAGCCAAATGGACTTCAAGAAGGATTAAAAGCAACTTGCATTTTGTACAGCTCAATAAGTTCCCACAAATAGGGGCTTTTCAATATGTGGTCACAAAATAATTATAAGATAAATTGAATGAGGATCATTATAAATGGGGGCTCCACCGCAGCGATTTCTTTCTTTCTTTCTTTCTTTTTATCGAGAACTCCATGAAATTTAATGCTAGTAAGTAAAATATATGGCAAGTTATTATTCACATATATCTGGATATTTTTTTCTCTATTAAAAATTTACTATGCACATTGAAAGGCAATGTTATTTAAAAGAAAATATTCATTATTCGTGAGTTAATATTATTAGCAAGTCAAAAATACCTTTAATAGATTAAAGTTTGTTTTTCTTTTTCATATTAAAAATGACCGAGAGCATTAAAAATAGCAATATGAAATGCATAGAGTTTTGTATGGATTTATATTAATGACCTTATACTTGATCAACAAAACTAAAAAATCGGTAAGTATTGTGGACGGTGACATTATCATTTCATCCTAAATTATATCATATTTGGTTAGATGTCGGTCTTATATGAATAATGGAAAATATAGTATTTTACTCTTTATTATATAACACATGTGATTACAAGAATAAACGCGTGACAAAGATGAATCCCTCATCTCTTATCAGTCATCGTATCTTCCTTCTCCCTCTTTTGTAATTTTGTTTCCTCTCCTCACTCGGGAGATGGCATGAAGCTATTGCTTCATACGAGTGTGAACACCGACAATTTGAGTATCGGAGTCTTCGCTAAGGGACATAAACGCGTGACAAAAAAGAAATGTTAAGAATGAGAGGATACATGGGAGACATGTTGCAATCAGTAGCTAGATTCCTTGCTAACTATACTTGATTCTTGGGTTTAATCCAGGAAATCAAATAATAATAGAGTCTCCTCGCTTTATTAATTCATATTTGGTCGCCCGACAAAACACAAGTCTTCCGCCTTTGGAAGAAAGCAAGAAGAAAATCCGAAAGAATTGCTGCATTAAGTATTCGAGTTAGATTCTCTTGGACGAACAGAAGTAAGGACAAATTCACGGAAGTCGTGACTAGGTCCTCCGTCTACGTTTCATTATTTTCTTTCTGACCTTGGAAACGCGGATTCCTCCAGTCGGAACCCATATTTGAACTTGCACTGTCCGAGTCCGATTATATTTGAAACCGGACGATTTATGGCGGTCCTTACAATGTTGCCCAAGGATGCTGGATCTTATTTTTGCTTCTTCGTTTTCTCTCTCTCATCGTGATTCGAAGAGCTGAGCGGCGGACGGCTTTTGGACGATGCATCCTACAGGCCACAAATAATAGTGAATGGTGTTTTGGTGAAGCGCGCGCCTTCATAAAAAAACAGACAAATAGAACACCGACAAAGTATGCAGCAATTTGAGTGAAGGCATTTACCTTCCGCAATGGTTTTGATGCGAGATTCTTGATGCCGTTACCAATCGCCGGACTCCAAGAATTTGCCTTATGTGGCCCTGCACTGATCTATTGCAATATACACGTAAGGAATTCGTGGAAATGGAAAAATTCAACTTTAGTTCTGAAAATAAATTGTAAACAGAACTGGAGCATGTACCTTAGAGAGGTCACCCGCCAGTTTCTCAGACTAAAAGGAGATGCCCTGTTGAGGACTCAAAATGTCCACTTCCCATTCGCATTTGTGACCCAAATGTGAGTTACAGACATAGCCTAACTGCGAATGTCCACTTCACATTCGCGTTCGTGTAATTCTGATAGACTGGCGTGATCACAAGAGAAAACTTGCACCTTCCTGAGACGTGGTAAATCTTTGAGCCCATCAAGGCTTGTTATACTGCATCCAGAAATTTTCAGGACTTCCAAAAGCTTTAAATTTTCAAGGCCGTCAATCTTTGCTAAATCGCAGTCGTCTAGTTCCGTGTCCGACGATACTTCAGACCAGAAAATTTTGGCTCTTGAATCGTGCAATGTTTGAGACACAAAGTCGATAAGCTTGAAGTGGAGGGAAGTCGAGTGAGGTCTAGCTCTCCATGTAGGATAAAGAGAGCTCCCGGAGCTGAGTAAGGGCACCGAAGTTCCCGGGGAGATTGGTGACCACTGGGAGGGACAATTGCAAGGTCTCTAAACTTGGTAATCTCGCAATCCACTCAATATATGGGGTTATTAGATTCAACAACCTCATTGGCCACTCAGCTTTTGCCTGCTCACCATCTTTCAAAAGTAGCTCTTTCAGATTTGTCAGATATGAGAAGTCGGGGACTGTCATTCCATTAGATCCCCAGAGGAGGCTGAGTAAACTGGAGGGCAACTTCGGTAGAGCTTGAAGTTTGTCGCAGTCGAGTAGGTCCAGGGTTTGGAGGTGCAAGAGATGGCAAATGCTCGGTGGCAGCCCGGCAACATCGGATGACGATAATCTCAAAATTCTCAAAGAGGATAATCCTGTAATGTCACAAAGAACCTCACCCTCCAAACTTCTGCAGCGGGAGAAATCTATCTCCTCCAAGTTCTCCAAGTTCACGATATCTTCGGAAATTTTCGTAGGGGAGTGTGCGCCATCTTTAGCGTCTTCAAATTTGTCAAATCCTTAACTGACCATGGCATTTTCATGATTCCAGTGTATGAAAGGTCAATTACCTCCAAAGGCTCCGGCTTCCCGATGGAAGTCGGAAGTTTACCCAACTTCCAACAATTCCTTAAAGAAAGTTCCCGAAGTTTCGAAGATATCCAACAAAAGTATATGGAAGCCCATCGATGTCGGCACCATCCCGAGCAAGACTTGAGAGACTCCTTAGGTGGCCAATCGTGGATATATCTTGCAAATATTGACAGTCACAAGCGCTAAGTATTTCAAGATTCTCCGTGAGAACCTTCTCGGGGAAACATATACTATAAATGCCGGTTCCATCAATCGAAGTTCCCTCAAAGATTTCATGCAGCACAGTTCTTGGGGCAACCGCCCGACTCGGCCGCACTTTCTCGATTTAAGGAACTCAAGTTCTTCAAATTACTAATGAATGGCCCAATTTGAGATAACTGAGTACAATCTTCCAGTATCAAAATCTCTAAATCGGTTGGAGCTTGAAAGTTCAATGATGCAGGTAACTGAACACACCTTGTAGGTTCAAGACTTTCAATCCATCCACCTTCTGCAATGTGGAAGAGAAGATTTAGAACTCAACACTCATATCTATCATCTTAAGACGAGATTTAAAAAGCAAATATTTGCCATACCTCCATGATTTGTCTCCAAACTTGTGAATCTTCAGTGACCGGACTCCAAGACAGGTCGAGAATGACTAACTTCCTCAAATGCATATTACCTAGGTCGGAAATCAAACGGCATGCTCGCCATTCAAGCCATCTCAAATTTGGAAGAAGATTCTCAGGGGTTCCCTCAATGTTAACCTGGTCCAGTCTAAGGTACCTCAAGTTCGACATTTTATGAAATGCTTCCCATGTGAAACAGACGGGGCAGCCCTCTTCACGTGTGAGACCAATGCCTTCGACATTTTCAGTACCCTGTAAACTCTCAGTTGGGGAAAAACGTGCGAGTAATTTGAGAACTTCAATTTCTTACTCCTTTTAATGAAATGAAACATGTTAGTGGGTATCCACTACGCATTCTAAATCGTGTTAAGAACAAATCCGTTTCTCTTCCGTTCGGGATTAAATAAAGAAAAGTAAGTTTATGTTAATGGCAATGAAACGCTTATTTGACTGCTTTCGTAACCCACTAAAAGAATTTCTAGAAGCTTTGTAAAACTCACCTTACGATCCCATAGAATGGAAAGTACGTCCCCGTGATTCCAAAACCGGAGCGCTCATGGAGATCTTTGCTCTCGATAAGTTCCCTCGCCAAAGTTTCTTAACAGGTCATGCATTCTTAATTCATTATTTTCTCCAATTTCCAACAAATACATCTCACGAAGGAGTTTTAATCCTCGCGGGGATAGTAACCACAATCCATCCACATGTAACGGGCAATCCTCCAATCCTTTCCAATAAAAGAGCACACCACGTCGAGGAAGATTTCCTTTGTACGATCATCTAAAGCATTATAACTGGCCATAAAGGCATCTTTAACTTTCTCTCCAACTCCATCTCTTCGGTTTTTCTTTAATAATTCCGAGGTCTCTCTCCATATTTCTATTTCATACCTATTGTGCCACAAATATCCAGCCCATAGCTCAATAGCCAAAGGATGTCTTCCAAGAGCTCTGACGATATCTATGGACAAGGATTCATACTCAGAGACATCTTGGGGATCATTTCCTTGGAAAGCATGCTTACGAAAGAGTTGAAGAGCATGGTGATATCTCATGGGTTCAATCTTGTATTCTTTGGCTGGTCCGTCGTTAAAACCATCTAGAATGTTCCTTGTCTTTGTAGTCACAATGATTCTACTTCCAGGACCAAACCAACTAATTTTGCCAGCTAATGCTTTAGTTTGTTCAACCTCATGCACATCATCAAGGACAATGAGAACTTTCATTCTACTAAATAGACTTGCTATTTTTTTAATACCTTCATCGAAGATTTGAGGGGTGCAGGTTTTTCTTTCGAAGGTCAGCAATCAACATTTCTTGTGAAAACACGACTCCTTTTGAATTAATACCTTCAAGGAAGCTACATTCATCAAACAACATATGCATCTTGTTGAAGACAACCTTTGCAAGTGTAGTCTTTCCGACACCTGGCATTCCACATATTCCGACGACACGTACGTCTTGTCCACATACTTCGATCGCTCGTCCATCGTTGTAGACAACACCAAGCTTTGTCATCATCTCTTGAACATGAAGATCAATTCCAACTAATTTATCGGTTACAACTTGGTCATCCTTCTTCAACACCTGCCTAACCTATTTGAGAACTTCTTTTACAAGCTGGGACTCGTGCCTGCAAAACAGTAGTTATGAGGCACAAGGACGACGACAAAGTTACCAAAAGTATTAAAAACTAGACAAAAATCAAGTGGGGAATGAACCAATGAAAATTGAAACAACCAACAGGGGCAGGGGAATCTCCAATTAAAATGGACAGCAAGTTTTAATGCGTGGTTTATTTCCCTTTCATGCACATAGCAATTGTGACATTGATATCGTGCGATCTGCAAAACAAAACTTCTAGCCAAGGGGGAACGAACAGAGCACAACGGACCAGTACATCTGGTCTAACTGACAATTATGTTCTTGAGTCTAGTCATTTTCAAATGGCCAGTGTAACTGAGGCAATGGTTATTCAATAGGCATATCGAACTACAACTTGTTAAATCATCGACTCATTTCACAAGAATAACCTTAAAGACCTCTTGAGCATGCATCATGAACCACATGATTACATATAATATTTATTTGAAAAGGTTTGGGTTCATTTCCACATCACCCATAAACCTTCTTCTTCTTTTTTCATTTATTTGGGGAAGAGGATGGAAACTAGAAGTAAAAGAATTACCCGCCATTGACGTTCTCCAAATGATATCCAATTAATCCCCCAATCTGTCGAAGAGCCTCCTTCCATTTTTTGATGGTATTCGGGTTGACTCTGTGCTTCTCATGTTGACGGAAGGACGTTTCAAAATGCCCAGCCTGGTGTTTCACATCGAAGGGACTGATGTCATAGAAAATCGGGATAATGGTTTGTCCATTAGATTTTCTGCACTTCCACATTTGCGCCACCTCCATAAGGCAACTTTTACTGGAAGCATAGTCTTTGGAGAGGATGGCTATCGAGATCCTCGACCGCTTGATCGCTTCTTTTAGCTCCGGCTTGATCTTTTCTCCGGCATGGAGATTCTCATCGTCTTTAAAGACCTCGATCCCTGCATCTACCAATTTGCAGTGAAGGTGATCCGTGAATCCTTTACGAGTATCTGCACCTCTAAAACTCAAGAATACTTCATGAATGGTTCCAGACAATGACGATGAGGACGACGAGGTCAAAGTTGATTCCTGTCAAATCAGAGAAAAACTAAACTGCTTCATAATATTGATATGTGAGTTCATCCGTAATTCTTTTCATAATTTTCTACTTGACAGGCTCAATGTACAATATCAATAGTGCTTGGACTTTCGATAGCATCTCGTGATTTTTAACATTGGGTGGTTCTCATCGTTCTTATCAAAGAAGATTTGCACCAATCCAGAGGATTTTTAGCATTTGCTGGGGTCGAACTACAAGCCAAGGACCGACTCCAACGTATGCATGTCGAAAGAAGTTCTAAATGATGATACTAATCCCAAAGATGCAAAGAAAACTAACCTGGTTTATTCTCCTCCTCCCGAAAACAACAATTGCAACAGCTACAACAACAATCATTACAAGAGAAAAGAACACCTCAATCAGCAAAGGCGTCTTGAAAACAATTGCACCAGTAATCGTTCCGAGAAAAAGAAACGCCGCAGCCAGTTTTGCCTTCTTCGAACTCACGGTGAATTCAATAACCGCCGTCTTCGAATCCATCGCCGGCTCTCTCTCTCTCTCTCTCTCAGAGGCACAAAAGGTCTATAAACATCAGATTCATTTAATACGTGGCCAAGACAATTGACTTCTGGGCACCCGCTACGCGCTTGGGCAACGCGGCCGGTCATGCCTCGTGTCGTAGACTACTGACGATGTCAACATTCAGTAGAACACCAAAACATACTTGGGCACCAGTCTCCACACAATCGACGTCCACAGTACCAGTGAAAGCATGTTCTCTTTTTAAAGCAACCTGAGATATCTAGCAAATCTACACAGTTATAATGAGGGTTGGCGAAGGCTCGCACGCCCTAGCTTTGGCCAGCGAGGGCCTTGAGCAAGGTTGTCATCTCGCCAAATCTAACATGCATTTGTTGGTGTGGAACTTTTTAATAATTTTTTTAATTTTTTTTGGTTTTTACTTTTTTAGATTTTTTTTGTTGGAGTTTGGCCGAGGAGGGTGGCCAATCAACCCTTGCAAGCGAGGGCCGCGACGCCTTCAACAGTCAAAGCAAGGGTGCACAAGCCCTCGCCCAAGGTTGACGAGGTCAACCAACCACCCTCCCTGGCCAAACTCCAACCCAAAAAAAAAGTAAAAAAATCATAAAATATTTAAAATATTATTAAAATATTATTAAAAAGTGCCACATCAACATCAACCATCCATATCAGTAAATTTTTGGCCAAAATTGATTGAATAGTACTCAATTAGCAGAAATGAAAAGATTTAGGGCCACCGACCAAGAAATTGAAAAGTTTATGGCGAATTGTGAAAAGATAAGTTATAACTTTTTGGACAATTTTCCCATCATTAGTCAAATACCGGCAAAGTAGTCCAGAAATGAAAATCCAAAGCCTATTCCCAGCATGTTCCCGGATCATTCTTTCCTCACGACTTACACCGTCAAACATTTTGGAAGAAAAAATCCAATCGCTAAAAGCGACCTAGGCAGAGAAGACCGGCTCCTCGAGATGGTAATCATTGTCAAATTCGTGGTCGAATTAGATTTCAACGAAATATCCCTCTTCATTTGTGATTGTGGATGGTAGCTTTTCGGTCGGGGCGGTGCTTGAATTTAGGGCCGTTTGTGTTGATGGTTGATAGCAACAGCCCGCGAGGACTTAAAGTTCAGCAGGAGAATGATGTGGACGAGATGAGGTGCAATGTATCCTTCGCTCAGTCCTTTCTGAGGAACAAAAAGAACGTTTCTCGTTTCTCGTGGGGAGAAGAGCACTAAAAATACCACAATTTGTATATGGCAATCACTTTAGTACAAAAACTTTTTGTCTGATCACTTAAGTGTCAAATTTTAAAAAAAATGATCTTTTTAGTATCAACTCCGATTTATTTGACCAAAATTCTAATGCGGATTTTTTTTATTAATATATTCAGCTGACGTGGCTCATCGGAAGTCTGAATTAGCATAAAAACCCTAAAACGATATCATGTAACAAGTTAAAAAATGATCACTTTAGTGCAAATCTTAATTAAGAAGTAAACACTTCAATGCAAAAAAAAAAAATCATCTCAAATAAAAATTTTAATTATAAAAACCACGTAATTTCTTTAAGTGAATTTCTCGCCAAAACACTTAAGTGATTGTTTTTCTCCAATTTTAACACTTAAGTGAGCCGGCGAAAAGTTCTGGTATTAAAGTAAGCGCCGTATATAAGCTATGATATTTTTGGTGTTCTTTTCCCTTTCATGCGAGGATGTAGGAACCAGAAATCGTTGGTCTTGTTCTGTCAACTCGTCTGGCTAAAGAGGGAAAACGAAAGAGGCAAAAGGATCCTCTGGAGTCTGGATGGGAGCGGACCGAGGGGAGATTTCCCGCCCTAAACACCCGTGTAAGGCTGGTAACTCCTCCTCCAAGGTCGTGGAAGCTTCGTCGCCCGTGGCGGCTTGACTTTAGATTCGAGGTCCTGTGAAGCTTGTTGGCCGCATGTCTCGTGAAGGTTTCCCTCGTCCTTACCCCCTTCATCTTGAAACATGAAAATTTCGCTTCATTTTTCAAAATTGAAACGTAAAGATGGACAATAAATAAATTGAAAAATCAGAAAAATAAGTGAAAATGAGGCCTTTGCAATTGAGTTTATCCACGTTGTGCCTCGCAAGACAGTCCAAAATGACCGGACTGCCCAGATCATAAATTCAAACCAAAATTTGCTATTGAAATTTCACAAAAAGACTTACAACTACATTGGTGAAATATCGGTACAGTTATTGTCAGAAAACCTAATTTAGTTTTTTCTGGTCCGCAAGGCAACAAAAGCCAATGCATCTTCTATGAGGATCATATTGTACTGAAATCTTTTGCCATCTCTGAATAAATCCTGTTCTGGTTTCAATTTTCAAAGAACGTTGTTCTTCAATTTACACAATTTCGACAATAAGTTAGAGTTTCATCTCTTGACAACGACTATTATAAGTTAAAGTTTCATCTCTTGACAACGACTATTATCTCTGACTTCCTTACTCAACCTTCTATCTCCGTAATCTTGTAATCACATCGAGCTTCATAAATTCACTTGCACGATGAAATGTGATTGCTTGCATCTTCTTCCAAGTACCACAAATGGATTTCTGTACTCTCCTCTTCTTCTCCATGAAACTCATTCTAATCATGGCCATAGATGTAGGCATGATACTGGCCGCATTAATCATGTCGAGAAACTTAACATACTGGCCGCATTAATACACTCGAACAGTTTAAATACCATACCTCTTCTCAATTTTCATATCTTCCTCCACCCTTCTCTCATAATTTAAGTAAGATGACACGAGGCTATTTCTCATCTTCCTTGACTGTGATCACGACAAAGTCCTCGCGCTGTTTGAAGATGTCGTGCTTCGTTGTCTACACTCCTCTAGAATTCTTTGCCCGCACCCAACGACAAGACCAACTGTATCGTGCCTTTGCTTCTTCACTAGGCCCTCTCGAAGGAACACAATCACTTCATCAATTCATCAATAGTCCAGGCCAATGACTCTTAAATCCTTGACTCTTTAATTTCCAAAGCACTAAGCAGAAGTTGCTTCGAACCTACGCATGTGCTTCTTTGACTTGACTTGATTTTCCTATTAATTTAAAAAATAAAAAATAAAACCATCGAGAATGTCATTTAGACACATTCAAATAAAAATTTATCATTTTCAATACACATCCGACCCCACTTTTCAAAATCTCTCTCCAGAAACAATATGCCAAACTAGACTTCTCCACGCCACATCATACCTAAAGATGATCTAATCATACCCTCACATCCTAATCACTTGCTTTCTGTCCTTAAATTGATATTTGTTAACATTTTACATTCCTTTTAATTCAATTTCGTGTTACAAATTTCCGGCCAATGAGTTCTCTATGATCAAATAGTTTATTCAATGATATCTTCTCTTTTTTATTTCATTGTTCGATGAACTTTTTAATATCGTGTTAATGCTAGTATGTGAAGGGTCAAAGTAAATAATATGTAGAAGGGTAACACTTGCTTTCTATAATACTCCAACAGTGCTTCGTGAGAGAACATATTTAATAACTAGTTCATCATCTCTTCCACCTCCAACCCAATTTCATCAGTCAAACCACTCATGCTTGTGTAACTGCTAATTTTTGGAATTGCTTCCTAAATCATTTCACATATGAATGCCAATCGTGGTTCCAAAAATTAGTAAAAACAAATTTTCACGAGTTGAGAAATCTAAATCCTTGCTTACATTCAAATGTTAGGCATGATAGGCTGGCTCTTTCTGAAATTGCATGGTACCATTTATTCTTGTGATTTTTCCTTCTTCTTTTTTATTATTTTCATCCTTGAGAAAGAATTTGCTGGTCTGGAAAGAGGAGCTTTAAAACCAATAGAGCATGAATAAGGAATAAACTAGAGATCCTTTTGCTTGCAAGATGGAGCCTGATGTCTATCAGAGAAATTAAAGGTTCATATGCTGTTAAATTAGAAGTGAAAGCTTCATCCTTCCATTTATGGCCTTCTTCTTTGTAACTTATTGAATACTCGTTTACTTCTAATTACTGCAGATCTTTGACGTAGCAATCATAATGTAATAGTAGTTACTTCTATTTGAAAATGCTAGCATGAGAAAAAAAGAAAGATTGCTTATCCAAATTTATAGTGTTTATTATAGAAAGGATGCGGTAAAAAATTAAATTGTAAAAAGTAATCATATAAAAAGATTGATAACTTGTACATGGTAGTATAGAAAGGAAAAAAAAAGGGAAAAATCAATCTTTTAGATCATTTATTCAAGTGTAACCATTCTGCGGATATAACTTTTAGTTACCCAAAGGCAATGAGAAACTTGCTATCAGGATCCAAAAATATATTGATATATTGATATAGATTTATTTCAATGTAAGGTTCTATTTGTCTTACGGAAAATAAATGATTTGAAAAATATTTTCTTAGAAATGATCAATTATATTGCTTACAAAAATATGAACAAATTTTTTTTCATTGTTTATGAAAATGTTTAGACATAAATTGTTGTAAATAATGAAAATTTTATTTATTGCCTAATTATTTTAAGTGATGCAAGCGATTTTTTTTAAGAAAATACTTTCAAAAATATTCATTTTTTGCCAAATAAATGTGCCTTAATATGAAGGACAAAGCTGAGTGCAGGAAAAAATAAGTGTACACATATAAAGTGTCGTGAGAATATGTTATATCTTAATGTCAAAGAGGAAAAGAAAAATAAGAAACATCGCAGCTCAAGAGCCAGTTTGTCTTCCTCCCCAAACAACATGTTATTCGTTTTGGGCTCCTCAAATAACAATCCCACCTCATTTATTGCACAAGGCACTATATAAAAGATGATAAATGAGAGTAATTATTAATTAAGAAAATGCTAATTACTGTGGATGGAGAGAGACCCCAACTGACTAAAACTCACCGGTTTATACGTAGAAATTATTAGAAGCCAAAAAATTATCTAAATGATCAGAAAGGAATATGGATTGTTGCAAACATGGCGACGGAAGAGATTGTAGGTTGATTGGATACATATATTCAAGCGAAATGTATTGGATTAATTATTTATATTCAATATAATAGAAGTCAAAATTGACCGTAATGTGTATTATCCCCTATACCATTACAAAACTCAATTTATACATACTAATCAACAACATTAATTGCAAAAAATCGCCAATTACAGATTCGATTGGTTCTTAACAAAATCAGCATTGATGACTCAATGACCAAAAATACTCTATATATATGGTTTCCAAATAGGAACCTTTAACTTTTTTAATTATGATTACTATTATATATACATAGTTTCTAAGTAGGCACCTTTAAATTTTTTAATTATTACAATACTTTTACCTTTTTCAATCAATATGTATTTTTTTAGTAATATGTAGAGGAGAAGCAGAAGAAAAATCATCTTTGTGATGATGTGGCTCAACAAAAAGCTCTGTTGTCCCAGTTTTGTTATTAGTTATAGATTTATAGATGGATACAAGCATGGTTTCCGATTGCAAGTTGAGCCATCTCCATCAACCAGGATTTCTATTCAGAGATGCGAGGGAAAAAAATCCAATAAGAAGAGGAGAAGAGGAGAAGAGGAGAAGAGAACGATGGACGAAACGTTTCCTTTTGCTGGCAGTGGATCAATTCAAAGACCTCACAATCGCAATCATCCTACTCAATTTCACAATCACGAGCGCACGCTCTTGTAATTCCTTCTCATTAGATCTCCGTCATATCCAGTTCGCATCGCCATCCTATCGTCCACTCCTGGATATTCGGGAACCCGATGATTTGATCAACTGAAACAAATGAAGACAAAACTGAAGGCAGTGTTGAGGATGAACCTCACCAGCAGAGCCGACGAAAGTAAAGGCCCGTGATGGCTCACAACCGCAGAGTCCGCACAATGCTGCCCATGGACGCTGGATCTGGTTTTTCTTCTTCGTCATCTCTTTCTCATAGTGGTCGAAGAGCTGAGTGGCAGTGGATGGGTTTTTGATGCATCCTGCAGGCTACAAATAACAGTAAATGGTGTTTTGGGGAATCACGCCTTTATAAAAACAGTACAAATAGAACATCAACAAAATATGTAGCAATTCGAGTGTAGACGTTACCTTCAGCAACGGTTTTGATGCGAGATAGTTGATGCCACTACCAATAGCTGGATGCAAAGAATTTGCTGGGGGTATTTTGTGCCTGTGGCCCTGCACAGGTCCAATGCAATATACACATAAGGAATTCATGGAACTGATAAAATCCAACTTTGTTTCAGATAAAAAGAATTGGAGAATGTACCTTAGAGAGGTCGCTCTCCAGTTTCTTAAACTAAGAGGAGATGCTGTTTCGAAAGTACAACAGTAGTTCGTACAGGACAGAGACTATTAAGCCCCCAGGCATATGTCCAGTTCAATAGGTTTGTCAAATTCTGGTAGACTGGGACGAGCAGAAAAGATACCTTTTAACTTCCTGAGACGTCGTAAATCTTTTAGCCCTTTAAGGTTTGTTACACTGTTGCATCGAGAAATTTTCAGGACTTCCAAAAGCTTTAAATCTTCAAGACCATCAATCTCTGCTAAATTGCAGTCCTCTAGTTCTAGTTCTGACAGATAATTCAGACCAGAAAATTTTGGCTCTTGAATCCTGCAGCGTTTGAGATGCAGAGTCCATAAGTTTGGGGACGAGGGAAGTTGTGTGAGGTCTAGCTCCTTCATGTAGGATAAAGAGAGCTCCCGGAGCTGAGTCAGGGCACTAAAATTCCCAGGGAGATTGGTGACATTTGGAAGGGCCAATTCCAAGGTCTCTAGACTTGGTAATCTCGTGATCCACTCAATATTTGGGGTCTGATTTGATGACCCTGCTTCCCGTCGCTCATCATCACTCAAGCATAGCTCTTTTAGATTTGTCAGAGACGTCAATTCAGGGACTGCCATGATTTTGGATCCCCAGCAGAGACTGAGTAGACTGGAGGGCAACTCTGGTAGTGCTTGGAGCTGTTTGCATTTACCTACGTCGAGGGTTTGGAGGTGAGATAGATGGCAAATCCTCTGAGGCAGGCCGGCCACATTGGATGAAGATAATCTCAAAACTCTCAAAGTGGATAGTCCTGAAATATCACAATGAACCTCCCATTCCAAATTTATGCAGAAAGAGAAATCTATCTCCTCCAGGTTCTTTAAGTTCACTATATCTTTAGGAAATTTTGGTAGGTAAGCGTGTGCCATCTTCAACGTCTTCAAATTCCTCAAATTCTTGACTGACTCTGGCAATTCAGTGATTTTAGTAACTGAAAGGTCCATTACCTCCAGCAGATCCAGCTCCCCAATGGAAGTTGGAAGCTGAAACAACTTCTTACAATCCCTTAAAGAAAGTCTCTTAAGTCTCCGAGGAAATTCAAAATAATGTGGAAGCCCATCAATATCAGCACCATCCAAATCAAGGCTTGAGAGTTTCCTTAGGCAGCCAATTGTGGATATACCTCGCAAACGTTCACAGTTGCGAGCACTAAGTGTTTCAAGATTCTTCAAGGACCCTTCTTGGCAAGTAATTTCTCGGATGCCAGTGCCATCAATCAGAAGTTCCGTCAGAAGTTCCATACAGTACAGTTCCTGGGGCAACTTCTTGACTTGGCTGCAGTTTCTCAAATTTAAGGAACTCAGCTGCTTCAGATTACTGATAAATTGCCTAATCTGAGATAAACGAGAACAGTCTTCCATTATCAACATCTCCAAATTGATGGGAGCAGGAAAGTTCAACGATGGATGCAACTGAACACATCCTTGTAGGTTCAAGACTCTCAATTCCTCCACCTTCTGCGATGAATGTGCAAAAGAAGATATCAAACCTTACTCATATCCATCATCTTAACATGAGGTTTAAAAAGCAAATATTGGCCATACCTCTCCGATTCGTTCCCAAAATTCTGAAACCCGGGTGACCGCACTCCAAGACAGATTGAGAATGACTAACTCCTTCAAATGCATATTACATAGCTCAGGAATCGACTGGCAATCTCGCCAATCAAGCCACCTCAAAGTTTGAGGAAGCTTCGTTGTATCTCCCTGGATTTTAGCCCGTTCCAATCTGAGGTACCTCAAATTTGACATTTTGCGAAATTTTTCACCTGTAACACAGAGGGGGGAACCCTCTTCAACTGTGAGCCCAATGCCTTCGACATGTTTAGCACGCTGTCAAGTCTCGGTTGGGAAAAAACGTATGAGTAAGTTAAAAAAACTTTAATACCTTACTCCTTTTAATGAAATGCGACAAATTAAAAATTACAAAATCAATGGTTATCCGCTACGTGTTCTAAACCGTGTCAACAAATCCCTTTCTTTTCCCTTCGAGATTGGATAAAGAATAGCAAGTTTATGTTAAATGGGAATGGAAGTTTTATCTGAAATCTGTCGTGAACCACCAAAAAAAAAAATTGCTAGAGGCTTTGCAAACTTACCTTTCTACCCTTTGGAATGGCATCAGCATCGCTGGGATCCCAAAGCCTGCAGCGCTTACGAGGACACTTTTTTTTGACAAGTTTCCTGCCAAAGTCTCAACAGATTGTGCATTCTTAATTCATTATTTTTTCCAATTTCCAACAAATGCATCTCACAGAGGCACTTTATTCCTCCAGCAGGAGCGTAACCACAAGCCTTCCACATGTAATAAGGAATCCTCTTATCCTTTCCAATAAAAAAGCAGGCTATGTCCAGAAATATCTCTTTTGTATCATCATCTAAAGATTCATAACTACCCTCAAAGGCAGCTTTAACTGGACATTTTTGATTTTTCTGCAATGATTCCAAGGTCTCTGTCCATATTTCTATATCCTCTCCTTTGCCGAATAAATATGAAGCCGTAAGTACGATAGCAAAAGGATGCCCTCCAATAGCATTGACGATGTCTATGGACAGGGAATTAAATACATCTTCGGAAGCATCCCCCGAAAAGCATACTTACGAAATAGATGACGAGCGCCCTGATCTCTCATTGTTTTGACCTCATATTCTTCAGCTGCTCTATCTCTGTCTTCTTCTCCAAAGTCAAAACCTTTAGAACATTTTTTCTGTTTGTGGTAACAGTAATTCTATTTCCTGAACCAAACCAAATAAGCTTCTCAGCTAATCCTTTGATTTGTTCAACCTCATGTACATCGACAAGCACAATGAGAAGCTTCATGTTACTAAATAGAATTTATATTCTCTTAATACCATCATCAAAAAGAATTAAGTGCTTCACGTTTTCATTTTTGAAGGGCAACAATCAATATTTCTTGTGAAAGTTTGACTCTTTTCGAATTAATATCTTCAAGAAAGTTACATCCATCAAACAACATATTTATCTTGTTGTAGACAACTTTTGCAAGTGAAGTCTTCCTAACACCCAGCATATCACATATTCTGACGACACGTGTGTCTTGTCCACATAATTTGATTGCTTGTCCATTGCTGTAGACAATGCCAAGCTTTCTCATCATCTGTTCAACATGATCATCAATTCCAACTAATTTGTTTGTTATTACTCGGTCATCCTTCTTCAACACCTCCCAGACACGTCTAAGAACTTTTTCTACAAGCTGGGACTCATGCCTGCAAACATAAGTGATGAAGCCCGGGATGAAAACAAAATCAAAATATAAGTAGAAAAAAATCAGATGAAGAATGAACCGACAAAAATTAGATCAACCAACGGGGGCAGAGGGAATCTTCAATTAAAATGGAGAGCAAGTTTTAATGCATGGTCTAACTCCTTTCATGCACGTCCCAATTTCGACATTCCCATCATTATATATAGAAGGAAAAAATTATAAGTTTAGAGTAACCTGTTGCATAACTATGTAGATATTGAAATAAGTATAACAAAATATACAATATTTAAAAAAAATTATATAACAACGCTTTGCAAATAAATAAACATAATAAAATTACCCATCATTACACATAGAAGGGAACAAGTGTATGTTCAGAGAAATTTATTACATGACCGTGTATATTCAAAAATAGCTAAAAAGAAATATATAATATTTGATGACTCTAATGATTTGAAAGTAGTATGGATGCTCATCTTAACAAGATATATCGTCATATTTAAATATAGGGAAATTTTCAAAAAAAGGCCCCAAGTATCCTTAGTTTCTCAAATAAGGATCTGAAGTTGGCATTGTTTCAAATATGGCTTAAAGTGTTATTACTTTTTTAAATAAAGGATTGAAGTGGATCTTGTTTCAAATAAGGGTTTAAAGTGGTTATGACTTTTTTAAATAAGGGCTTGACTTTCCAGTGATCAAAGGCATTTTTGTCACTTACTATTTTTTCTTTTTTTTTCTTTCCTTTTTTCTGGTTCTTCTTCTTCTTCATTATTGGTGGCCGGTTGACCACTGGCAAAACCCCCAGTGGGCTAGGTGAGGGTTGCCCTCACTCGATCTGGCAAGGGCCAGCCTCACCAGTGGCCGATGAGGGATAGCCTCACCTGTGTGAGGCGACCCTTGCATTGGGGGAGGTCGCGAGGGGCGGCCTCCCTCAAGGTGAGAGACGGCCTCACCCATCCCTCGCTTGTGGCTGTCGAGGGTGGCCGACCCTCGCTAGATTTGGTGAGGTCGGCCTCGCCCACGGCCGACGAGGGCCGACCTCACAGTTGGCCGTGAGGAGCGGCCTCCCTCAGGGCAAGAGATGGCCTCACCCGTCCCTCTCCTGTGGCCAACCCTTGCCAAATTTGGCGAGGTCGACCTCACCCACAACCGGTGAGAGCCAACCTCACGGATGGCCGCAAGGGACGGCCTCTTTAGGGCAAAAGATGGCCTCGCCCGTCCTTTGCCTGGCAAGGGCCACCCTCGCCCAGCCCTCTGTGGGCATCCGGCCATAGGCGATGATGAAGAAGATGAACCAGAAGAAAAAAGGAAAGAAAAAAAAGAGGAAAAAAGTAGCAAATGACAAAAATGCTCTTAACCAGTTGGAAAATTTAGCCAGCCAGTGATTGGCAAAGTTAGGCCTTTATTTGAAATAAGGTCAATTTCATGCCTCTATTTGAGAAATTGAGGGCACTTGGGGCCCTTTTTTAAAATTTTCCCTTAAATATATAAAAGTTATATTCCATGATTTGAATATTTAGGTAATAAATGTTTAAGAGAATTGTTTATTTACATATAGATTCTATTAAGGATTGTGGCAAGGTCCCAAAAGAGTTTACCAATGTAGTGATGCTTATTATGATAAAATATCTCATATTTGACTTATGCTTGACAAATTATAATATTAAAAGATCAATCTCATATTTGTTTCTTCTGAACTCTAGAACATAAAACAAATGATATTCCCATCTTGTTGGAGAAGAAAAATATATAATTTGGAATAAAGGGTGCGAGGCGTATAGGCACATGCACGTAAAAATAATGAACGAAGTCTAGGCTAGGTGCCCTCACTGAAGGGATTACCACCGGCAGCCCTTGTAGAAGGAAACACCCCTAGAAGAGGGTAGGCCGGTAAAGACAACCTTACCTTCTCTTCATTGTAAACCTATGACCCTTCAATAGGCCTTGTTTTGACAAATAAAGACCAAAAGCATCCCACATCACCAAAGAAATTATATAGCATGCTTTATAAATAAATTATATAATAAAGTTACCTATCATAACAAATGGGATAATTGCAACAAAAAAAAAAAATGCATCGACTTTAGGTTAAGTGTCAAATCTGGTCTAAACTTTTTTGGTCTCATAGGAAAGCACTAATTGTCAAGTGTCAAATCTAGTTCAAAAAAATTTTTGTCTTGTAAAAGCACTAACTTTAAGTTGAGTGTCAAATCTAGCATAAATTTTTTTTTGTCTTGTAAAAAAGCACTAACTATAAGTTGAATGACAATTCTAGCCACAACTTTTTTTTGTCTTGTAAAAAGTCATAAACTTCCATCCTTATCTCAAATCTGGCCCCTACTATTAACTCTCTAGTTGAAATCAATCATGTTTTAGAAAAAAAAAAAATGTTCCAGTCATGAGTTTGGTGGATCTCATCCGTGATGTCTCTCAACAGGTGATGGTCTATAGCTTTATATTGCGACAAAATTGCGAAGTTTGACTAGAGAAATTCAATCTTAAGATCTTTTTGACTTGGTCGGTGAAGTGTAGAAGACAATGAGTAGCTTCACCTTTATTCTTTAAGCTACAGCTCAAACAAGAAGACAATGAATAATGTTTTAAATCTAGTTAGCAAATGCACATGGGTTTATTGCTGAGGACAATTGATGGATCTAAGTTATGGAGGGGCTAGATTTGGGATTTAAATAAAAGTTTGTGATTTTTTTCAAGACAAAAAATTTTAGGCTAGACTGGGCACTTGACCTAAAGTTGGTGTTTTATTACAAGACAAAAAAAAATTTAGGCCAAATTTGATATTTGACTTAAAGTTAATGCTTTTTACAAGATAAAAAAAAAAGTTTAGGTCAAATTTGACACTTGACCTAAAGTTGATGATTTTTTTTGGGAATTAACCCCATAACAAATAGAACAGAAAAAAAGAGAGTAAATGTTTAGAGGGTTCTATTAATGACTATGTAATTTAAAAAATAAATATAACGAAATGGGTTATATGTGATGTCAATAATTGAAAAGTTAAATCGATACGCATTACAAAAAGTATTCCATCACATTTCATAAATAAATGACATTAACAAACCGACAAAAATTAATTGCACAATATGATAGCTCATATTAAACAAATACATTATATAAAATATATATTTCTCCAAAATAAGATGATGTTGGTTCCATGGATCAACTTGGACACCGGAGCTCAGGTTTCCAAACGAGTTCATGGAATCCATCTATAGTCACTACAATCGTGCATGCCTCTCTGTTTGCTAAGAGACAAAATGTAAATTGATGTTTATCATGTTTATAAAACAAATCTGAGATTGACCGTGTAAGAAAAGCCAAATAACCTGACGAGAGACTGAATTATTGACAAGAAGAAGCTCAGTCAAATTCAACCCCAATGGAAGGATTCCTTTCTAATTGAATAAACAAGTTCTGTCGTGGCATGTAAATGTGGGCATTCCTCTCCTTTCTTGTTGATTTCTCAGTTCTCACTCATTCATTCTCCGCCCATCATGTCTCCCATTGTGATTGTGCAGCAGAGCTTGGTGAGCTTGTGGCTCTTCTTTTTCTTCATCTGGACTTCACCAGCAGTGTCTGCTTATCAGGGTTACGTCTCCTATGCGCCAATAAAATTGTGGAGGCCTCATCATATGCTACGCTTTCTTCATTACATACACTTTAACTGAGATGGTAATGGAACGAGAGAAATAAATTACGGAAAAGAGAACAAAAACCGAACTATTTATGACTAGTATTCTCATAGGCATTTTATTAAACAAGTTTCATTTAGCCGACTGAGGAATATACTATAGACACCGTAAATTCAGAGTAACAACCAGGCTCAAACTCTATCAAAGTAGAATATTTGAAATTAGACGAACAACTTAAAAGACTTGATTAACTCAAATGAACGCATGAGAGCGATTTGAGGACTAACTAGTGATTAGGGTTATTTTCTTTCCTTTCTTTTCACAAAAAAGTGTTGAAGGCGTGAGAGGAGAGAGCTAAAATTAAAAGACAAATATGTGTGCATGCGTGTGTGCATGCCGATCCGGTCTAGGTGAGCAGTTCCACACATAGAACTAGGAATCAAACTCGTACTCACTAGTTACAATAATTAGAATCGAAAACTGGACCGGTCCCATAGGAATAGTCAAATTTGGGCTGATTCAGTTTTATTTCATGCGGTTCCTGATTCTTTTGCACTCTTATTAAGTAGGAACCTTTTAACTTTTTATTATTATTATAATATTATGCATACATACGTACGTATGTACATACATAATTTCTAAGTAGGCACCTTTAAATTTTATAATTATTGCAATACTTTTACGTTTTTCAATTAATATGTAATTTTTTAGTAATGTGAAGAGGAGATGCAGAAGAAAAATTATCTTTAAAATGATGTGACTCAACAAAAAGCTCTGCTCTTCCAAAGTTTGTTATTATTTATAGATTTATAGATGGATACAAGCATGGTTTCCGATTGCAAGAGTTGAGCATCACCATTAACCAGGATTTCTATCCAGAGACGCGAGGTAAGCAAATGGAATAAGAAGAGTGGAAGAGGAGGAGGAGAAGAGAACGATGGACGAAAAGTTTCCCTTTCCTAGCAGCAGATCAATTCAAATACCTCCCCTCTCTCTCTCTCTCTCTCTCTCTCTCTCTCTCTCAACATCGCAATCATGCTTAGTCAATTTCAATCACGAGCGCATCTCTCTTGGAATTCCTTCTGATTAGATCTCTCTCACATCCATTTCGCATCACCATGCCGTAGTCAACTCCTAGAGATTTGGAACCCAGTGACATGATCAACTGAAACGAATAGAGGCAAAACCGAAGGCAGTGTTGAGGAGGAACCTCACCAGCAGAGCTGACGAAGGTAAAGGCCTGTGATGGCTTGCGACCGCAGAGACCTCGCAGCATTGCCCAAAGATGCTGGATCTTGTTTTTTCTTCTTCGTCTTCTCTTTCTCATCATCATCAAAGATCTGAGTGGCAGTAGACGGCTTTTGCATCCTGCAGGCTACAAAAAACAGTAAATGGTGTTTTGGCGAATCGCACCTTTATATAAACAGTACAAGTAGAACACCAACAAAACATGCAGCAATTCGAGTGTAGGCATTACCTTTGACAGTGGTTATGATGCGAGAATCTTGATGCCACTACCAATCGCTGGACGCAAAGAAATTGCCTGGGGTATTTTGTGCCAGTGGCCCTGCACAGATCCAGTGCAATATACACATTAGGAATTCATGGAAACGGTAAAATCCTACTTTATTTTGGTTAAAAAGAACTGTAAACAGAATTGGAGCATGTATCTTAGAAAGGTTGCTCTCCGGTTTCTTAGACTAAGAGGAGATGTCCTGTCGAAGACTCGAAAGGACAACAGTAGTCCGTACAGGACTGAGACTATTAATCCTCCGGGTATATGTCCTGTTCAACACGTTTGGATAATTTGGGTAGATTGGGTCGAGCTGAAAAGACACCTTTCACCTTCCTGAGACTGTCTAATTCTTTGAGCCCATTAAGGTTCGTTATCCCGTTGCAATAAAAAATTTTCAGGACTTCCAAACGATTTAAATCTTTAAGACCATCAATCTCTGCTAATTCGCAGTATTTTAGTTCTAGTTCTGACAGAAGTTTCAGACTAGAGAATTTTGGCTCTGGAATCTTGCAGTGATTGAGCCGCAGAGTCCATAAGCTTGAGGACGAGGGAAGTTGTGTGAGGTCTAGCTCTTTCATGTAGGATAAAGAGAGTTCCCGGAGCTGGGTAAGGGCAATAGAATTCCCAGGGAGATTGGTAACCTTTGGAAGGGACAATTCCAAGGTCTCTAGACTTGGTAATCTCGTGATCCACTCAATATCTGGGGCCCAATTCGATGACCCCGCTTCTGGCTGCTCATCATCATTCAAGCATAGCTCCTTCAGATTTGTCAGATACGACAAGTCGGGGACTGTCATGTTCTTGGATCCCCAGCGGAGACTGAGCAAACTGGACGGCAACTCTGGAAGTGCTCGAAGTTGGTTGCATTTGAGTATGTCGAGGGTTTGGAGGCGAGATAGACTGCAAATGCCCCAAGACAGCCCAGCCACACTGGATGACGATAATCTCAAAATTCTCAAAGAGGATAATCCTGAAATATCATAACTATCTTGGCCCTCCAAACTTTTGCAGCCAGAGAAATCTATCTCTTCCAGTAACCCTGACCTCACGAAATGTTCAGGAAATATTTTCAGGTGAGTGCCTTCCATCTTCAGCGTCTTCAAATTACCCAAATGCTTGACTGATGGTGGCATTTTTGTGATTCCAGTGTATGAAAGGTCCATTACCTCCAGCAGCCCCAGCTTCTCGATGGAACGTGGAAGTTCATCAAACATATGACATTCCCTTAAAGAAAGTCTCCGAAGTTTCTGAGGAAATTCAAAAGTTTTTGGAACACAAACAATTTTAGCACCATCCAGAGCAAGACTCGTGAGACTCTCTAGGCGGCCAATAGTGGATATTCTTTCAACTTTTCACATCCACAAGCACTAAGTTTTTGAAGATGCTGCAAAGAACCTTTCTGGATATGAATTATTTCAATGCCAGTTCCATCAATCAGAAGTTCTTTCGGAAATTCCATGCGGCCCAGTTCTTGGGGCAACTTCTTGACATGTTTGCAGTTCCTCAAATTTAAGGAGCTCAACTTCCTCAGCCCATCAATGAATTGCCAATTCGAGATAACTGAGTACAATCTTCCAGTATCAAGATCTCTAATTTCCTGGGAGCTGGAAAGTTAAACGATGCATGTAACTTTTTACATCCTTGTAGGTTCAAGACTTTCAACTCCTCCACCTTCTGCAATGAATGTGCAAAAGAAGATATCAAACTTTACTCGCTCATATCTATCATCTTAACACGAGATTTAAAAAGCAGATATTGGCCGTACCTCTTTGATTTTCTTCCAGAATTCTGAATCTTTGGTAACCCGACTCCAAGACAGATCGAGAATGACCAACTCCTTCAAATGCATTTTACCTAACTCAGGTATTGAATGGCACTCTCGCCAATCAAGCCACCTCAATTTTGGAGGAAGCTTCGTAATATCTCCCAGGATTTTAGCCTGGTCCAGTCTGAGGTACCTCAGATTTGACATTTTCCAAAATTGTTCGCATTCAAAACTGTCGGTGCAACCCTTTTTAACCGCGAGACCAATGCCTTCGACACTTCTAGTACCCTGCCAAGTCTCGGTTGGGGAAAAATGAACGAGTAAGTTGAAAAACTGTAATTTCTCTTACTGCTTTTAATGGAATGAGACAAATAAAATTTACAAAATCAGTGGGCATTCACTACGCGCTCTAAATCGTGTTAGGAACAAATCCTTTCTCTTCCCTTCGAGATTGAATAGTTTATGTTATCCATGGATGGTTTATCTGAACGCTTTCGCGACCCTCCTGAAAGAAATTTCTAGAAACTTTGAAGACTTACCTCATCGTCCTTTAGAATGGAAAGTGCATCACCGTGATCCCAAACCCTGCAGAGCTCATATAGAGCTTTCCTCTTGACAAGCTTCCTGCCAAAGTCTCTCAACAGATCGTGCATTCTTAATTCATTATTTTCTCCATATTCCAAGAAATGCATGTCACGAAGGTCTTTTATTTTTCTAAGAGGATTGCCATCCCAAGCCTCCTCCCACATGTAAGGGGGAATCCTCTCATCCTTTCCAATAAAAAAACATGCTATGTCAAGGAATATCTTCTTTGCACCGTCATCTAAAGATTTGTAACTGGCATCAAAGGCAGCTTCTACCTTTCCTTCTAGTGGGTACTTTTGTAAAGACCTTAAGCTACTTTCCCAAAACCCTATTTTCTTCTTATTCTTTAAATAATTTGCCTGAAGCTCAATAGCCATAGGAAGCCTACCAAGAGCTTCGACGATGTCTAGGGACAAGGAATCGTATTCGGAGACATCATGGGGAGCATCTCCCCCTTGAAAAATATGCTTGCGAAAGAGTTGAAGAGCATGGCGATGACTCATTGGCTCAATCTTGTATTCTTCAAATGCTCCATCGTCGAAAACCTCCAAAACATTTTTGTTATGTGTGGTCACAATGATTCTACTTCCAGGACCAAACCAAGTAAGGTCCCCAGCTAATGCTTTGATTTGTCCATCCTCATGCACATCGTCGAGCACGATGAGAATCTTCATGTCAATAAAGAGACTCTTCATTTTTTTAATACCTTTACCACAAGATCTCAGTGGTTCAAGTTTTTCCTTCTGAAGGTCAGCAATCAACAGCTCTTGGGAAACCTCGACTCCTTTCGAATTTATACCTTCAAGGAAGCTACATTCCTTAAACAACTCATGGATCTTATTGAAAACAACCTTTGCAAGTGTAGTCTTTCCAACACCCGGCATACCACATATTCCAATAACACGTACGTCTCCTCCACATGCTTCGATCGCTTGTCCACGGCTGTAGACAACACCAAGCTTCGTCATCATCTCTTGAACATGATGATTGATTCCAACTAGTTTATCAGTGACAACTTGGTCATCCTTCTTCAACTCCCGGCAGACACGTGTAACCACTTTTTCTAGGAGGTCGGTTATACGCCTGCAAACACGAGTGATAAAGCACGGGGATGAAAACAGAGTTACCAAAAACATTAAAGGGAAGATAGAAACCACGTGGGGAATGAACCCACAATAATTAAATCAAACAACAGGGGCAGGGGGAATCTTCAATTAAAATGGAGAGCAAGTGTCAATGCACATAGCAATTTTGACATTGATGTCATGCTATCTGCATAACAAAAGTCCTAGCCAAGGGAAACGAGCAGAGATTGGGGGACCGGGTCAGCTGGTCTAACTCGCAGTTACATCATGAGTCAAGTCAATTTTCAACTGGCCATTTTAATCGAATCACCGGGATAAATAAGAGAGAGCAGTTTGGGGGCTTTCTAATAATGATCTCTTTAAGCATCAGGCGGAAGAAAGAAGTCAAGCTGCAGGGGCTAACTTATCCTTAAAAAAAGCTGGATCCTCTGGAGTTAGATCGGCTGGAAGAACTTCAACTTGTTAAGTTATCGATCAATTTCACAAAAATAACCTTGAAGATCTCCCTAGCATGCATCATCATCGATATGATTATATACAATATTTTTTAGAAAAAAGGTTCGGGTTCATTTTCACATCATCCTAAACCTTTTCTTTTTTTCGTGTTTCTCGGAAAGAAAAAAGAAGTCAGAAGCAAAAGAATTACCGCCCATTTATCTTCTCCCGCTCATATTCAGTTAATCCCCCGACCAGTTGAAGAACCTCCTTCCATTTTTGGATGGTATTTGAGTCGACTTTGTCATCCTTCTCGTGTTTCTCGAAGGAAGTTGCAAAATACCCAGTTTGGTGTTTCACAGCGTCAGGACTAACATCATAAAAAATAGGGATAATAGTCTGTCCATCTGATTGTCTGCACTCCCACATTTGTTCCAGCTCCATAAGGCAACTTTTACTGGAAGCGTAATCTTTGGAGAAGATGGCAATCGAGATCCTCGATCGCTTGATCGCATCTTTTAGCCCCCCATCGATCTCTTCTCCAGCAAGGAGCTTTTCGTCATCTTTAAAGACCTCGAACCCTGCTTTTTTCAAATCTCTATGTAAGAGATCGGTGAATTCTTCACGGGTATCTGCACCTCTAAAATTCAGGAATACTTCATGATTGATTCCAGATGATGATGGCCACGAGGTCGAACATGATTCCTATCAAATCAAGGAAACTAAAGTAAACATGTATTTCGGACCAAGTCTTATGCTTCGGGCCAAACAAGCAAACAAAAGAAAAAAAAAAAAAACATATTTTTATGGTTCCGATGAAGCCAAACTTAACGCAGCAAGTGCCGCATCTAAATCTTGCAACTCGTGCATTTTGACTGTTTTTAAAATTATAATTTTCAGAACTCTCGTAATACTCGAACATTGATTAGTGAATTCACACGCAATGCTATCTAATTTTCTCAATGTTTTCGGGGAAAGCAAAACAGTAGTTAACAGACCCAGCGTACAGCGTCAATAGTGTTCGGAGTTTTGATAGGATCTTGCGATTTTGAACATAGAATGGTTCGACCGTCCACGCCAGAGGATATTTGTAACATTCCAAACGATGTTTAGCAATTAGGGAGTTGAACTACAAGCAGAGGATCGATTCCACCATATTCATGTCGAAGAAATAATAACACAAATCCCAAAGATGCAGAGGAAACAAACCGGGAATTTTCTCTTCATTCCAGCAAAAGCCATACCTCGGGAGAAAGAGTAGAAACGCCACGGACCAATTCGCTCTCGCTCGCTTGCTCGCTCGCTCTCTCTCGTTCTCTTGCAGAGGGCACAGAAATTCGATGGACTCAAGACAACACTATAGATTTGCGTTTTATTCACGACCAAGACCATTGACTTGTGGGTTTCCCCTACGGGCTTGGGCAACGTGATGGCAAATGGTCGTGCAGTCCCGGTCCCACCTGATTTAACATGATAAGAAGTCATTGCAAAAGCAAAAAATAAACGAGACGAAAAGGACTTCTCAGTGATTGGAATCGATAAAGACGATGCAATGAACAGATTGGTAGTCCTGTCAAGTCCTGGTTTTATGTTTTATTTTTACTTTCTCACATTGTGAAACGAGGATGGATTCCATGCAGGTCTAAAAGGACGAGTTTTCGGGTCTATAGATTGGCTCGGTCAGTGCCCTCCAGCTGGAACGCAAAGTTGAATTTGCACTGACTGAGTCCGAGCCCAAGTCCAAATCTGATTAGATTATTTAATCATGAAAGTCGTTAGAACACACGTACCTTACCTTTTTTTCAAACCGCAGAATGTCCATTTTTGAGAAAATATTGTGTACATAAGTGGCCATATCATATTTCAACCGACCTGTAAAAATTTTGAAAATGCCTCGACATGATTGCCTCCTTCTCTCTCCGATCAATGTGCCATGAGAATGTCCCACCTACACTGCTGCAAACTATTATGGAAACAAGTGATCAGATAATAATATAAAGAAAATTAATCAGATATCATATTTACGCAATTCGGTTATAATAATTTATGTTTATAGGAAGAGCAACAATGAATTCCATTATAAATCAAGCAATATAATAGAAATTGTAACCATCCTCGAGTTATTCAAACATTTTCAATATTTTTCAAATCCCAATTACATGCAATGACTCACTCGATGTTTAGCTCCATGATTCCTTAAGAAATAATCTTTCAATCTCATGAAAGAATTATACAAAAATTCTTCTCACAGGAATTAATTGGTTTCAACACACTCGGATATCTTCGAAATGTAATTCACAAATAGAAGCTCCTTTTTGATGATCTTCACAAAGGATATGCCCTTCTTATATATACACAAGAATTGAATCCAAAAAAGGAAATATCTTTTTATGAAACCTTCTTAAACTAAGAAACCATTTAATTAAGAAAATCAATTCAAAATAAGAAATCTACTTGAATTATGAAACTTTTATTTTTGGGCTCAAACTAGAAATATATTTTGACAATCTTTATATTGGCTTGATGCTTTGAGCCAAGTCAAAATGGCATCGTTAAAATTCAAACTCTATTACTACTCTCTCATAGCCCCCGTGGGCTCAACCTCAACCGCTATAGATATTTTTCAAGTCCAAGCCTTGCTTTACTTCACTAAAATCGAAGACCTTATCAGAACACCAACTTCACATGTACAAGGTACAGACCCCAGGAGTGCCAAAAGTTAGCATGGAGGGACACTTAAATGCCAAAAGTTATAAATAGTACACTTAAGTGCCAAAATTGAAGCAAAAGGGATCACTTAAGTGCCAACGGCGAGAAAATCCGGCCAAAATGCATACGTGGCATTTTTCGACGACAAACTTTACCGAGGTGGCAATTATGGAAAAAAAAAACACATGTGGCGTATGAAAATTATCCGACGTGGACTTTAAAAATACAGGTGGACTCGTGCAAGCTAAACGACGTTGTTTTTTCACAAGAAAGAACAACGTCGTTTAGCTTACTTCGGCTAAACACATCGGGCTCACTCCTGTCTTTGTCGCCAATGCAGTCCTGTCTTCGTCACCGTTCATCTTCACAAAGGAGAGAACACTTCATCGCTCGCCATCGTCGCTCGCCGTCGTCGCTCGCCGTCGTCGTTCACTCGCCATCGTTCACTGGCTAAGGTTTGTGCTTTTCTCTCCCTATGGATGAAATTAGGGTTCGCAATTGTCTATTAGGGCTCGAATGGAAAAACTGGGGCTAGGCTGTGAAATGTGGGGTTTGACCAGGAAAGATAGGGCTCGTATGATATTGTGATAGACAATTTATGGCTCAAATGTAGTGGTAGAGTAATTGAAGGGTTCGCATTGGCAATTTAGGGCTCGGCCGAGAAAAAATTAGGGCCGGTATGCTACTGTAATGTGTGATTTAGGGCTCGGATATGGTTTTGTGATATGCAATAGTCTTTTTAGGGCTCTGTTGGATATAATGATGTGCGTGGGTATTTTTAAGGCTCCAATGGGATATTCTGTAATGTGCGATGGCGATTTCTAGGACTTGGAGTAGATGTTGTAGGAACTTCTGGTCATTTTGAAATCAACATATTGAAATAGGTATCGTGAGGGAGTTGTCCTTGTTGTGGGACCTCTATTTGTTGGTTTTATAATGAAAGTGACTGTAATAGTCAGATGCTCTTCTCTTTCTTTAATAAAGTGTGTGACAGTGTGGGGACCTCCATGTGCAATTGCAATTGTCTATTGTCTCTTGTCGATGTGGTCCCAAAAGTTAATTGTTTTCTTTTTTTTCCTTGTTTACGAAAATGGCTTGTAATAAAGATTGTGTTGCTGTTATTGTTTGCTACGGAGGGGACTTTGTCATTGGGGAGGATGAGTGGGAGTATGAGAGGGGAAATGAGGGCATTATTTTTGTCGAAGTACAGAAGACATCTTATATTGGGTTTGTTAGGGATATAGTAACATATTTGCCTTGCAAAATGCAAAAGTTGCTGTATTGTGTTTCAGGGAAGGGTTTGAGAAGCTTAGAAGATGATAATGGATTTAGAGATGTTTTATACCATTATCTTCATGGCGAAGAAGCGAAAGTATACGTTGAGTACAATAGTGAGTCTGAGGACGAAGATGATGATGGAGAGAGCACCCAAGTAGGAGAAGGGGGAGATGGTAAGGATGAAGGACGGCAAAATAGACAAGAAAGTGGCGATATCACAATCACTTGATTAGATTGGGAAGTAGCTCAATCCAGTGATGATGACGATGAAGGGTTGGCCGTTGAAAATTTCTTAAGTGATGAGGATGACGAGGAGCTTGTACAGTCAAGGAGAAAGTAAAGGGACTTTTTGGCCAATAAATTTGCAGCTTTGCAAGTAGCTGATGAAGCTCCAAACAGGGTTGAAGGCCCTGTAGATGCTGGTGTTGGCCCTGTAGATGCTGGTGTTGCTGGTCAAGAGACTGATTATGAAGAAAGTATCGAAAATGCTACTTCCGAGGACGAGCTTGAAGAAGATGAACAACCTGTGCGTAGAAGGAAAAGTAAGTTTCCTTCTTATGATCCATTTGTTGTTTCCCCTTCTTTGTCAGTAGGAATGAAATTCCAAGATGCCAAACAATTTAGGGAAGCTATACTGAAGCACTCCATTGCTGAACAAAGGAATATTAACTTCATTAGAAACACTAAGGCTTTTGTAAGAGCTAGGTGTTCACAGCAAAATTGTCCATGGAAGATCTACAGCGCGTTTGTTAAGAGGAGTGGATCCTTCCATATTAGGTCTTTCCAAGAGGAACATACTTGTTCCATTAATTTTCAAAACAAAAGGGTAACAAGTGCATGGTTGTCGAAGCAGTTCTTTGATATGATGAAGTTGATACCCAAGATGCAGAGTGCGCAGTTCAAACAGTTGATGAAGGAGTGTGTGGGCATTAATGTTTCCAAAAATCAGTGCAAAAGAACGAAGCAAAATGTGATGATGGTACTCATTGATCAGTATGGTGAGGAATATGAGCAAGTGTGGGATTATGCTTGGGAGTGTATGGTGCAAAACCCTTCAAGTAGAATGTTTGTTAAGGTCGTGGAGAGGCCACTTCTTGATAGTGGAACTAAATTCGATAAGTTCTCTGTGTGCTTCGATGCTTGTAAACAGGGATTTTTAGCCGGGTGTAAATGGATCATAGGATTGGATGGTTGTTTCTTAAAGGGCTTGTGCAAGAGAGAATTGATGGCTGCAATTGGAAGATATGCGAACAACCAAATGTTTCCATTGGCTTGGGCTGTTGTGAAGATAGAGAACAAGGACAATTGGTCCTGATTCCTAAAAAATCTCATGGCTGACTTGGATATAACATATGGGGAAGGATTGGCATTTATGAGCGACCAACAAAAGGTAATGTCATAGTAATTTGTTTGTTTTTTGATATTAACAACATGTTATTTTCTTACATTTCTTGTTTCAAATTATTGTAGGGATTGGTTCCGGCATTAGCCGAGTTGATGCCCTATGCTGAACATCGAATGTGTGCACGGCACATATATGCAAATTGGGCAAAGACCTATAAAGGGGATAAGCTGCAATTGCAATTTTGGCAACTAGCAAAGAGCACAAACATGGCTGACTTTAGGATGGCTAAAGAAGGATTGGTTCAGTTGACCAAGGAAGGCTACATCAAACAGAACCGAAGTATTAGTGCAAGGCCTTCTTCAGTGAGCAATTCAAGTGCGATCACGTCGACAACAACCTATGTGAAGCATTCAATGGGAGAATAATTGATACGAGATGCAAACCAATCATCTCAATGCTTGAAGATATACGAGTATTGGTCATGACTCGGCTCTACAAACAAAGAGATGAGGCTGCGAAGTGGATTAGGCAATATGGTCCTAGGATTGCCAAGAAATTGGATGAGAACTTGGCTGCAAGTAGATATTGTCATCCCATCTGGAATGGGGATGAAGGATATGAGATAATGAAGGGTTCCGATAAGTATGTTGTCCATCTAGGTAGGAGAAAATGTTCATGTCGAGCATGGCAACTAAGTGGAATTCCTTGTGTACATGCCATATGTGCCATCCAATTGAAAAGCCATAATGTGGACGATTACATTGATGATTGGTACAAGAAAACGCATATCTTGCTTCATACCAATTCATGATGCAGTCAATCAGAAGTAGCAAGTTTTGGGAGCCAACAAATCGTGAATCACCTCAACCTTTGCCACTGAAGAAGCAAATGGGAAGGCCAAAACAAAGACGAAGAATGTCGGAGGGGGAGGTCTCGGGTTAGCAAAGAATGAGTAGGATAGGTTGGAAGATGACATGCTCTTATTGCCATGTAGCAAGGCACAATACTAAAGGTTGTCAATTGAGAAAGCAACAAGAACAGTCAAGTGAGAGGCCAGTGGAAGGGCTTAGTGAAGGGACAGGTAGAGTGACAACTGAAGGCCAAACAGAAGGGCAAGGTGAGTCCACTGTTCATCAGTCAACGACAAAAAATCTCGTAAGTTATGATATTTTTGTTTATGTTGTTTTTGGTTTATTATATATTTGTACATAGCATAATTAGCAGGTATTTTTAATGTATTTGTTAGGTGATGAATAGGACACCTGAAGGATTGGCTGAAATGGTTCCAGTTGTACCCGAAGGATTAGCTGAAATTGCACAAGGGCCAGTTCAGTCGACCATTCCTTAGCTAAGGAAAAAATACCCAGTAAGTTCAATAACTTCTTTAGTTTTCCTTTACGTTTTTATATGGGCTGATGTTATATTCATAATGTCTTTATTAGGTTCGAAAAGGGAAAGCTCCAGCTCGATTGCCAACAGAAGGGCCAACAACAGAAAGGCCAATAGAAGGGCTACCACACGGGTTAGGTGAAGGTGTCGGTGAAGTTGAAGGACTAGATACGAGAAGGACAACTAGAAAAAGGGCAGTTGAAGAGTTAGCTACCAAAAGGCCAACTGAAGGACTAGCTACAAGAAGGCCACCTAGAAGACGCATAGCTAAACAATTGGTCGAAGAAGCCCTTGTTGCACCTGAAGGGCCAAATGTAACTGAAGCTGAATGGCCATTAAAAGAGCCACATGAAGGGCCAACTAAAGGGCAAAAAGAAGGGCCTAAGAAATCACAGGCCAAAAAAAGGGATAATAAATCACAAGATGCTGAACGTGATGCTCCAATTCGAACAAGAGGGGCTCTTGAGAAGAGGCTAAGACAATATGGTTATGGCCTTTATACAGATGACCATACTGGAACAGTCATTCTTAATGTAAGTTTTATTGCCTGTATTTAATAAATTGTGCGAACTTTTGCTTATAATTTACTTGTGTTTTTTTAACCCGGGAGAAGTTCGGAGGTTCTTATTTCTCAAGGCCCTACTCAAGAATCAACGGCCGCGCCAAAAAAGAAAACGACATAGGCTGCACCAAAAAGGAAGACAACATCGGCTGTGCCAAAAAAAGAAGACAACATCGACTGCGCCAACAAAGAAGACAACATCGGCTACGCCAAAAAAGAAGACAGTATCGATTGCACCAACAAGAAAGACCAACAACTCAGCACCAGCTCCATCTGAATCAATTCATCCTGAGACAATTGCAGCTCCATTTGAATTAGTGCATTAGTGCATGAAGAGACAGTTGAAGAATGTTGACACCTGATTTTTTGGTCTATTTTGTCTTAAATGCCCATTTACTTTGCTTATATAAATACATATTAATTTCTAAAAAAATTTTAAAAAAAACGTGGGTCCAGGCCAGAGCTGGGCCTGCCCGGCCCCTTTCTCTTCTTCTTCTTTTCCTTCCCCGCGCTGGCCTGGCCCGCTTTTCTTTTTCCCTTTTCGGCCCAGCCCGCGCCTTTCTCTTCCTCTTCCCTCCTTCACCGTCGCACGAGAACAGCGAGCCTGGAGAAGGAAAATAAAAAATGGGAAGCAAGTGGCAGCATGGGGCAGAAGATGGAGATGGAGTGATGGTGCAGGTCATACAGTAGCAGAAAATCAGGAGAGGGTTAGGTCGGTCAGCAAACTGACAAGGTGAAGGAGACATGCCTGCTATGAGGGAAGAAGGGAGAGGACGAGGTTCTTCAGGGGATCGGAGACAAGAGAGAAAAGAGGAGACAGAAGAAGAGGACAGACAGAAAAAAAAAAAACGGGGAGAAGAGAGAGCGAAAGACCGTCGGCAGCCGCACCTGACTCGCGGCCAACGACTCGCTATCGTGCCTCCGCTCCTGCACCTGCAGCCGTCCAGCAGAAAGGGAAAGCGAGAGCAGGAAGAGAGAAGGAGGACTCCGAGAGACCGAGAGAGAGCAAACCCAGAAGCGTGTTGAACGCCACCGGAGTCCGTTCGTCAGCCGCTGTCCGCCGCCACACCTCTCCCGAACCAGGTAAGTTTTCCCCCAAGGGCATTTTTTGTGCTGTTTTGTGAGGCGTCGAGCCGGAGTTCGCGCCAACCAGTTCGGGTGAGCCCCGGCCTCTGCTGTGCCTCCATTTACGTCTATGTGTGTACCAGCATGCTCGTTTAGAAGTTTAGGCCCAAGTTGATTCTTGTTCGAGTCAAAAATCATTTGTTCCGACAATGCACACCATTTGTTTGTTAAAATGCCTAAATGAAGTCCAGAAATTTTTATCGTCGAGTCCGTGCTTGGTAGTTTAGTTTCGTGGATATTCGTTAGTATATTGTGAATCCGCCCTTGCCGCCGTGCTTTTCTTCATGTTACGACAATTTTTCACGAGTGGGCCGCGTCAAGTCGGGTGGGGGTGTCCCCGATTCTCGCGATGGGGAGCGTTCATGGTCACCGGCGACTGACTTCGGACCGTGGCACAGCAACTCTCTTAGGACAGGCAAGCCTAGCGGCGGAGTCGGCGTCGGTCCGTCGAAGTCTCAGCACGCCGTCGCGTCGGGCGTGGGGGCGGCATGAAGATCAAAAGATATCAAAAAATATGCATGCAGAAAAGGACAAAAAAAAAGATTAAAAAAGAGAAAAAAAAAAAAAAACATAAAAAATGGGAAAATGGGAAAAAGAAATAAAAAATAGAAAAATCAGAAAAAAACAAAGAAGTGTCTGAAAATAGAAAGAGACAAGGGCTAGGCTGAGCAATTTTGAGTGGGCTTAGGCTAGGTGATTGGGCTGATTTTTGTAAAAAAATAAATGGGCTATTTTAATTTATTTTGTTAATGGGCCATTTTAAAAGAATTTTCGACCGGGCCGTTCGGCCAGCCCGGTCGCTAGCCCAGCCCGGACCAATAGGGTCCGGGTCGGTTTAGTAGGGTCGGGTCACCCAACCCGGTCCGAATCTCCTTTTTAATAAAAATTAAAAAAATTCAAAAATTCAAAAATTCAGAAATTTAAAAAAATCTTTAAAAAAGAAATAATTTCGAAAATCCTCAAAAATTAAAAAAATGTTTTTCTTTAATTTTCAGTATATTTTTATTTTTATTTTATTTTATTTTTCTTTCTTTTTTTTCGAATATTCAAAAAATTCCAAAAAATTAGAAAAAAAAATTAGAAAATCCCAAAACATTAATAAATTTTTTTCTTAAATTTTCAGAAAAGCTAGAAAATATCAAAAAATCTTGAAATTTTGTTTTCTTTAATTTCGGAAAATTCAAAAATATAAAAAATATAAAAAAATATAAAATTCAGAAAAATTCAGAAAATCAGAAAAATTGCAAAAAAAAAAATTAGAAAACCCTTAAAAAAGAAAAATACCAAAATTGAATAAGCCTTTAGGGCTCTTCTCCTGTGCCTTGTTTTGTCATGATTTTTGGATACTACTTCCTTACTGTAGAACGGTTAGGAAAAACCTTAGTTTTCTCGAATGTGTTTCCGTGACTTTAGTTAATACACAATCGAGTTAGGTACCGAAAGGGCGTTAGTCACGTGACTAACGTAATCAAGTCCCCGACCCTAAATTCTCTGGTTGCGTAGAAAGTGAGACACGCTCTCATGCTTTACTTGGTTTAGAGCTGACCCCAATAGGCTAGTGGCGACTCCTTATTAGAAGACTTTCACGATATCCCAACGTCGTGCGGGGTATGAACTTGGGAGAGCCCGAGTTAATGAAGGCCCGTCAGCCCGAAATTAACAATACCCCTAAACCTATATTTAGAAAATTTTAGGTCGCGATAGCTTGGCAACTCCACTGGGGATTGGTTCTAAACCTTAGAGGACTTAGGCCTGATTAGCTTGATTATGTGTTATCTAATGTGTTTCTTTGGCAGGGCATTCGAGAAGACGAGGTAAGTCCACTAACCTCGTGTTAAATGTTGGTGCAGGATTGGAGTAATAAGGGGTGGAGTTTTTGCTAACACTTTGTTTTGTAGGTTGGTGAATAGGGATGAATGATTGTATGGTTAAAATTTTTGAAGTGTTGTTTGCTATATAAACTGTTGTGCATGTCTTCCTTACATGACACTACACTTTAGCACACACAACCTGTCGCCGGACCTGGGCCGCATAGGATCACTTAGGATGGTATTGAGATGAATGCCACTCCGACTACCACTATGTAGTACGAGTCGCCCATCTCAATTCCGAAATTCTTCTGACGTCGAGAGCTTCCACCCCGGCTTGCAAACGCGCAGCATGGGTCGACTCTTTGACAAAGTCGGAGTCATGGGAACCCCGACCTAACCGCGACCATGTTGGTTCAATCCGGTAATCCCACGGCTTCATTTGAGCCGTCTAGAGTAGAAATTAACCCACAGTCTCATGCGCATGTCTATATGATCGAATAAAAAATAATAAAAAAAGGTCATCATCATCGGTAAGAATGATTTCTCCCTTTACTTGTTCATTTTTTATTGAAACTTTCATTTTTGAAATTTGCGGAGATCAATCGAATGCCCTCAATGTAGGCTTCTAATTGGGAAAATTAGCAATTACTCTTCATAAGCAAACATTCAGTGTCAATTTCAAAAATCATTAACTTAGCCCTGCACAATGGATGATTTTGTCAAAATTTCCAATCATGGGCTTAAAAGCACATATTGTTAAAAAGTTCTTCCAATTCATGATTATGTTTTGGGATACAAAAAAAAAATTTTGAAATCACACTTTTAACCAAATTTTTTCCCTCTCACATTTTGAGATTGAAAATTCAAATCACATTTTGTGTATAGATTTCTCAAAATAAAAATCACCTTATATTGGCAAGAGTGAAAGCACAAATCAATCTTTCAAAATCAATGCCACATTTTGCATATGAAGCTTTTGGGAATAGAGTGGACATTCGATTGACAGCCGCGAATCGATCTTTTAATTATGTCTCCTCTTATGATAAAATCTCAGCAAAATACCAAAATCCCACAATAAGGACCATGGGGTATATGCCGTTGTCTTGATTTCATCGTAAGAGATGACATCATTGAAAGATCATTTTCTCATTCGCCTACTGACATTATTTCCTTCTTGCAGGATGTGAGTAACATTTACTCTTAGACATCTGCTTGACCATACAAATAAGTGGACTTTCAAACTCAGACAAGAATTGATTTTTACACTCATTTATGTTGACCCGCAAGATAATATTTTGAAATGGTAAAGTTGTGATCGTTCCAGGGGGAAATAAGGATTTTGGCCTTAAATAGAAAAAGAGAACAACTTTGGACACTGTCGGCACCTTTAGCCGAGTGGTATCCGGGAAGGAAGCTGCCTGGTCCGATCGGGGGTTCGAATCCCGAAAGCGGCAGTGGCGCGTAAATAAAAAAAAAAGGCGAAAACCAACTTTTTGCAACTTTCATTTTTGCGTCCTTTCCCCCTCTCCACCAACCACTTCTCTCTCTCTCCCCCTCGCTCGGTTCTGGTTTTGACCGAACCCACCACCACTGCAGCTTGTGATTTTTATGGGTATTCAATTCCAAGTTGATCATAAGCACAAGTGACTCATTTTTTTGGGTAAAGAAATTTAAATTTATAAACACCTGTTGGCTTCGAGGGTAATTTGAAAGTTAGTATATTCTATTGAATTTCCATGGGTTTCTAAAAGTCAATTCATTTTGTTCCTTTCACATGCTCATCCTTTGCAGGGAATCTCGAGAAGGATAATCTAGGATGGTAAAATCGTGATCGTTCCAATGGAATCAATTTATTCCAAAACCGATTCGTTCATACATTTTCCTGCAGAGAGAATTAAACAATTTTGACATTGGTATTTGACTTAGATCACAAGTAAATACTCTCACAAGTCTTGATCCAGGAATTCAAAGAGGATAAATTCGAATGAAACAAAAGCCCATCAAACGAGCATGACAGGGCACAAGGTTTCAACATGTGTCGGAACAAGATATGATGAGGCTGAATTACTTACATTATTGTAAAAGACATTGGAGCAACATTTGACTATGGGACAATATCTCTCCTTCCACACCAATGACGCGTGCTAGGGCAAAAATTCATTACAAAAGGATGTATCGTTCCCAAATTGAGTCCCGATTAAATAGGGAGACAACACAGTTCATCTTCTTTTTATCACAGGGTGATCACTAACACAAGTCACTCAAAGCATAGTAAATCACACCCATGGAGCATGATAAAATGGAGTCAATCAATTCGACGCCACAAGGGTGTATCGTTCTTAAATTAATCCAATTCAATGTTAGAATACAAGTAACATGCTTTGTCTCATGTAGGAAAAAATGCACAATGACCGCGGGAGCAGTGCCTTTCACCAAAGAAGCATGTTAAAGCACAACCATCCATTTTGGCGTAAAGGATGTATTTCGTTCCTAAATGATTTCCAATTGAGTGTGGAAATAACATGCCCAATCCTTTTCTTCACAGGCAATAAATGGGGCAAAGCATCCAAGAAACAATGCCCTCCAATGTTGAGACATAAATGCTCATACCCGAGGAACAGAAACACGTGAAGGGTAAATTGTATCTATTCCAATTGCTCATGTTGATATTGATCTCTAACATGATCCCTTTTTCCTTTGATAGGGAAACATCATATGCAAAAAATGCAAGTGAAGGGCAATTTGGGGTTGCCAAATATCCAAGAGGATGATGTTAGCACTTAAGTGATAAATGCGAGTAAAGGGTAATAATGTATCGTTTCCAATTTTCAATCCTTGAAGATTCTGGCACTAACACTTTTTTTCATATTCTTTACATGGTTACTAAGTCGCCATGTCGCAGGTAAGTACCCTTCGCCTCAAAATCAAAAGGAAGACAAAATCGAGAATTTTCATCAAAAAAATTCAGCATTTTACTGGGAGCAAGTAAAAAAAAAAAAGAGGAGATAAGAATTGAGAAAATGAACTTTTCACAAAGTTTCTGAGCATTGTTTTTTATCTCAAAATTGTATGTTTGCTTGGTGGATCACTCATTTTGAATCAAAATTCCTCATAGAGATTAATTTACTCAGATGATCTCGACTAAATGAAATTGAGATGTTTGATCATGCCAAGTAAGAAATGCTTAAGATGATGAAAGGCAATCCATTTCCAAACACGTCCTTCAAACACTGAGAGTTCAACGAAAAAGAAGACCCATGTCATTTAAGGACAAAAGAGTCATTCGCAATTGGTACATGGACCAAAATGAAAAGAGGCATTTCTTCTCTCTATCTTACACATCGCAGGTGACCATAGTCAGCCCCTTTGAGCCTTTAAATGCGAAGAAATCAAAAAATACCCCTGTCAAGAACCACCCCACAATGGGGCAAATTTGGAGGTTTTGGTTGACATCATATAGTGAAAAGATGGGAAGGACTTCTTTGCTTTCACTTGCATTAATCTTTTTGTGGTAACTTCAGGTGAATTCTTATGAAAGCTTGGAGCATCCCAAGGTGAAGAAGAGCATTCCTTTCTCTACCCAAACACTGATTACCGTTCCTTAAACCAAGTTGAGCCTAAGTGTTCATTTCTGAAATTCAAGTGGTGATTATCTCCCCATATTGGGGCAATGCACATGATTGACCAAGGCCATTGGCATTTACGTGAAAAGGTGGAAAGCATCTCGAAAGTCCTAAAAGCTCAAAAAATTCAAGAGAGCAAAAAGTCCAATGAAAATTAAAGGGCATAAAAAAGCAGTGTGCCTAGTAAAAGCAAGGCTAATGCCCGTGTGAAAAAAAGAAGAAAAAAAAAGAGAAGATTTGCATTAGGGGGCGAAAAACTCCTATGTGAAAAAAAATGTCAAATTCAAAATGCTTGCAAAAAAATCGTCATTGCAAATGCAAAGAAAAATTGAGAAGGACAAAGCTCTTATTTGATTAATCAAAGGACTTTCGAGACAATTCAGATTTCAAAAGTCAAGTGCTTTCGAGAAGATCGAGTGATATGACAATGGTGCCACGATAATCACCAACTTTCAAATCCCTTTTTGTGAAAAGTTCTGAGCCTTTTGAGCCTTAACCAAACCAACACTACAACCCTTCCCAAAGTCTCTTCAGATTGGGATGATTCAAGTGGAAATAAGAACTCTCCAAAGAAGCTATCACTCGAAGAAGTGGAGGCAAGGTTGTCTTATCTCATCTTAAGGTTACTTGACTTGTAAACCTGGAGAAGATGTTGACATATAATTGTTTCATTTCATGACCAATGATGCATATCCATTGCTAAAGCCATGACTAAACCTGCATTACAGTCCATTTAAAAGACCTTTTGGATTGGTCAAGATGTACTTATTGCGAATAATTCTCAAATCCTTCGACATTGGAAATGTGAGGTAAATTGAGTGATTAAATCACTTCCCATATGAATTGATGAGATCAGATAGTCCCTTCTTGAGAACATATGATAAGCCATCTCTAACTAAGAGCTCTTGCTTGGCATGCTTAATGAACTTCTTTCATGAGTAGGATCATTCTAACATAATTTTTCTCTTGAAAGAATTTGATGATTAATGATACCTTCCAAGCTTGATGACAATTTTGTGGTACATGATACCAAAAATCAAAAATTTTAAAAATAATAATAATAAATCAAAAAAAAAAAAAAAAATCAAATGTTTTCAATGTGATCAGACTTAGCTTGATTTGCTCATGCAATTAATGCTATAATATTGTCAATGCATTTTTCTGATATCGTTTCTAATGACAATTGCTCAAGTTGAATTTGACAGGTTCACTCAATGAAGCCATGCAATTCCAAGGGTTCATGGTCAACCTAAAACCATGCAATTTCGAAGGTTCATGGTCAACCTAAAACCATGCAATTTCCAAATAGTTCATGGTCGACCTAAATCCATGCAATTTCGAAGGTTCATGGTCAACCTAAAACCATGCAATTTCTAAATGGTTCATGGTCAACCTAAAACCATGCATTTTCGGTCGAAGCTCGTTGTTACACGGTAAGACCTCCCTCAAAATCGAAATCCGTTGTTACACGGTAAGATTTTACTAACTCAGTTGAAGCCCGTTGTTACATGGTAAGACCTTCCTCTAAGTCGAAGCCCGTTGTTACACGGTAAGACTTTACTAACTCAGTCGAAGCCCGTTGTTACACGGTAAGACCTCCCTCCAAGTCGAAGCCCGTTGTTACACGGTAAGACTTTACTAACCCAGTCAAAGCCCGTTATTACACGGTAAGACTCCACTAACCCAGTCGAAGCCTGTTCTTACACGGTAAGACTTTACTAACTTGGTCGAAACTCGTTCGCACAAGCTGAGATCTCAATAAGAAAAAAAACAACAACAAAAAAAGAGAAAAATGAATGGAATAAATTCGCACCTTCATTGCTAGTCTGCAAATTTCAGGTGTCACCTAGTCTTTGAAATGAACCTCTTCGAGCTCCCTTTCAAAGAGGGGCAGCTGTTGACACCCGATTTTTTGGTCTATTTTGTCTTAAATGCCCATTTACTTTGCTTATATAATTACATATTAATTTCTAAAAAATTAAAAAAAATTTTTAAAAAAAATTAATTAAAAAAACAAGGGGTCCGAGCCGGGGCTAGGCTGAGCAATTTTGAGTGGGCTTAGGCTAGGTGAATGGACTGATTTTTGTAAAAAAAATAAATGGGCTATTTTAATTTATTTTGTTAATGGGCCATTTTAAAAGAATTTTCAACCGGCCGTTCGACCACCCTGGCGCTAGCCCGGCCGGACCAATAGGGTCCGGGTCGGTTTAGTAGGGTCAGTCACCCGACCCGGTCCGAATCTCCTTTTTTAATAAAAATTCAAAAAAATTCAAAAATTCAAAAATTCAGAAATTTAAAAAAAAAAAACCCTTAAAAAAGAAAAAAAAACCAAAATTGAATAAGCCTTTAGGGCTCTACAATAGGGCTCTTCTCTTGTGCTTTGTTTTGTCATGATTTTTGGATGTTACTTCCTTACTGTGGAGCGGTTAGGAAAAACCTTAGTTTTCTCGAATGTGTTTTCGCGACTTTAGTTAATATACAATCGAGTTAGGTACCGAAAAGGCGTTAGTCGCGTAACTAACGTAATCAAGTTCCCGACCCTAAATTCTCTGGTTGCGTAGAAAGTGAGGCACGCTCTCATGCTTCGCTTGGTTTATAGCCGACCCCAATAGGCTAGTGGCGACTCCTTATTAGAAGACTTTCACGATATCCCAACGTCGCGCGGGGTATGGGCTTGGGAGAGTCCGAGTTAATGAAGGCCCGTTGGCCCGAAATTAACAATACCCCTAAACCTATATTTAGAAAATTTTAGGTCGCGACAAAGAGGAAGTTGTACGTCTGGTTAGAAAGAGTGCAAGGATAATGAATCAAGGTCCATCAAAAGGAGCACGAACAGGGGGGTCTGTGCATATTGATATTGATTGATAAAAAGGGCTGGTTTTATTACAACTTGCTATGGATGATTTTTTATTATTTTTTTTGGTTTGTCACTAAGTTGGTGAAACTTGAAATCAATATCAATGAAATGATCTTGCTACTTATCAATATTTGTTGTTGTGTTTTTGATATTTTCGATTTAGATTCTGCTTTACTTGCTCTACTGGTGGTTGGTGATTATTGGTGGTGGGTGTGTGGTGATGGTTGGAGGCCCTTGCAACACTTGGTGCAAGTGTACAGTTTTAGGTGGTGCTTGGTGCAATCATGTTGTGATGGTGGCGGTGGTTCATACTTTGGTTGTACTAGAGCTGGTTGTGTTGAAGGTTCATGCCTGTTGGTGGTGGGTCTGTAGTGGTGGTTTGGGGGTTTGTGCAAGCACTCCGATACAAGTGTGCATTCCGCACATCTTGTATCGCCGTGCTAGAGCTGGTAACCTACACTTAAGTGCTCCTTTCCTGGAGAAGTTGACACTTAAGTGTTCACTTTTAAGCATTGACTGGTACTTAAATGATCACTTTCAACAATAACTTGACACTTAAGTGATCTTTTCATTAATTTGACTAGCCCTAAAGTGATCACTAAATACAACTTATGGCACTTAAGTAATAGCTCGTGTATGTCCTATGATATAGCAAGCAGCAAACCTAAACCAACTCCAATTCAGCTAGGTTAAGGTTAACATTACGAATAAGAACAAGACCTCCCTATGGCAGCAAGCAGCAAACTTAAACCAACTACATGTGTATCATCTCATCATTCCCTTTTCTTGACTTCCCTCAAAGCCGGTCGATGGTGTGGACAACACAAACACAAATAAAATAGTCTACATTTAATCCAAAACGATTACATTTATCAACTCATTTTCAACTATGGCAGCTGAAGAAACTTCTTCTTATCTTCAAGTGCTTTACATTTGATCATTAAGTAGGCTATATAACAAAACAACACTATAATAAACATTTGATAACACTTCCGTTCAATTTTCATTCTTGAAACTTCATTTTTCAACAAATAATTAATTGAAGATACTTCAGCTTGCTTTGAGACTTCATTCTTTAAATAATTAGCCGAAGATGCTTCAACTTGCTTTGAGTCAACGTCGTCCAAGTCGTCCACGAACGTAGATGGAGGTTGACGCCGCCCATCAAATAGGTCTAATATCACCTCTGTCGCTCGGTCAGAGAACGTCACATCGATCCATTTGAAGTATTTGCACTTCGACCCTTCTTTGTATCTAGCGCATCCATAGAATCTTCTCCCGGGATTCATTTGAGTCCACAATGTTCTTCTTGGACTCGGCAATCCACAATAATAGAAACGTTCGCACTCGCCTTCTCCTTCGCTTCGATGAGACAAATTCGAGCTGCTGTTTAAAATTCTGCTCTCCATTTCCAATATTCAATGCTCGGTAACCCACAACAATAGACGAATTCACGCTCGCCTTCTCCTTTGCTTTGGTGGGATCTGGGGTTAATTGAAATAATTCGATTGCTTGAGGGATTTTTGGGGCAAATCGAAATTAGGGTTCGAGCTCTTCTTGGGGAATTTGGCTAATTTAGGGATTTAGTCGGCAATAGGAGATGAAAATGGGGAGACGACACCGTTATGGCCAATTTAGGGCCTTTGCTTTGTCCATCTATGGAAACGGCGTCGTTTTGGGTGAGGGTTAGCTGAGGTGGATCTCCGGCGAGCCACATTGGCAAGAAAATTAATAAAAAATTGCCACGTAGGATTTCCGGCCGGGTTCCGACGACTTGGCACTAAGGTGATCCATTTTTTTTTTGAAAAGTGGCACTTAAGTGTACCTTTTGTAACTTTTGGCACTTAAGTATCCCTTCGTGCCAACTTTTGGCACTCCCGCTGTACTTTTCCCTCACATGTACCTTTAACTACTTCACAAGAATTTTCGGATACAATGTCCTCTACCACAGATAATCCAAAACCATTATTATAGCCATACCTATGAGGAAATCAAATATGTACCTTATCAATATCATCAATTACAGTAATTGTTGACTCTATAAGCTCCATTTGCTACAAGCACTATCTGTGTCTATTACTTCGCTAGTATTCATTATCTCAAGAGTCTTTGATTGAAACTCCACCCCAAGCTAAACATCGTTTAAATCCATATAAGCATCGTCATAAATAGTTCTATCCGCAAGTACTAGGGACTTGTCAAATATAACTTCTCTATTGATAACAAGTGAATTTAATTTTGGGCACCATAACTGATAACCTTGTTTACCTTGTGCATAACGTAAGGACATTCATTTTCTTACCCTTCCATTGCGCTTACCATCACTAACTCGCACGTAACACGGCCAACCAAATATTCTAACAACAAAATAATCAGCAATATTACCTGACCACACTTCTTCAGAAGTCCGACATCTAATCGCAATCAATGTAGATTTATTCATCAGGTAGCTCATCGCATTAAGCGCATCTGTCAAGAATTTCCTAGCTATACCAACACTAGAGAGCATTTTATGGTCCTCTAGTAATGTTATGCTTATCAATTCCGCAACAAGTAGTGGTTTATAAGCACTAGTGTGGGATTTCACTATGTCTTCTTTCATGCAAAATTCATTTAATAGCTTCAAGCAGAACTTCATGCTACTATCGGTCCACACCTACTTGATCATCTTACTTGTCTCCTTTTTTTATCAAAGCTCTCAAATGCCTAATCCTGACAACAGCATCAAACTTGCACCTAAGCACAAGCACTCCGATCATCCTCAAGTAATTATCAACAACTGTTAGCATATATATATGACACTCTTTCTCGAAGAAACCGCAATAATCTGCGAACATTCAAGTAAAATAACTCTGCAATCTCTGTGGTTTCTTTGACAGTCATACTAAACTACATTTTCCACTATTGATCTAAGTCGCAACACCTGCATATTTAGTTCATGTTCCATATAACCACACAACATATTTCTCACTTAGAATCTTTAGGCTTCTTTCGCCAATGTGCCCCCAAATGTATATTCCACAATTTAAACTCTCGGACAAATGCATCCAATGTCTCCATGGTAAAATCTATCACTGTCTTACATTGAAGTTTTTATAGGCCACTATGCTTAATTCCTTTTATTATCACAAAGGCTCCATGAACAATTTTCAAAACTTCACATTCTAAAGTATACTGACACCTAGTTGAATCTAGGACACTTAAGGAAGTCAAGTTCTTCAACTCTAGAACGTGTCTCACTCCAATCAATGTCCTCACGATACAATCATGCATTCTGATTCTAACATTGCACAACCTATAACATCGCATTCAGTGTTATTTTGCAACTGCAGTTTACTATTATTCATACTAAGTAATAAACTAGTTTCTATTTGGTATAGCATGAAACAAACAACCAGAATTCATAATCTATCAATAAAACGACGAATAATCGATGACAAACAAGACATAATTAACACTATTCGAATTACCATCGCTTATGGCTGCAACATTATTTGCAGAAGCAACTATAATTCCTTTACCCTTCTCATTTTTCAACGTCAGACAATTTTTTCTAAGATATCCTCTCTTGTCACAACTCCAATCGATAGCACCACTAGTTATAGGCTGACTAGATCAATTCATGTTTATACTACTCTTGCCAACATGTGGTACTAGTTTTCCTCTATTTTCACCTACCAAAGCAACACATATAGGTTTGCTAGATTCTCTTTTATGAATGTCTTCACTTAGAATTAAATCTCGAGCACCATTAAACATCAAGCTATTAACCCAAAGGAATTACTAAATGTAATAATAGTAGTATTTCAACTATCAAGTAATGAGGATAACAGAATCAAAGCATGTACCTCGTCTTCAAAGTCAATTTCAATTGAATTCAATTGACTAATTATCACATTGAATTAATTGATAAGATATGTAACTAACGCACTTTTGCTCATCTTCAAGTTAAACAAACATCGCATCTTTCATCCTATAAGATAATCCTCAGTTTGCATCTTCCATAAACCAAAATCCTTCCCATTAATTTGTTGATTCTCACTTTTCCTTCTTTTGTCACCATCGATTCACTTCAACTCAACCAAACTTGGCTTTGATAAAAATTGTTGTGGAAGCAAGTGATCAAACAATGAAATAGAAAAAAATAAAGAAAATAAATCAGATATTAGATTTACGTAATTCGGTCATAGTAACTTATATCCATAGAAGAGCAACAATGAGTTCCACTATATATCAAGCAATACATAAAGATTACAACCACAGTTGATTCATTCAAACACTTTCAATACTTCTCAAGCTATAATTACAAGCAATAACTCACTTAGTATTTAGGCCCACAATTCCTCATAAAATAAATTTTCAATCTAATGAATAAACTATATGCAAATTCTTATCACAAGAATTTTATTGATTTCAACACACTTGGATATCTTTAGAGTGTAATTCATAAGCAGAAGCTCCTCTTTGATGATCTTCATAAGAATATCCCCTTCTTATATATAAGCAAGAATTGGATCCAAAATAGGAAATATCTTTTAAGGAAACCTTCTCAAACTAGAAAACCTATTCAAAATAGGAAACCTACTTGAATTAGTAAAATTTTCTTTTTCAGACTCAATCTTGAGACATATATTAATAGAAACCATGGAAACTTGCCATGGCAAAACCCTAAAGCGCTTGCTCCTCAAGCACAATTGCACTATGCTCTCCCTCAGCGAGTGTAATAGTTCGCTCTTCCTGTGCCTCTACTTTGTTTGCAATGGTGCCCACGTGTGGCTGTAACATCCTAAAAATCGACTCAATTTTAGGATTTTATAAAATGGCATTATTAGTCGAAGGCCTGGTTAGTACAAATATTCTGAACTGTTTGTTCATGAGATAATGGATTACAGGGAGGCGCCGATAGGGAACGATACGCGTACGACTCGCAATTTCAATTAGGAACGAACCCTTTGACCATGAGGACCTGGGCAAAAACGATATCCTCTAAGTACTAAACTATTAAGGAAACGGAAATAAATCAATTCGGCAGAAGTACGAAGTCAAACTACGAGTGATTTCCGCACGACTTCGATACGAACTACGAACAACGTAAAACCGAATCATTTTCATTTAGTACTCGGGATTATCAATTGAGGTCCTGGGATCATACGACAATCGACGGACATCCCTGACTCAAGAATTGGTGTAAACGTGGACCAAATAATGGTTGACCATGGGTCAAATGTGAGAAAAGTCCTAAAGGGGTGCTCGACAATTTAAATTATACTACGATGGCAATCGACTCAATTTAGCTCTGATTTTAATCCGATTTTTGGGAACTGATTTCTCAATGATGTTAGGATTAAATATTTGGACGTCGCCTCGTTTATTTTGAGATTTTCCATTGGACTCAGAAGTGTCAAAAAAGGAAAATTTGGACCGGGTTTCGGGCATGTAAGTGGGCCGACCCAAGATCGGCAGCCCAATGGGCCTTGCGCCCATCCTGCCCAGCCTAAGAGGGGCCCAAGTTGGCCCAAGTTCCTCTCCCTCCTTAGCCCATGGGCTACTCTCTTTCGGCATTTTCCTTTTGTGCCCAAGTGGACTTTGTTTATGCTTGTTTCTTGCTTTGTTTTGATTGGTCCTTGAAGCAAGTGGCTAACTCACTTGCCTTGGCTTCTTATCCTTGTCTCCAGGCCCCTCTCTCTCTCTCTCCTCCATCTCTCTCTCCTAGCCGCACCTCCCAGCCCTCTTTTTCTCTCCATTTTCTCTTCCTTTCTTGCTGTCCTTGTTGTTTTCCAGTCGGAAACCACCCTTGCCGCCGCCGCCGGAGCTGCCACCACCCCCAACGTGAAGCCACCAAGGTCAAGGAGCCAGCCGCTCACCGCCAGCCACCCCTAATCGCCACCAACTGCCCATCCGGCCATTTCCGCGCTGCTGCCCCCTTCCTAGTGAACAGTGTTCCAGCACTATTTCGGCCACCGTTTGTCGTCTATTACCGTCCTCGAGTGAACCCTCGTAGCCCTCATCCCCCCTACGTGCCAGTGTCGCCGGATTTTCGACCCAAGTACGTTAATTGCCTAATCCTTGTTTAGGGGTTAATCTTGCTTATGGATTAATTAATTTAATTTTTGTGCTTGGTTAATTATGGGTTAGTTTGTTAATTGGCTGGTTTAATTAAGGCTAACTAGGGTTAGTTAATTGACTATAGTTAGTAATAAAGTAACTATGGTTAATCAATTAAAGTAACTAAGGTTAGTTTCTAAAGTAACCTTGTTTAATTAGTTAATCATGGTTGGGTTAATTAACCATAGTTAGGTTAATTTAGTAACCATAATTAAGTTTATTATTTAATTAATTTCAGATTAGTTACTATTCATTATTACTGTTCACGAAACACTATTGACGGTTACTGTTCACTCGGCACTATTCATATGGAAGCAAATTTTAGTCTTAATTTGATGCGCTCTTGATTATTAAGGCTTGTTGATTTACTGACGGTGAATTATCCTTGAGAATTTTGGGGTTGTACGTTATTGTTGTTTGGTTAAAATTGAATTTTGGTTTGTCATAATTTTCACGATTGATTAAATTGTACTGCATGACATCATACGCGTGTCAACTGCAATAGTATGTTGCGTGAGCACGAACTGCATGTGCATTCACGACAGAGCAAAGAAAATAACGAATTGATTGATGATGTATTCCATGGTCACATTAAGAGGAGAGCCCGGCGCTGTCGGTAGACCGCCAACCCTTGGGGTTGTACCGTGGTCTTTTGGTTGTCTGACTTCGGTCGGTGCCTAACAGTGGTCAGTTGCGGTAGAGGCCAGACCCATGCTCATTAGGGAATGTCGTCGATGGGGGAGAGCCCACGATGTCGCCGTGCCTCATGGGGGAGGATGATGCTTGGTCTACGATTAGTTGACCGCCAACTATAAGGTTGTGCCATGGCCCCGAGAGTTGTAATAATCGGAGCATGTGTGGATATTGAGATATAAGAAAGTTGTGTACAATGCTTTGATTATTCACATGCCTCTTAATATCGAGATGATTTAACTGACAGTTTTTGCAGGTTGCGTGTGCCAAGGCAAGGTAGGGTTGCCTGTGGTTGCATTTAATTATTAAACTATCTTTTGCGATTATTTCTCTGAGGTCAAGTTGGATGATTTGTCAGTTTAGGTTGTATGTTAGACTCCAGAGGCGAGCGAAGTTCCTAACCGGGGCTTAGGACTTTAACTGTCTAAGTTTATCTCAACCCGTCATAGTTAACCTTTTTAGGCCCTAGATGGCGTAGTGCTCAGTATGCTTCAGCGTCTAGGTGGGCAAGAGTACCACCATTACCACACGCCCGAACCGCAATTTTGTGTACGAGCACCACGTGACGACTTTGTGGGTGGATGAGGGGTCAAGGGACCATCGCGCGCCTCACGTCTTCAAGGCTTGGTTCCTTAGGATGGGAGGTGTTTTGTACAGTCCCCTCCATGGCTTTGATGGACCAGTTCCTCCTGTGGGGCCGACTGAGAATGTTTAGGATCCTATAGACTTGGATCCCCTTGATGGCGAGATCTGCAACCCGAGAATCGAAGAGAGTGATCCTTCTGAGGCTAGTGAGTAGGCAGTTGTGGCCTATTCCCCACTTGTACAGTGTTAAGTTAGCCAGGCCGATCCCTTTTTGAGTAGGCCTCAGCTTTTCGCCTATAGCCAGACGTGTTTATATGTGCTGTAGTTTGGGCTAACATTGCAGATATATAAAAATGGTGTTTTGTCTTTCCTCTGTGTCTTTACTACTATCCCTGTTGTTTTGATTGTTGGTTGGGAGTTTTGTTCGCTTTCGCATGTGCATAATTACAAAATAAAATGAATTAGTCGACGACAGTACCTGGGACGTCGTACAACTAGACCTTAAGTGAAATGGGATTACTGTGAGCTCGAGAGTTAGAGCGTGACAGTGGCTCTCCAGCTGGCGAAATGAAAGGTTGGCCGGTCATCTTCCTCCCCCTTGCGGTAGCCTATTTTTGTCACTTCTTTGCCAAGAGCCCCTCTACCTGCCTCTTCCTATTAAACCCATTCTTCTTCTCTACCTTAGCTATCGTTGGGGTTCTCATGGGCCTTGACTTTTATAATAATAATATTGTGATCCTAGAGTCAATTTATTAGTACTCACATTAATTAATTTCATTGACATTTTATTGTCCACAATTAAGCTGCGTAATAACTATGATAATCGCTCAATTTCAAAAGAACTGTCTTGAGGGAAGACACTATATTAAAGGGTTTGAATGGGGATATTAATAGGACTAAGTTAAACCCCTTATAATCTAAATAACCACTATCCACATTGAGTGGGCAATTGGGTAGTAGTATCTATTCACCGATCATTCAAGTCTTTGCAAATCTGAGCTTCAACCCAACTTCATCAATAGTTGGAGGTTAGTATAGAATTTTTCACGTTTCCATATTCTATTCAATTATACATGATATTGTTTATTCATGAATAATCAGGATCTTCAGTCTTTCGTAAACATCTAACCGTTGGTATGGATGATTTTTCGTGGGGTTTTGATTGAATTAAAAATTGGGCCAATATTTGGCCGAGAGGCAAATTGGCAATTCTAGCCAAAATTCAAGCGATCCACCACTCAGCTTTGGACCAATACGGTCGCACAACCATGAGCAAGAAAATCCCTAAGTTAATCTAGGCATTAAGGTAACCGCTGGAGACTAATTATTCGCTGGAAGTCACGATGGTTAGGGTTTGCATTTCATAAATTTTACCTAATTTCGGCCTATTTCTTGGCTATTTTCACCAAATCTGGGACCTATGTGGTCGCACCGGCATGGTCTCTAAACCCATGACTTAATTTGTTGTAAGGTGAGCCGTTGGAGGAGACCTAGGTGGTGGAAGGGGCAACAAAGCGAAAAGGAAAACTTAACTCACGCAATGAAGGTGTGTGGAATCCACATGCGTGCTGCAATTGTAGGCGCCTGAGTATTGCGGATGCAATCTCACGTGTGATCCACATGCTTGACACGCTCGTGCGACCCTCACATGATTTTATTATTCTGCCCTTGGTTGTTTTTACGATTGTGCCCATGGCTTCTTGATTTTCATGCTTTGCCCTTGGCCGCATTAATTTACCATTTTGATATTGCATGCAATTGATTAATGTTTTATGCATGAAATTGAATGTCTTGTTATTTATATATAATTTTGTTTAAATAGAGATTAGCCACAAGATTTGTAATTATCTTAAATTATATATGCTGAGAGCCTTTGGATCACATATTGAAAAAGGACATTGATTGTAATTAATCATGTTAATATCATAATTTTTTTCCCACATGAATTTTTATTATATTGATATGATTAATTAGGACGAAATATCATATATTTTTCTTAATTGGCTCACGGGATTAAGAAAATGAATATAATATGATAGTTTCTTTATAAATTAATTACGAATCTATTTAAATTATAAATTTAGCCCACATGCTGTTTTTTATGCTATTTGATTCATATCTAATGACATTTTTATATTGGTGAAACATAATTTATATAAATTTGGCCTCAAATCTTGCGACATAAGTATGTTTATTAATTATGCAATTTCACGACCTATGAATATCTCCAATTTCAATATTTCCAAATTAAACGGTGACAATTATAAACTTTGGAAGGAATTAATCGTTCTTCAATTGAGTTGCATAGGCATTGATTATACTATTTCGAAAGATGAACCATCTATTCCTACCAATGCTACCACTTTGATTGAAGTTGCTCTTTATGAACAATGGGAGTGGTTCAATCGCCTTAGTATGATGTTCATGAGGACTAAACTTTATGTTAGTATTCATGGTTCAATGCTCAAGGCTATTGATGTGCGATTTGAAACTTTAGAAAAGCCGTATGCCATGACCCTAATTATAAAATTTTCATCGTTGAAACTTACTAGTGTTAGAGGTATGTGTAAGCACATGATAAAGATGAGGGACATTATGGCTAAGCTAAGGAACCTTGAAGTTGAGATAACTGAATTCTTTCAAGATCTTGTATAACAAACATAAGAGTAAATGGTTAATTGATGAACTTATGACCCTGTGTAATCAAGAGGAAGAAATACTACTTATGGAATAGGGAAAAAGTGTTCATTTGGCAACGCAAGAAAAGTATAAAGAGCAAGGTAACGGATATGAAAAGGGCAAAATACCTCCTCAATCTGATATTAAGAACCAATCCAAATGCTTCTTGTAACATCTTGAATTTTGATCCATTCCGGGATATATGAAATTGTTATTTTGTCAATGCGTTGTTGGTTACGTTTATTCTGAGTTTGCCTCTCGTGAGTTAACTAACTATTCAGAAAGGCAATTAAGGATTGATACGTGTACGACTAGTGAATTCAATCAAAGATAGGCCGCTCGACTATAAGGATCAAAGAGAAATGATACCACTGTGTTGCAGGCCAATTAGCGAACGGAAATAAATCGATTCAACAGAAGTACAAGGTCGAATTGCAGGTGGTTCATCACAACTTCGATATTGACTTCGAACAACGTTAAACCGATTTCCTTTTGACCATGTGCTCAGCGTGAGCAATTAACCTCTCGTGATTATATGACAATCAAGGATCGCCCTGATTTATATATACACGATCGTGGATTGAAAAGCTATCAACCACAAGTCAAACGTGCGAGAATCCCTAAACGCAGCTCGAAAGTTAGGTTGTACTAAAGTCGCAATTGATCGATTTTAACCACAGATTTCAATCCGGTATCGGGTGTTAAACTTTTAAGGATGTCGAGACTAAATATTGGACGTTGCCTCATTGATTCTCGAATCTATTGGTAAGCTCGAAAATTATCGGAAAAGGATTCAACGAATTGAGTTTTGGAGTCAAATATTTGGGAATTTGTGCTTCAAGGGTAAAAAGACCAAAATACCCATTTCTAGAAGCTTGTATAGAATTTTGTCTTATTCTATTTTCTTTTTCTTTTTCTTTTCTTCTTCCACCTTCCTCCGCACGCTTTCTCTCTCCCTGTCGGTAGCCCCACTTGCCTATCTTTTCTTCTTCCCCCCCTTGACTTGTCTTCTCTTCTTTTTCTCTCTCCCCACCCACTTGCCTGACACCCCTCCATGTGTGCCTCTCTCTCGAGAAAATATTGGGTGCAGCCCATGTGCCACTGTGGCAAATCGGAAGGGCCTCCGGAACGCGTCACGTGCCCCGTGGGCCCACCTATTTTTCTCTCCCCTCTCTCTCTCTCTCTCTCTCTCTCTCTCTCTCTCTCTCTCTCTCTCTCTCTCCGAGTCACAACCGAAGGAAGCAGCGGTGGCTCGCCCAACGAACCGCGCGCGGCCTTCGCCTCCGCCTCGAAAGGTTCCCCAGCCGTTGCTCGTCGGTCAAGCGCGGTGGTTTGTCAGTCAGACAAGGACACAGTGGCTCGTCCGACAAACCACTACAGGAGGAGAGGGGCGGGTATTGTGTGGTTGCAATTCCCAGCTATTTAGCTTAGGGTTTTTTAAGTGTGCCATGATGCTCAGGAAAGAAACAATTTGTGCTCGACCTACCCACCCCTATCGCCGGATAGAGGACAGCATGCGGAAGGGGGAGAGAGGAGAGAGGATAGAGTAGGATTGTAGAGGAGAGAGAGCGTGCATAGGGGGGAGAGAGGAGAGAGAGTGTGTAGATGGAGGAGAGAGAGAGGGGAGAGAAAAATAGGTGGGCCCGTTGGACATGTAGCGCGCTCCGGAGGCCCTTCTGGTTTGCCATGGTGCCACATGAGCTGCACCCAATATTTTCTCTTCTCTCTCTCTCTCTCTCTCTCTCCTCTTCCCCATGAACGTACGCGCGTGCCCCCCTCTGCTGCTTCTTCTTCCTCTCTTCTTCTCCTTTTCCAGTCAACGCCTTGCTTGCTGCTGCTGCATTTCCTTTTGGCTACTGCCATTGCTAGCGACCACCACCCATCGCCGTCACAACATCACCACCTTGCCGACACGTCGAACCACCGGTGGGTCGCCGTTCGCAACCCGAGCCAACTGTCTTCTTCTTCTACAAACCTTTCCCTTCTGCCGTTGCTGCTGCTGCCTTTCGCTTCTAGGTTTGCCTCTGTCCTCGCTGTCCAACCACCGTAGCAGCTTCGACTGGGTGCTGAACCATCGTGGAACGCCAAAGCTATCGTGAGCCACTCCGAAGTAAGCCACTCTCTCCTCCTTCGCTCGACTGGTTCGCTGCTGCCATGTTTTAGCCCTGTTGCTGGCCGGTTGATAGCAACCTCAACTCTGCCGCATCCCTAGCTTGTGCCAGACCACCCTTGCCGCCGCGACCGTTGCCGACGAGCTCCCTGAGCCGCTACTACCACCCTGCAAACCAACTGCACCGCCTCTCTTTCTCCCTTTCGCTTCTGTTCATCCGTTGCCGAAGCTGCCCGCTTGGTCGCCAAAGCTGCTGGCCGCCGTCCAGAGTTGCCGAACCGTCCACCAGTCAGCCACGTGCCTTCTCAGCTGCTGGTTCCTCCATTCCAAGGCTTCTCGCCGCGAGGACACCCGCCCTTGGCCGAGATCCGGCCCTGTGGTGTCTCGTCTCGACGCGCTGGAGGTTCCCGGGCGTTCCCCTCATCACCACCGTCGTGTTCGTGTAGTCAGAATCACTAAACCGTGAGTTGATTTCCTAATCCCTTAGTTAGGGATTAATCTTGCTTAGGAGTAGTTTAATTAGTTTAATTCTTGATTAATACTTTGGATGATGATTATTAGTGTTTTATTATTATTGATTAAGCTTGCTTAGTGTTAATCATGGTTAGAATAAAGTAACCGTGGTTAGATTAAAGTAACTGAGGTTAGATTCAAGTAACCTAGGTTGGGTTAGTTAACTGCAGTTGGGTTGATTAACTGTAATTAGGTTAGAATAGTAACCGTGATTAGTATTAATAAATTTTTTATTTTTTTTGGAATAAACAATAATTATTTATTATTTTGGAATTATTTATTTATTTATTAAATTATTTTATAATTTCGAATTGTTGTTATTATTATTAATATTCATTTCTGAAAATTAATTATTTTGTGGGAAAATAATTAATTGTGATTATTTATGGGAAATGGTTTTAATTGAGTAATTTTGTGGGAAAATTACTATGGTTTAATTTTCTAAAGTCAATAGCACTTATATACCGCATTATTAAATGACATTGGTTTATTAAAGAATGGTTTTGTTAAATGGACTTATTTGGGTTGGGTAATTAATTATGGGATTGGAAAATAATTATAAGTATTTTGTGGGAGTAAATTATTTTATCGGAATAATTGACATGAGGCTATTTCTCATCTTCCTTGACTGTGATCAAGACAAAGTCCTCGCGCTGTTTGAAGATGTCGTGCTTCGTTGCCTACACTCCTCTAGAATTCTTTGCCCGCACCCAACGACAAGACCAACTACATCATGCCTTTGCTTCTTCACTAGGCCCTCTCGAAGGAACACAACCACTCCATCAATTCATCAATAGTCCAGGCCAACGACTCTAAATCCTTGACTCTTTAATTTCCAAAGCACTAAGCAGAAGTTGCTTCGAATCTACGCATGTGCTTCTTTGACTTGACTTTTTTTTTTTTTTTTTTTTTTTGGTAAGGTAAGTGTATATATCAATCAACCAAAGACTTGTACAGCAAGGGGGAAACACAATACCAACAGGCACTCAGCTGGACAACATGTCGCTAGAGTGGAAGGATACCGCGATCACCGAGTTAAGATATACAAGCAAGCTAGTAACAATAGGGAACCAAGAGGATCCAAATCATCCTAGAATAAGCCATAGGCGGCTCCACATCAAATTACGTAAGTTTATCCCCCAATTGTGCTGCATCCTCCTATTCCTGGGATTATCATCAACTTTTATAAAGGCAAGGGCTTTATCTTTAACCGCCTTAAAGAGATGTAGCTTCAAGGCAGGAACATAAAGGTTGTGGCCATGAAAGAGAATATTATTCCTGGTCTTCCAAATAACATAGCAAAGAGAGCCAAAGGAGAAGCGAGCTATCTCCCGGTAAAACCCCCTTCCAGACAAAAATTTAATAGCCCATAGAAGATTGCCCAACCAAGAGGAATTGCACCAAGGAAAATTACATTTGGCAGCCCAAAATTTAGCAAGAGACTTGGAGACGCAGCAGTCAAAAAATAGGTGATTAATAGAGTCAGACCTAGTATTACAAAAAGCACAAACCAAACTCGGAATTCTGCCATAAGACATGAGGAATACCTGAGTTGGGAGACGGTTCTTTGTAATAAGCTAGAGGAGAAATTGATATCTAGGGGCCAAAGCCTTATCCCAAACAAAAGGAGACCAATGTATCAAGTTATATTTACGCCGAATAGCAGCCCAAACCAAAGCCATCGAAAATTTGCCAGAGGGGTCCTCAATCCAAGTAAAAGTGTCTTGACCGAAAGAAAGCTGGGGAACCGATATTTGCCACAGAGCCAACTCTTGGAGAAATTGGAGCTTGTCCGAGGAGTATAAGTCCTTTACCTTTGCTTGTCTAGGCAGGTCTGACTGGTAGATGTAGTTGTTCGAGAATATCAAGTTAAGAGGACCGAAGTCAAGCCATGGATCAAACCAAAGCGATGTAGACTCACCATCTCCTATCTTCCACCTAAAATGGGGTTGAAATTCATCCCTTAAGGCAAGAATCTTCCGCCAAGCCCAAGAGCAATGGGATGGAGTCGAGGAAATCCAAAAATTCTTCATTTTGAGATATGTAGCATGAATCCATTTATACCATAACAATTCTTTATCAGTAAATAGCAACCAGATGTGTTTAGCCATGGCTGCTTTGTTGTTGTCCCTAATTCTTCTCAATCCAAGTCCTCCTTTTGAAGTGGGGAGGTAAACATCAACCCAAGACACCTTTGCACCTCCAGGACCCATGGTAGGGCCCTTCCATAGGAATTGTCTACAGATTTGCTCTATCTTATCCACTACTGAAGAAGGGAGCCAAAATATGGATGCCCAATAAGCTTGAATGGCATGCAACACCGACTTAATAAGTTGTAGGCGGCCCGCAAAAGAAAGGAAACGATGAGTCCAAGATTGGACTCTAATAGTGAGATGGCATACTAGAGCATTGCAATCCACTTTGTTCAGTCGAGATGTAATGATAGGCACACCCAAGTATCGAACTGGAAAGGAACTGAGAGTAAAGCCAAGAGCTTGTAATATCCGATCCCTAACTGTCTCGGAGCCACCTAAGATAAAGACCTCACTCTTACTAGTATTCGGAATCAAGCCACTCCAAGTGGAGAATAGGGTGAGCCCATCTTTGATACAAGAAATAGAGAAGAGGCTCGCTTTACTAAAGATGAATACATCATCCGCTAAAAATAGATGGGAAAGACGTGTGGCCTTACATCGCTAGTGGTACCGAAAATCCGGATGCCGAGTATGAGAGTCAATGATCCCAGTAAAAACCTCCATAACCAAAGTGAAAAGATATGGGGACATAGGGTCACCTTGTCTTATGCCTCATCCACTAGAAAAGAAACCATGAAGTTCGCCATTAATAGATATGGAAAACTTAAGGATACGAACACATACCATAATTAGCCTTGTAAGATGGTTGGGAAAACTAAACGCTTGAAGAGTTTTCTCTAAGAAGGCTCAATCAAGAGTATCATAGGCTTTCCTGAAGTCAACCTTGATGGCACATTTTGGAACATAGGGCTTATTAAGAAACCCGTTGAAAAGTTCTTGGGCAAGAAGAATATTGTCACTAATTCTTCTACCCTTCACAAATGCAGTTTGAGCCGGACTAATCAAATTGGGAAGGATCGCGGCAATTCTAGAAGAAAGTATCTTAGTTATGCACTTGTAGATCGTATTACAACAGGCAATTGGTTGAAAATCTGAGACCGACGTCGCATTGGGAACTTTAGGCACCAAGGCAATGATAGTATTGTTAATTTCCTTGAAATTTAAAAAATATAAAAGAAAACCATCGAGAATGTTATCTAGACACATTCAAATAAATTTATCATTTTCAATACACATCTGACGCCACTTTTCAAAATCTCTCTCTCGAAACAATATGCTAAACTAGACTCTCCACGCCACATCATGCCTAAAGATGATCTAATCATACCCTCACATCCTAATCACTTTCTTTCTGTCCTTAAACTAATATTTGTTAACATTTTACATTCCTTTTAATTCAGTTTTGCATTACAAATTTCCGGCTAATGAGTTTTCTATGATCGAATACTTTATTCAATGATATCTTCTCTTTTTTATTTCATTGTTCATTGAACTTTTTAATATCGTGTTCATACTCAGTATGTAAAGGGTCAAAGTAGATAATATGTAGAAGGGTAACACTTGCTTTCTATAATACTCCAACAATGCTTCGTGAGAGAACATATTTAAGAACTAGTTCATCATTTCTTCCGCCTCCAGCCCAATTTCATCCGCCAAACCACTCATGCTTGTGTAACTGCTAATCACCTATCGTGGTTCCAAAAATTAGTAAAAACAAATTTTCACGAGTTGAGAAATCTAAATCCTTGCTTACATTCAAATGTTAGGCATGATAGGTTGGCTCTTTCTGAAATTGCATTGTCCCATTTATTCTTGTGCTTTTTCCTTCTTCTTTTTTATTAAGTTCATCCTTGAGAAAGAATTTGCTGGTCTGGAAAGAGGAGCTTTAAAACCAATAGAGCATGAATAAGAATAAACTAGAGATCCTTTTGCTTGCAAGATGGGGCATGATGTCTATTAGAGAAATTAAAGGTTCATGTGCTGTTATATTAGAGTGGAAGCTTCATCCTTCCATTTATGGTCCTCTCCTTTGTAATTTATTGAATACTCGTTTACTTCTAATTACTGCAGATCTTTGACGTACTAATCATAATATAATAGTAGTTAATTCTATTTGAAAAATGCTAGCATGAGAAAAAAAAAAGATTCCTTATCCAAATTTATAGTGATTATCATAGAAAGGATGCGTAAAAAATTAAATTGTACAAAGTAATCATATAAAAAGATTGATAAATTGTACGTGGTAGTATAGAAAGGAAAAAAGAGAAAAATCAATCTTTTAGATCATTTATTCGAATGTAACCATTCTATGGATATAACTTTTAGTAAGCTAAAGCATGAAGGCAATGAGAAACTTGCTATCAGGATCCAAAAAAATATTGATACGGATCTATTTTAATGTGAGGTTCTATTTGTCTTACGAAAAATAATTGATTTAAAAAATATTTTTACAAATGACCGATAGTATTGCTTACAAAGCGATGAACTAAAAATTTTTCATCGTTTATGAAAATGTTTAGACATAAATTATTGTAAATAATGAAAACATTATTTATTACCTAATTATTTCAAGTAATGTAAGTAATCATTCTTAGGAAAATATTTTTCAAAAATATTCATTTTCCATCAAACAAATGTGCCTTAATACAAAGGACAAAGCTAAGTCCAGGGAAATATAAGTGTACGCTGTACACATATGAATGTCAAGTGAAAATATGTTATATATTAATGTCAAAGAGGAAAAGAAAAATAATAAACATCGCAGCTCAAGAGCCGGTATGTCTTCCTCCCCAATCACCATGTTATTCGTTTTGGGCTCCTCAAATAACAATCCCCCCTCAATTATTGTACAATACACTATATACAATGATAAATGAAAGTAATTTTCAATTAAGAAAATGCTAATTACAGTGGACTGGGGAGAGATCCCAGGACTAATGCACACCGGTTTATACATAAAAATTATTCGATGCCAAAAAATCATCTAAATGATCAGAAAGGAATATGGATAGTTGCGGAAACGGCGACCAAAGAAACTGTAGGTGGATTAGAATACATTTTTTCAAGCAAAATGTATTGTATTAATTATATTCAATATAATACAAGACGAAATTGACCGTAATGTGTATAACTCAATATATACATGCTAATCGACAACATTAATTGTTTGACAAAAGAAACAAAATTAATTGCAAAAAATCCCAATTACAGATTCGATTGATTCTTAAACAAATTCAGCATTAATGACTCAATGACCAAAAACTCAAATATATGGTTTCTAAGTTGGAACCTTTTTAACTTTTTAAATTATTTATATATATATACATATATTTATATGATTTCTATGTAGAAACCTTTAAATTTTTTAATTATTAGAATACTTTTACATTTTCAATCAATATGTATTTTTTAGTAATGTGAAGAAGGAGAACAGAAGAAAAATTAATTTAGTGATGATGTGGCTCAACAATAAGCTCTGCTCTCCCAACTTTCTATTATTTATAGATTTATAGATGGATACAAAGCATTTTTCCCATCACCATGACCCAGGACCTCTAAATCGAATGAGCAGAGAAGGAGAGAACGGTAAATGAAAAGTAATCTTTTCCAAGCAGCAGATCAATTCAAATATCTCTCTCTCTCTCTCTCTCTCTCTCTCTCTCTCTCAACATCGCAGTCATGCTATTCATTTTCACGATCATGAGGGCACTCCCTAGTAATTCCTTCTCATTAGATCTCTGTCGCATCCATTTCGCATCACCACCCTGTAATCAAGTCCTGGAGATTTGGGAACCCGAGGACTTGATCAACTGAAACGAATAAAGGCAAAACTTGAATGCAGTGTTGAGGACGAATCTCACCGGCAGAGCTAAAATATTTAAAGGCCAGTAATGGCTCATGTCCAGAGAGTCGTCGCAACGTTGCCTATGGATGCTGCATCTTGTTTTTCTTCTTCATCTTCTCTTTTTCATTGTGATCGAAGAGCTGAGAGGCAGTGGACGGCTTTTGGATGCATCCTACAGGCTACAAATAGCAGTAAATGGCGATTTGGTAAATTGCACCTTTATCTGGTTCTCTGTGAATAGGGCCTCATTGTTCCAGCAAGCAGCCATATAGGCCGTGGAAATGGCATTGCCCTTTACGGAAACAGTCTAAACAAACACCAACAAAATATGCAGCAATTTGAGTGGAGTCACTACCTTCAGCAATGGTTTAATGCGAGATTCTTGATGCCGTTACCAATCGCGGGACAAAGAAGAATATGCCTGGGGTACTTAGTGGCCCTGCACAGATACAATGCAATATTCACACAAGGCGTTCATGGAAACATAAAATCCAACTTTGTTTCAGGTAAAGAAGAATTCTAAACAGAATTCAAGCATTTACCTTACAGAGGCCGCTCTCTAGCTTCTTATAAAGGAGATGTCCTGACAAAAGACTCCTAAGTACAATAAAAGTTCGCACAGGACAGAGACTATCTATCCACTGAACAATGATCGCATCTGTCCACTATAACGCCCTCGGATAATTTTGGTAGAACGACTTGAGGAGAAGAGAGAACTTGCACCATCCGGAGACGTCCTATTTTTTCGAGCCCATGAAGGTTTGTTATACTCCTGCAATCAAGAATTTTCAGGACTTCCAAAAGCTTTAAATCTTCAAGACCGTCAATCTCTGTTACATCACAGTTTTTTAGTTCTAGTTCTGACAGAAATTTCAGACCAGAAAATTTTGGCTCTTGAATCTTGCAGTGTTTGACACGCAGAGTCCATAAGCTTGAGGACGAGGGAAGTTGTGAGAGGTCTAGCTCCTCCATGTAGGATAAAGTGAGTTCCCAGAGATGAGTAAGGGCACGAAAATCCCCAGGGAGATTGGTGACATTTGGAAGGGACAATTCCAAGGTCTCTAGACTCGTTAATCCCATGATCCACTCCATACTTGGGGTCTGTTCCGATGACCCCGCTTCTGGCTGCTCCTCAGCATTCAAGCATAGCTCTTTTAGACTTGTCAGATTTGTCAGATTTGTCAATTTGGGGGCTTCCATGATTCTGGATCCCCAGCGGAGAGTGACTAGACTGGAGGGCAACTCTGGGAGTGCTTGAAGTCGTTCGCATCTACGTACGTCGAGGGTTTGGAGGGAAGAGAGATGGCAAATGCCCTGAGGCAGCCGAGCCACATTGGATGACGACATGCTCAAAATTCTCAAAGAGGATAGTCCTGAAATATCACAATTATCTTCGGCATCCAAATTTGTGCAGCCAGAGAAATCTATCTCTTCCAGTTTCTTTAACTTCGCAATATCTTCAGGAAATTTTTGTAGGGGAGTGCTTTCCATCTTCAGAGTCTTCAAATTACTCAAATCCTCGACTGACTCGGGTAGTTGTGTGATTCCAGTGTCTGAAAGGTCCATTTCCTCAAGCTGCTTTAGCTTCCCGATGGAAGTTGGAAGCTCACACAACTTCTCACACTTCCTTAGAGAAAGTTTCCGAAGATTAGGAGGAAAATCAAAAGTCTCTGGAATCCAATCAATATCGGCACCATCCAGCGCAAGACTTTTGAGTTTCGTCAGGTGGCCAATTGGGGATATGTCCTTCAGCTTTTTACAGTCACGAGCACTAAGTACTTCAAGGTCATTCAAAGAATTCTTGTCGATATGAATTTCTTCGACGTCAGTTCCGTCAATCAGGAGTTCCGTCAAATCTTTCTTGCCGCACAGTTGTAGGACTGACAGCTGGACTGCCTTGCAATTTCTCAAATTCAAGGATTTCAAGCTCTCCAGATTACGGATGAAATCCCAAAGCGCAGGTGACCGAGAACAATCTTCCATGATCAATATCTCCAAATCTTTTGAAACTGAAGACCTCAACGATGCGTTTAACAGATTACATCCTTGTAGGTTCAAGACTTTCAATTCCTCCACCTTCTGCAATGCATGTGCAAAAGGAGATATCAGATGTTACTCACTCGCACCTAAAATCTTAACGGGAGATTTAAAAAGCAAATATCAGCCATACCTGCATGATTTGACTCCAGACTTGTGAACATGTGGTGACCGGACTCCTAGACAGATCGAGAATGAGTAACTTCTTCAAATCCATATTACGTAGCTCAGGAATGAAATGGCAGGCATGCCAATGGAGCCACCTCAAATTTGGAAGAAGATTCTCAGACTTTCCCTCAATGTTAGCCTCCTCCAGTGGGAGCTCGCTAAAATTTGGAAGAAGATTCTCAGATGTTCCCACAATGTTAGCCCCATCCAGTCTGAGGTACCTCAAATTCGATTTTTTGGCAAGTGCTTCACATGTAAAACAGACGGTGCCGCTCTCTTCAACCGTTAGACTGATGCCTTTGACACTTCCATTAGGCTGTCAAGTGTCGACGGTGGAAAACGGATGCGTAAGTTGGAAAACTCTAAATTCCTACTCCTTTCAATGAAATGAGACAAATCAAATTTACAAAAATCAAGTGGGTATCCATTTAGCTTTCCAAATCGTGTTTAAGAACAAATCCTTTTTTTTTCCTCCTCTACATATTAAATAGTTTATTACTAGGAAGCATGGACAATCTCGAGCCTACGTGTTGGTTTCGGCCATCCCGATTTGCACACACGTTTAGCAGGTATCGGATTTCCAACACCTAATCAACTTTCCCAGCACGCGAGTCTAGAATTTTTTCTTAAAGATATAGAAAGAGGGCGAGAGAGATGGTGGTCTGAGCAAATTTTTCATTTTCATTTTTTTTTTATCACACGGTCCACGTCCACAGCGCAGAGTCCGGGTTGGGCTGCTGCAGAGGGCGGAGCACGGGTCTCCCCGGGTGGGGCACGAGGTTGGAGGCCTGGCAGACGGGACACGTGGTTTGCGTGAGCGCCCCGATTGGATGCAGATGCAATCCCAACACAAACCATTAGATTAATACATTAATATATCGATTCTTTTCGAAAGAAAATGTAAAAGAATTCCACGGTGTCACGTTCAGCATTACAAAAACATGGACGGGTTTGAATGAATTGCCAAAAAGCCCGTGAATTGGAATCAAATTTAAAATAATATTCATTTAATATACGACGTGTCCCAATATGTCGAAATTTCTTATTTTTTTAAAATTGACGTGTCGACATGTCGTATTATGTGTCGTATGTCGGTGCTACTTAGAGATTATGTTATTTATGTAGATGGAAGAAATTTCTAAAGGCTTTTGAAAACTCACCTGACTGTCTTTTAGAATGGATTGTACATCATTGAATTTCCAGATTCTGCAGCGCTCTTGAAGAACCTTTCCCTCAACAATTTTCCTGCCAAAATCTCTTAACAGTCTGTGCATTCTTAATTCTTTATTTTCTCCATATTCCAAGAAATGCATGTCGCGAAGTTCTTGTATTTGTAAATGAGGATAGCAATCACAAGCCTTCCACATGTAAGAGGGAATCCTCTCATCCTTTCCAATAAAAAAACACGCTATGTCGAGGAATATCTCCTTTGTACCGGGAGCTAAAGAATCGTAATTGGCTTTCAAAGCAGCTTCTTCTTTTCTCTCATGTGTACTATTTTTTAAGAAATCCAGGGTACTTGTCCATATTTCTTTATTCTTCACGTTCTTTAAAAAATTTGCCCAGTGCACGATAGCCATAGGAAGCCATCCAAGAGCTTCGACGATGTGTCCGAACAAGTCTTCGAACTCGAGGATATCTTGGGGAGCATCCTCCGGAAAAGCATGCTTACGAAAGAGTTTACGAGCATGGTATATTTCCATTGGTTTAACCTCATATTCTTCAACCAGTACATTGTCGAAAGCATTTAAAACTTTTTTGTTATCTGTGGTCACAATGATTCTACTTCCTTGACCCAACCAAGAAAGGTTCCCAGCCAATACTCCAATTTGTCCATGCTCATGCACATCATCAAGCACAATAAGAACCTTCATGCCAGTAAAGAGATCTTTCAATTTCGTAATACCTCGAGGAAAACGTCTCCCTGGATCATGTGTTTCATTTAGAAGTTCAGCAATCAACAGATCAGGGGAAATCTTGACTCCTGTTGAATTTATATCTTCAAGGAACCTACGCCTATGAAACGACTTACGAATCTTGTTGAAGACAATCTTTGCAAGTGTAGTCTTTCCGACACCCGGCATACCACATATTCCGACGACACGTACATCTTTTCCACATACTTTCTTCGCTTCTCCATGGCTGTAGACAACACCAAGCTTTGTCATCATCTCCTGAACATGACGACCGATTCCAACTAGTTTGTCGGTTACATAATGGTCATCCTCATTCAACACCTCCTCGACACGTACAAGAACTTTTTTTAAGAGGGCGGCCACATCCCTGCGAAAAAACACCAGTCATGAAGCACAAGGATGACAACAGACTTACCAAATATATTAAAAAGTTGACAAAAATCAAGTGGGGAGTGAACCGATGAAAATTAAATCGAACAACGGGGGCAGGGGGAATCTTCAATTAAGATGGAGAGCGAGTTTTAATGCACATAGCAGTTTGGATATTGATATCATGCTATCTGCACAACAGAAGTTCTAGCCAAGGGGGAAAGAACAGAGCGAGGTCGACCAGGTCGGCTGGTCTCACTCGCAGTTCCGTCATGAGTTGAGTCAATTTTCAACTGGCCCTTAACGATTACTCGATAGCTTCAACCTGTTAAATTATCAATTCATTTCACAGGAATAACCTTCAAGATCTCTCTAGTATGCACCATCATCGATATGATTATATGGGACATCTTTTAGAAAAAGTTCGGTTTCTTTTTGACATCGTCGCAAATTTTATTTTTTTTCATTTTTCTAGGAAAAAAAAAAAGAAACCCGAAGCAAAAGAATTACCCCCCATTGATGTCCGCCAGCACATATCCGACTAATTCCCCGACCTGTTGAAGGACCTTCCTCCAATTCTGGATGGTATTTGCGTCGACTTTGCCCTCCTTCTCATGTGTCTCGAAGGACGTTTCAAATTTCCCAGTCACAGTGTCGGGATTAACACCATAGAAAATAGGGATAAGAGTATGCTCAACTGATTGGCTGCACTCCCACATTTGTTCCAGCTCCATGAGGCAATATTTAGCAGAAGCATAATCTTCGGAGAAAATGGCTATCGAGATCCTCGACCGTTTGATCGCATCTTTTAGCGCCTGATCAATATTTTCTCCACCACGGAGCTTTTCATCGTCTTTGAAGACCTCGATCCCTGCATTTTTCAGTATGTAATATAGAAGACCCGTGAATCCTTTGCGAGTATCTGTACCTCTAAAATTCAAGAATACTTGATAATTGTTTCCAGAGGGCGACGGTGTTGTTGAAGGTGAATCCTGTCAAATCAAGGAACTTAAAGTAAACGTAGTGTTTCAGACTAAGTCTTAATTCTTATCACGCCAAACAAAAAAACCAAAAGAGAAGAAGAGAAGAAGAGAATCAGAGTTTTATGGCTCCGATGGAGCCGAAACTAACGTAGCAAAGCTGCCCCAGAATCAGAATCGAGCAACTCATGCGTTTGGATTGTTTTTAGATCCAAAAGTTTCAAGACTTTCGTAATGTTAAACGCTGATCAGTGAATTCACAGGTAATCTTTTAGAGATTTTCTCAAAATTAAATGATACCTCAAATTTTAAGGGAAGGCAAAACAGTACTTGATGGACCCCGGGTACAACATGAAAAGAAGCTTGAAGTTTTTTATAGGATCTCGTGATTTTGAGCATACATTCGTTCAATCGTTCACGTCAAAAGAAGATTTGTAACATTCCAGACGATGTTTAGCAGCAATTTGGGGGGTTGAACTACAAGCAGAGGATCGATTCAACCAAATTCATGTCGAAGAAATAACAATACAAATCCCAAAGATGCAGAGGAAACAAACCGCTCTTTTTCTCTTCCTTCCAGCAGCCACATCTTCAGAAGCCATAATTCAGGAGAATTATCAGAAACGCCTCTGACCAAATCTCTCTCTCTCTCTCTCTCTCTCTCGCGTTCTCTTGCAGAGGGCACCGGAGGCCTATAGACTTCATTAGACAACACAATAGATTGCATTTTACCCACGACCAAGACCATTGACTTTTGGGTCCCCGCTGCGCGTAGGGCAACGTGATGGAAAATGGGCGTGCAGTCCCGGTCCCCCGTAATTTAACATTATACGAAGTCATGACAAAAGGTCGAGAAAGAAAAAATTGAGTCGAAAGGGCCTTTTCTGTGGTTGGAATCGATGAAGCGGATGCAATGGACCGATTGGCAGTCCTCTCAAGTCAGTTCCATTCAATCGGATCGATAAAGACAATGCAATGAACAGATTGGTAGTCCTTTCAAAGTCCTGGTTTTACGTTTTATTTTAACTTTCTCACCTTGGCAAACGCCGATAAATTCCGTGCAGGTCTAAAAGGACGACTTCTCGAGCCTAGAGCTATACCTGGTCAGCGTCCTCCAGCTGGAGCCCAAAGTTTAATTTGCGCTGTTCGAGTCGGAGTCCTAATTCGAGTAGATTTTTTAATTATAAAAGTCGTTAGAACTCAGATATCTTACTAATATTTCAAACCACGGAATATCCAGCTTTTAAAAAATATCGTGTGCACATGTGTGCTCGTATTATATAAAGTTAATATAACAAAAAAAATTAATTAATATATTTTTTTTTATAAATTTAACTAGATTAATTTTTTTTTTTACTATCAAAAACTCTAAATTAACACATATTTAATAATTTTATCTCAAATTGATACACTTATAACAAATTTACGATAAATTTACTCTATATTAGTTTCCGTTAAATTTCACTATGACAATTAACTAGTTACCATGACATTTGACTAGTGCTCTTAATTTATTATAGTTATATCAGTTTTGTAATTTTTCTGTGAGTATTTTTAATTTAACGAATGGTATATTTGTCATAAATGTATTAGTTTTAGGATTTTTTACTGTCAAAAAATTAACTTAGAGTAAAATTTTCACAAGTGTATCAAATTGAGATTTTTATGGTCATTTAGGGTAAATTTATCATAAGTATGTCATTTTAAATTTTTTCTTATTAAAAAATTAATTTAAAATAAATTTATTATATTTATATCAGTTTGGAAATTTTTATGATATTAAGCCATGACACGACGAAGGCCCGCCTACAGAAATTTTGATAACGCTACCTCCTTTCTTTGTTTAATGTGGGGTGAATTCCAAAAAAAAACCCAAACTTTAGATTCAATCCTAAATATACCCCGAACTTTTTTTTGTCTCAAGAAAAATCCCAAACTTTAGGTTCGATCCCAAATCTGTCCCGAACTTTTCTTTATCTCGAAAAAAGCCTCAAATTTTAGGTTTAGTTCCAAATGTCTTTGAAGCTTTTTTTTGTCTTAAAAACCCAAAACTCTTGGCCATTCCCAAATTTATCCCGATTTTTTTTTTTTGTCAAAAGAAAATCATCAAATTTTACTCTAATCCTAAATTTGCCCTCGTTAGCCTCTCGTCCAAAAGCCGTATTAGTAATCCCTAATTTTTTTATGTCCTAAAATGGTTTTCTTTTGAAAATAATTTTCTCGACATCTTGCATGTGTATTTATTATCTATGGAAATGCCATGTTAAGTTGGGAGCCTGGACCATGGGGTATATTTGAGAACGGATAAAAAATGGATGATTTTTTAGTACAAACGGAGGGTAAACCCCCAAATTAGTATACTCGTTAATTGCGACGTGTTATTTAATTTAGCAATTTGACAAAGAAAATTTAACGAAAACTAATAAATGGTAAATTGTTTTGGTGGTCAAAAATTAATTTTGGGTAAATTTGTCATATGTGTACCAATTTGGGATTTTTCATGATATTGACTCTCTTTTTTAAACAAAACAAAATTCGGGGTAAATTTAAGAATAAAATTAAAGTTTAGGATTTTTTCTGAGACAAAAGAAAAGTTCGGGACAGATTTAGGATTGAATATAAAGTTTGGGATTTTTCTTGAGACAAAAAAAAGCTCGGGGTATATTTGAGATTAGACCTAAAGTTTAGGGTTTTTTTTTGAATTGACCCTTTAATGTGCCATGAGAGAGTCCCACTTGCACTGTAAAGAACGAAGCACTCTCACTCTCTCCTTTCATATGCAGTATGAGACGAGAGAGAGCGAGAGCGAGAGCGTAGTCATGGTAGAAACCATGGAAGCTCCCCGGGGGCAAAACCCTAAAGCGCCTCTCCTCAAGTACAATTGCGCCATGCTTTCCCTCGCCACAACCTAGTGAGGCTTGAGCTTTCCCAAGGTCAACAAGTTTAAGTCTTGCCAGATCGACTAGGCTTGAGCCTTGCCGGACGTTAGCAAGGTCTCGACCTCACCAAATCAATGAACTCGAGCCTCCCCAATGCTAGACCTCGGCGAGCTCGAGCTTCGCTAGCCTCCATTCGAACCACGAATCATACGAACTTGCTAATAACTATTCAAAAGAACAAAACTCCTTAGACAATCTTTTCCTTCCATAGTTTGCGGACATGCTTCAAGATTGATAGAATTTTGGGTAAAAAACATTAAAAATAAGGATAAGGATTTGAGTCTAATTGATGCAGGTTTTGAAATTGTAAGGAGCAAAGTGAAAATTAATAAACATTGACGATCCAATTGGATGGGGGCAAAGGCTCCGCTTGATAACATTTTTGTTTTTTTATTCCTCAAAGTAGAAAAAGAACATAAATCCATTTAATAACATCAATTAATTTTTCTATTTCTCAAAATAGAGAAATAGTCAAGGAATAAATTTGGAACAAAAATAAAAGGCAGAAAAAAAGTTACTTATTGTTCCTCAAAACAATTTTTGGAACAAATCATTTTCTTTTTTTCTTTCCTTCTTCTTTCTCTTCTAATTGATCATCGTTGCTCGCCTACGCTGCTTGCCGGCCGCCACCAATCGCCACCCACTACTACTGCGCGCCCACCTCCCTTCGGCAAAAAAAAAATCTAAAAATATTATTAAAAGTTTAAAAGAAATTCCGTGTCATAAAAAAATTTATGAGTCGTATTAAATGCATTCTTCTTTTTCTATTTCGGGAATAGAAATTTTGTACGATTATCAAATGTATTCTTTTACTCGAAAATTGTTCCAAGTAATAGAAATTGAAAAAAACTAAGGAAAATTCCAAATAATTGCCTAAAATACCATCATTTTCTCAAATAAGGGTTTGAAGTGTTTTCATTTTTTAAAATAAGGATTTAAAGTGGATCTTGTTTTAAATGAAGGTTTAAAATAACTATATTAGTTTCAAAGAAGAGCTCAACTCATTATTAGATAAGGGCAATTTCGTCTTTTAAATTTTTTCCTTCTTTTTGTTTTTTCTTTCCATTAAAAACAAACTAAAAAAATTTAAATTATAAAGAAAAAGAACAGAGACTAGAGATTGGGTCGCCAACGCCTAGACGAGGGCTGTTGACCCTTGCCCAAATCAAGGAGAGGGTTGGCGACCCTTATCCTGACCTGGGCAAATGTCACCGGCCCTTGCACTAGCGCCAACAGCTCTCACCCAGTGCACACAAATCCGGAGAGGTGATAATGTACGACGACTAAACCAGCTTCGAGGATGGCACTTTCTATTAGTGTGTTCTCCCTCTAAATCTTAGCTCTTTGTATATGGCATGCGTTTCTTCCCCGAAAAGAACGTCGATGGAAGGTACAAAAAGGGAGTAGCGGCTGAGGAAAGTTGAAACAGTGAGACGCTTATGGTCAGTAATGGAGGGGCCAGTAGCCACTGTCGAATTTGAGGTATTTTTGACTGAAGATAATCAAAGAGGGAGCAAATCTTTCGATGCCTCTCCACCCCCTTCGCTGCTGAAGAGTCCGCTGTCCATCGAGGAAGTGGCCAAGATGACCACGGAGTCTAATCGCCGTTTTCTTCTTCTCATTCTTCGAACGTTGTTTTTCTTTTTCTCCACCATGGGACTTAAAGCCAACACAACGGGTGCGTTTGGTTCAAAGTTTGCGAAGGTAATGCAAAATCTTTGAAAGTTCAAATCTACTTGGGGAAATGCAATTATGTTTGATAAAATTTCTTTACAAATACGCTTTAAGTTAAACGTGCGTTTGGTAAAAAAAAATTTCACAGTGGACTTTGATGGATATTATTTGTGTGTGTGTATATATATATCTTTTTCTTTTTTTTGGAAAATTGGACTAAACCCTTCGCTGATCCGGCGAAGGGCTACGGCCGCCAGTGAGCCAGATCTGGCGTCAACGGCCGTCGGCTGAGGTACGGCGAGGGTCACGCGGCCCCAACCAAGGGCCACCGGAGGTCAAACAACCACCGACAAGGGTCGTGCAGCCCCAGCCGAGGGTCACACGACCCAACCACCACGCGACCCAGGTGATCGCCACCTGGGTCTCGCGGCTGCAGGTGGTCCTCGCCTGGGTCGCCTAGGTCGCCCAAGGTCAGGCGACCTCAGCTGATGGCCGCCGGTGCCAGATCTGGCTCACGCAGCGATCGTAGCCCTTTGCCGGTTTGGCGAAGGCTTGCCTCATTTTTCAATTAAAAAAAAATCATGGGCAAAATCAGAAATATGAAGAATTAGTGAGGGTAGTTTTGGAAAGGAAAAATAATTTCGGCGTTAGCGCGAATGCTTTGAAAGCTCAAAACTAGTCCATTTTAGGCTTTTTGAACTTCGATTTTGAAGGCGCCATTTGAAAGTTGAAAGCCCAACTTCAAAATTGAACCAAACGGTTCGATATTTCCCCAATAGCTGCGCCGAAATAGGCTTTCGGGTGGCGCCAACCAAACGCACCCAACATTGGCTTCATCATTGTCGCTGTCAACGTCGGAGAGCCCCCGAACGTGGAGGAGGTGCAGATTTTCCTTTCGAAGGGGCGCGCTCGTTGTGCGCTCTGGCGAGGGTCGCCAGCCCTCGCCCAAGTGCTGGAGACCTCGTCAGTCTACGTTGTTGCCCCATCATCGATGAGGCGGCGGCCAGTCCTCCCGCCTTTATTTTTTTTAAGCTTCTTTTATTTTCAATTTAATTTAAATTTAAATTTAAATTATAATGGTATCAAGAAGGTCCCTTGCTGGCGCATGTTTGCGCCTAATGATGATTGTATGTGTGTTAGTTTATTGAATTAATTAATTAAATTAATTCATTTAGGGGACATTACATGAAAACGCATTGGGCTTGTGGATAATTTTCAAGCAATGATTTTTTTTATTGATTAAATTAATCTCTATGTGTCACCAATAAGTCATACCAACAACGCGGGTTAGGAATAGTTATAATGAAGTGCGACTCCCAGGATTATTCATTTATGTTTTCACTATTAATTCAAATTTTTAGTAAATCAAGTAACATCTTTTGGGTAATCAATGATTTTTTAAAGTTGAGAAATAATAAAGAAAATTCAAAATGTCCCTACAAGTAAAAAAAAAGTTCCTTCACTATTTGAAAAACACGTTAGCCATCGGATCCTATTTTTTGACTTTTCTTGGACCCAATCAACAAGCGGAGTTGAATTTTTTAGAAAATCGGGGGCGCGTGGGTGTGTTGCTCCCATTGTACGCGCGTGCGCAACGGGTAGCGAGTGAAGAGAGAGAGAGATGTCAGGTCACGAGGGCTATTATGAAAAAGTGGCACTGGGTGGACAGACACGATGGGACTCGGATGAAAAGAAGAAAAAGAGAGTGGCCCACAATAATTAAATAATTAATTAATTAATTACATCGGACGACATGTATTCGATCAAGAATGTGATCCCCGCCATGATAAAGTTGGAGAACAAAAATAAATTTTAAACATCCACAAAAATTAGTAAAGTTACCTCATGAAAATTCAGGGAATCGGTGAATCTTTTTTAATTATCTGGGTGGATATCATTGTTTAAATTTCATAGAATGACATTGGGAATAAATTATTGTCAACCACAATCTTATTAAATAACCTGGCTAATCTCACGAATCATGGAGCATAAAATTAGAAAATCCAAATGCAGTGTGTATTTAATTCACGCCTGATGTTTCATTTCTTGACTACTAATACATGGTTTTCTACATTTAAAAAGTAAAATGGTTTTTTCATAGTCATGGTGTCTACAAATCGAGCCACATATACTTATAGATGGATCATTTCTTTATGGAATTGTAAAAGTCTTCAAGCAACAGTTTCTTATCTGATTTAATGAATTCATTTGACGTCTAGCGTGAGTTAGGAACTAGCTTTTAGGAAGAATTATACTTATCCCCAGCGATTTTTTTGTGTGGATTTCCTAACTTTCCATGCAATCGTGCTGGTTAATTTTCTAATGTAAGCTTATGCAAAGCCCTTTGAGTAATATTGCAAAAGATTTCCCATCACAATGAAAAATTTCGGAAACAAGCCACATGATAATTGTCGTGCAAGCAAAGCTTCCTAGAGGAGCGTAGACGACAAAACATGACATCTTCATAGAGCGCGAGCACTTCATCGTGATCATGGTCAAGGAAGAGGAGAAATATCTTCATGCCACCTTCCCAAAACTATGAGAGAGGGTGGAGGAAGATAAGATAATTGAGAGGAGGTATGGTATTTAAACTGTTCAAGTGTATTAACGCAGCCAGCAGGGTGAATTTCTCCACAGCGTCGTGCCTATATCGATGGCCATGAATAAATAAGATTCGTGGAGAAGAAAAGAAGAAGAAAATTTGTCGAAAAAGTCGTAAATCTATCATATGATAGGTAATTTAGTCTAAATCTTTTAATTGTATCATTTTTTTCATTAAAACATTTCATTCAATACCTGTTGACACATGATTTTTAATCGACGCGTTAATAAAAATAAAAAAATCGAAATTATGATTTTCGATCGCAATAAGATCTATTTTTCGAGTAAAAGTGCTAATTTTTTTTCCTTTTGTTTAAAATGCCATTATAAGTGATTTTCAATTCATTTTCAATAAAAATCTAAAAAGTCAAATAATTAACTTTTGGATTGACTTTTTGATTAGCCCTTTGACCAAAAGTCAATTGAGGGTCAAAAATTGACTTTTTGCACGAAAAGGTCCTAATTTCGTTTTGACCAACTTAATTTTGAAAAATTTTAGGGACTTGATCATAAAATCGACCCTTTAATTAAAAGTCAACTAGGGGTTTCATATTTTTTATATATCTAAATATAAATTATGATTAGTAAATAGTGGCGATAAATGGTAATTATTAAATGTGATAATTTACTTTAATTGTTCAATTAATAATATAGGTGAAACCTAAAAAGACCATAAAATTGACCTTGGAATTGATAGAGTAGGTTTAAAGTTTTAGGATATGTTAGGTAGGTTCCATATTCCAGAAAATAAGAAACTTATTCTAACAAGTAGATTCCAGATAAAACTTGTACGGAACTTGGAACCGCATACCTTTAGTTCAAACCCACTTATAGGAACAGTCATACTTGTGATATTGAAGGGGATTTTTAGCACGATTTGGTGATTTTGTGATTTTTTATTGAGTGTTTTATTCTCTTGGTCTGTTTTTGTATAGCATTGTTTCTTTATTTCTTAAGATCGTCCCCAGGCCGAGATTGAAGGGCATGAACATGATGAACATAGCTATCTATCCTGAGGCCCCATCAAAGGAGGTCCTGCTGTGCATCTTGATGAAGAAAGCACTAGACGCCTTGCTAAGATGGAATAATGCATGTGCATGTTATAAGGTTACCAATTGCAATTGAAAGGTGTTCATAAGTTCTCACTATTTACTAAGGTGAACACTAACAGCTCGAATACGTAGTTTTCTCACCAACACAATGACGCGGGACGAAAATTAAAATGTTGAGAATGGGAGAACACATGGGAGCCATGTCGCAATAAGTAGCTGGATTCCTTGCCTACTGTAGTTGATTTTTGGGTTTAATACAGAACTAGCTTTTCTAGGACGAACAGCAATAAAAACAAATTTGCAGAAGTTGTGACCAAGTCCTTCTTGTTTTGTGTTTTTTTTCTTTTTTATTTCTCATCTGGGGAAACGAGGATCGACACCATGCAGGTCTAAACAGACGACCTCTCGAGTCTAGACCTGAGCTTGGTCAGTGTCCTTTAGCTAGAGAGAAAATATAGTGTACGCAAGTGTGTCACATCATATTAGGCCCATCTTTAGAAATTTTGAAAACGCCTCAACATGTCTGCCCCCTCTCTCCGTTCAATGTGCCGTGAGAGGGTCCCATCTGCACTGCAAAGAACGAAGAACTCTCTCTCTCTCTCTCTCTCTCTCTCTCTCTTCTCAGAGAAAATATTGTGGACACAAGTTGCCACGTGTCGCAACACGTGAAGGGGAGGCAAAGGACAAGGCGGAGTCGTGAAGGGGCTTTCAACGCCCGATGACTTGCAAGGAGTTGGATAGCGATTCCCTCTTTGAGTACTTATTACGCAGTCTAATAGGGAGCATAGTCTAGGTTAGACAACATAGGAAAATACTCTAAAAAAAATCCTAAATATTTCTAACGATCTAAAATTAAAATACTTCTTCTCAAGTATATTTAATAAGTGCCTTGGGAGTACTTGGGAGAGACCTGTACCGTGGGTTGAAAAAGAGAGTAATGGAGAAGCTTAAGAAATCCATAAAAAGTTGAGAGAGAGAGAGAGATATTACGGTATATATACAAATTTTATGATTTGTACACAAACTCCTAAAGTTTGTATTTGAAATTTATTTTGTCACGTTGCCATCTACATTGTACTTTCACAGCCAAGATCAGTTGTTTTTTTTTTGGGGGGTGGAAATCATGGATGCAATTATATTTTCAGGCAAACCGTTAATCATATGAACGTGCAAATAACTATTCAAAAGAACAAAAAAACTCCCGTGACAATCTTTCCCTTCCTTTGTTTGCGGACATACTCCAGGATTGATAGAATTTTGGCTAAAGATTCGAAAAAATATTAAGATATGATTAAAAATTGTCAATATTAATATTAGTTGCGTCATATAAGATAGCTATTGTCAACGTTAATAATTTTTTGTCAAAATTGATCAATGGAATTTAATTGATAAATCGTAATAAAATTTTAAATTCAATTAATAAAATTCAAAAATTCAAAATTAAATTGATAAAAATATATTAAATTTATAATTTTTGGACAATTTTCTCTAAACACAGCGGACTCTATCGTGCATGCTTAAATAATGCTGCGTTCTTTTGCGACCAAGAAAAGGATAATGCTGCGTCCTTGCCATCCAACGGTCCAGGACTCTTCATGCCGGTTGAACCGGTACGATGCAAATTATTGCGCGCGTAATTTCCGCAGCAGTATTGAGGAGGCGCGTGGAAAAGGACCTCTGCAGGCTGAGTTTTTAAGAAAATCGCGCGCGTGGGTGTGTTGCTCCCGTTGGATGCGCGCGCACATGGGTCGCGAGAGGAAAGAGAGAGAGATGTCAGGTCACAAGGACAATAATGAAAAAGAGAGAGTGACAGTGGGTGACCGACACGATGGGACTCGGATAAAAAGAAGAAAAAGAGAGTGGCCCACAACGATTACATAAATAAAGAATTAATTAAATAAGAAAAAATGTATTCGATCAAGAATGTGATCCACATCATTATAATTTTTTTTTCAAATACATCATGATAACTTCATCTTTTTGTTCTCCAACTTCGTTCTCCAGCACCATAATGAAGTTGGAGAACAAAAAGAAAATTCAAATTTCATTGACAGTAGAAAAGTTTCCCCATGAAAATAAAATTCAGATAATCAATGACTTTGTTTAATTATTTACGTAGGTATTACTGTTTAAAGTTCACATAATAGCATTGAAATTAAATTACTGTCCATCCCAATCTCATTAAATAGTGCGGCTGACCTCATAAATCATATAACAAAAAATTCGAAAATCCGATGAAATGATCTAATAATTGTTAAATATGATGGTGCAAATAATCAAATACGCAGTATGCATCTAATTCATGCCCAAAGTTTTGTCCATTGACTACTAACTCTCGACACCTCCTGAATTTTAGCTAGATAATGCAAGTTTTCATTTTTTTTAAATGTACCACAGTTAATAAAATATAAATATAAAGAATGCCTAGTTCGTCCATTTTCCATTTTGCATGAGTCTACTTCATCGGACCTTAGCCCACAAGGTTAGCCCATAAACCCTAGTCTAAGCCCATTATCCAAAATCCATCACTCATACCTACCGATGAAAACACCAAGGACCCGGACACTAGAAGTGTCAAAATGGGTTATTTATGGATTACTTACATTTTGAAGAGACTAGCTAAATGAGTTTAAAAATTGCAAACTTAAATTAGATAGATCTTAAATGGGTTGGAATTAAAGCCCATTTCCAACCCAAGCCATACGATCTCTCTTTACTTCTTTAACTTTATAAAATTATTTTTTACATTTCTTTTTTCTTTCCTTTTTTTTCTGTTTTTCTTCTTCCTCCTTCTTTAGCTGGTGACGGCCGGTGATCGGCCAGGCAAGGCTCGGGCTAGGCAAGGCTCAAGCTCTCCGGTCTCATGCGAGCTCGAGGTCACCGACGATGAGCAAGACTCGAGCTCGCCTATGACTGATTGTTGGCCATTGTCATAGTCCGTGGCCAACTAGAGAAGAAGAAAAAAAAAAAAAAAATATTAAAAAAAATGATATTTTTAAAAATAAAAAATAATTAAAATTTGATATTCAATTTTAAAAATAAAAATTAAAAAGAGTGAATAGGGAAAATTTAATCATATTTTTCATACCAAATGGAAAAAACAATTTTCAAATTTCAAGCAAACAAAAAAATTGTAGTTTTTGTTAAAAAAAAAACATCTTGAAAAATATTTTAGAAACAAATGAAGTTTTTTTTTAAAAAAAGGTATAAAAATTATCTGTTAGATTTGTATTACATGAAAATATTTTAGTAATACCATTTTTTTAAATGATAAGAAATAAGCTTTCTTAGATTTAGTTAAATAGATTGGAATTGAGTCGGGTCGGATATGGATAAAAAATTTTGTACTATAATAAATGGATCATAAATTGGTTAAATGGCTCAATTTGCCGACCCAAACTCGATCCGACCTATACATTTTACAAGTCCACTGGATCCTAATGATGTATAGCTAATTCAAAGAGCATGCCGGTAGAACTTCGGATCCTTTTCAAGTTGAACAATGGACTATATGAATTTTGCTGACAAATCGAGTACCCAGTAGGACGGAATGATTTAACCGCACCTTCGACACGCAAAAGGCACGGCAAAGTCCCTTTAGGACACTCCATAAGGACGAGGATGAGGTGGGCATTACAGGCTGTGCAATCTAATAAATTTACTCATTCTGTGAAGCTCCCCATTAGGACATTACACAGAGTATGCCATCTTTTCTGAGCTGAAACAAAGCATTTCCTTCCCTTGTCGACGGTAGAGAAACGCAACGGAAAAAGACTGAACTAAGGGGGTCCGGTACCTCAGAGAATAGCTTATCATGTAACTCGAACGGAGGATTCCACTAAGAATTGGAGACATGAAGATGCTCACGCGTTCAGGAAGAACAAGATGAACTGAAGAAGAGGAGGAAGAGGGAGGAAGAGGGAGGAAGAAGATGAACATAGAAACAAAGAAAGAAGATGAAAAAGAGAAAAGGCTCTGGACTAAGATGCCCTAATTATGGTTTGGAAAGTGGTATGTGAGATACACATGATTGTCAGAACTTTATTTGAGATAAAGTCGATTCTAAGCTTCTTTTTTTTTTATAGAAAATGAACTGATTTTAGGCCTTTATGCAAAAGAAAAATGCTCGGGTGTTCTTTCATCCAAAAAGATGAGACAAATAAATATTTAATTGGCATATAATCAAATTAGCAACATTGATAAAGCTAACTAAGATTTTAGGCTATTAACTTTTAGGGTTAATATCGAGAAAAATCCCAAACTAATATATATGTGACAAATTTATCCCAAATTAATATTTAACCACAAAAAACCCTAAGCTGGTACACTTATGATATTTTTATCTTCCGTTATTTTCCGTTAAATTTTATTGTCAAATCATTGAGTTAGATGATACATAACATTTACTAGTTTACCAATTTAGGATTTTACTCTCCATTTATTACAGTTGTACTAGTTTTTTGATTTTTTATAGTTTTAATACAATTTAATGGAGATTATATTTACCATAAATATATCGGTTTGGGGATTTTGGCGGGTCAAAAAATTAGTTTAGAGGTAAATTTGTCATAAATGTATCAGTTTGCATTTGGGGTAAATTTGTCACAGGTGTATTAATTTGGAGTTTTTCGTAGTTAAAAAATTAATTTACGGTAAATTATCACAAGTATACCAATTTAGGGTTTTTGGCGATATTAACCCTAACTTTTATGATAGGTGATATTGCCTCCCCAAGAAATATTAAATAAATGAGTGTGTTTGGACTCAATAAAGGAAAGGTAAATAAATTTCGATGAATTTTGGATAAGTACTTACCCCACCATTTAGGCCACGACTCCTGGATACTACAAGGATAAATCTGAAAATAGAAGACATGATCATGGATAAAACACTTTAATAATCTATTTGTAAGAATTACTGTGGCCCACATGACATTATTTATTAATGGGTTAATAATTATTAAGATGCTATAAAATAAATATTAGCTACGAGAAGTTACAACTCTAATAAAATAAAAATGGTACAGTCCTCAAAGGGAACTTATTGCTCTTCCGACGAGGTGCGACTCTTGTGCAAATTAAAATGCGCTTTGATGGAAGGCACCCATTGATATAATGTATAAACAAGAGTCTGGTCCTCTCTCCACTTACAATAAAAAAACAAAAACAAAAAGTAAACGTAAGGTGTATTCTTTCCTCCATCGATAAAATACGTTGAAGAAAAAGTGGGTTGAGAGAGAGAGAAATCGGATTTCTTCATTTGAATCGAATTTTTCGAATTTTCTGCAATAATTATCTCCAATGATATCACTATGAATAAATGTATGTCTTCATCTATTTTACTGTGAAAATCATGAAGATAAAAAATCAATGGTTTCCGAATTTCCGTATTGAAGAATTATATTATTCCTAACAATTGGTATTAGAGCATGATTTAAGATCTCATGATTTTTCCGTTTATTGAAATATTATTATTTATGGAAGAAGATTCACCGAACGATTCTTTTTCTTGTTATTTGATGTTGTTGAAATGTTTTCGGAGGGTTTTCTTTAAGAAGAAATCCGAATGGTAGAAGATTTTATGGAGAAAAGAGCGAAAAAAAGAAGAAGAGAAGAAAACGCCGAACAAGCGCGAAGAGGATAAGGCATGTGTAACCCATGTACCCATGCTTACGCTGGAGGCTGGTGTGTGGTGTCCACGGGCTTGCTACCCTGGCAGCTTTTACGATTTTGCCCCTAGGTCTCTTATTTACAATTATACACTTTCATGCGCTGGTTAATTACGGTTCTATCCTCCTTATGGTTATTTACATTTTTGCCCTTGTTTATTGGATAATTACGATTCTGCCCTTGCTGATTATTTACCATTTTCCCCCTGTATGTTATATTTACGGTTCTGCACCTATGGAATTATGATTTTATAGTTTTGCCCTCATGCATTAATTTACGATTTTTCCCTTGGTTGCAATTTGGTGAATGTTTGTGCTTTATAATATTGAATTTTTTTTTATATTATGAATGGTTTGTTAGTCATAAAAGTGGTCAAACCTTAAGGTCTTTTGAATTTTTGATATTATAAGATATTTTATTCAATTACCCATGATTAATTGATGCTATGATTGAAATTGATATGTTACATATCCTTATTGACGCCATGGGTATATTGAAGTTCATTTATTATAAGAACTTAGGGATTAACCCAAAGGTTAATCATTTTCTTATAATTCATGAACATAATAGTTGGTAATTAATATGTCTTGTTAAATTTGTTTGAATATCCAAAGATATCAAATAAATTTCAATGAAATATATTTATAATTACCAAATAAAAGTTATTAGCATCATTATAGTTTATGTATGTTTGTATATCATAGGATTGCCCAAATGAGAACTATGATGCACATGTATTGTTTAGTTTAAATATGATTATGTGATATTCTCAAAGCATTAATGTATGAGTTTATTTTTGCATATTTGTAGTATCTGTACCTGTTTTACTTCATTCGCACACTTCATCTGTTCCCTTATTCAATGGAATGAATTTCTCTGATTGGAATGAACAAGTTTAGTTTCACTTAGGTGTCCTGGATCTTGATTTAACACTTCAAATTGAGACACTAGCTGCTATTACTGATGGGAATAGTGATGATGAAAAATCTTTCCATAAAGCTTGGGAAAGATTAAATAGACTAAGCTTAATGTTTATGCGAATGATAGTTGCAAACAACTTAAAAGCTACTCTTTCCAAAACCGACAATGATAAGGAATTTATGAAATTTGTGGAAAAGCGTTTTTAAACTGTTGATAAGTCACTTGCCGGTATATTGATGAGCATATTGACCACCATGAACTATGATGGTTCACGTACCATACATGAGCATATACTTGAGATGACGAATTTAGCAGCAAAGTTAAGGACTTTGGAAATGAACATGGATGGATACTTTTTAGTATAGTTCATACTTAACTCCTTGCCTCATTGGGTCATTTCAAATTAATTACAACACTATAAAGGATAAGTGGAATGTAAATGAATTGGCCAGTATACTTGTTCAAGAAAAAAGAGAGGATAAAGAACCAAAAGGCTCATTCCGTTCATCTCTTAAATCATTAAAAAGCTGAAAAGAATTTCAAAAGGAAAAGTGAAAGGAGCAAGAAAAAATGATTACACATTCTGAATGATTCTTTAAAGGCTTCTCAAATCTATAAGAAGGAACACAATCTTATTAAGCGTTACTTTTGTAACAAAATTGGACACTTGAAGAAAGATTGTCTGAAACGTAAAGCTTAGTTCGAAAATAAAGGTAAGCCTTGTACTTTAGTATGTTTTGAATCAAACTTTACTTAAGTTTCTCATTATACTTGGTGGATTGATTTTGGTGCCACCACTCATGTGTCATATATGATGCAGTGATTTCTTATGATCCAAACCATAAAGCTAAATGAAAGCTATGTGATCATGGGGAATAGAAACAAAGCTTGAGTTGAAGGATTGGCACTTATTGTTTGGTCTTATATACTGGGCATTACTTGGATTTGTTTTAAACCCTTTATACACCTACATTCCCTCAATTTAGTTTCTTTGCCAAAACTAGATGTAGTGGGATTTTCTTGTAAGTTTGATTCTAGATCTTTCAATTTATTTAAGAATAATAATGTTGTTGGAACTGACACTTTATGTGATGGTCTCTATAAGTTTAGACTTGATACTACTTTTGTTGAAACGTTAATGACATTGCATCATAATGTTGGCACTAAACGAGGTTTAGTGGATGAGAATTCCGCTTACTTGTGGTATAAACGTTTGGGTCATATATTCAAGGAAAGAATGCAAAGATTAGTGAAGATTGAAATTCTTTTAAATTTGGTTTCACTGACCTTGGAGTGTGTATTGATTGTATTAAAGGTAAACAAACAAAACACACTAAGAAAGGTGCCACAAGAAGAACAAAGCTTCTTGAAATTATACGCACTGATATATGTGGTCCTTTTGGTAGAGAAAGCTATTTCGTCACATTTATTGATGATTTTTCACGTTATGGTTACAATTATATATTGCATGATAAGTCTCAATCAGTGAATGCACTTGAGGTGTATATTAAAGAGGTTGAGAGGCAATTAAATAAAAAGGTGAAAATAATAAGGTCGGATAGATGTGGTAAATGTTATGGAAAGTATGATGAATCGGGATAATGTCCGGGTCCATTTGCTAAATTCCTTAAAAGATATGGCATTTGTGCTCAATACATAATACAAAGTACACCACACCAAAATGATGTAGTAGAAAGACGTAATCGTACTTTAATTATAATGGTTAAGAGTATGATGAGTCATTTATCTTTACCCTTATCTTTGTAGATGTATACTTTAAAGACTTCTATGTATTAATTAAATAGGGTTCCTAGTAAGGCAATTCTAAAGACTCCCATTGAATTGTGAATGGGAAGGAAACTTAGTTTACGACACATACATGTTTGGGGTTGTCTACCAAAAGTAAGAATTTACAATCCACATGAAAAAATTGGATTCACCTACAATCAGTGGTTATTTCATTAGTTATGTAGAGAAATCCAAAGGGCATAAATTTAACTATCCTAATCATAGTACAAAAATTGTTGAATATGGAAATACTAGGTTCATTGAAAATGGTGACATTAGTGGGAGTGAAAGAGTGCGTGACTTTTGCATTCATGAAGTAAGGGGTAGAAATTCCTATACCCAAAACTTCTAAAGTTTTTATTCCTGATATTATAGTTCAATCCAATAATAATCAAGAACAACAGATTAATGATCAAACACTGCATAATAAAGATGTCAATATTGAACTTACAGTAGTTGAGCCACAAGAAATAGCATTAAGAAAATCTCAAAGAGAAACGAAGTCAGTTATTTTTTATGATTATATGGTTTATCTACAAGAGTCAGAAATTGACTTAGGAATTGGAAATGATCAAGGTTCATTTTTCCAAGCCATGAAATGTGAATATTCTAATGAATAGTTTAATGCCATGGAAGAAGAGTTAATATCTTGTTGAATTGCCTAAAGGATGTAAGAAAGTCGGGTGTAAATTGATCTTTAAAGCTAAGCATGACTCAAAAGGCAATATCGAATGGCATAAGGCTAGACTTGTTGCTAAAGATTTTACTCAAAAAGAAGGCATTAACTATAAATAGACATTTTCACCAATATTAAGAAAAGACTCAGTTAGAATCATTATAGCTTTGGTGGGTCATTATGATTTAGAGTTACACCAAATGAATGTAAAACCGCATTTCTTAATGAAAATTTAGAGGAAGAGATTTACATGGACCAACCCGAGGGTTTTTCAGTTAAAGGAAAGGAACACATGGTGTGTAAATTAAAGAAGTCAATATATGGACTTAAACAAGTTTCTCAACAATAGTATTTTAAGTTTAATAATACCATAACTTTATTTGGATTTAAGGAAAACACTGTTGATCGGTGTATATATAAATGTTAGTGGGAGCAAGTTTTTTTTTAGTTTTGTATGTTGATGATATTTTGCTTGCTACTAATGATATTGGTTTGTTACATGAAACCAAGATGTTTCCCTCTAAGAATTTTTGAAATGAAGAATATGGGAGGGGCAACATATGTAATAAGAATAGAAATATTCCGTGATAGATCACAAGAATTGTTATAGTTATCTTAGAAAGCCTACATTGAGAAAATTTTACATAGATTCAATATGGATAAATCAACAGGAATAGTCCCAATTCAGAAAGGTGACAAATTTAGTTTTATAAAATGTCCGAAAAGTGAATTGGAACAAGAACAAATAAAAAGTATTCTTTATGCAATCGTTGTTGGGAGCTTAATGTATGCATAAATTTGCACCAGACTAGACATCAGTTTTGCTGTTAGAATGATTAGCATGTATCAAGGTAGTCCTGGAATAAATCATTGAAAAGCTACAAAGAAAGTTCTTAGTTACTTGCAAGGAAATCAAAAATTATATGTTCACTTATAAAAGATTCAATTATCTCATAATAATTGGATATTCAGATTCAGTCGTTATTGTATCCATTATGGGGCTGAATTAGTGGCATGCTTTGAGGCCACTATTTATGGATTATGGCTGCAGAACTTTATTTCAGGGATTGTGATTGTTGACATTATTGTTAGGCTCTTGAAAATTTATCGTAATGACTCTGCAACAGTTTCCTTCTTTAAGAACAACAAGTACTCTGAGGGTGCTAAATTAATGGAAATTATGTACTTGTTTGTTAAAAAAGAAATCAGAAACAAAGAGTGTCAATTGAGCACATTAGCACCAACTTTATGATAGTAGATCCCTTAACAAAAGGACTGTCACCCAAAACATTTAATGAACATGTTGAAAGGATGGGCATTAGTGGACATCACTAATGATTGTATTATGGTTGATTAAGATACTTGACACTTTGAGGTCAATTATGTGTTTCTAATATTTCCTGTTTCCTATTTAGTATACATTATGAAAATGGATAAATATTAAACAGGATAGTCTCAAATAGAGATATTATAGTTGGACTATTACTATACTTCTCATTTATGGATTGTGTCAAGTAAAGAGCTATAGTTGAGTACATAGAAGGAACTATGTCGATTAATGACATACAATCACTATGACTTACATTAGTTTTCTTTACTTAATTGTGATTATTATGCAATAGCCAATTTAATGAAGATTATAGCACAATGTTATTGTGCACATTATGGTCTTTATTAAACCATGTAAGGAAGGTCATATGGGCAAAATGGGACAATGTAAGAATTACTGTGGCCCATATAATATTATTTATTAATGGTTTAATAATTAATGAAATGCTATAAAATAAATATTGGCTATGAGAAGTTACGACTCTAATAAAATAAAATAGTACAATCCTCAAAGGGAAGTTACCACTCTTCAAAAGAGGTGCAACTCTTGTGAAAATTAAAAAACGTTTTGATGGAAGGCACATGTTGATAGAATGTATACATAGAATCTGGTCCTCTCTCCACTCATAACAAAAGAAGAAAACAACAAGAAAACGTAAGGTGTATTCTCTCCTCTATCGATAGAATACGTTAAAGAAAATATGGGTTAAGGGAGAGAAATTAGATTTCTTCATTTAGATCAAATTTTTTGGTTTTCTACAATAATTATCTCCAACGGTATCACTATAGATAAATGTATGTCTTCATCTATCTTATTGTGAAAATCATGAAGATCAAAGATCATTGATTTTTGAATTTCCACATTAAAGAATTCTATTATTACTAACACTATTCACTTGTTCTCTTATGACTACTGAATTAAGATAAGTTTGAGACATAAACATCCTCCAAGACATAGCAAACCTCAAGAAAGATTAGTAGCTTGCCTTGTAATCACGACTATGGGCTAGGTATTGATGAAATGGCCTTAAAAGAGTACTCAAGTTGGTTGCATTTTTTTAGATTATTGTTTGTTAATGGATCACATTAGATTTCCTAGTTTCTTCATTTCTTTCCCCTTGTCTACTTCTAGTGCGACTTCAGGACTAGAAGAACCTCAAAACACAGTTGCAATCAACAGATTCAGTATTGGTCACCCTTAGACAACACTAGAATGTCATGATATCTTTACAAGGCTCCAGAACTCCTCAAGTTAGAAGCCGTACTACAAAATAACAACCCCTATCAGTCAGTCGGTATCAATCTCACGAGACAGAAGGTTTCGAGAAAAAACATGGTAGAGGTTTCTTTGCAATATAAACAGAAATGAGTGCTGGTATGGAATATTTTCCATGACTCTATTTTTTTTTTTTTTGGTCTTTCGAATGTTTTAAAAACAATTTTATTCTTTCTTTGAAACACCTATATCTAATATAGGCCTGATTACCGAGAAAAAAAGAAAAAAGAAAAAACCACCAAGATGGACGTGCCTTACTGGGTTTCTCCAGCACCTAAGTCCCAATGATAAAAATGAACTCACTAAATTAAGTAGACAATTAGATAAACGAGAAAAAAGAATGTGGGAATAGATGACAATCCATTAGAAACTCTGCTAATCTGTAAGTAATTTGCCTTCTGTACTGATTGGCTTTAAGGTGTATAATGTTCTGAATGCACCGCCCCGGGTTGGGAGCGGGTGGGGAGAGAGATGGTCAGTGAGAAGATTCGGAAGGAAAAGTGAATGGCGATCGCCCAGTCCCGTCTTGTTTGTTGTTCGTCACTCTGTTATATGGAAGGAGAAGTGAGCCCATCATTTTCATCTCTTCCTCATGATTGAGGGTGCGGAATAACAACCCTAATTAGCTCTCTCTCACGCTAGCTACAGCTCCTTCCTCAGTCCTCAATGTTCCTCACGCACACTCTCTCTCAGAAAGAAACCCTGACCTCTGGTCGCCTCTTCGTCCTCCTCTCGCACGATCCTCTCAACTCTCTTGCCTCATCTTGCTCTCAGTCGCCTCTCAGCTAAGCTCTCACCTCCAGCCCTCTATCGCTGCATCACAGTCGCAGCCTTGCCTACGGTCCTTCCTCGCAGTCATGGCCTCGCCTCCCTCTCTCACTCTTGCCTCAATGTAATGGTCATTCTCTTGTTACTATTGCTTGATTTCTGTTGCCGGAATGGGATTTCTTATGGGAATGCAGAGTTGATTATGCCAGAAATTATCCAATGCTCAATTTGGTATCTTCTCTCTTTTATGGGAAAAGTTTTGCAATCTTTTTTTCATTAATTTTTTTTTTTTTACATTTTGTAAGACATGGAAAACTACATTATTATGCAAGAGGCTCAAACAACAACATTTAAACACACTGAAAGTCGAACAAGGTATATCAATATAACATTAATAAAATGTGGCAGAGTAAAGAACCCGAACTGTGTCTAACAAAATTAAACACTGCCTTGCCATTAAGCCTCGAACAAGATCCCAGCCATGCCAGATAAAAAAAATGCAATTAGTCTAGGCTAATGAAAGCAATTTCCCTAAACTTTGGTGATAATGAAATGTTAGACCTAGAATTGAAATTGAGTTTAAATAAACTAAATCCCGTGATGAAATTATTACCTAAATGCAATTCCAATTTTTTTATTTTTTCATTTCCGATTTTTTATATTTTCCTCGTGAAAAACACAAACTAGAATCTAAAATAACATCCAAGGGAGGCAAAGCACACACTATACGGACCAAGGCCTTGTCTGGATGAGGGCGCACATAACGCCAAAAATAAATCACATAGGATGGGCTTGTGTTACGGATACGGACCAAATTCTCTGATACTCGACTACCCTTGTGAGTAGAGCTTGGTGTGATTGGATAAAGAGTAACTGATGCAAAAGAGATGATACAATTGGTTCTTTGAAGTGGTGTCAATGCATTTGTGCTAGGAGCTTTAGGATATAATGATTGTAACTACTAGGAGCTCCAAAAGCGGGTTTGGCCTCCTATGTATAAATTGATCGAGAGCTGATGTTACTCTTCTGATGGAGCCATAGTAGATTGAAATTAATTGTTGTGCCGTAATGTTCTCAGTGTCTTGTTGAAGACATCAAATGCCCAAGCTAAGCCAAGTGTGATACAATCTTATGTGAGGATGTAGTTCGCCATACAGTTCTTAGGAACAATTATAAAAAGAAGGCCGGTCTAGTGTTTTCAGCTCACCAAGCACTGCAGAGGCTATTTTGTGGCTAAGAAACTACCGGCCTGTGACACTTGAATGTCAATTGCATAAGTGCTCAATGCATTGGAGGAGTGAACACTAAACACTAAAAAGCTCCATTTGTTTCGTGAAAAATGAATGATTTAAAAAATGTTCTCTAAAAATGATCACTTATATAATTTGAAATAATTAATCAATGAAAAAATTCATTAACGATATCTAAATATTTTTATGGGTGATGAAAATATTTTTTATTCATTCATTTTTGTAAACGATAAAAAGATCAATTTAGAGAAATATTTTTTAAATCATTTATTTTTTGCGAAACAAACGGAACCAAATTCTAACATTAGTAGACACAAATATAAACATGAATACGAGAATATCAACTAACGTGACATGATGAGGCTCACCGCAAGGGGGGAACACGACTTCCAGGCAAAATCGCTGTTTTTGGGTAAGCAAACATTATGGCCGGTTTTGATGAGAACCACATGATTTAAACATTAAACAAGGCACAATCAAACCTCATATCCGGGCTAATAAAAAAGATAGGACCGAGACAATGAGTTTGCAACACCCGATAGGGCAAGGGAGACTGACTTACTTGGCTTTAAAATACGATTTAGAACTCGACGGATCTGATGAACGGAAGATGACAGAGAACACAAGGAAAAAAAAAGACTCCTACCTTAAAAGATGGAAGAAAATAAATGAACAAGCTTGGATGGACCTCTCTCAACTTTCTCACTCTCGTTTCCTTCTCAACTCACTCTCTATAGCTCACCGCCAAACTAACTCTCTCACTCACGGTTTGGGAGAGCTATGGGAGATGCTCTTCAGCTCACTCTCTATTTCTGTCACTCTCCCTCTCTCTTTCATGGCTTGAATGGTTAGGAAGTGAAGAAATTTCTTCTTTGTACTTCCCAATTTAGGCTCACGGTTTGGACCGGTTTTTAAGGTGAAATGGAAGTCCTTATCCAAGCTCAAAATGGTGATGTCATGTGTCCAATGGTTTGTACTATGCATGGGGTCATTGGCCGGTCAAAGGGGAGGGCATTTGTCCGTTGGTTTGTGTCATACTTTAGAGTAACTGTCCATTCAAAAGAGGAAGCCTTTCTGTCCAAAGGTATGTACCATGCTTGGCGGTTCAAAGTAAGTCTATTGCCCCCTGGATTTAGAGGTGTACGGCCGGCCAAGGACATCCCATCTTGACTAATTTGGTTCAAATTTAATGTGCCATTGTTTCCCTACATGGGATACCTAAAAAGGCCTCATTTGCGTGTCCAATCTTTGCCTATTTAATCACCTATGTATGACCGACCAAAAAAATAAAATAATAATGTACGTATGAGGGCAAATTAAAAGGGTTCATGATGTGAAAATGTGAAGCAAATTGGGTGATTCGACAATGGTCATTATTTGGACAAATTTTAAAAGTAAATGATGAAGGGCGCACAAAAATGAGATATACGAATTCGAGTCCAAGCAAAGTGCACGAGTTTATGCAATACATATGTTTTTGGTTAAGGATTAAATTCTAAATGAATTCAATCCCTAATTTTCTTATGAAATGCACAAATAGTCTATTAGAGAAAAATTTAAGTGTAAACACTATATTTAAATTGAAAGAAGAACCAGAAAAGATAACCAGCATGTAATGAAAAATTAATGTAAAAATTAACTATGTCGCTCATGTCAGAAGATGCAAAACACCTTTTTCCTTCAGATAAGCCTATGACAGCGTTGATTATAGGAGGGGAATTCATAAACTTGATCTAGAAGTGAGGAGACACATGCTAACTAAAACTTTGTCCAATCAACTAGAGGCACAACTTTGACCAAAACCCCATCGGTACCTTAGTAGCCTCTCGGGTTGTGCCGTAGCCAAACGGATCTTCATTTCTGCTGGCACCAAACATAAAAAGTGACCCAGTTTTCAAAGTGACAAATCTGCCAGAAAGTTACATATACTTGAGGCCTTAAAGATTTTTCCAGCAGGAGAAAATCAACCAGTGCACAACTTACCTTTTAAACGTGCTCTTACATCCTTCCGTGCATTCTGTACGTGCACCGAGTTCTCAGCCGGACATTCTCTGAAATTCAGCTTTTCCAAAGACATCAATATTTCTAGGCCTCCAATTTGATGGATCATTTTGCATCATCTGATCTCTAAAACTTTCAGTGGCTTCAAGTTTGAAAGATCAGGTGAACAATCGAGGTAATCAAAGCCGGATAGAATCAAAGTTCTCAGTGAGGTTAATTGGCCAATTCCATTAAGATTCTGTATTTTGCAATTTAATATATCTAGCCTCTTTAGGGCTTTAAGCCTTTCAAGCCCTTCAATCTCTTTTATTGTGTAGGGTGGTCGGCGTGCTTTCGGGTCCCCATCACTTAGGCACAGCTCCTCCAATTTCTTCAAATTTTCAAAAGGGGGTAGCGCTTTCATCCTTTTAGAACTCACACACAAACGAATTAGAGAAGGGGGAAGCTTCGGCAACTCTTCAATTTCATCACACTGAATTAAATCCAGGGTGTGAAGATCAAGGATGGTGGAGATTTCAGGGGGTAGGCTAGATACACTGGAATGCCCCAACGTCAATAATCTCAGACGATGTAGTCCCTCAATATCACCGGGAATGGCCTCCTTCAAACTCCGACACCAGGAAGCATGTAGTTCTTTGAGATTGGTTAGATTCCCAATTGCCCCAGGAATTGCTCGAATGAAAGATTGAGTCCATTCTCAGGACTCTCAACCTTTTCAGATTTCTTATTAAATCGGGGAGGTCAGAGATACTAGTCGCTGATATATCCAACTCCTCAAATGACCCCATTGCACCGATAGAATAGAGAAGTTTCTCCAAATAATGGCTATCCCTCAAAGACAAGCGTCTTAGCTTGAGCAGCTCCCCCAGTGAGCTCGGGAGCTCAGAAATTTCGGTACCATCTAATGAGAGTTTGGAGAGAGCAGTCAGACAGCAAATCAACTTGGGCAGGTAAGTCAATGGGAAGCAGTTGAAGCCACTTGACGGATCTAGCTTCACCAAACAAGAACATCGTTCAAGGATCAGGTCACGAGGACTATTATGAAAAAGTGGTAGCGAGTGGAGAGAGAGATGTCAGGTCACGAGGACTATCATGAAAAAGTGGCAGTAGGTGGACAGACAGGGGAAAATATTGGGTATCACTCGGATTCCAGCGTGTCAAAATCCGACCCACTCACCGAGCGACATGTGTCGCCAGGGCCCACACTGGTATTCAGCCCTTAAGTCACTGTTCGCGGGTGGTTTTCTGATCAGAACGGCGGTTTTCAGTCAAGTCAGCAGCAGTCTCTTCTGACAAAAAAAAAAGAAAAAGTAAGCAGCAGTCTAGTCAAATTAAGTGTTGGGCAGCTGCCCCTACGTCTCTCTCCCCCTCTTAATTAATTTCAAATTAAAGGAGGCAGGGAGAGTTTTTTTTTACGCTGTTCTTCTTTGTCGACTCTCCTCTTCCCCGCCCGATTTCGCTTGCTCGTTCTCCGACCGACGACGGAACCAGCCGTCTGACGAACCCCGCCGCCGTTGGTGCCGCATCCGACTGGTCCGCCCACGACCAAACCACGCCAAACGACGTTGTCTTTGAACCCGCCTCTCGACTCGCTCTGTCTCTCCACCACCGCCTGACTTCGCAATTCCGCCTCTGCCTCCACCAAGGTACCAACTTTCATTTAGTCTAACATTGTGCAGATGGATCTAATTTTAGGGTTTTTGATGATTTATAGAATTCGTTGGACGAGTCCTTCGAGGGACGAAAGCACGCTCAACGCTGCCGCCGCATTCTCTCCGTTGTCTCTCTTGACTTGCTCTGTCTTGTCCTCTCAGCCGTTGCCCGCCAAACGACGACGGAACCAGTCGTCTGACGAACCCCGCCGCTGTTGGTGCCGCATCCGGCGGTCCGCCCCATGACCAAACCACGCCAAACGACGTCGTCTTCGAACCCGTCTCTCTCGACTCGTTCTGTCTCGCACTCTCCCCCACTACCCGACTTCGCAGTTCCGCCTCTGCCTCCGCCAAGGTACTGACTTTGTTTGCATTTACTCTAGCATTGTGTGCATCAGTCACTTTGCAGTGCGTAGACAGAAGCCTATTGAAGCATAGGCTTATTATGGGAAGGATATGCAGTAGATAGAAGGATCAATCACGAGTAAAAATCTTCATGCTTATTTATTTTGTGGGTATTTTCTGAATTTTGAGCATTAGCCAAATAACTGTTACTTAGATTTTGTTAATGAGCATTTGGTTGATTCTAATTTTAGGGTTTTGGTTATTTATAGAATTTGTTGGACGAGTCCTTCGAGGGACGAAACCACGCCCAACGCCACCGCCGCATTCTCTCCGTCTCTCTTGACTCGCTTTGTCTTGCCCTATCAGCCGTTGCTCGCCAAACAACTCAGCCTCCCTTCCTCTTCACACCAAAAAAGAAAGGAACTCTCATTGTTATTTGTGAGATTTCATAAGTTAGGGTAGTTGTTTTGTTTGCGTATGACAATCTTTGTTCTATTTCCTGCTAAAGTGATCTACTGGTGACTTAATATGTCTATTGTGTTTTTTCAGATATGCATTATGACAAGCACTTCCGCTGGCCTAGAATAGACACTACCATGGATATTTTATCATAAAGTTATTGGAGTATTGACTTATTTCCTTTTCGTGGAAGGAAAGGCTGCCTCACCTTACGTATTCAAAGTTTTGGAATCCATTCCAGTGAGTTGACATTATATGTTTTTTTCTGAATTATATAGACAGGGGCCACGTGCTATGCAATGATTTCTCTTGTTTTGCCCATCAAATTTTGATCCATGATTATTTCATAATTTGCTGAGGATTTCATTTTCAGGGAGGAAGGTCGTATATAGGACGAGAGAATTAGAGGAAAAACAAGCAAAAAGGTTTGTATCATTCGTATCTTAGGAAAGTCCATGGAAGGTTCAATGCCACAACCTTTGGAATATTACTTATACGAGTCCTATGATTTTGGCTCTTCTTTGCCGTCAATAGTTTGTCAACATAATTTTCATTATACATAGTTGATGAAGATGCTAATCTGTTTTTGCGACTTACCAAACAGAAAAGAAAAACAAATCACTTTTGGTCAATCATATTTGACAAGTACATATGCATTGGTATAAACTTGACACTATCTACATTTAGTGCTAGGAACTTTGAGACGAGGCAAGAAAGATTTTTTTTCTGAAATCTGATTCATCAAAAGATATGAGGAATTCTTTGTTGAAAATCAAAATTTATTCTAACATATCCTTAACATTTATGTTTGTTTATGTAATTTCTGATTTCTATGGAGCACTTGAAGCAATACTTTGGAGATGAATTTAATCTACTTTATTTTGGTTATATAATTAGGTCGAATTGCTGTTTTTGGTTATTACTAGTTAAACTCTACGGGACTTAACTTCAAAGCTTGCTGGTCAGGACAGTTTTGGTGTTACTTTAATCCAAATTTAGTACAATTTGGGTGCAAGTTTGTCCGTGTAAATTTATCGGATGGCTGAATCACAGGTAATTCTTCACTTATGCTATGTGAAACATATTTTCTTTCTTAAGTATTGGATGAAATTTTATTTTGCTTGTAAAAGCGCTATTTAAATTACTTTTTGTTATTTTAATTGCAGCATGAAACTTCCCATCTTTCACATGAGTTACGTGATATGGAAAAAGATTTTGAATTTGCAATAGGAATGGTGTTTTCAAATGAACTTGAAGCATATCATAAGTATGTGGCTTATGCAATTCGTAAAGGATTTGGAGTGAGGAAGGGTAATATGTTCAAAAATAGCAAAGGAGAACTAACCCGACGGACTTTTGTGTGTAATTGTGAGGGCCATTCTGTCAACTCATATGATAAAGAAAAGAAATATGAGAGGTACGAAATTAGATGTGGATGTCTTGCTCATATTAAATTTAAGGTTGACAATGGTGTCTATGAAGTCATAGAGTATGTTTCTGAGCATAATCATCCATTTATTCCAGAAGATCAGAAGCATTTGATTAGATGTGGAAGATTGATATCTGATAGTTGCAAGAGGAGGGAGACTCTTTGGAATTGGTAAAATAAGAGGGAAACGATTTGTCTGAATTTCTTCTCGAAATTGGAAGAACATGGCTTGAAAGTTCCATGGCAGTTGATACTACCCATCACTTTGTTGAAAAGGTGGATAAGATGAAGGACTAGTTTATTAACTAACTTCATTTGTCTCCACATTTTTAGCCTTCAAGACTCATCTGAACGAGAAGAGAAATGACATGTATCTTTCTCTTCTGTCCTTTCAATTTCCTTGTTGTTTTTCCTCCATTTCTCTCATAACTTAAGTGCTGTGTACATCTTGATGCGTACAAAAAACTCGGACTTTTGTGCTTTCACAACATTTTAATCTATGACTGGTCTTTTGTTTTTTAGGTAATTGAAGGACTTGGGGATGTTGTAGCTTCAGATGGAAGCAGGCATTTTCCAATGAGTTGAGAGTTCTTTCTTCTTATAGCAATCAAATGCGCGAGTAGTTTGGATATACTTCTGTAGATGGACATTCTTTATGATTGCATAAACTTTCAAAAGTAGGCATGGCTTGCTGTTGGGGTTAGGAGTACCCTAAAACCAGAATCAAGCAAGATGGTATCTTACCCTTAGCACTATGTCAGAGAAGATCCTATAATAGAAACAGTGGCCTGGCCATTGCTTTGTATTTATTATTTATCCCCTGCATTAATCATTTCTCACCATCAGAGAATAAATCATTTAAAAATAAAAAACTTCTTGATTCGAAAGAAAAATATTGTGAGCCAATCAGGAGAGAAAGAAGGAAACAAAATTTGTAATATGAAACCCAGATTGGGCCCATGCTGTAGTGCATGCAACTTGGGAGCAAGTGTTACCTTGAACCTGAATCAAATCCTGATGGAATCTACCAAATTAGACCTATTAACTTTTGGATGAACAAGAGAACCTTAAAGCTGTTTGGTTCTGGTGCTGCTAGTTTGAATATAGATGGGTTAAGGGGATCAATCTTTTTTGATTGTCTGATGTATCATTAACAAATTAATGGGCTGTTAAATTGGTAAATATTGTGTGTGGAAGTTGGAGATCTTATGACATTCCAAATCTCAATATCGGGTGGTATTTCTTCTCCTATCCGCTGTTTGGACCATTGTGGGATTATAGGATTCATTTAGTGCAAAATCTGGCTCACTTAGTTTATGTGTAAACAGCCTGTCTTCTCTATATGTCATCCTTGAAACTTCACATCTATAAGGACTCAGCACAGACTGAAAAATTTCAAATGGCTATTACATATGGTTCCTGTCTCATTTATATGCACATTATCACTATTAGTGGCTATGACTTATTAGAGGTGTTGTAGTTTCTGTCGACACACAGAAACCTTGAACTTCTGCTGGTAGTATCTGAAGCCCACGAGCCTTTTCTTACAGGTTCCATTGCAAGTAGCTGTACCACTTGATATTCAAAGGTGGGGAGGAGAAACACTTAGCTTGTCTGGTGATCACCAGCTCATCAATGCTGGGCTTGTTGTTTCACTCTGCAAATGCTAGCTTCAGAGAACCGGAAACTGGGAAAAACTACTCGAGAAGGTTGCTTTGTATTCCTGTGGGCCTCTCTTAAATTTCTAACATTACTTAAATGGACAAACCTGCAGACTTTCAGACTTAAGCTCCTAATTTGTGTAGAAATGGTTCAACGATTGAGAGTGATGAGACTATACTTGGATGACAAACCTCATGCATAATGACATTGTACATCTCAATGATAATTTATAACTGAGCAGCAAAGTACCGTAATGTCAGTAAATATCTTAATTTTTCCCTCAGTTTCAAAGGGATGGTGCTCCCATCTAATTATTTTGTGTTATCAATATATCGTTATTTGAATTTGGTGACCACATCATTCTGACATCTCAATCTGCTGGTGTTAGAAACAGGATGAGGAGGCAGCAGGATCAGAACCGCCTCCTGCATTTGTTAGAGGTCTTTCAACAGCGCGCCTTTCTGGAAGGGCACAGATTGTCCATGATACTCCTTTGATGCTTAATGACTCAGCAGATACTTCAGAAAATTCGGGAGAGTTGACTTTCTACTTAGACGGAGCTCACAAACCTGAGAGTATGGAGGCTTGTGCCAAATGGTTCTCTGGTGCTGCTAAAGCAAGCAAAACATTATCGTCATTGTCATCACCACCATCTACTTCTTTCGATGTTCACAATAATTAGTCATTCTGTGGAAATGGCTGTGTCAATTATGGAAAGGATCACATGAAGTCGTCTAATAAGATGTCAAAGCAGGTAAAGTTACTCGTAGATTGAGTTTCTTTTGAGGTGTAAGTATTTTGAATTGCTTCTATCAAGTAACTTTTTGCAAAGACAAGGCACATTTTTTTGTCATCTAAGTTCAGTTTTGCTTTATTTATGGGTTTTTGATACTTTGCTTGTTTTGTTTTTGGTAGATTCTGTTATTTAATTGCATGGATGTTAGAGACCCTCAAATTCTGCTCCCAAGACATGTGAATATTTGCGGTTCATCAGGTATATCCACTTCAAAAGAAATATGCACTCTTCATGATGCAAGATGTTTCTTTTTGCATCCTGACGAAGCCTGTAAATTTTAGTGTGCAAAGGCATTTGATTTGCCTGGAATTCATGATGCACTCGTGAGTATTCAGTGAGACAGTTGCTGGCTGATGTGCCTGGAAATGTTGATATGGTCATTTTTGCAAATTACGTGAGTGAAATGTCTTTAGCATGTGGAAATTGAATGCCCTGTCTACCCTACGATATCCTGATTATCTACTAATATGCGATCATCTTATATCAGGAAAGCAGTGCGGAGAGAGACGATGTTAAAGAGCCCTTTAGTGAGGTAAGGTTTTCGATCATGTTGTCTATTATTTAGCTGATTTTAGTGGTAATGAATATAATTTAAGTGGCTGAAAGATCAGAACTTTTCAATGTCAGCATAATTCGGAGCACAATCATTTTGACAAGGGTAAAAGGCATGATTAACTTTGGCGCTTTCCGACAAATTTGTCGACTCAGTTAAATATAAAGCAGCTCATGTTTTATTTGTTTAGCATCAAACTTTCTGAGCTACATTCTGCAATTTGTATTGGAAGAGCATCAATTGATATTTTGCGAGCATCGTCTGTTTTTGGTCCTTACGGTGCATTGGATAATTTAGAGACATATATTCTACTTAGGTCATCATCAAACGTCTGTGTTGAGTTTTGGATCAATTTATGTCTTCACCAATCACTCCTTATATTAATCTAATTGTTCGTCTCTTACAGGAGTCAATGTTTAAAAAGAACTATGACCATTTAACAAAAGATGTATACTTTGGCAATTACAATGATGCAACTCGCGGCAATTCAAATTACTTTCTGACTTATGGAAATGGGAAGGCTGCAGCTCATATTCAAGATCATCTCCGTCCAAAGGTGCTCACATATGGCACAACTACATGAAAACCCCAGAGTATGGCTATGTTTGTATTTTTGTTTAGTTGACTTTTGGCTGATGATATAGAGATGCCATGTCTACACGAGCGTGTAGTTAGGTGTTCCATATGGTTCGCCTTTGTTTGGAAAGTGTTTAGGAGGTCTCATCTTGTGCAACGCCTGCATTGTCGGTCATGTATTTTGTTTGAAGTTGATGTCACCTCATCTCATACTGCTGACTCACTGTATCATTGTGTGCGATTTGTTATAGCGAGATTAAATTGGAAGAGGCTGCTGTTCTGCATTACACATATCCAAAGTTTTCGGATTTGACATCAAGACGTGGTCGGTGTGGCTGCAAGCCTACTAAGGAGGATGTGAAAAGATGCTTTATGTTGGAGTTTGACCGAGCGGTAAGTTCCTATAGAATATTTTTCCTTCCAACCGGGGCTTTCATCGCTGGCTCCTAGTAACAGGACCAAATTTTTTGGAAATTTTAGGAATTCAATTTCCATTTGACTGTCAACTAAAATTATAATTGAAGTTGGTAGATATTTTTTCGTTATTGTGAGTATGCATATTTTCAACACAAAACTATATTTGCAGGACCAAAATAGTGCTAATGAGTTCTGTGCTCACAGTATTTTGTCTAATGTAAATGAGCCTCAGTTCGTGCAGGCTTTGGGAAGCAAGTCACAGCTTGATGGTACCAGTCTTGGGAAAAGTGTGTCACAGCAAAATTCTAGTGTGAATGACGGGAATTGTGATGTGAAACCTTTGCTTGTGCACACCGTGGGAACCCCAGTTGATGGGTTTAGCTCTCGAGCTGGTGAAGTTTCTACAGGAGATCACAAGGATGGTCTAGACTGCGCTAATGAGTGCTATGCTAACATTCTGCTATCTAGTGTAAACGAGTTTCCATTTATGCTAGCTTGTGGAAGTGAATCACAGTTTAATAGTTCAGATCTTGGGGTCCAGCTAGGAAGAAGTGATTTTACCTTTGAGGAACCATGCCATCCTGAAGATGAAGACCGATCAAATAGCAGATGTGATTCTAAAGATGCATTTCATCATTTAGCTGGGGCAAATTTGGGGTGTGAAGATCCTTTGACATCAGATCAATTCAATTTAGCACTGGAGCATAATCGTACTCTGCGATATGCTGAAAAGCACATGGGTGCTAAATCTGGATCCGGAAATCCTCATGTAACGTTAGACAGGTTTAGTTTGCCATCTAAGGGTAATCGTGCCTTGAATTCTGCTGGGAACCCCTCTGTGGGTTTACATCAGTTTGAACACACCGTGGACTCTCCCTGCTGGAAAAAAGCAATTTCATGCTCAAAGCACAGGGTGGAACCTGAACTAAGCGGTTTTGATCTGCTACAGGACCTTCGAATCTTTGGTAATTCCTTATATCCTGCCAAGGTCTCCTCTGATAAACCTAGTGCAGGAAAAGCACTCTACACGGGTGGGTGTAGTAACAGAGCTTCAGTGTCACCCTCAGTGCCACCCTCAGTGCCACATGCCTTTGTTAATCCATCAGGCAGAGAGGGAAGATCCAATGATAGTGAGGATATTTGCTCGAGTGATTCAATACATGTTCCATTTTCTAATGATGTCGGGGAATCTACTGGACATTGCATTACACGCCAAGAGTCAATCCGTGATTCTAGTGCTAAAACTTATCATCCCACACAGCGGAGTTCAGGAGAAGGTGATGTGACTTCTGACAAAGGGCGCATGCCCACCCATCACATCTCTGATGTGGGTACAAATGAAAATGATTCTTTGAAAATGGATCCACCTGAAGGGTTGCTCCTTTCTATGAAGCATGTGTTGGAATCAACCAATGCAGTAGATAATTCTCCTGGGCTTGCCAGATGGGATAGGGGACCAGTAATCCCAAAGATAGATGGTCAGATGCTTCTTTCAACTTTGCATAATCTGTCGGAGTTACTTCTCTATTCATGTTTAAGTGGTGCGTGCGACTTGAAGGAAAGAGACACTGATGTCATTCAAAAGGTGATCGATAATCTTTGTGCATGTTCATCAAAGAATGTTGAGCAGATGACAACACAGGCCGAAATACAAAGTTCTGAGGAACACATGTACAAAGGTTTTGGAGCATCACCTGATCTTGACATGGTAATCTTGTTTATCTCACTGCTGCCTTTTTAATCTCCTACCTTAAATTAGTTGATGATGCTAAAATTGCTAGAGCATGCAAAGCCACTCTTTTAACAGCAAAATATGGATGGTGATAATCTCAAATTGGATGATAACTAACATGCCAATGAGGATCATTTAGCCTTTCTGGACTTTAGGTGATAACCTTGTTGTGAATCTAGAATCATGTCTTGAAGCATTCGATATCCCCTTGCTAGTTCCTTTTCATGTTTCCATGTAATGAAGGTGATGATCTTTTGGCTTTTAGACACCAAGTAATAGTTGTTGAGGCAATTGAAAGCATTTTGAATAAATGGGACTTGGGAAATTCGAATGCATGTTTTCACCCTCACATTGTGCTGCACCATATTCTAGAAGGGCCCATAACTATGAAGAGATTTGTGGCACTGGCCTATTTACTACCTTAGTAGCCTTTCCTGATTAAATATTGTCAAGATAGATCTATCATGACAAAGACACTTTGAGTTTTATTCAAAAATCAGATAGACAATGGAACAGGAAGACGATAACACGGTGAAGAGATGGCTTTATCTGTAGTGCTTGAGTATCATCTCCTTTTTCTACCTGCATTTTAACTAAAACGTTGTAGCAGTTAACTATGCATGTTGTGATGTTAGAAGTGAGCTACCCCTACATGTTGATTATTAATACAAATTGAAGCTACCTGTGCGGGATATTATCTGCAATGCTAGACCATTTCTAACACGTTCCTTTGATATGGATTATTGATTTATTTTTCCTTATGCCTATTTGTGAATATCTAGTTTTGAGTTATAGCATTCTAGGTAGGTTGTTTTCTGCAGAAAAAAAGGATAACTGTTTTTTTCCCCCTACAGAGTGCTAGTGTAAATATGCCTCCTCTCGCCAGTGCATGTTCTGTAAATATTCAGGGCCAGATTGACAATCACTGTGCCTTTGACAAGAAGAGGCAGCACACTGGGTTTGATAATGAGGTTGAAAGTTCTTCTGAACTTTCCTACTCTACGAGTAATGCCCTGATAAACAAAGACGATGCCATGACCCAGGTACTTTTTTTTTTTTGGTAAATACCCAGGTACTTATTTTAATACTCTGTGAATCTCTGCCATGGAAAGGTTGGAACTATAAGCTAATGGATCAATAGAAACTGAGTAAATTTGTTGTGGATAACTTTGCAGGCTATCAAGAAGATTCTCAGTGAGAATTTTCAGGTTGAGGATGATTCACAACCGCAAATACGCTTATTTAAGAATTTGTGGCTTGAGGCAGAGGCTACTCTATGTTCCATGAATTACAAGGCTCGCTTCAATCGTATGAGGATCGAGATGGATAATTCCAGGACCAATGTAGTGAAAGGTTGGGATTTAAGTTGCTTAACGTATCTATCTTGCATGACCAAGCTGATTCTTTCATCTGAGAAAAAACTCTTAAATTCTCATAATTAACGGTTCTTTATTGCAGATTCACTTGAAAATAATTTGGATGTGGAGAACTCATCAGATATTGGAGTCTCTGTTCAATCAGATGAAGATGATAAATTGTCGGCTGGGACAAGGAGCTGTGAAAAGCCTGAGAAGCTGAATGCCTCTGTTCAGAGTCTGATTGTGGTCAGCACAATTGATCCTACGACCAACCTTTTAGCTCCAAGTTGCCAGCCTCATAACTCAAGTACTAAAAGTACTCGAATGTGGAGGAACAAGGGCTTCTGAAAGTTTCTCCTGATCTCAGCAGGACTGCAGAATCAGCATCCAGAGCATCCAAAGAGAACGGTAGCCTCACACCTGAAATCTCTCTGAATTCTCCTGTAACAGGTGCAATCTGCTGCACTAATGATGTAGAGGCTTCTGTTATGACCAGATTGAAAATCCCGAAACGATGGGATGAGAGCTTACTTTCTGAAAATCAGACACAGATTCCTCCAGATTCAGTTGATATTGGGGTCGCACTTAAAGAAGAACGCTTTCCAGTTGCTATCGAAAGATTGATCGAGGAAAGCACAAACCTTTCTGGTGGCAAGTTGAAAATGGAGTCACGAGGTGGTGCTGAAGATAGTCAAATACTCCATTCTCGAACAAAAGATGTGCGCAAAAACCTGTTCTTTGCTGATTGGCAGGACTGTTCATCAGACTGGGAGTATGTGCTGAAAGAGGAGATTTCTGGCAGAGGCTTCGCACCTTGACATCAGGAGTAAGTGTTCCTCAGATGTGAATGATCACCTCAAAATTTACTGGATCTGTATCTCTCCTCTCTATGTTATGTAAAACACTGTTGAATCCCGTGAATTGCTCTTATGGAGCTGTTTGGTCTCCCAACTTTGTAAATAGCTTTCAAACGCTCTGTCGGTCTTACAGCTAAATAAGACAAGTTGCGCTTGCATGTGATTTGCTTCTTCTAAAGCTTAAGTAAGGCAAGTTGCATTTGCATGCATTGTTCACATAAAATAAGCTCAGCTTGCAACTGAGATTCGCTAGGCGTGCTCAAGCATGATGGCCACTCAGCAGCATATTTTAATTTGTGCAAGAGCGAGCTCCGCTCAGTTGCGGCTAAAGACGGTCAAAGACGTAGAAACCAGAACTACTTCCGTTGGGGTCAACGGCCAAGACACTTAAAAGACTATCATTCGTTACCATTCTTGAGTAAGTCCAGTCCATGGTGAAGAATCAAGCCAAAGTGCAAACAAAACCCGAGGCATTTGTCATGATCATTAGATCGATCAAGACATGAAAGCTTTGACACTTAGAACCTCTTTGGTTCCAGTTTTGAGTTTGGTTTGAATCGCCTAAAGCGATTTAAGTATTCACCTGTTAGGCTATTTGCGTCTGGATAGGAGACGCCCGTGATCAATGATTTACTCAATGTCATGGACCGGTCATGTTATAACTTTAAGAGAACTTGAAAGAAGCTGAAAAGGGCATATGGTCCGGCCAGGTTCACAATATATGAGTGGATTGTTGACAAAACGCCCGTTTCAATTTCTCTTCTACAAGTTTAAGAAAAAAGGAGCCGATATAGAAACCGGAGAAATGCTGCAAATAATCCAACTCAGATAACCTAGACTGTTTTCAAAGCTCATCACCAAAAAAAAGTCAGACAACAAACCCCGATGGAGCATGTTTAGGTAGTAAGCTCCATGATAGCACCGACAATGTCCCCATTGTGTCTTGAGAGCCTTCACGGCCTTGTTCCTTGAAACTCCAGCCCGGGTCATCACCAAGTCAATGTCGCGAGGCTCAACCCCAGTTTCATCGACCTCTTCCTCTTCTTCATCAGCCTGTGCTGCTGAGGCTGCGGCTGAAGTGTCTGTCCTGCCCATCACAGATCCCATGTCGGGCATCCTGAACTGCTGGGCAGCTTGTGTCTGCAGTTGTGAGGTCAAGTCTTCTATCTTCGCCTCCCCAAATATGACATAAGTCTCAGAGTGAGGGCTCTTGAAGACATCGGGCTTTGAGATGAAGAAAAGGATCTGAAACACCAGGAATTTCTTAAAAACATGCCACTGTTTATGTATGCAAATCATTTATAACAATAACGAACTATAAGATACTCCACTTTTCCAGGTCAGCTATAAATGGATCTTCCAAAGCCACTAGACACCATTTAGTGCCACATAATCAATGTGACTGACACAATTTAAAATTTGCTCTAGTCATTTGCTAAATTATACAAAGGAAAAGTATCAAATGCATGACAGAGAATTGAAAGGAAAATTACTCACGTTCTTAGTTCTTTTTATGGTGACCCTGCTTACACCAGTTATAGGTTTCATGCCCACCTTCAACATTGCCTTACAGCTCTTCTTCTCACTTCTGCTCTGCTTCGAACCCCCAGAACCTGCACATTCATGTTTGAATTCTTAAATCCAAAAGCAGCAGTTGACAAAATCAAATAGAAATTTGCCTTTGTGGGAATTTTCAAGAAGCTTCAGTAAAAAATCCTGCTCTGCTCAAGCAGCCTGGGAGTATATGCATTGCAGAGACCAAAAACTGCGCCAATAGACTTGAGCCAAAACACAAAATCCAATGATACTCCACACAAACAACTTCCTCATTCACACACCAAAACCCAAAGGAACCAGCCTTCAGCCTGCCCAACAGGAATTTAACACTTGAGTTTGTATGTTTGCATCCAGTGAACTAACCAAAACCAATCCAAAAGCAAAAGTTTCAGATCATGAAATCTCTATGTGGTTTACTGAGTTGATTTCTGACTAAAACAGAAACCAAAGGACTGTCTTTCTAGGTTTCTCTATCAACGTGATCACACACTAAAAGCACAAATTATTAAATGAAACAGACCCTTGCCACACCCACACTCTTTCCCACAAAAGTAGCACAAATCTGCATATTCAGTTAAACAGACAAGCTTAGTATCACAATCATTGCTATCTGTTGAAAATACAAAAATTGAAACAACATCCGCAACATCCGCAACAACGATGCCCTTCAGAGATGAAAGAATGACTGGGATTATCCTACACCTAACATGATTTCCATGGACAGAGTACTTGCATTACTCCGCCTAAACTAGAGTAGGCCATTAGGATTCCCGAACTTCATCTCAAAAATCAAAGGCCATTACGTTTCCCGATCTTCATCTCAAAAATCAACTTCGCAATACGACCTCAACAGACGCTAAACACACTCCAAAAGTCACACCTCAGAATTCTCCCGAACCATCCCATTTGCCCAAAAACAATCTCTCCTGATTCAAAATAATCATCCTCAAACATATGCAGAAACTTCACCAAGTCCTTGACTGACTTGTCGTTCTTACCAGCCTCAGCTCTCTTTCTCAGCTCCTCCATGATGCCGTTGTCAGGGTTGATCTCCATTGTCTTCTTGCTTGACATGTAAGAGCTCATGCTGTTGTCCCTCAGAGCCTGAGCCTTCATGATCCTCTCCATTTTGGCGGTCCATCCATATTCTCCAGTCACCAAACAGCAGGGAGAATCCACAATTCTTTCCAATACCACCACTTTCTCAACTTTGTCTCCCAAAATGTCCTTCATCGTCTTGCACAAGTTCTCAAAAGACTTCTTTTTCTCCTCCTTTTTCTTCTTCTCTTCCTCACTTTCATCATCGAGTTTCAGCCCCTCTTTGGTTGCAGACACCAACTTCTTTCCATCATACTCCTTCAATTGTCCTACAGCATGCTCATCAATTGCGTCCACCATGTAAAGCACCTCATAGCCCTTCTTCTTGAGCCGCTCCAAGAATGGAGAGTTCTCAACCGCCTTCTTGCTTTCACCAGTGATGTAGTAGATATCCTTCTGCCCTTCCTTCAAATTTGTCATTTCGTCCTCACTCTTTGTCGAGTGGTAATGGAGGAGGTCTGCAAGTTTAGCCCTGTTCTGGCTGTCTTCATGTATACCCAATTTCAAATTCTTCGAGAATGCCTCATAGAACTTCTTGTAGTCCTCCTTATTCTCTGCAATCTCATTGAACATCTCAATGCACTTCTTGACAAGATTCTTCCTGATGACCTTCAGAATCTTGTTCTGTTGCAGCATCTCACGAGAAATGTTGAGGGGTAAGTCATCAGAATCAACAACTCCCTTCACAAATCCAAGATACTCCGGAATGAGCTCTTCACAGTTGTCCATAATGAAAACCCTCCTAACATAGAGCTTTATGTTGTTCATCTTCTTGCGAGTATCAAAGAGGTCGAACGGAGCGCGTTTTGGGACGAACAGAATAGCCTTGAATTCGAGCTGCCCGTCAACGGAGAAGTGCTTCACGGCAAGATGCTCTTCCCAATCATTGGTCAAGCTCTTATAGAAGGAAGCATACTCCTCCTTGGTGATCTCCTCTGGCTTTCGCAGCTAGATGGGTTTCTGTTTGTTGATGAGCTGCCACTCATGAGAAACCTCCTTAATCTTTCTCTTCTTGGACTTCTTTTGTTCCTTCTCCTCATTGACATCCTCAACATCTCCTTCCTCTTCCTTCTTGGGCTCATCGTCTTCATCATCACTGATCTCTTTCTCAGTTGTCTTCTCAGTCCATAGATAGATGGGGTAGCTAATGAATTCGGAGTGCTTCTTCACAAGGTCCTTAATCCTTCTTTCTTCCAGGTACTCCAGCTGAGGAAAAGAGAGACGTGACAATGTTAGCACCATGTATCATAAAACAATAGCAAATTTCCTCTACCGATCCATAAAAGCAAACCCAAAGGAACTCACCTGGTCCTCCTTCAGGAAGAGGGCGATCTTGGTCCCTCTGCCCAGTTGCTCCCCACTCACATCTCTCGTGACAGTGAAGGAACCACCAGCCTGGGACTCCCAGATATACTGCTCATCGTCATTGTGCTTAGTAGTCACGATGACTTTCTCAGCCACAAAGTAGGCAGAATAGAAACCGACACCAAATTGGCCGATCATGCTCACATCAGCTCCAGCCTGCAATGCCTCCATAAATTCTTTGGTTCCCGACCTTGCAATCGTACCCAAGTTGTTCACAAGATCTGTCCAATTCATCTTAAATGTTAATATCTATTGATAGTGTCAAAACTCATATGAACTGAACGTAACAACTACTGCTGTTGCATGGGCACGGAGCCAAAAGATGCAAAAAAGAAGATTTATTAATCTCAGTAAACTAATTGCATTACCTGCTTTAGTCATGCCGATGCCACTGTCAATGATCGAAAGGGTCTTGTTGGCCTTGTCTGGTAACGGCCTAATAAACAGCTCAGGCTGCGCATCGAGCTTGCTCTTATCCGTGAGGCTTTGGTATCTAATCTTGTCCAAGGCCTAAAGGACACAATCCCAACGCAGAGCACAATCAGTATATCATCCCCGGCGTCACAATATCGCATTTTGATCACAATCATTTTTCGACAATGCTGAGGGCAGAGCCACTCAATTACTATAGATAACGCCTTAGTCTTCACGAGACATTGAACGTCTAATTCAAGCAAACACAAATCCAGAACCGCAACTACTCTGACTAAAAGCAACGTAGAGATCATCTTAAGTCTGCAAGCCATTTTACTAGTGCCGAAACAAAACCACGCTATATAGGCACACCAAACAGACAAGCCATTGAACAGCGCAAGTTGCACTGATGCCATCGCTCACCAAGTAACGCTGCCCATTTCTGGGGAGACGCGAATTTCGATTCCTCTCCACACGGCTATAACAGACAACATTCTAGTTCCATCAAGTTCATTGTGCGGACAGTACAGCGAGGAACACGCAAGCTAATAGTTCAACGAAAGAGAAAGAGAGGCGACGTACATCAGAGGAGCTGCTGATGAGCTCGCGGAGGAAGATCTCCTTGTTGCTATAGAAGGTGTTGATGATCAAGCTCAGGAGCTGGTTTATCTCCGCCTGGAACGCGAAGGTCTCTGCAACCGATCACATTGCCGTGAGCTAGCACAGTCGTTTGAAAAAGATGCAAAAATGGTTGCTGATCACACATATAGAACAAATTCAATTTTCCTTGTTCTTTACAACCGATCACATTGCCGTGAGCTAGCACGGTCGTTTGGCAGGCAACGGCTGAGAGGGCAAGACAGAGCGAGTCGAGAGAGACGACGGAGAGAATGCAGCAGCGGCGTTGGGCATGGTTTCATCCCTCGAAGTACTCGTCCAACGAATTCTATAAATCATCAAAACCCTAAAATTAGAATCGACGGAAAAATTGCACAATGTTAAAGTAAATGCAAAGAAAGTCGATACCTTGGCGGAGGCAGAGGCGGAGTGGCTTGTCGGGCGGTGGCGGAGAGTGCGAGACAGAGTGAGTCGAGAGAAAATGCGGTGTCGTTTGGCGTGGTTTGGTGGTGCAACGAACAAGGCAGATGCGGCAATGATGACGGTGGGTTTTGTTGGACAGCCGGTTCCCTCGTGAGTCGGAGAAAGAGCAAGTCGGGCAGCGGCGGAGAGGGCGAGACAAAGCGAGTCGAGAGAGACAGAGAGAACACAACGTCGTTGGGCGTGGTTTGGTCGTGAGGCGGACCAGGTGGATGCGGCGACAACGGCGGCGGGGTTCGTTAGACGGCCGGTTCCATCGTGAGTCGGAGAAAGAGCAAGCGAAGTCGGGCGGTGGTGGAGGGTGCGAGACAGAGCGGGTCGAGAGAGACGGGTTCGAAGACGACGTCATTTGGCGTGGTTCGGTCGTGGGGCGGACCAGGAGGATGCGGCACCAACGCCGGCGGGGTTCGTCAGACGGCTGGGTCCGTCGTCGGTCGGAGGAAGTCAGGCGGGGAAGGGGAGAGTCGACAGAGAAGAACAGCATGAAAAAAAACTCTCCCTCCCTCCGTTTTAATTTGAAATCAACTGAGAGGGGGAGAGACGTAGGGGCAGCTGCCCAACTGATTTGACTCTACTGCTGCTGACTTGATTGGTACTGTTCGGAGGGAGAAAGTAAATCGCTGGAAACCGCCGTTCTGATCAGAAAACCACTCGCGAACAGTGGTATAAGGGCTGAATACCAGTGTGGGCCCGGGCAACACGTGTCGCTCGGTGAATGGGTCGGATTTTGACACGCTGAAATCCGAGTGATACCCAATATTTTCTCGACAGGGACGATGGGACTCGGATGGAACGAAGAAAAACAGCGTGGCCCACAATAAGTAAATAAATAAAGAATTAATTACAAAACACGAAATGTATTCGATCAAAGAATGTGATCCCCATCATTAAAAAGCCTTTTTGGTCAAATACATCATGATAACTTTATCTTTTTGTTCTCCAACATCCGGATAAAGTCGGAGAACAAAAAGAAAATTCAAATTTCACGAAAATAAAATTAAGGTAATCCATAACTTTTTTAAATTTTTTGGGTAGATATTACTATTTAAATTTCAGATGGTAGCATTGAAATTACACTGCTCTCAATCACAATCTTATCAGATAGCACAGCTAACCTCAACCTCATAAATCATATGGTAAAAAATTCGAAAGTCCAATCAAATGATTTGATAATTGTTAAATATGATGGTGCAAATAATCAAATATGCAGAGTTTTGTTCCTTGACCACTAACTATCAACACTTAAATTTTAGCCAACTAATTCAATTTTTTCATTTTTAAAAGAGTTAATATAACCAAAAACTCTAAACTTGTAATGTTGATAGATACCCCATACTAATTTTTTGACTACTAAAAACTCTAAATCAATACACTTTTAACCAATTTATTATAAACTGGTACATTTGTGATAAATTTATTCTTTGTTAGTCTTCGTTAAATAACAAATTGACCAATGGTGTCTTAGTTTGAAATTTTACTTTCCCGTTATCATAATTGTACTGATTTTGTGATTTTTTGTGGTGTTAATCCAATTTAACGAAAGATATATTTGTCACAAATGTATGGGTTTGGGATTTTTGGGAGTCAAAAAATTAGTTTTCGATAAATTTATCACAAGTATATCGGTTTAAGGTTTTTCATTGTCATTTAAGGTAAATTTGTTATAGGTGTATCAATTCAGAGTTTTTTGTGTTCAAAAAGTTAATTTTTGGTAAATTTATCATAAGTATAACAGTTCAGGATTTTTTATGATATCAATCATTTTTTAAATGTACCAAAATTAATGAAACATAAATATAAAGAACGCCCAGTTCGTCCATTTTCCATTTTGCATGTCCGCAAGGTTAGCCCAGTTCGTCTAAGCCATTATCCGAAATCCATCACTCGTACCAACCGAGAAAAAACACCCAGGACCCGGATCCTAATGATGTTTGCTAATTCAAAGAGCCTGCTGGTAAAACTTTGGATTCTTTTCAAGTTGACCGATGGACACTATGAATTTTGCCTATAAATCGAGAACTCAGCGGGATAGAATGATCTAACCGCACTGTCAACTAGCAAAGGCACGGCAAAGTCCCATTGGGACACTCCATAAGGCCGAGGATGAGGTAGGCATTACAGGTTTTGAAATCTAATACATTTACTCATTCAATCATTCTGTGAAGCTCCCCGTTGTGGACATGAGGAGTTAATGGTCCAACATTGGGACATCACACAGAGCATGCCATCTTTTCAGAGCTGAACCAATGCATTCCTTCCATTGTCTACGGTGTGAGGAACATAACGGAGAGATATTGAACTAAGGGGGTCTAGCACCTCAGAGAAGAACTTATCATATAACCCGAATGGAAAATTTCGCTGAGAATCGGAGACATGAAGATGCTCACGCTTTCAAGAACAACAAGATGAACTGAAGAGTCAACAAGAGGAGAAGATGAACATAGAAACGAAGAAAGAAAATGAAAACAAAAAAAGGCTTTGGACAAAAATGCCCTTGATTATGGTTTGGAAAGTAGCATGTGAGATACAAATGCTCGCTAGGCCCTTATTTGAGACTAAGTTGATTATTTCAGGCCTAATTTAAGATAAAGTCCACTCTTGGCCTTTTTTTTATATATAAAGAAAATGAGCTCATTTTAGGTCTTTATTTGCAATTTTTTCCAAAAAAAATGTGCTCAAGTGCTCCTCTGTCCAAAAAGATGAGATAAATAAATATTTAATTGGCATATAATCAAATTAGCAACATTGGTAAAGCTAACCAAGATGTTAGGCTGTTAACTTATATGACAGTTGATGTTGCCTCCCCAAGAAATATCGAATAAATGAGTGTGTTTGGACTAAATGAAGGAAAGGTAAAGCAATTTCGATGAATTTTGGAAAAGTATATACCCCACCAAGCTCTCAGCTATTCCTGCACAATCTTTTGCACTGACCCCCCGAGTGCTCACGACAGACATGCCACTCACGAATTGAAAATTAAAGAATGCAGCAGATTAATACGGGAAATGATTCTTTCCATTATGCTATGAACACTCTATATCATATGACAGGACATAGGTCTTTACACCCGACTAAATATGTGTCAAAAGACATTCCCCGCATTTAGGCCACAACTCCTGGATACTGCGAGGATAAATCTGACAATAGAAGACATGATCATGGAGAAAACACTTTTAACAGTCTATGCACTTTTTCTCTTATAACTACCGAACTAAGACAAAGCTTGAGACATAAACATCGTACAAGACATAGCAAACTTCAAGAAAGATAAGTAGCTTGCCTAATAATCACGACTATGGTAAGTATTTATGAAATGGCCTGAAAAGAGTACTCAAGTTGGTTTCTTTTTTTGGGTTATTATTTGCTAATGGATTGCACTAGATTTCCTAATTTCTCCATTTCCTTCCGCTTGTCTGCTTCTATCGTGACTTTGGGAATGGAAGAACCTCAAAACACAGTTGCAATCAACAGTTTCAGTGATAGTCATCCTTGGATGGCACTAGAATGTCATGAAATCTTTTATGAGGCTCCAGAACTCCTCAAGTAAGAAGCCGTGCTGCAAAATAACAAAACCTATATGTCAATTGGTCGGTATCAATCTCATGGGACTGAAAATTCTTAGAAAGGATATGGTAGAGGTTTCTTCGCAATATCAACAGAAAAGAGTGTTAAAATAGATTGTTTTTATGATATGTTTTTTTCTTTTCTTTTGAATGTTCTAAAAGCAAATTCTTTCAAACACCTATATCTAATATAGGCCTAATTACCACCCAAAAAAAAGAAAAGAAAAGAAAACCACCATAAAAATGAACTCACTAATTAAATAGAGTTGTGGAAAGAGTAATAGACGATTAGATAAACAAGAAAAAAAAAGTAGGAATAGATGACACCCCATTAGAAACTTTGCTAATCTGTAAGTACTCTGCCTTCTGTACTTATGGGCTTTAGGGTGTATGATGTTCCGAATGCCGATCGCCCAAGTCTTGTTTATTATTCGTCACGCTGTTATATGAAGAGAAGTGAGCCCATCATTTTCATGTTCTCTTCCTCATGATTAAGGTTGTGGAACAGCAACCCGAGCCGATATGTATTAATTTTCATATTTTGAAAACCCTAATTAACTCTCTCTCACGCTGACCTCCTTGCAAACTCTCTCCGAAAGAAACCCTAACTTCCGATTGCCTCTTAGTCCTCCTCACACAAAATCCTCTCGACTCTTTGGCCTCATCTTGCTATCAATCGCCTCTCAACTAACCTCTCGCCTCCGACCCTCTATTGCCGCATCACAGTCACAACCTCGTCTATGGTCCTCCATTGCAGTAATGGCCTCGCCTCCCTCTCTCACTCTCGCCTCAACTTAATGGCCATTCTCTTGTGGTTATTGCTCAATTTTTTTGCTGGAATGGGATTTCGTATATGAACGCGGAGTTTTTTTTTATTGATCATATTCTATTTTTACTCTAACTCTTAGATTTTTGCCATGCCTTCTTATAGAGGGTGGGAGTCGAAACTAACACTTGAAACTAAATCAACTCTACCCTAACCCCTTAAGAACTTGGGGATTTTGAATCCCCACCTCTCTTCCCATGTGAGAAAAGTGATAAAGTGGTCGTGAACACAAAGTTGATTATGCTAGAAATTATCCAAATCTTCTCTCTTTTATGGGAAAAGTTTTGCAATCTTTTCTTCATTCAATCTTCTTCTTTTTTATATATATGTTTTGTATAACATAGAAAAATACATTATCATGCAAGAGTGCTCTAAAACAACAACATTTAAATACACTGAAAGTCGAAAAAGATATATCAATATAAACATTAATAAAGTGTGGCAGAGTAAAGCCTCGAACAAGATCCCGTGAACCATGTCTGATACAAAAGTTGTAATTAGTCTAGGCTAATGAATGCGAATTTCCCTAAACTTTGGTGATGATGAAACGTTAAACCTAGATTTGAAATTGAGTTAAAAATAAACTAAATCCCATGACGAAATTCTTCCCTAAAGGCAATTCCCCTTTTCTCTTTACCATTTTTATTTCCCATTTTTTATATTTTCCTCATGGAAAAAACAAACTAGAATCTAAAATAATATCCAAGGGAGGCGAAGCACACACTGTAGAGACCAACGCCCAGTCTAGATGAGGGTGCACGTAGCGCCCAAAATAAATCGCATAGGATAAGCTTGTGTCACAAACCGTATTCTCCCGTGCTCAAGTACCGTTGTGAGTAAAGCTTGGTGTGATTGGGGGTGAAAAAAGAGTAATGTAGAAGGGATGATATAACTACTAGGAGCTCTAAAAGTGGGTTTGACCTCCTGTATATAAACTGATTGGGAGATGACATTGCTTTTCTAATGAGGTGATCGTAGGCTGAAACCAGTTGTCACGCCGTAATGTCTTGTTTGTCTCGCTCAAGGCATTGGATGCCTGAGAAAAACCGAGTGTGATACAATCTTGTATGAGGATGCAATTTATTGTATTGTTCTTATGAACAATAATAAAAAGAAGGCCAATCTAGTGTTTTCGGCTCACCAGGCGTCGCACGGGCTATTCGGCGACCAATAAACTACTGGCCCGTGTCAATTGCAAAAGTGCTCAGTGCAAAATGGAGGAGTGAACACTAAGACTATTTGTTTCACGAAAAATAAATTATTTTGAAAATATTTTTTCTATAAATAATCACTCATAGTTTGAAATAATTAGTCAATGAAAAAATTTTCATTTACGACGATGATTCATGTCTAAACATTTTTGTGGATGATGAAAATATTTTTTGTTTATTCATTTTTGTAAAAGATAAAAGCGATCAATTTAGAATAATATTTTTTACATCATTTATTTTCCACGAAATAAGCAAAGCCTAAGTCTAACATTAGTAGACATCAATATAAACATCAATATGACAAAATCAACTAACATGACACCATGAGGCTCACCGCTAAGGGGGAACACAGCTTCAAGGCAAAATCACTGTTTTTGGGTAAGCAAACATTATGGCCGGTTTTGATGAGAACATTAAGATGCAAGCACATCGGATAATGAGTTTGCAACACCCAACAGGGCGAAAAGGCTGACATACTTGGCTTTAAACTACGGTTTTGCGCTCCACGGATCTGATGAACGAAAGATGACAGAGGACACAAGAAAAAAAAAACTCCTACCTAAAATGATGGAAGAAAATAAATGAACAAGCTTGAATGGACCTCTCTCAACTTACTCACTCCCGTTCCCTTATCAACTCCCTTTCTCGAGCTCTCGGCCAACCTATAGCTCACGGCCAAACTCACCCTCATTCACCTACTCACTCACAGTGTGGGAGAGCTATGGGAGATGCTTTCCAGCTGACTCTCTATTTCCCTCACTCCCTCTCTCTCTTACATGGCGTGAACGGTTAGGAAGTGAAGAAATTTCTCTAATTATACTCCCCAATTTAGGCTCACGGTTTGAAGCGGTTTTTATGGTGCAATAAAGGTCCTTATCCAAGCTCAAAATGGCGAGGACTTTCGTCCACTGGTTTGTACCATGCATGGGGTTGTTGACCGGTCAAAGGGGGGATTTGTCCATTGGTTCGTAACATACTTTAGGGATATTGTCCATTCAAAAGAGGAAGCCTTTTTGTCTAAAGTTTCGTACCATGCTTGGGGGTTCAAAGGAAGTCTACTGCCCTTAGGATTTAGAGGTGTATGATAACTCTATTTTTAATAGAGTATTCTTGCTAATTTAGACTTGATATTTACTTAATTTTGAGAAATTTTTGGGTGAATTTAATTGCTACTCACGTAAATTTATTTTGTATGAAATATTTTCAGATCTTTCAAGAATATTGCAATATCTTTCAGAATATTTCATCTTGAAGAAAAAACCAGCCTAAATCAGAAATTTGGAGAATTTGACCATGATTGAAGATAAGTTTCAAAGAAAATCAAGAAGATAAGGAGGAATCTTTTCCAAATCCTAGTAGGAGTCGATCTAGGGCAGATTTTTGGAGGCTATATATATATACTGCTCTTGTGCCGCATATAAAGGGAAGAAGAGAGAATCCTTGGAGCCACCATCTTTGCAGAAGATTTTGAGTTTTCTTAGTTAGATTTTGTTCTTCTATTTTAGTGGAGTTGGTGCGTGTCAAGGAGAGAAGGAGGAGACAAACCTGAAGCTCCTTGTATCTCAAATTAGTGAATTTGTTTTTATTTAGTATTATGTTTTCTTTAATTCTTGTTAGTTTAGTTTTTACTATGTTTTAAATTTCTTTTGTTAGAGCTACAATGGATCTTAATTATGATTGATTGATTTTCAAAAACTTTCATGTAATAAAATTGTTTTGATTGTGTCGTTCTTTATCATGATCTTAATGCTTTTAGAAGTCTAGCCAACTTTTGAATGATTTTTGATGTATGCATGATATCAGGTGGAGATTGTGTGCATGCGCATTAGTGATATTGAACCATAAATTAAATCTAGGTCAAGGTACACTAGGTTATTTATGTGGTTATGCGGTAGTAGATCTAGGTTGGGACTACTTAGATCAAATCCGGAATTTCCACAAGAACTTAATGCTTTTAGGTAGTTTAAATTCACCTAAGGTTAGTGTGGGTTAACATACCTAATTAGGGATTATTAGATCGAGGTCGGCTTTTAATTCATATTAGGGAAATTTCGCCAACACAATTGGAAATTAATTTGTTGCATGAAAAGTTAAGAAAATTAATTATGAATGATTAAATGAAGTTGGATACTCTAACGCTTTGTGATCTTGATAATTATTAATTTTCAATTTTCTTTAGATTAATTTTACTCTACAATTTTAATTAGCTTTTAATTCTTTAAGTTTTGACTTTTTCTATATTTTAGTATTTTAATTGGTTTAGTTTACTTTTTACTCGTCTTTTCAATTTGGTTAACTAGATTTTTAAATTGATCACTTTCGCAAGTAATTGGATAAAATAAAAAACAAATCGCTTTGTGAACGATACTCACTCATCACTTTATTACTTGTTGATATTGTGCACTTGCAATTCACCCAACAGTGTACAGCCAAACAAGGAGATCCCATCTTGACTCATTTGGTTCAAATTTAATGTGCCATTGTTTCCCTTTATGGTATACCTAAAAAGGCCTCATTTGCTTGTCCAATCTTTTCCTATTTAATCACCAAGGAATGACGGCAAATTAAAAGGTTAATGATGTGAAAATGTGAAGCGAAATGGGTGATTCGAGAATGATCATTAGTTGGACGAATTTTAAAACTAAATGATACATAAAAATGGGATATATGAACTCAAGTCCATGCAAGGTACAATGGAGTTTATGTGATATGTTTTTGGTTAGGGATCCAATTCCGAATCAATTTGATCCCTAATTTTCTTATGAAATGCACAAATAGTCTATAAGCACAAATTTAAGTGTAAACACTATATTTAAGTTGAAAGAAGAACAAGAAAAGTTGACCAGCATGTAATGAAAAATTAATGTAAAAATTAACGATGTCGCTCATGTCAAAAGATGCCAAACATCCTTTCCTTTCAGATAAGGCCTACGACAGCGTTGATTTTGGCAGGGGAATTCATAAACTTGATCTAGAAGTGAGGAGATGCTAACTAAAAATTTGTCCGATCAACTAAAGGCATAACGTCATAAACCATAGTTAAATAAAAAAATATGAACTCCATCTGTACCTTGTAGAGCCTCTCAGATTGTGCCGCCGCCAGATGGATCTTCATTTCTGCCGCGACCAAACATAAAAGTGACCCAGTTTTCTAAGCGACAAATCTGCCAGAGTTGCATATACTTGAGGCCTTAAAGATTTTGCCAGCTGAAATTTTGAGGAGAAAATCAACCGGTGCACAACTTTCTTTTTGGAAGAGAGACGTGATCACCTGGAGGGGCTGCTTGTAGTTCATGGCGGTTGATTTGGCCTCCACTTGTCTGTAAATGTACTTCAATAGAGTCAAACTTGAAATTGACTCCAATAAATTCGCCTTTCGCTTCTTCCTGTTTCTCCATTAAGTTTTCCGCGGGCCGCTCCCGTCTTCCCTTAACAGGGTGGATGACCATGCACAGATATCACGTAACCGTAAAACATGCCCTTTTCAACGTATTCTGTACTCGCACCAAGTTCTCAGCCGAACATTCAATGATGTTCAGCTTTTCCAAAGACGTCAATTTTCCTAGCCCTTCAATTTGATGGGTCATTTTGCATCGTCTGATCTCTAAAACTTTCAGCGACTTCAAGTTTGAAAGATCAGGTAAACTATCGAGGTCATCACAGTCGGATAGAATCAAACTCCTCAGTGAGGTTATCCGGCCAATCCCATTGAGATTTCGTATTTTGCAGTTTGATATATCTAGCCTCTTCAGGGCTTTAAGCCTTTCAAGCCCTTCAATCTCTTCTATCGCAAAGGGTGGTCCGTGTGCTTTCGGGTCCCCATCACTTAGGCACAGCTCCTCCAATTTCTTTAAATTTTCAAGAGAGGGCATCGCTTTCATCCTTTTAGAACTCACACGCAGACGAATTAGAGAAGAGGGAAGCTTCGGCAACTCTTCAATATCATCGCACTGAATTAAATCCAGGGTGTGAAGACCAGGGATGGTGGAGATTTCAGGCCGTAGGCTAGATATACTGGAATGCCCCAGCGTCAATGATCTCAGACGATGTAGTCCCTCAATATCACCGGGAATGGCCTCCTTCAAACTCCGACACCAGGAAGCATGGAGTTCTTCGAGATTCGTTAGATTCCCAATCTCCCCAGGTAATGCTCGAATGAAAGAAGAGTCCATTCTCAGGACTCTCAAGCTTTTCAGATATCTTATTGAATCGGGGAGTTCAGAGATACTAGTCGCTGATATATCCAACTCCTCTAATGAACTTATTTCACCGATAGAATATGGAAGTTTCTCCAAATAACGGCAATCCCTCAAGGACAAGCGTCTTAGCTTATGCAGGTCCCCTAGTGAGCTTGGGAGCTCGGTAATTTTGGCACCTTCTAATGAGAGTTCAGAGAGAGCAGCCAGATAACAAATCGACTTGGGCAGGTGAGTCAATGGGAAGCACTTCAAGCCACTGAGAATTTCGAGTTGCTTCAAATTGCCTATGGAGATGGGGACCTGCCGTACAGAAGTCCCGTCAATGAAGAGCTCTTTTAGAGCTGTCGTACAACCTAGTTCCACTGGCAACCCGTTCAATTGGGAGCAGAACTTCAAATTCAGGGAGACTAAACGTTTCAAATGGCCAATTGAAGGATCTAACACCACCAAAGAAGAACATCGTTCGAGAATCAGGATTTCCAAATCTTTGTAATAGGAGAAGTCGGGAGTGATCAGTAAGTCAGAACAACCTGTAAGATTCAAGACTTTCAATTTCTCCATCTGCAAATCCGAAACAAAAAACCCATGCATGGTCAATTCACATATATATAATTCAAGAAAGCAAACACAGAACTACTAAATACTAAGCCACCTTGATTTCAGTCCAACCTCCCCAGTCTTCCGTGACTTTGCTCCCGGACAGATCAAGAATGAGCAAATCTCTTAATACAAAATTTATTGCATCAAATTCCGGAGGACAACTTTGCCAACTCAGCCACCTTAAACTCGGAAATGCACCTGCAAAATCTCCGGAAACAGTTGCACCATCCAACTTGAGAAAACTTATGGCTGGCATGCTTGCAAAACTTGCAGCTGTTAATATGCATGAATCATGAGCTTCAACCACTTTGATTCCCTACATATAAAATAAGTAACATAATCATCAGAAGCCCGTATACCAAACTACCAATCAGAAAAAAAGGATGCTTTCCTTGCCCTGCACTAAATAGTACATACATGATATTATTCCCCCAGAAAATGTGACAAAAAATAGAAACATGCAGCCCATATGTCAAGATGTTTGTTTGCTGAAAACCAATTGAAATAAACGATTCTACCTTCCCCTTATTCATTGCCTTTGGAACCATATCCTGTGTGCAAAATCTTCCTGAACTTGGATCTCCAGATCCTTCTGGCTTAAAATTTCTTTTGCCAAGGCATCTCAGCAATCTGTGCATCTGCAGTTCATTGTTTTCTCCAATTTTTGCCAGGGGCATTAGAATGCAACCGGAGGATGGGCAACAATCGGGCCACATATATGAAGCAATTCGGGCATCCACACCAAAGATAAAAGATGCTATGTCCAGAAATATATCTTTTTGCTGTTGATCTAATTCTTCATAACATATATCCAGTATCTCTTCAAGGCCAAACGAACTCTTTTGAGAATTCATCGTACATGCTTTGATTGACTTCTCCATCTTTTCCCATTCTTGTATTGATTTACCCCGCAAAAATGAACCGACGATTTCAACTGCTAATGGTAGTTTCTCTGTAGCATTGACAATGCGGCACGAGAGTTCATCATAATCAGGCATGGGAGATTGCATCCTGAATGCATGCTTGCAGAAAAGTTCAAAAGCTTGACCGTCATCCAACTCACTAACTGTGCAGTTACGAGCCTTGTCGGGATCAAACTCTTTGAGAATTCCACTATTTTTGGAAGTCACAATTATTCGACTACCTGGACCAAACCAATGAAGCTGGTCTCCTACAATAGCATGAAGATCGGATGGCTTTTCCACATCATCGACAACTATTAGAACTTTCATTTCACGGAATATATCCAAGAAATCTTCTATTCTTTCATCGAAAGAAAGATCTTCACGATCTCGTTCGAGGATATCACATATCAACTTATTTTGCAAAAACTGAATACCATGAGAATTTTGTGTGGTTTCTTCGACCCCCACCAGAAAGCTACAACTGTCGAAACAAGAAGAGATGTGTTTGTATACAGCCCCAGCGAGAGTCGTCTTGCCAATTCCATCAGTTCCATAGATTCCAATAATGCGCACCTCATCATTGACTTCCATCTCCAGTAAGTTGGTGATTTGTTTTGCACGATCATCAATTCCAACTACATTCTGAACAGCTGCAATTGCATAATAATTCCTATCTGAGGTTTCCACGTCTGCTGGTGGCTCTCTAGCTTCATCTTCCATTAGTTTCACCCTCTGCAAGAAAAAAAGAATTTTACCGAAGTATTATTGTAGAGGGAGAAAAGAACAAACACCACCCGATCAGTTTCTCTCTTATAACATTACTTTAGTTCCACGCATATATACAAGATATTCATTTCTCATCAAATTGTTCTTATTGATGCAAAAATACGCAGACACTTGCTCTAGCAATCTCTGATCCACAATTCAATATCTACTCTCACACAATAATAATAAGGAAACTTAGGTAGTATTGCAATCAAATTAGGCCTCCATTTGTTTTGTGGAAAATAAACAATTCAAAAAAAAAATCATAAAAATGATCGCTTCTATTGCTTGAAATGAATAATTTACTGAAGATATTTTAATTATCGATAACAATTTTGCCTGAACAATTTTGTGGACAATGAAGATATTTTTTATTATATTCCTTTTTGTAAGTAATACAAGTAGTCATTTTTGGGAAAATATTTTCCAAATAATTTATTTGTCAATCAGAGCCTAGGTGACATTAGCATCTTGGAAGTTGGATACTTAGTTTACTGACCAGATATTTCAACTTTCAAGAAATCTTGATATGCTCATCACAACAATGGTCACGGTAATTAATTAATTCTGTTCTAATCTCTGAAATGTAAACAAGCTTCCAACAGCAAATGAGCATTATTTATATAGGACTAACGTCTTAAAATTCAAATGGTAGACTATTTTTAGACTCCGACTGTGCAATGATCGCTATTAAGTTCAGTTTACCTTCAAATACATACAATTTTCTTTGGTTCCTTCTGCATTATCTTTCCTCATATTTTCTTGTGTTGTCGTTGCCAAGTCGAATGATCTACATTCAATTTTCGGAGATAGTGGTCTTGGACTAATGGAAAGCAATGCCTAAATATTCTCATCGAATTACAAATACAGCTTGGTTACTTTTACATGCAATTCTATCCTTAAATTGAATGTCAATTATCATTGAGAATATTGTCTATTTGCTTTTTTTGCAATTTTGTTGTTTAATTCATGTGTTGCCTGCCTGTTTACATCGGCACTTAATATTTTTCATGAGGCATGCACAAATTGGCAAAGATCAACAATCGAGAAAGAATGGAAAATGATTGGCACGTGGTGAGTGATCGGCATCCATATTTGAAGGGATAAAAGACGACTAGGGGAATGAGGTAAAACATGCTGCTAGGGTAAATGAACTTGGAATCTTTTTGGGGAAAGATAAAATTTGGCTCCTCGCTTTTTTCGTTATTCTTCATTTTGGTCCCATTTTTTTTCCCTCATTTTAGCCCCATATCGATTTTTTTTTTTCAAATTCATCCCTTCCATGACTTTTTTATGCAAAACCTGCCGAAACGAACACACTAGTCTACATGGCACCTGCATGTCAGCAAATTGTTTGTTTATCGAGCACATTTACATGAGGAGGTCATTAGAGGATGAAATTCAAGGGAAAAAAGAATTATTTGTTGAGAGATTAAGATGAAGAAAGTTCGGCACATGGACAAAATAAAGAGTTGCGATTAATATGAGGTCCAAAACGTATTTCTCTGTTTTCCTGACTTAATATACGAATTTTGTAGACCGGTTGTAGTATACACGGCATTACTTTTGAATTTTATTTTCATTATTTAAGGTTGTGAGCAAGAATACATAGTACTCGAACCAAAATGGAAATAACTAAAATTATCTGTTTCTCTTTCTCACTGTCAGTATTGAACGTTCGTGAAGATTTGAGATGCTCGATTCAATGAAATTTTAATTCTGAACGTAAAAATGAGTAATGTAAAACCCTAAAGCTAAAAGCAAAATCCACTCCAAACATTCCCCAAGTAAAAAAGCAAGAGGCTGTCGAACAATGTGAAACGTAAACGCACCTCATCCAAGTAAAGCAAAACGTAAAAAATAAAAAAGTAGTCAACCTATTCTAATTCCATGTCCGGTTCGGTTTCTTTTTCTATAATTTACGTTATTATATTAATTCTTCATCTTATTTTCACTTTAATTACATTAATCTATTCTTTTTGGATAGTTTTAACGTACTTCATGTACTACTATCTTTTAATGGTAATTATTTATTTCAATTACAGTACTAATATAAACTCAATTGTTTAGCATTTTGGAACCCAAAGAGAGTTCTATTTTCTACTATTCCTATGAAAAATCCGTAACCATGCGATACATTGTTTCAAGTCACTTTATGAAAATCTGTATGTTGTTGTATTCTTTTTTAATCTAAAGTAATATGCTTCCAAATTACTAGTGTCTCTTTTTGTCATAAGTTGCTTTTTTAGTGAAATAATGCTTTTGCTCGTATAAAGGTTACATCGTGATATAATTAATGACTATTTGTTCAAGCAATATGGGCTTTAATTTATTTTGAAATAGTCATGTATTGTGAGAAGACGTGAATTCCCCGTGGTGGCAATCTGCTATGGTACTAAAATCGCCAAATCAACTAGTCAAAGCCCATTGATGGCCAAAAATAGAAACTAGTCTAGCCTACTATATATGCATGCACCGGGAAAACAGCAAATAAATGTGCGACACGATTATTGTTTAACGGATACGCGTGCTGAAAAACTAATGGATGCAACATAAATCAAAGTTTCTTTTGAGTGGGGTGAGGTAGGTAATCTATAACTTTTGAACGTTTACGGTTTACTGCGCAATAATGCCAAAGTTTAATAGGGCTATTATTGCTAAAAATTATGAAAACACATATGGTATAACATTATGTCCAACGCTCAATTATACAACAATGAAATAAATTAAAAAATTATAAAGATACATTTATTAAATTTATACAAAACAACATTTCAAATTAAAAAGAACATGTCGAAGGAACACTAATGTATTTGAAATAATTTAAAGATCCCTAATAAATTTTCGCCATTGGATTAGAATATATATTTTAGTCCATGTAAATTGCAAAACAATATTAACTTTTTACAAAACAATATTTAACTTTTTACAATTTGTGTAGTTTTACCGAATTATAGCATCAAACTGAAATTATAACAAATCAATTTTCAAGCTCATGTATTCATGTGCGGGTACTTTATAATTATTGAGAAGATATCGCACCTTGCATGATGTATCCAGAAGAATCTCCTCTCTGCTACGCTTCAAAGACGTCCCACCTTGTTTGATGAAGTCCCCACGCCCCCATGTTTCGACTGAAAGTGCCCTCACAAGGTTCCGCGCAGCCTGCACTTGCACTGAGTTCTCAGCCGCACATTCAGTGACATTCAGCTTTCCCAACGACGTCAATTTTTCTAGGCCTTCAATTTGACGGATCATTTTGCATCGTCTGATCTCTAAAACTTTCAGCGACTTCAAGTTTGAAAGATCAGGTAAACTATCGAGGTAATTACAGTCGGATAGAATCAAACTTATCAGTGAGGTTAACTGGTCGATCCCATTGAGATTCTGTATTTTGCAATTTGATATATCTAGTCTCTTCAGGGCTTTAAGCCTTTCAAGTCCTTCAATTTCTTCTATCGCACAGGGTGGTCGGCGTGCTTTCGGGTCCCCATCACTTAGGCACAGCTCCTCCAATTTCTTTAAATTTTCAAGAAGGGGTATCGCTTTCATCCTCTTAGAACTCACATGCAGGCGAATTAGAGAAGGGGGAAGTTTCGGTAACTCTTCAATTTCATCGCACTGAATTATATCCAAGGTGTGAAGACTAGGGATGGTGGTGATTTCAGGGGGTAGGCTAGATATACTGGAATGCCCCAGCGTCAATGATCTCAGACAATGTAGTCCCTCGATATCACCGGGAATGGCTCCCTTCAAACACCGACACCAGGAAGCATGCAGTTCTTCGAGCTTGGTTAGATTCCCAATCTCCCCAGGTAATGCTCGAATGAAAGATGAGTCCATTCTCAGGACTCTCAAGCTTTTCAGATTTCTTATTGAATTGGGGAGTTCAGAGATAATAGTCGCCGATATATCCAACTCCTCTAATAACCCCATTTCACCGATTAAATATGGAAGTTTCTTCAAATGACGGCAATCCCTCAAAGACAAGCGTCTTAGCTTGAGCAGCTCCCCCAGTGAGCTCGGGAGCTCAGAAATTTTGGTACCATCTAATGATAGTTTGGAGAGAACAGTCAGATAACAGATTGACTTGGGCAGGTGAGTCAATGGGAAGCACTTGAAGCCACTTAGGATTTCGAGTTGCTTCAAATTGCCTATGGAGATGGGGATCTGCCGTACTGAAGTCCCATCAATAAAAAGCTCTTTCAGGGCTGTCGTACTACCCAGTTCCACTGGTAACCCGTTCAATTGGGAGCAGAACTTCAAATTAAGGGAGACCAAACGTTTCAAATGGCCAATTGAAGGATCTAACTTCACCAAACGAGAACATCGTTCAAGAATCAAGATTTCCAAATCTTTGTAATTGGAGAAGTTGGGAGTGATCAATAAGTCAGAACAATCTGTAAGATTCAAGACTCTCAATTTCTCCATCTACAAATCCGAAACAGAAAACCCACGCATGATCAATTCATAGATATTTAATTCGAGAAAGCAAACACAAAACAGAAAAATACTAAACCACCTTGATTTCAGTCCAACCTCCCCAGTCTTCCGTGACTTTGCTCCCGGACAGATCAAGAATGACCAACTCTCTTAACACAAAATTTATTGCATCAAATTCCAGAGGACAACTTTGCCAACAGAGCCACCTTAAACTCGGAAATGCACCTGCAAAATCTCCAGAAACTTTTGCATCATCCAACTTGAGAAAACTTATGGCTGGCATGCTCGCAAAACTCGCAGCTGTTAATACGCATGAATCACGAACTTCAACGTTTTCGATTCCCTACATATAAAATAAGTAACATAATCATCATAAGCTGTAAACCAAACTATCAATCAGGAAAAGGATGCTTTCCTTGCCCTACATGCTAAAGAGAGCACACACGATGTTATTCTCCCAGAAAATATGACAAAAAAGAAACATGTAGCCCATATGTCAAGATGTGTGTTTGCCAAAAACAAACTGAACCAAAAATTTTTACCTTCTCCCTGTTCATTGCCTTTACAACCATATCCTGTGTGCAAAATTTTCTCCCAATTAGATCTCCAGATCCCTCTTGATTAAGGCATCTCAGCAATCTGTGCATCTGCAGTTCATTGTTTTCTCCAATTTTTGCCAGGGGCATTAGAATGCAACCGGAGGATGGGCAACAATTGGGCCACATATATGAAGCAATTCGGGCATCCATACCAAAGATAAAAGATGCTATGTCCAGAAATATATCTTTTTGCTGTCGATCTAATTCTTCATAACATATATCCAGTATCTCTTCAAGGCCAAACGAACTCTTTTGAGAATTCATCATACGTGCTTTGATTGACCTCTCCATCTTTTCCCATTCTTGTATTGATTTACCCCGCAAAAATGAACCGACGATTTCAACTGCTAATGGTAGTTTCTCTGTAGCGTTGACAATGCGGCATGAGAGTCCATCATAATCAGGCATGGGAGATTGCATCCTGAATGCATGCTTGCAGAAAAGTTCAAAAGCTTGACCGTCATCCAACTCACTAACTGTGCAGTTACGAGCCTTGTCGGGATCAAACTCTTTGAGAATTCCACTATTTTTGGAAGTCACAATTATTCGACTACCTGGACCAAACCAATGAAGCTGGTCTCCTACAATAGCATGAAGATCGGATGGCTTTTCCACATCATCGACAACTATAAGAACTTTCATTTCATGGAATATATCCAAGAAATCTTCTATTCTTTCATCGAAATAAAGATCTTCACGATCTTGTTTCAGGATATCACGTATCAACTTATTTTGCAAAAACCGAATACCGTGACGATTTTTTGTGGTTTCTTCGACCTCTGTGAGAAAGCTACAGCTGTCGAAACAAGAAGAGATGCGTTTGTATACAGCCTTGGCGAGAGTCGTCTTGCCAATTCCATCAATTCCATAGATTCCAACAATGTGCACCCCGTCATTGACTTCCATCTCCAGTAAGTTGGCGATTTCTTTTGCACAATCATCAATTCCAACTACATTCTGAACAGCTGCAATTGCATAATTCCTATCTAAGGCTTCCATGTCTACTGGTCGCTCTCCATCTTCATCTTTCATTTTCTCCTTACTCTGCAATAAAAAGAGAATTTCTTCACCAAAGAATTACCATAGATGGAGAAAAAAACAAAAGTAACCTGATCAGTCTCTCTTTTATAACATTGCATCACTTCTACACATAGATATATGATATTAACTTGTCATCAGTAATGTTCTTATCGATGCAAAAATATATCTAAATCTATTGCACTTTTACCAATTTAATTGTAAACCTTTCAATTATGCCAATTGAATCCTTAACATTTTCACTTTTTGTCAATTGAGTCAAATTGGTCAATTTTTGCTGGAAATCGCTAACATAAACGCCAGCTATCCTACATGGCATAACCAGTATTAATGTAGACAATTTTTTATTATATTTTAACTTTTTTTGAATTTTTTAAAAAAATTTCTTTTCATTTTCCTTTTTTGTTTCTCTTTTCCTTCTTCATAGTTTTCTTAATGTGACTGGTAGTTGGCGAGGATCATTGGGTCCTCACTAGCCGCTGGCAGGGAAGCCTTGCTTAGAACTAGACGAGACTAGCCTCGCTCACAACTGCACGATGGCCTTGCCTAGATAGGCGAGGGAGTCCTCAGCCCTCGCTGGCCACAATAAGATAGGATTGAAGAGGAAAACAGAAAGGAAAAAAAAATGAAAACGAAAAAAATAATTTAAATTTTAAAAAATATTAAAATATGACTAAAAATTGTTCACATCAACACCTGCAACATCACATAGGATGGCCGGCATCCACGTAAGTAATTTCTGACCAATATTGGCCGAATGGACTAGACTAACAAAACGTAAAAATGTTTAGGATTCAACTGGCAAAAATGCAATATGTTTGGGATTTTTTTTGACAATTTTCCCCAAAAATATGCATACGCTCTTTTTTTTTGGGTGTGGTCATATTCTATATTTTATTTTACAAGTCATTGTGTGTGTTATATGCTATTCGCAAGTCGCGAAACCTTCTCCCTCACTTATGCGTCTCCAACCAATCCCTACCCCGACCTCTTAGAGGGTGGGGAATCAAACTCTCCATCTCTTGCTTACCAAATGAGAAAGATGGTTAATGGGATAACCCCTAGTGGTTTGCATACAGTTATTCTGGAATATTTTAATACTTAATCTAATATCTAGTCTTGTACAATTTCAATACAGAAATCTAGCTAGTAATTATATCCAAGTCTGTGACATTATAGTCTTCGAAGTTGGATCTGCTTATTTACTGACCCGACATTTCACTCTGATAAAGTTAATTATGTTGTTATCTCTGAAGTGAAAATAAGTTCCAACCAGCAAATGAGCATTATAGAAATAGAACTAATATCTTAAATTCAGATGGTAGACTATTGTTATGCTACTTATGAAAATCTTTCCTCTCGACAAGTTTCCTGCCAATCTCTCTTATCATATCCTGCATTCTTAAGTCATTATTTTCTCCCGACAAAAAAAAAAAAAAAGCCATTATTTTCTCAATTTTCCAACAAATACGGCTTACAAAGTTTTTTTTTCCCCATGAAGGATGGGGTTATTTGAGGGAGAGTGTTATCCCGGATTAATTTTCTAAACTTTCACCCGTTTGGTTCGCCAAAATTAATTAGTCAACCAATAACATTTTCCAATTAAGGAAAATATTCATGCATTAAATTAGCAAAGTGAATTACTAAATTTAAGAAAGTAAAAACACATTCCTGAATTACTCATCTTAAATTTGTTAATATTTTATTTATTTTTATTTTATTTAAAAATCGATTTTTAATAATTGTTTTACTTTTCTTTTTCAATTTTTCAATTTTTCTTCTTCTTTTTCCTTTTTTGTTTTTCCTTTTCCTTCTCCTTCTTCCTCCTCCGCAGGTCCCCGGGCCTAGGCAACTGGACAGAAGTGCAGGCTAGCGTAGATCAAGAACTCATGAAAATGAAATATTTTCACATTGAAGATATAAAGAAAGATATTAGTCTAGAAATAGAAAAAGCATTTCACAAACCATTTACCAAAGAATATAGTGCAAACGTCTTTTTTTTTTTCTATAGTTTGTTTTATAAGAAAAAAGATGAAAGGGGCTTTTATTTCAACACTAGCATAATTTTATATATTCGGAACTAATTCAGAATTTAATTGAATAGAAATATCTATGGAAAATTCACTTTGGGCCTCAGCAATGGTGCTAGTGGACTGTTGGCAAAGGAGGAAAAAAGAAAGAGAGAAGGAAAATAATATAATGAAATAAAAATTATACTAAAAATAATTTCTTTCATAAGATTGAAATCATTTTCTAATTATATATCACCAGAAAAACTAATTATTTTCTTAAAAATTTTCTGGAAAGTATTTTTTCCATTTTCATGAAGTTTTTCCCCCGCATAAACACACTCTAAGACTCCGTTCGTTCCGTAAAAATATGATGATTTTGGAATAGGAAGCCATTTTCCAAGAAAACGATAATATTTTTCGGTGTTGAAGTGAAACTGAAAAAGGAGTGAAATATTTTCCACTGTTTGGCAAGGAAAATCTTTTTCTTCATGCACTCCTTTCAATATCTTTTTCTTATTCTATTTTCTAAATCAATTTTTTAATTTTTTTCTTTTTTTCTTTTCTTTCTTTTTTCTTCCACACCAATGACCAGGCGAGTTCAAGCCTCACGAGATCCCGCCCAAGCTGACGAGCTGGGTGAGGTGACCTCACCAACGTCTGGCGACCTCGGGCGAGGCTGGAGCCTCACCCAGCTTGCTGCTCTGGCGTGGTCCGATCTTGCCTGTGGTTGGTTGTCGACCGCTGCCGCCAGCCGAAAAGAAGCCAAAAAAAGGAAAGAAATGGAAAAAAAAATAAAAATTTTAAAAATAAAAATCTGAAATAATTAAAAACTCATTTATTAAAAACAATGTGTTTCGTAAAAATGCTTGGTTAGAAGTAAAAGAAACAGGATCTAAAAAGCGAAAAACATTTTCCCCACTTATGTTTTTTCCATTGGCAGAAAATGTTTTCCTTAACTAATTTATTTTCCATGAACCCAAATCCGATGTCAAGGAATATCTTAATTGCATGAAAATACAAAGATTTGTAACTGACCTCGGTGGCAGCTTCAACTCCATCTTTCGGCTGCTTAACTTCTTTGAGCTCATTAAGGTTTGCTACACCGCTGCCTTGAATAGTATTCAGGACTCGCAAGAGCTTTAAACTGTCGCATATGTCCACTTCACATCCACGTTTGCGTAATTCTGATAAACTGGCAGCATCAAAAGGGAAAACTTTCACCTTCCTGAGACGAGGTAATCCTTTGAGCTCGTTAAGGTCTGTTATTCTGCTGCGTGGAGAAATTTTCAGGACTTCCAAATTCTGTAAATCTTTAAGACCATCAACCCTTGCTAAATCACAGTCGTCTAGTTCTAGTTCTGACAGAGATTTCAGACCAGAAAAATTTGGCTCTTGAATCTTGCAGCGCTGGAGACGCAGAGTCCATAAGCTTGAGGAGGAGGGAAGTTGTGTGAGGTCTAGCTCCTCCATGTAGGATAAAGTGAGTTCCCAGAGATGAGTAAGGGCACGAAAATCCCCAGGGAGATTGGTGACATTTGGAAGGGACAATTCCAAGGTCTCTAGACTTGTTAATCTCGTGATCCACCCAATATCTGGGGTCTGATTCGATGACCCTGCTTCTGGCTGCTCATCAGCGTTCAAGCATAGCTCTCTCAGATTCGTCGGATCTGTCAATTCAGGGGCTGCCATGATTTTGGATCCCCAGCGGAGAGTGACTAAACTGGAGGGCAACTTTGGGAGTACTTGAAGTCGTTCACATTTACCTACGTCGAGGGTTTGGAGGCAAGAGAGATTGCTAATGCCCTGAGGCAGCCGGGCCACATTGGATGACGATAATTTCAAAATTCTCAAAGAGGATAATCCTGAAATATCACAACTATGGGCCTCCAAACTTTTGCAGCGAGAGAAATCTATCTCTTCCAGTTTCTCTAACTTCACAATATCTTCTGGAAATTTTTGTAGGTGAGTGCGTTCCATCTTCAGCGTCTTCAAATTTGTCAATTCCTTAACTGACTCTGGTAGTTCTGTGATTATAGTGTCTGAAAGGTCTATTGCCTCCAGCTGCTTTAGCTTCCCGATGGAAGGTGGAAGTTCTTTGAACATCGGACAATTCCTTAGAGAAAGTCTCTGAAGATTCGGAGGAAATTCAAAAGCTTCCGGACACCAATCAATATTAGCACCATCCAGAGCAAGACTTCTGAGTTTCGTCAGGTGGCCGATTGGGGATATGTATTTCAACTTTATACAGTCACGAGCACTAAGTACTTCAAGGTCCTTCAAAGAATCATTGTCAATATGAATTTCTTCGATGTCAGTTCCATCAATCAGAAGTTCCGTCAAATATTCCTTGCCGTGCAGTCGGTGGACCAACTGCTGGACTCCCTTGCAGTTTCTCAAATTCAAGGATTTCAAGAGCTTCAGTTCACTGATGAACGCCCCAAGTGCAGGTGACCGAGTACAATCTTCCATTATCAATATCTCCAAACCGGTTGAAGCTGAAGTCTTCAACGATGCCTTATACAGATCACATCCTTGTAGGTTCAAGACTTTCAATTCCTTCACCTTCTGTAATGTATGTGCAAAAGAAGATATCAGACTTTACTCACGCACCTAAAATCTTAACGCGATATTTAAAAAGCAAATATCGGCCATACCTCTATGATTTGCCTCCAGTCTCGTGAATATTTGGTGACCGGACTCCAAGACAGATCGAGAATGACTAACTTCTTCAGATCCATATTACGTAGCTCAGGAATGAAATGGCAGGCGTGACATTGAAGCCACCTCAAATTTGGAAGAAGATTCTCGGATGTTCCCACAATGTTAGCCCCATCCAGTCTGAGGTATTTCAAATTCGACTTTTTGCCTAGTGCTTCACATGTAAAACTGACGGTGCCAGCCTTTCCAGCAGGGAGACTAATGCCTTGGACACGTGCATTAGGCTGTCAAGAGTCGACGGTGGAAAACGTATGAGTAAGTTGAAAACTTTAATTTCCTACTCCTTTTAAGGAAACAAGACAGATTAAATTTACGAAAATCAAGTGGTTATCCATTTCGCGTTCCAAATCGTGTTCTAGATTTTGTTTTTTTTTGCCCCTCCTCTGGAGATTGAATAGTTTATGCTAGGAAGCACAAAAACTTTCCAGGTGCCTCCGTGTTAGGACAGGCAGTGAATGCATGTCCAAAAATCCAACACGCGATTAACCTCCCCGATATTCAGACTCCGGAATTTCAACACGCACTGGGTCATTCGAGGAATTCCGAAAGCTTCCGCCACACGCCACCGTAGAGATGGCAGGGGTTGGCGTTTTAGAGAAGCGGGAGGCGAAGGACTCGCGTGCGAGTCCCCACCCAGCGCCTCCGTCGCTGCAGAATGCATATCCGATCTGGCCCAGCTAGATCTGCAGCAGACATCGCAACGGCGAGGGAATCTCAACGGAGCCCATCACAACCGATATCTCGAAAAGGACCCCAGGAAGAGGGCGAGAGAGATGGTGGTCTATGCAGATTTTTAATTTTCTTTTTAAAAAAAAAAAAAAATTCACACGGTCCACGTCCACAGCGCCGAGTCCGGTCGGGCTGTTCCGCCGGGCGGAGCAAGGGTCTCACCGGGTTCGGGCACGAGGTTGGCCCGGCAGACGGGACACGCGGGTTGCGTGAGCGCCCCGATCGGATGCAGATGCAATCCCAACACAAATCATTACAATAATATATTATTTTATCGATTCTTTTCAAAAGAAAATGTAAAAGATTTTCGCAGTGTCGCGTTCACCATTAAAAAAAAATCGACGCATCCACCGTCGTCCCCTTTCCTTAAATATGAGACCGTGTGTTTAAATGAATTGTCAAAAAGGCCGTGAATTTGAATCAAATTAAAAAAATATAATTTATTATCTATACATAAAAAATTCATTTAATATGTAATATGTCGAAATCCTTTAGTTTTTTTAATAAACTGACATGTCGACGTATTGTATCGTGATGTGTCATCACTTCCTTAGAGTTTATGTTATCTATGGATGGAAGAAATTTCTAGAGGCTTTTGAAAACTTACCTGACCGTCCTCCAGAATAGAAATTGCATCACTGAACTTCCAAATCCTGCTGCGCTTTTGCAGAAACTTCTTCTCCTCGACAATTTTTCTGGCGAAGTCTCTTAACAATCTGGGCATTCTTAATTCATTATTTTCTCCATATTCCAAGAAATGCATCTTACGAAGCTCTTTTGTTTCTAAAGGAGGATAGCAACCGCAAGCCCGCCACATGTAAGAGGGAATCCTTCCATCCTTTCCAATAAAAAAACACGCTATGTCAAGGAATACCTCTTTTGTACGATCATTTAAAGACTCATAACTGGCTTTCAAGGCAGCCTCTAGTTTTCCCTCATGTGAACGATCTTCTAATAATTTACGGATACTTCTCCATGTCTCTATTTCCTCTCTCTTTAAATAATTTCCCCAATGCACGATATCCATAGGAAGCCCTCCAAGAGCTTTGACGATCTCTGTGGACAAGGATCCGAACTCGGAGACACCTTGGGGAGCATCCCCTCCAAAAGCATGCTTACAAAAGAGTTCACGAGCATGGTCTTTTCCCATCGGTACAACCTCGTATAATTCAACTGATTCTACATTGTCGAAAACCCGTAAAACATTTTTGTTATCTGTGGTCACAATAATTCTACTTCCTGGACCCAACCAAGAAAAGTCCCCAACTAATGCTTCAATTTGTCCATACTCACACACATCATCAAGCACGATGAGAACCTTCATGTTAGTTAATAGACTTTTCAATTTTGTAGTGCCTCCACGAAAAGGTCTCCGTGAATCATGTTTTTCATTTTTAAGTTCAGCAATCAACAGATCAGGGGAAACTTTGACTCCTTCCGAATTTATACCTTCAAGGAAGCTACACATATGAAACGACTTACGAATCTTGTTGAAGACAACCTTTGCAAGTGTAGTCTTTCCAACACCCGGCATACCGCATATGCCGACGACACGTCTGTCTTGTCCACATACTTTCGTCGCTTCTCCATTGCTGTAGACAACAACACCAAGCTTTCTCATAATCTCGTGAACATGAGGACCGATTCCAACTAGTTCGTCGGTCACATCTTTGTCATTTTCATCCAACACCTCCTTGACACGTTCAAGAACTTTTCTTAGGAGGGTGGCCTCATCCCTGCGGAAAAACATCGAGTGGTGAAGCACGAGGATGACAACAGACTTACCAAATATATTAAAAAGTAAACAAAAATCAAGTGGGGAGTAAACCGATGAAAATTAAATCAAGCAACAGGGGCAGGGGGAATCTTCAATTAAAATGGAGAGCAAGTTTTAAAGCACATAGCAGTTTGGATATTGATATCAGGCTATCTGCGTAACAAAAGTTCTAGCCAACGGGCAAAGAACAGAGCGTGTTGGACCGGGTCGGCTGGTTTAACTCGCAGTTGCATTATGAGTCGAGTCAATTTTCAGCTGGCCATTTTAATCAACTCAACGGCTACTCGATAGCCATCAAGAACATCAACCTATTAAATTATTGATCCATTTAACAATTATAACCTTAAGATTTCTCTAGTATGCATCGTCATCAATATGATTACTGACCCTTCCGAGCTAATAATCCTAAGGCATGCCCTGAGTTGATGATAATATACAACATATCTCGCATCATCCCAAACCTTCTTCTTTTTCACTTTTCTAAGAAAGAAAAAAGAAACCAGAGGCAAAGAATTACCCCCGTTTAGGATGCGTTTGGTAACACTTTTGTTCCTAAGAATAATTTCTTTTTAGATATAGTTATTTTCTATCTCTACTCCCTGGAACAATTTCTGATTAAAATAACGCGTTTGATAGCTGTACAAATTTTCTATTCACAGAATAGAAAAATAATATGAATGAGTTTGATATTGACTCAAAAATATTTTATTTTTATTTTTTCGACGACAATGGCAGTCATAAGTAGCAACGACTCAAGAAATAACTTTTTAGAAATTGTTCCCAGAAACAAAAAGCTACTTTTTTCTACTTCTTAATTCTATTTCAAATCTATTCCCTAGAACAACTTTGTATTCCAGGCAATAAACACACCAATGGATGTTACCAAACGAATTTATGTTCTTTTTCTATTCTGGAGAACAAAAGAACCAAAAAACACAAAAAAAAGTAATGTTAACAAACGCTACCTTTCCTGCTCCAGCTCAAATCCGCTTAATTCCCCGACCTGTTCAAGAACCTCCCTCCAATTTTTTATGATATTCGCATCGACTTTGTAAACCTCCTCATGTTTCTTGAAGGACGTCGCAAAATCCCCAGCCTGGCGTTTCACAGTGTAGGGACTAACATCATAGAAAATAGGTATAAGAGTATGTTCGTCTGGTCGTCTGCACTCCCACATTTGTTCCAGCTCCATGAGGCAATATCTACTGGAAGCATAATCTTTGGAGAAGATGGCTATCGAGATCCTCGACCGCTTGATCACATCTTTTAGCGTCGGACTGATCTCTTCTCCAGCACGGAGCTTTTCATCGTCTTTGAAGACCTCGATTCCTGCATTTTTCAGTTTGTCATATAGGAGACCCGTGAATCCTTTGCCAGTATCTGCACCTCTAAAATTCAAGAATACTTGATAATTGATTCCAGATGACGACGGTGTGGTTGAAGATGATTCCTGTCAAATCAAGGAAACTAAAGTAAACATAGCGTTTCAGACCAAGTCTCATGTTTTCCGGCCAAACGAACGAAAAAAAAAAGAAAAAGAGAAAAAGAAAAACAACGTTTTATGGTTTCGATGGAGCCGAACCTAACACAGCAAAGCTGCCCCATAATCCGAATCTAGCAACTCATGCTTTTTGACTGTTTTTAGATCCAAAATCTTCAGAACTTTCGTCATACTCAAACGCTGATTAGTGAATTCACACGTAATCTTTTCAGAGTTTCTGAAATTTAAATGATATTTCCAATTTTAGGGCAAAGCAAAGCAGTATATAACAGACCCAGCTTACAACATCAATAGTGCTCGGAGTTTTGACAGGATCTCGTGATTTTGAACACACATAGGTTCAATCGTTCACGTTAAAAGAAGATTTTGTAAAATTCCAGATGATGTTTAGCAGCAATTTGGGGGGTTGAACTACAAGCAGAGGATCAATTCCCCATATTCATGTCGAAGAAATAACAATACAAATCCCAAAGATGCAGAGGAAACAAACCGCTCTTTTTCTCTTCGTTCCAGCAGCCACATCTTCAGAAGCCATAACTCGGGAGAATTTTTAGAAACGCCGCGGACCAATTCGCTTTGCTCACTTCTCCCTCTCGCACGTTCTCTCCCTCTTTATTCTCCCTCTCCCTCGCGTTCTCTCGCAGAGGGCACAGGAGGCCTATAGAGATTATACGACAATGTTTATTCCACTTTCATTCATGACCAAGAGCTTCTGGGCACTCGCCACGCGCTTGGGCGACGCGTGGCAAAGTTGTCGGGTACTCCCGGTCCCACGTGATTTAACATTATACAAAGTCATTACGAAAGGATTTTTCAGTGGTAAGAGTTGACAAAGATGATGCAATAAACTCTTTGGTTGTCCTCCCAAGTCGTTCCATTCACAAATGGATCCCCCAAATATAAACGGGAAAAGCCCACCAAAAATCATAAATTATATTTATCATAACATATTTATCTCTAAACTTTTTTATGATGCAATAACCTCAAACTTATAGTCGCATGATATATTATTTTTTTCTTGACATATTTAACACCAACTTTATTCTTATAACACCAAATATCCTCAATTTGTACACATATATTCTAAGGTAAATGGATCGTACTAATACAAGTTTAGTATTTTTCATGTCACAATAAAAAATTTAAGATAAATATATTACATCGGTATAAGTTTAGAATAAATGTGTTACGTGAATATAAATTTGAGGTTTTTAGTATTGCAAAAAAAATTTAGGGTAAATATATTACAGTGAATATGATATAACGTTTTTTTGTGACTTTTTTCCTATATAAATTGAGTTCCACACCTTCCAGTTTATGTAACATCCTGAAAATCGACTCATTTAGCCCGAATTTTAATTTGATTTTGGAAACCGACTTCACCGCAATATCACGACTAAATACTTTGGACGTCGCCCCATTTATTTTTGGATTTTCCGTTGGACACGAAAGCGTACGAAAAAGGGAAGAATTGGACCGAGTTTTGGGCCGCGGGTGGGCGGCCCAAGACCGGCGGCCCGTGGGCCTTGCACCCATTCAGCCAAATTTGCCCCAAGGCGCCCAAGTTGGCCCAAGTTCCTCCATTTCCAGAACTTCTCTTTAATGCTTTTTTTGTGTCCAAGTGGGCTTTTTGTTTATCTTTGTTTTTGGTTGTTTTTTATTGGTTCTGAAGCAAGTGGAGCACTGCTTGCCCACTGCCTTGGCTTATCCAAGCCTCTAGCAGCTCCTTCTTCTCTCCTCTTTCTCCCCCAAAATTCGTGCACCAGCCTAGCCCCCTCTCTCTCCCTTTTTCTCTTTCTTTTCTCTTCCATTTTTTGTTTTTATTCTTTGTCTTTCTTGTTTTCCAGCTAGGAAAACAGCCTGCCTTGCCAAATCACCGGAGCCGCCACCACCGTCCAAAGTGTAGTCTGGAAGTTAGGAAGCCAACCGCGCAAGCTGGTCACCCCCTGCCGCCGTTAGAAGCCCGTTTCGGCCTTTTTCCGCCCGCACTTGGGTTCGCGTGAATAGTAACCAGCGCTGTTTTGGCCCGTTTCGGCCACCGTTTGTCATCCATTCTCGTCCCCGAGCTTACCCCTCGTAGCCCTCGTCCCCCTCTACGCGCCGGTGTCGCCGGATTTCCGATCCAAGTAAATTAACTTCATAATCCTTATTTAGGGGTTAATCTTGCTTAGGGGTTAATTAGTGTATTTGTGTGTTTGTGATTAATTAAGGTTGATTGGTTAATTAGGCTGGTTAATTAAGGCTGACTAGGGTTAGTTAATTAACCATAGTTAGTAATAAAGTAATTAAAGTAACTAAGGTTAGTTTTAAAGTAACCAAGGTTAGAATTTAACTATGGTTAGGTTAATTTGACCATGGTTAGGTTAATTTGTTAACCATGGTTAAGTTTAATTATTTTTATTTATTTATTTAATTTCGGACGAATTTACTTCACTCACGACTTCTTCGACGATTACTATTCACTAAGACTGTTCATACAGAAATAAATTTTGGTTTCAAATTGTTGTGTTCTTGGTTGTTATGCTTTATTGAAGTGCCAATTGTTAATTATATGCGTGAATAATGATAAAATGCATGATCGAAGATCGAGTGGAAGTGAAAGTGTTTGATTTTTATTGAGTTATTCCCAAGAATTAGGGAATGTACGTGATTGTTGATTAGTGGAATTGGGAATTTTGAAATTGTCGAGTGATACCGCATGACATATTTCGTGGGTTATTTGAAATGGCATGTCGCATGAACATGAGTGCATGAGCGATGTTGCATCCACGACCAAGCAAAAGCAAAGACAAGAATGAAGCTTTTTCTTGATGTGTTGCATAGGTCGATTAAAATTGATAGCCCTGGTTGGCGGGATGGCCGCCAATCCTTCGGGATTGTGCCGTGACCATGGGTCGCCCGACAGGTGGTCGATGCGGAGTCGCGGTTGAGGCCGGACCCATGCTCCTTATGGAATGCCGTCGGTGGGGAGAGCCCATGACGTCGCCGTGCCTCACGGGGAGAGGACGATGCAGTTTACGACCGGTTGACCGCCAACCATAAGGTTGTGCGCGCGTGGCCTAGAGGGTCGTAATAATCGGAGCATGTGTGGGCGGTGTGATATGAGAAATTTTTGTGTAATGCTCGATTAATTGCATGCCTCTTCTTGTTGTTGTGAGGCGATTAACGGTTCGCGGTAGCGTGTGCTTGGCTAGGTAGGGTCGCTTGTGATTGCACCTTTTTATTAAACTGTCTTATCTTTGTCATTCTCTCGAGGTGGTATTGCATTGATTCTTTGTATTAGGTTGTACGTTAAACTCCCGAGGCGAGCGAAGTTCCTAACCTGGGGCTTAGGACTTTAACTTGCTGAGTTTATCTCAACCCGTCGTGGTTAACCTTTTCGGGCCCTAGATGATGCGTGCAGGATCGAAGAGAGCGATCCTCTCGAGGCTGTGAGTGGCAGCGTGTAGCCTATTTCCTTTTTGATGAGCCTTCCCCACTTGTACGGGGTTAGGTTAGCTAGGCCGGTCCCTTTTTGAGTAGGCATTAGCTTGTCGCTGTAGTAAGGCGTGTATGTATTTGCTTTGTGTCTTGGTAACCTTCGAGATATATAAAATACGGTTTGTCTTTCCTCTCGCTGCTTGTTGTTCTATCCCCATTATTTGGTTTGGGAGTTGTTCGTTTCCGCATGTGCTTAATTACAAGATAAAATGAATTGGTCGACGACGATCACAGGACGTCGTACGGTTAGATCTCAAGTGAAATGGGGTTGCCGCGAGCTCGAGAGTCGGGGCGTGACAATTTATGTGAATGGAGGACGTTACAGATTCTTATCCTATGTCAACCAAGTTACATAAAAAAAAAAAAATTGTCAATCATGAATCATGTCATATTCCACGATCTTCCCATAAAGTGCCTTCTCAAGTTCAAGTTATTATAAGCTAAATAAGAACGTGCATAATAAACTCTAGAAGTAAGTCTATATTCATCATATCTGAAGCAAAACAATGATATCATATCTGAAGCAAAACAAAATGGTCCACTTCCATCTAATCTGTATTTTGGAAGAATCTTCAAAGGTAATTGCCTTCTCATCGAGCTTCGTGAATTGGCTTGCATAATCAAATGTTAATTGCTTACTTCTTCTAAGCACCACAAATGAATTTCCTTTTCTGTGAGTACGAGCCACGAAGTCGGTTCCATCGTCTTTTGTTCTCCATGCATCTCTTTCTCTCGTTGACATCCATAAATGCACGACACTGTCCAGGAATGTATCATACTCGTGGCATTAATATACATATACTCAACATTGAAATTCCATATCTCTTCCAAATTTTCATATCTTCTTTCTCTCTCTTGTGATTTTTGGGTTTAATTAGACTTGTCAAGCAAGTGGGCTAGGTTGAGTTTGGGTTGGGTCATAAATGGTCCAACCCAAATCGACCCATTTAACCCGTTTATAATCCATTTATCGTAATGCAAAATTTTTGACCCATACTCAACCAGAGCCATTTCCAACCTATACTTAACACATTTAACTAAATCTAAGAAAGCTTATTCTTATGATTTTTTTTTAGAATGATATTGCTAAAACACCTTCACGAAATACAAATTTAGGTGACTTTTTTTATAATTTTTTTAGAAGATAAGTCTTCGTTTATTTCTTAAAAAATATTTTGTAAAAAGTATCTTCTCAAGAAAATGACAATAATTTTTTTTTTTTTTCTGCCGGAAATCTGAAAATAAATAAGAAGATATTTTCTGCTATTTCGTTTGAAAAATATGATTAAATTTTCCTCTATGACTCATTTTAATATTTTTTTTCCTTTTTCTTTTTAAAAAAATCAAATTATAAATATTTTTATTCTTTAAAAATATAATTTTTGATTTTTTTTTTTTGTTTTTCTAAAATAATATTTCTAATTATTTATCTTTTCTCGTTTCTTTTTTCTTTTTTCTTTGTGCTTCTTCTCTGGCCGATCGTAGGTCGTCGAACTCACCTGACTCCGACAAGCACGAGCTATCCTAATGCCGGGCGAACTTGAGTCTCACCAGATCAGCAAGCTTGAGCTCACTCAACGCCGGGAAGCTCAAGATCACCCGATGTTGGTGAGCTTGAGCTCACTAGACACCGCTTGGCCGGCCGGTCACTGAAAAGGATGGAGGGGAAAAAATGAGAGAAAAAGAAAAACAAAAAAAAAAAAAAAAAAGGAAAAAAAATTAAATATATTTTCTATTTTTATAAATCTAAAGACTTTAGTCTTTAGTAAAGAGGGAAAGAGAAAGAAGGTTGTAAAATGGGTTGTAATTGGGTTTAAACTAAACCCATTTAAGACCCATGTATTTTATTCCCCTTATTTTTTTAAACTCATTATAAATAATGTGAAAAATAAAGCTTGATCCATTTATGACTCATTTAATGTTTAAATGGGTTATTGACCCATTTTGACAGGTGTAGGTTTAATACAGAATTAGTTTCTCTAGAACGAAGAACAATGGAGACAAAAATTTAGCGACGTTACAAAGGAGTTCTCGTTTTATGTTTTAACTTTTCTTTCTCCCCATGGAAAACGAGGATTGATTCCGTGCAGGTCTGGAAGGACAAGTTCTCAAGTTCTAGAGCTAAGTTCGGTCAACGTCCTCCGGTTGGCACCCAAATTTGAACTTGCACAGTCCGAGTAGATTTTTCAATTATAAATGTCCAGCTTTTATTGCTAATACCCTTAACCAAAGTCTCTAGTAATCTTTATGCTTGGGTTTTCAACACACACAACCGATACACAAGTTGTGTACATTGAAATAATTTTTTTAAAGTCTTTTGTAAGCATAATGCTAAAGTTTGTTCCTCAATCATCACGTCTTCATTTAATTTTGGTTCTTTCTCATTGTGATAATCATTTGCCTCAAATAAAAGCCTACAATACTCTCATTTTATCAAATAATGGTCCGAAGAGAATAATGTTTCAAATAATTACCTAAAGTGGCCAAATCATTTCAAATAAGGGATTGAAGTGACTAAATCGTCTCATATAAGGACTGTGGCCAGCCAATGACTATTCCAACCATCGGAGAAGGGGCATTTTAGTCAAAAAAATTCTAAACATGTTTTTTTTAGTTTGTTTAATTGTTTTCTTTCCTTTTTATTTCTTTTTTCTTTTCCCCTCTTCCCTCCACTGGCCATGGCAGAGGTCGCTAGACTTAGACGAGGGCGACTCTCGGGCAAGGGCCGCCCTCGTTGGATTTGGCCAAAGAACCCTTGCTAGCGTTGGGCGAGGGTGAGAGTCACCCCTCGCCTAGCCTTACTAGCACAAACCTTTGCCATGGCCAAAGGAGGGAAGAGGGGAAAAGAAAATCGAAAAAGGAAAAAAAAATAAAAAATAAAAGACTAAAATACCCTTTGACTAGCAAGGTTAGGTCCTTTGAAATTGACATGGCCATTTTAAAACTTTATTTGAAATAAATTCTACTTCTTCTTTATTTGAGATGATCTAGCCACTTCAGGCCCTTATTTGAAATAATGTCATCTTTAAGCTCTTATTTGAGAAAATCAGAGCACTTTAAGCTCTTATTTGGAATTTTTCCAACTCTAAAGAATAAAAACAATCAGACACTTGCTATTAGGATCGAAAAACATAATGCTACAAATCCATTCAAATGTTCCTATGAAGGACAAAGCTAAGTGCAAGAGAATATAATAGTGTACAAATATGAATTGCCAAATAAGAATCCTTAATGTACAAATATAATTTTAGCATCTATTAGTTTCCGTTAAATATTACTATCAAATTGCTAAACTGGATAAACGCGCAACAATTGACTGGTGTACCAGTTTGAGATTTTATTCTCCATTTATCATAATTGTATTTGTTTTGTGATTTTTTATTGTATTAATTCAATTTAACGGAATGTATATTTGTCACAAATATATTAATTTATGATTTTTGGAGTTTAAAAATTAGTTTGGAGTAATTTGTCACAAATATATTAATTTGGGGATTTTTGTGGGCATTTGAGATAAAATTATCATAAATCTACTAGTTTGGATTTTTTTAATTGTCAAAAATTGATTTTAAGTAAATTCGTTTTAAATATAACAATTTGTGATTTTCATAGTATCAACCCACTTGAAAACGCATTGATCTTGGAGAATTTGTGAAACCAATGATTTTTTATTGATTAAATTAATTCCTTAGTGTCACCAATTAGTCATACCAACAAAGCGAGTTAGGAATAATTATAATGAAGTACGACTTCCCATTATTTATTTTCTCACTAATAATTCAAATTTAAGTGAATCAAATAACATTTTTTCGTAATCAAATAACATTTATGAATTCACTTTTTAAATTTGAGAGAAATTCAAAGATCCACTAAAAGGAAAAAAAGTTCCCTTACTACTTGAAAAACGCGATAATGATAACTATTTTATTTTTATAATTAATTTATAATCAAAAATAGATTTTTTTATTTTTATTTTCTAAAATGAGTTTCTCAACAAAAATATATGTTTATTAATGACACAAAATTCTCCCTCCTGAGTAATCGATAGGTAGTGGTTGGCGACGAACGGCGACGAGAGCTGGCCGACGGAGGATGGCCAATAACTGGTGGGCAGCCAGTGGTAGCAATTGGCAAAGGACAATGGGAGGACAGCAGCGGCGGATGGCAAACAATGGGTAACAGCAGGTTGATGGTTAATTAGTGGTGATGGTGAGCGATAATTTTTTTATTTTAAATCCATTCTTAAAAATAAAAATATTATTTTGATAAAAAATAAAATGATTATGATACTCACGTTAATCACATGAATCTTTCCTACGTGACTTTTCTTGGGACCAAGCAACCAGCGAGTTGAATTTTTAAGAAAATCGAGTGCGCACGAGTAGCAAGTGGGGAGGGAGATGTCAGGTCCCGACGAGGAGTGGAGTAGGACTATTATAAAAAGTAGAGGGTGGCATGGGGGACAGACCCGATGCGATGGGGATAAAAGGAAGAAAAAGAGAGTGGCCCACAAGAATTAAATAAATAAAAAAACAATTAAATAGGACAAAATGTATTCGATCAAGAATGTGATCCACATCATTATCAAGTTGGAGAACAAAAACAAAATTCAAATATCCAGTAGGAAAGTTCCCTTTTCAGGTAATCAGTGAATTTTTTTAAAATTATATGGGTATCTATTATTGTCTAAATTTCATACAATAACATTGAAATTAAATTATTTTCAATCACAATCTAATTAAATAGCTTGACTAATCTAATGAATCATGTAGAATGAAATTTGATAATCCGTTCAAATGATCTGATATGCAGTGTGCATTCATTTCACGGGTGAAGTTTTGTTCCTTAACGACTAACACGTGGTTTTCTACATATAAGAAGCAACAAAACTTTTTCATAGTCTTGGTGTCTACAAATAGAGCCCCATATACTTATAGATGGAGCATATCTTTATGGAATTGTAGAAGTCTTCAAGCAACGGGTTCCTATTTGATTTGATGAATTCCTTGGTGTCCAACGTGAGTTGGCAACTAGCTTTTCGGAAGAATTAAGGTGTGGATGATAATATTTCAAAAAGAAATAGATTTTTCTATTTATATTTATGGATAAGTTTATAAGCAAAAAAACGTATTTGATAACAATACAAAATTTCTGTTCTTTGAATAGAAATTTGTTTGATAATAAAAAAAAAAATTCACTTTTGCAAGAGGTGGTGGCAAGGGGAGGGGTTGGCGGTCAATGGTGGCCAGGCGGGCGTAGCAAGAAACTCCTTCGAGTGAGAAGTAAAAAAGAGATAAACAATTTCTAATTTCTATTCCAGAAATAGAAAAGTAAAAATTTTTTGTTTTTGAACTCTATTCTAGACTTATTTCCGAAATAGAAATATGTTCTAAAAATAATTTTGGAATGGAAACAGAATGATTACCGATGCTTAGGGTGCATTTGGTAACATTTCTACTCTTGGAAACAATTTCTTTTTTTACTTTCTATAACAATTTCTGAGTAAAATAAGACGTTTGGTAACTACAAAAATTTCTTATTCTCGGAATAAAAAATGAATAGAAATGTGTTTGGTACCAACAAAAAATTTTTATTTCTTTTTTCCACAATGGTGGTGGCGGCCAACAATTGACGACCGCTGGTCGTTGGCCGTAGCCGCAGGTCACCTCCGGCGCGCGGTCGCCGATCGTCGGACGAAGGGCGGTGGCGAGGGCGGGGCGGCGACACCCAAGAACCTAGCAACGGCTTGGGGCCCAAGGCAAGCGGCGGGCGGTGGTGGGCGGACGGCGGTGTGTTATGGGCGGTAAGTAATCCCCAGGAAATAAGTTTCTAGAAATTGTTTCAAAGAATAAGAAGCTACTTTTTTACTTCTCATTTTTACTCTAAGGGCCTATTTGGTAACACTCTCGTAACACCGATTGATTCGTTTTTTTGTTCTCAGGAACAGATTTGGAACATAAATCCGTTTGGTAAATTTTTTGTTCCTAGGAACAAATTTGTTCCTGAGAATAGATTTGGAGTAGAATCGAGAATAAAAAAAAAGTTGCTTTTCACTCTCGGGAATAATTTTGAGAATCAATTTTGCGATCTTCTCTTTTTTTTTCCTTTCCTTTCTTATTCTTCTTCCTCCTCCCACTGCCACCCCATCACCGCCCTTGGGCCGCCACTGAGCGGCCGGAGTCATGTCAGGTTAGGGCGAAGTCTAACAAGTTCACCAGAGGCTCGCGTAGCCTAGATTGGCGAGGCTCAGTGGCTGGGCAAGGCTCGCCTCACCCAGCCACTGGCGAGGTTCAGCCTCTCGCTCCCTAAGCGAGGTTCAGCCTCGCCCGGCCACCGACGAGGCTCGGCCTCCCCCAAATCTACGAGGCCAAGCCTCACCGGGTTGGGCGCGACCTCGCCAGGCCAGGGCGAGGCCGACCTTGCGTGGCCTGGGCAAGGTCGAGCCTTGCTCGACCACCGACAAGCCTTCCGGTAAGGTTGTCGGACCTCGCCGCCGCCATTGCCCGCCACATGCCACGGCGGTGGCCGGCCACTAAAGAGGAAGAATGAGAGAAAAGAAAAAGAAAAAAAAGAGAGAAATATAAGAAAATTATAACAAAAAGTATTTAAAAATTTGAAAACTTTTATCAAATACATTTCTATTCCGGGAATAAATTTTTTAAATATTTTATCAAATACCTTAAATATTCAGAAATTGTTCTTGAGAGTAGAATAAAAAAATCAATTACGATCGAAATTATTTCCAGGAATAGAATCGTTACCAAACGGGCCCTAAATCTATCCCCTGAACAACTTTCTATTCCCTATAAAGAAAAATTAATTGACTTTACCAAATAGATTTTTGTTCTTTTTTCTATTCTCCAGAATAGAAAAATAGAGAAACAAAAACGTTACTAAATGCACTCTTAGCCTTACTACGGTTGCGCATCATAACCATTTTGTTTCTATTTCTGGAATAGAAATCTGTTTGGTAAAAGATTTTACTTTTTTATTTTTGGAACAAATTTCTATTCCAGAAATAGGTTTGGAATAGAAATCAGAAATAAAATTTTTTTACTTTTCTATTTATGGAATAGAAATCAGAAATTATTTCTCTCTCACTCGAAGAAGTTGTTTGCCATCTGCCGCTCACCACCACCACCACCCCTACCCACCGTCGGCCACCGCCGGCCACCACTTAGGAAAGTGAAATTTTTTTGATTATCAAACGAATTTCTATTCCAAAAATAGAAATTTTTTGTCGTTATCGAACGCATTTTTTAGCTTAGAAACTCATCAAGAAGTAGAAATAGAAAAATTTATTTCTCTTCCAAAAATCAATTCGACCAGAAATGTTATCATCTGCACCCTACATAGCCCAACAATTTTTTGTGGATTCCTAGGCTTGCTGCATGTCTTTGTTAACCTTGGGCAAAAGTGGGCAGTTGAATCTGACGACCTAGCATTTATTTATCAAGTACTTGGTGCTGAGCAGCCCGCCTGGGAGGAAAGAAAACTAGACCAAACGTGCATAAATTTAGGATGGTGCGTATGGTAATCTTTCCTGAAATACCAAGTTTACGTTCTTTTGTTCCGGGAATAGAAATGCGTTTGGTAAATTTTTTGTTCCTCGAACAAATTTGTTCCCCTAACAAGTTTGGAGTAGAAATCGAAACAAAAAAGTTCTTCTTTGTTTTGAGAACAATTTTAAGAAATAGTTTTTTTTTTTTCTCTTTCTTTCTTTCCTTTCTTCTTCTTCCTCTTCCTTCTCCCACCCCCGCCCGCCCCATCGCGCCATCACCGGCGAGATCCGGCGAGCTCGTCGAAGCCTCGCCCGGGCGGCGCTTGGCGGCGAGCCTCGCGTGGCCACCGGTGAGGCTCGGCCTCGCCCCGGCCGCCACCGGCGAGGCTCGAGCTTCGCCGGCGGCGGCCAACGAAAGAAGGGGAGGAAAGAAAAAGAAAAAGAAAAAGAAAAAAGAAAATTAAAAGAATCAAAAAATTGGAAATTTTTACCAAAGGCATTTATTTCGGAGTAAAAATTTTGAACAATTATTAAATACCTTCAAATGTTCAAAAATTGTTCCTGGGAACAAAAACAAAAAAAATCATTTCTGAACAGAAACTGCTCCCGGGAACAGAAACGTTGTCATACAGACCCTTATTGATCCTCTTGTGTTGCGGATTGAGTCGTCATTATCTAATTCCGAATCGCTCTTCCTTTAAGATGGTTCTCATTTCCCCTGCTCCCATATTTGGACTTCTTATGTTTTGAAGCGCATCCGATATATCCATTTATATTTCCTTGTTGAAAAAAAAAATCATCTTTTACTGACAAAAAAAAAACTTTGGGCCCTAATCTGATTAAGCAACATTACCAGAAAACAAAAAAAGGGGAATAAAATATACAACAAGGATAGAAAAATATTAAAACCAAACCAGATTTTCCCGGCTCCAACTACCACTGAAGAGAGAAGCACTAGCAAAATATTAGTTCGTAGACCTTGTGACCCTAAACTTGTGCGACACATTTACCCTAAACTTTTTTTTTGTGACACGAAAAACCTTAAACTTTGCCCTGTATGACACATTTACCCTAAACTTTTTTTTTGTGACACGAAAATCCCTAAGCTTTACCCCATGTGACATATTTATCCTAAACTTTTATTTTGAAGGGCATTTTCGTCTTTTACTTTTTATTTTTCTTTCTTTTTTTCCTCTTTCTTTCTTTCTTTTTCTTTTTTTTTTCGCCGGAGGAGCCGTCGGAGGAGCGCTGGCGTCGGCCTTTGCTCGACTCAGGCGAGGGGCCGCCTCCCTCCGGCCCGGCGGGGGCCGCCTCGCCGGCGTCGGTCGAGGCCAAGACGAGGGCGGCCTCGCCCGCCCAGCAGAGGGCGGCCCTCGGCCGACGCCGGCGGGCGACCCTCGCGGATCCGGTGAGTGAGGGCAGCCCTCGTCGTTGCCTTGGCCCTAGCAGGCGAGGGCAACCCTTGCCAGATCCGGCGGGGGCCGCCCTCGTCGACGTCGGTCGGCCCCCGTCGGATCTAGGGAGGGCAGCCCTCGCCCGAGTCGGGTGAGGGCCGACGCCGCGCTCCTCCCGGTGGGGCGGTGGAGGAGGAAAAAAAAGAAAGAAAGAAAAAGGAAAAAATAAAGAAAAAATAAAAAATAAAAGACGAAAATGCCCTTCGGTATAAAAGTTTGGAGTAAATGTGTCACAAATGGCAAAGTTTGGGATTTTTATGTCACAAAAAAAAAGTTTAGAATCGGCCACACCTGGGGCAAGTTTGGGGTAAATGTATCATACTGGGCAAAGTTTGAGATTTTTGGTGTCACAAAAAAAAGTTTAGGGTAGATGTGTCACATGGGGTAAAGTTCAGGGTGTTTTGTGGCATTCTCCCTATAAAAAAAACATTGAACTTCTTGTTCAATCTCAATTATAATCCGAACTGTTCTTTATTTTAAGAAAAAGTTCGCTAAATATTTACTATAGTTTCAAATTTGTCCTACATCCAACATTTAATCAATTATTTCTTGGAAATTATCAACATTAAGATTGGTAAGAGATTCTTTATTGAATCCTGTATCTCTGTCAATATCATCACCTTCGTATGAAACAACAACAGTCTCTTAATGTTGATAATTTTAAGAAAATTATTTTTAATTTTTAGACACATAATAGATTTGAGACTATAGCGAAAATTGATACTTTAAGTTTGATGTGGAATTGAGATTGATTTAAGGTTACGGATTTTTTAGGAAATTAGGTCAAAAAAATAAAGAAGGCAGTATTTATATGCGGTAGGTAGTCAATCACGTTTTTTCATGAAGGCGTTAGGTGATCCGCGTGAAGGAATGTACATAAAATCGGGTCGACTTACTAGTCCCCATGGGTCCTTTCCATGGACTTTTCTTGGAAACCAATCTACTAGCGAGTACAATTATTGGGACATGCTAGCGCTCCCTTTCACATGAAAATAGGAAGGAAAGGGATTTTTTCTTAATTAAATTAAAATAAAAACGATTTAAATTCAAATTTCGATTTTCACGTGGTGACATGATGAAAATTTGAAAATAAAACTTAAAGTATGAATAAAATAACATTAATAAAAAAATCTACTGACCTGTACAACATTTGGCTAATTCACGCGCGCGTGGGAATTTTCTCCGCACGCGTATGGCGCGTGAGTAGTGAACAGAGAGACGTCGCGTCATGAGGACAAGAAATGACAATGACAGTGGGCGGTGGACAGGAAAAGAGGATATGGACGAAAGAGAGTACAGCATTTCTTGTCATGAGGACAAGAAATGACTAGCGAGTACAACTTTGGCCAAGTCACGCGCGCGTGGATATTTTCTCCGCAAGCGCACACGCGCGCGTAGGGCGCGTGAGCAGTGACCAAAGACAGAAAGAGACGTCTCGTCAGGAGGACAAGAAATGACAAGGGCAGTGGGCGGTGGACAGCAAAAGAGAGTAAGGACGAAAGAAAAGGGCCCAAAAAGAATGGCTCCACCATAAAATATATTTGATTTTTATAGTGGGGCCCACGCATTTAATAAAGTAAAATACTCAAATCGATGATAAAGTTAGAAAATGAAAAGAAAATCCAAAATTTCACTAGAAGTACAAAAGTTCCCCCAATAAGAGGTGATCAATATTGGACCCAAATCAATTAATTTCATAAATCACATCGAAATCCCGCTTTCGTCAATTGATTTTTTTTTACATAGCCCAGCTAGCTTCATAAATTATGTCATGTAAAATCCCAAATTTAATTAAATGATTTAATTATTTGTTCAGTTTGATGGTGTAAAAAATCGAATGTGTGTCTTGCGTGTAATTCACACCCAGAATTTCATTCCGTGACCATCAACACATGGTTTCCTACCATTTAGTAAGTCTTCGAGCAACCATTTTTTTATTGAATAAATTATTTCCTTTGCGTACAAGGTAAGTTAGGAACTAGCTTTTCCGGAGAATTACTACTCGCCTCCGACGATTTTTGGGGATTTCCTAACTTGCCATCCGAACGTGTTGTTAATCTTCTACTGAACTTATTCAAAGTAAACAGCCAATTAGAAAGAAGTTTTTTTTTCTTTTTCCCGGTGGGCCTAAACTATACAACCTGTCAACTGATTCACCTCTCTCGGACATTGGGCTAAGCAAACGAATTTGAGATGGGCCAGCTTCCACTTGCAATCTTCAATCCAGGCCCTCACGTCCCAAGAGCTTTGGTGTGCTTGCTTCTTCCATCTCAAGAAATTCGTGTTCATTGCGAGTGCGTTGTCAATAACCAAGCTTGATTCTGGTTGGTGGGACTGGAGGATGTGGGCATTTCATGCTTTCCAAATAAACCTAAGTGCGCCCGCGAGCTCCTCAATTGAAGGTAGCTCTATGCTTGATTCAATGCATTGCACGATCTATCTATCCATTCTGGTAATGTTTTGATTTGAAATTTGACTGTGTAATCTTGGATCCTACCATATGGCGGTTGTCATGTGCTCTGTTGTTTCTGGAGCTTGGTGACATAGAGGGTGAATGGGTGTCGCGACCTCACCTCGGGTGCACCACTTAGGGTTTGGCTAATGGATTCTTAGCTGCAACTCACTTCGCCTCCCAAAGCCCCATATCAATTCGCGACTTAGGGTTTAAATCTTTTAACATGCCAATGATTTTTACTTAGAGTCGCCACTAATCTATTTTTTGGTGGGTTGATTAGAAACCCAAGTAAAGTAACGGGAGAATTACTTTACTCCTACGAACCAAAGACTATGGGATCGGGGACTTGATTACGTTAGATTTCTCCAATGCTCTTTCGGTACCTTTTCTCTTTTATTTAAAAAAAATGATTTGCAGGCAGTTTTTGTTGATTTGAATTTACTCCCTAACATGCAATGTGATCATGCAAGTGCGCAACCATTATCTAACACTCAATGAAACAAAGTAATAAATAAATTGCAAGGAAAAGGAGGAAGTTACTTACCTTAAAGCTACGAAAGCATCTGCGATATTAGCTTAAAAATTACATCAATGATCCTAGATATAATCTCTAATTAACACGCACTCATTCAAATATTTTTTAAGGTTTTCACTTATTTAATGAAGCCTAAAACTACGTGCAATGCATGTAATGACATACGAAAGTGTCTAACTATAATAGCATGCAATGTGCAACCTAATATGCAAACTATATATCACGCGACATTAATTATTTAACTTAATCTAATGCTAGAAAATATTTAATACAACTACCCTAGTATGTCACGCATTCAAATGACCCTAAACATGTAATGACTAGATGACATACGGGAGATGACCTAATTCTATATGACATGAGCATGGCCTTTTTTATAACTAATGAAATTCCTAAGCTTCTACATCATATGCAATGTGGACTATAAGACTAGTCTGACATGAAATGCATCAATCTACCCTATTATGTAGAATTTTTTTTATGCATTTTTTTAAAGTTTATTAAAAAAATCAACACATAAAGCAACCGAGCATACAAATCTCCCCAACCCAAGATAGAAAATCAAAACAATCAAAAACCTGATCCAACGTCTCGCGGCTCAATATTTTTTATTATTGAGATTTTTTAACATGACACAACGACCTCACTCAATTGGAATATGCCAAATATCTCAAGGAAATCACATGAGCAGTAAATGCATTGCTAATTAGGCAATTTTATATTTCAGATAAATGAACGGATTAGGAAATTACCTTGATGGTCTTTCTCTGGTTCTCACAAACGATCCGAGACGGTTTTCAATTACTAATGACAGCACCTAACCCTGTTCCACACCTACTAAAGATGTTTGGCTCGGTCAGTTCTCGCAGTGTAACTTGAGGACGGGTGGTATGTTGCAGGCGTGAGTCCCTCCTTGAGTTGTATTGACTATTTGACCGAAATTTTCAGAGAGCAAAAGTTGAAACTCAACCGATATCAGTTCGGGTAAAGAAAACAAAGACCCATAATCTTCTCTTGCGAGCGGTGGTCAACTTTGGGATCGTCTGCAGTGTGGATGGTGCTCGTAGATTTGACCTTGTCAAAGGGACAAGGACGTGGCTGTTTTCCTCTTGGCAATCAACGAGGAAGCCTCGGGACCGCTTTAGAAACCTGCAAAACAGAAAGGACGTGCCGCAACCAGGATTCCGCTGGGCCAAAACTTCTCGTCACGGGTCACGAGCAGCAACGGAACAGAGCATCTTCGTTGTCGCTAGTGCAGGCATTGAGCAGCGGCGAGACCTGGGATGGTGGCTCACGTTAGACGGCAAGGGCGTCAGGCTCAACGGACAGCAGCTTGTCGAGGACAAGACTCGGCGCGGCTTGTGGCAATGATCAAACAGGCAAGCTTGGTCGATCGCCGCAGGAACGAAAAGTCTCTGTTGCTGGTGTCAGTCGAGTAGCAAGCTCGTCGAGAGAGGAAGATCACGATGGGAACAGCTGTGGACGGCGGGCGTGTTGCGGCAACGTCGTGGGTCTTCAGACAAGATTGCCGAAGAAGAATCTCCCTTTTCTTTTTCTCTGTTTTTCCTCCTCTATGTGAACGGCCTCCCTCGTCCTTTTATACTATTTTTCTTCACCGACTAATCGCTAGACGCATGCATATTCCCTTTCCTCTTTTCTTTCAATCAAATATTCTCATTGATTTCAACCGATTCTTCCTCAGTCCACTTTCCCCAAGATCCACCGCTTCTTTATTCTTATTATTATTTCTTGCTTTTTGTTCCCTTCGATTGGTCCTCTTTATTGACCGAAGTATGTACTCCAATATGCGCTCGAGATCAAAATTATCTTCCCCCTATGCTTGCCTTGATTAAGAACATATGAGCATCTTTCCCTGAACATGCGAATATTCTCGGGAATATTCCCATCTTCTAACTCGTCACTTTTTTACGGGCCTAGCTAAATTCTCTTTTCCTGTGGGCTTAGTTCAACTCGTTAAGTTAAAACTTAGAACCATCAATTGAAGCCCATTTGCCGCATGTTTAATGCAAATGCAATAATAAATGCTCCTAAAACTATATGCTATACAATTTAATCCTAATATTTTTTGTTTAGGAGTTAAAATTAATCCCTAAATTTTTGTGCATTAAATTACTAATGACCAATCAAAATTTAGGTGTCAACAATGAGGACAGCTAAGATCTTCCTCTTGAAGAAATTCTTATTTGTGGGTATAGCGTTTTGGCATACACTGCACAAAAAGATATAAATTTTGGGGAAGGTGTTCAATGTCAAGATTTTCGTCCATAGTGTTCTGGGTGCCTTATAGGATGATGAGGCTTGGTTTGTTTGTTGCTGCTAGTTTGTTGAGTATAGCCTGTTACTTGCACTTTTAACCAAGTTGATCCCAGACTTATTCTTAGTCCATACCAGCCTATTGCTTTCTGAAGTTCTACCGGATATTTTATGTTAAGATGTTCACAAAATTTGCTCTAGTTAATGAAAGTACTAGATCTACATAGAAGACAGGAGTAAGACAATTTTTTTTTAAAGTACTAGTATTTTTGACTGAAAAAAAAAACTTATTGAAAGTCTTACAATGATTTTCGAAAAGATTTCCCATCACAATGTACAGTTACGAAAACAAGTTAGTATTATATGCAATGACTTTCAATCAATTATTATTCGTAAATTGCATAGAATTGAATAATAGCTTATTATGTTTAAGCGTATAAGTTACACTGTACAAAACATTTTATTTAAAAAAAAACTGAGTAAATTGATTAATAAAAATATAAAATAAGATATGCGTCATATAAAAAAAATATATTTTCAGTTTTACGTAGCCTTTCTTGCTAATGTCAAATTCGCTTTACATGAACTCACAATGAATTGAATAGCTGAAAAACTGAAAAACATAATTTAGAAGATAGTGTCAATTTGCACGCACGTGCGTGTCTATATATATTTTTCTTCCAAATTTCTCTTAATCTAAATAAAGAATATTTCCTACTAGAAAATTTATTTAAATAAGATAAAATTAAAACAAATTAGTTTACAACAGATCAGCAGAGATTACAGATTTGAGAAACTCTAGAATTATAACTGATATGATGCAAGTAATTTAACTTAGTGTGTGAAGGAATTTCTTATCATGAATTCAATTAACAAAAAGCTAAAGACATATGTTGTTTGGTCGGGTAAACTATCAATAATTTAATAGCTTAATTTGTTCAAGCGATTTCATTCAATGTAATATATAAACATTACACTGAATAAAGTATTCACTTAATTTAGAAAAGAATAGCAGAAATTTAATAAACATAGACTATATAAAATATAACAAATTGTGTTTTTGTCACTTTAAGGTTGCAATCAAAATAAATAATCAATGAATAAAAGCTGTATACTTATAACATGATTTTTGTTGTTGTTTCATAATTAAGTAGTTCTGAAATCCATTTACATGAAATTTACCATGAAATCATAGAGTCAAAAGACTTTAAGGACTAAAAATAATTTAACATGTTGCATTATGATTCATAGAAAGTCATATAAATAAAAGGTAGATTTTTTTCATTGAATTTTTTTTTTCATTCATTTGCCGTAATCAAACATAAAAGGAATATAAAAAACTTTTAAGCATAGCAAATATGAAAAGAGCCGTAAAACAAAACAAAACCTACAAAATAAAAGAGTACAATTTGCAACTATAAGCATGTTCTTATCCCAAAAGACCAGATTTGCCACAGTATCCAAAAACAATCGAGCGTTGATCATTGAAATCGTTAGTGATGGGCATAGGTCGAGATTTTTCCCTCCAAAAACTATGACTTATAGTAGGTGCCTAGATTCTGTGTCCTCAACACCATGGCCATATGGAAATAAAAATAATAATATGTTGAACCACCACAGATCAAATGACTCTAACAAACTCTTAGACATAGATTTAAATGGAGAGAGAAAAGCTCTTAGATTTAAATCTACACTTAAATCAGAAGAGAAAAGTTTTCGTTGAATTTCAAAAAAGTCATAGAACCATGTCCAAAGCATCTTGCTGGCTAGAATAATGACAACATTCTCATGAAATTTTTAGCTGCAAGTAGATTTGTTCATCGCAACGTGCAAAGAAAAGCAACAACAACGAGTGAAAGAAAACTCCCAGATTAGATCAAAAGAGAGGAAGAAGGAAATCAAAGCCTAAAAAAGAAAAGCAGAGCAAAGTATGACCTTAGCTTGCATGTGCAGTTTCTTTGGGGGAGGGTTTCTTTGGGAAAGGGAGATTGTTGATAGAGAGATTAGGGTTTTGAGAGAGAGCTCACAATTAGGATCTCCATAGTAGAATTGGAAAAGGGGATAATAGCAAATAGTGATTGAATTTTGGTTCAATGTGTGGTATTATTCTTGGACTTTTAATTTGTGCAATGTGATATTTGAATTTTGGCTCAATATGCAATGTCATCCTTGAACTTTTAATTTATTCAATATAGTCTTCGCACTATTGTTAAGGTTTAGTGTAGTCATTTCGTTTGTATTATTTTCACATAGTTTGGGGATTACATTGAACATTTATCAGTAATTCATGGACCACATTAAATAAATAAAAAAATTTAGAGATGACATTACACAGTACGCCAAAATCATGAACTACATTCAACATATTAAAAGTTCCGGAACAACATTGTCCATTGAACCAAAGTTTGGGGACCATCAATTGTCATTTTCCAATTGATAAAAGGCATGTGGTAACAGAAAAAATCAATTGGGAACTTCAAATTGAAATTTAGTTTAATACTCTAGTACATTAAACAACAACAAAATTAGTCAGTTTTATATATCCTAAATATGGGTTATTTTATTTCCTATTAATTTAATATTATATACAATTTCATATAGTTTTGAAATGAGTGATTTATTGTGTTATTTTTCATGTGTTTACTCTTGTTTTTTACATCCATTTATCATCAAATAAGGATAATAAAAGTAGTTTTGAGTTTTACGTCATTAAAAAAATTAAGCTAACGAATATAGCTCTAAACAAAGATATCCATATTCTAAATAAAAACAAACTGAACAAGATGCTGATATGTTTTAAACTCAGCTTTTCTAATGTTTCTATCATGTATGCATTCTTTCTAAATTTTAATTGTAAAATCTTTCATGTTGCTACGTTTAACTTTAAGCATTTTCAAAATTTTTAAATATGGGACTCTACCAAAAAGAAATAGTATTTATGCACATACATAGGTCCAACCCATTTGTAGAGATAACATGAGTTACAACATTATCAATATCATAAGTGACAACAGTCATGCTAACACAAATAAAAATAACATGCAAAAATTATCGATACATAAAAACTACATACATATATCAACAACTGGGAGAAAGTTTAGATAGTGCTTGCCACATGGGAATTCACTTTTCCTCTATACTTACACTTGACACAATATTGTCATTGTTGACTCTTGAATTTCGCCGACAAGTTCAGGATGCATCTTCCAAAGAAAATCATTCCATGAATCAAGTTTGTTGATGACGGTAGAGTTGATCCCTATAAAAAAAATGGTCAATTTATATGACCCTGCCTTGCCGTATTCCTTCAGTATGTAGTATAAGCATGATAGTTCATTAATAGCTATGGTTCATTTTGTGTAGGCCATCCATGCATCTCCTGAAGATTAGAATTTGAATTGCGCCAATATAAGAGCTACTCAACCCCTAATCGGAAAGCCTACCTTACGTCGTTTTACGCCCATTTTTTCCAATGTGTTTCTTCTACATTTTAAGCTTGGGACATCGTAGTTTTAAAATCTTAGGCTTGACGGTTAAAATTTTGGTCAATGACAACTCCAGAGCATCTCGACCGCGCCGGTTCACACTTGGTCTCAAACTCCTCTCACACAATTTTGGCCTATATTTCCCTGGTGATTGAAGGCTTAAAAGAACCCGGAAAATTACAATCCACTTATCATAACGAGCGTCTTCGCGTGTGTTTTCCAATGATACATGGCCTACCCGCTCGCTCCAAGTGTATCTTCCCAGGTTTGTCATTTCCCGAGCTGACGTCGGCTGATCCAACACCAGGCCCCTGGACGAAATCCGGTAGTGTATGGCCTCCAAAATTGGGTTTATCAATGTCCGTTGGGCGTGAAATTTTTATGCAAGCTCCGTTGACTGGCCGAACATCTCCCATCAAAATTTCATCCCAAGGAAACGAACCAAGAGTGCGTGCTTGACGTTTCCGCGCGATTGCGCAGTCTGTCACAAGTTGCACATCTTCCACTTTCAGCCCTCTAATCACCCACTTGATTTCACATTTTTTTGCACACCATACGCATCATAGAACCGGCCATCCTCTAGTCTAAAAGAACTGAAAATGATCAAGAGAAAGAGAGACCAAAACAAGTGGCATGCAGCTGGAACTTTCTCTCCCTCGGTGTAGTGCAGCCAGCTCTTGCAGGTGTCAAATGTGAGGAGTTGCAGATGGGAGTTGAGCTTAAAATGAAGTGCTCGCTGCTGTCAGCGGCTAAAAGTCAAGGGGCTTCCATAGATAGTTTTAGCAAAGAGAAAAGACCAGACTTCGCTGAAATTTAGCAAAAAAAGGCAGGAGTGTTTTTGCTGAAAGAATCAGGGAAAAGGTAGAAGTGCGGGAGGAAAATGAAGGGGGAACCTAGTGAGATATCAGGGATAAGGGAGCTCTTGGATTTTGGCCGGGGGCTTTCACAGAGAATGAAAGAACGAAAAAAAGAAGTGAGAGGCAGTTCTCTGGACATCTTACTCATCTCCAAAAGGATCCTCTAGAGCTTGAAGGTAAAAGTTGGAGAGCTGGGTGACGGCAAACTGTGGTCAATGGAGAGATCAAAGTCAGGACAAACCAGACTGAAAAAACAATTTCATAGGGTGACGTGTCGAAAAAAAGAAAAAAAAGAATCCAAAGTTCACAACCTTCGAGGAGAAAATATTAGATAGGTTAAATAGTCCACGTAGATGGTGCAGTTCACCATTTAAAATCTGACACGCGGCGCCCTCTCTCCTCTCTCCTCTGTCTCCCGTACCTGCTCTGTCCTCTCTCTCCTGTCTCTCTCTCCTTTCTTCCTTTTTCCTTCATTTCTTTCTTCTTCCGCCCTTTGACTCCGACGGGGACGACGGGGCCTTCCACCAGCACCACCACACCACCGCTGTCTCAGTCCAACACCTCCCCGCCATTTCAGTCCTCTGTTATCGAGCTCGGCCGGCGAACTTGCTACCCAGATTTTCGATCTAAGGTCGAGCGAGGCCTAGACTTGTGATCTACAGCTCAGCTCGACCTTGAATCTGCTCCGGGCGGCGGCGGGGGGGAGGGGGAACACGACGGCGGAGGCAGAGGCGGCGTCGGTGTCGGCGTCGGCGTCTGGGTCCACGAGCAGAGGCGGAGGGGCGAGGCTCGGGGAGGCGGAGGTGGCGTCGGCGTCTGGTCCACAAGCGGAGGTGGAGGGGCGGGGCTCGGGGAGGCGGATGCGGAGGCGGGGAGTGCCCGAGTGCCCCGCCGTCGCGTTCCCCAAGCCCTTTGCTTGCTCGCTTGCCATGGGAGGACGAGGAAGACAGACCCGCGAGGTGATTCCCATGGCCGCGTGAGCCTTTGCTTGCTCGCTTGCTCTATTGCACTCCCCGCCTCCCCCTCTCCGAGCCTCGCCCCTCCGCCTCCGCTCGTGGACGCCGACGCCGACGCCAACGCCGCCTCTGACTCTGCCTCCGCCGTCGTGTCCCCCGCCCGGAGCAGAGTTGGGCTGCTCTCTCTCCTCTGCAAAGGAGAGAGAGAGAGGAGAGATAGGACAGAACAGGTACGGGAGACAGAGGAGAGAGAGGAGAGAGGAGAGAGGAGAGAGGAGATCGACCCCGCGTGGGTCCACTGCTGAAGTGGATGCCACATGTCCGATTTTAAATGGTGAGCTGCACCATCTACGTGGACTATTTAACCTACCTAATATTTTCTCACCTTCGAGACAAAACTAGCCAAAACCTTCAACTAGAGTTAAAGTAGACATTTATCTTTTCAACCATAGTCGCACGTCCCAAATGAAGATCGGGAAGGCCTCCTAGAGCCCCCCAAGAAAACACCCTAATCCGCGGGTCAGGGCAGAAGTCTGAAATTATGAAATTTTGGTATTGGGAGGATGGTCGTGAGCGGAAAAGAGTGACATTTTGAGAAAAATGGAGGAAGATCGATGCAAACTAATACCTTATAGTTAAACTAGGATGCATATGGTTGTGGGTTCAAAGGATAAAAGAGGTCCTGGAGTAGGCTTTCGTATGCTAACAAAAGACCTTCGTGGTAAGCTTTCTTCCTTGCAGGTCTCCTTTCCCAGAGTTGAGGCGGCCAATTTTGTGTGAATTTGTATGGCAACTTCTCGGTTCCTTTGGCCAAGTACCGCGTTATAAAACCACTAGTAATCAAGGTTATGGTATTGACTCAGCTTCTAGGAAAAATTGAAGGGAATAATTTGTGTAAAAATGAATGAAAAAGGGCCGAGAGCCGGTGGTGTTTGCTGGGTATATGCATGACCGATGGAATTCCTCTTTGTTGCAAATTTAAATGTGTGATTTGGTCTTGCAAGTTGATCTTTAGGCATGTTTCATTCATGAAGAGAGGCCTATGAGTTGAAACCCGTGTGTGTAACTCTCTGAGCTCGTCGATTCAGTTATGCGTTCTGGGCGTTTGTTGAAATGCCTGCAACAGTCTTCGCAGTGCATGCGCCCTGGACTGATTCACACTGGGCCATGACTGGTACACGGCTGGCCAGTGTGAATCATGCGTGTCCGCCACTTGGAGAGGTTGGTTTGATGTGTGTAGTCGATCACTCTACGAGAAGTTTGTTGTATTTGAAAATATATATTACATGATTTCATTTGGGTTGAGTGAATCTTTCTTAGAATCTTTAATATTTATATATAAGGACGTCAATCTGGGCATGCACGGGTCTGGCTGTTCCGGGTTCAAACCCACTTGCAGGAACAGTCAAACCCGTGAGTTGAAGGGGATTTTTAGCGCGATGTGGTGATTTTGTGATCTTTTTTATTCTCCTGGTCTGCATTTCTATAGCATTGTTTCTTTATTTCTTCTTAAGATCATCTCAAGGTCGAGATCGAAGGAATGAACACGGCTCGGAGAAACTATTCTGGCTAAACAAATGCACACCAAATGTTCCACAGAATGTCCAAACCAAGTTTCAATTTTGAAAAGATTGATTCGAACTTGATAAATGTGATATTCATGTTCAGTTTAAAGAGTTAATTTTTTTTTATAAAAATATATACAAAGTGAAAAATCTAAAAATTTTCCAAAAATGTAGGAGTGTTAAATTAGGGTGGAAATGAAGATTTTGGATCTTTCCAAGATTTTTATAGTCATTTTCCTAATTTAGTGCTTTTTTTGGGGTGTTTTATGGGTTAGAATAATCAATTTTGTAAACAATTCATTTTGCGTAGATTTGAATTATTTAGAGTAATTTCATGCATTTAAAGTAATTTTGTGCACAGTTAAATTCTCATATATCTCATGGGGATCCCATCTTCAGGCTCTATAACAAGGCCATGTATTTCTTTGCCTGACAAGCATCGGGACAAGCTTAGTATCATAATAAGCCTTTAAAGAACATCGTGTGGACACATAGTAGCGACTTGAAAGACCTTTAGGACTTATGATTGATAAATAGCTACTTTGATTAGTTAGATGAACATCTCAAGTTAGGGGTACTAAAATGGCTAATTAAACTATTTGCGTAATGAAATCCTCAAGTCTAATTAATCTTTGTTTATGTAGGAAGCAAGACAAACTTTCATCTCTCACTTGGTTTTTAACTGACCCTAAAATGCTAATGGCGACTCTCGTTTCATATAGAATCATTTAAGATTAATTCAAACTTTAAAAAAATCCAAAGGTTTGGGGGAGCCTACAAATAATAGAGAGCAGTTGGCCTACCTTTTGGGCATTGCCTCTATATCTCTTCCCAAACACTCTAAAATGAAAATAGAATCATATTTGTCAAAAAGCTAATAGTACTCAAACTCTTCTTTCTACTATATGTGTATTTTAGTAAAGAGAGAATGTCACAAAAAACCCTAAACTTTCTTCAGTGTGACAAATTTATTCTAAACTTTTTTTGGACAAAAGAACAGCGTAAGTGCCAAAACTTAGCATGGAAGACACTTAAATGCTAAAAATTACAAAATATATACTTAAGTATCACTTTTTTTGAAAATGAGGACATTTAAGTATCAAGTTCAGCAAAAGATGCTAGAAATCCGATGTGGCTTATTTTAATAATATAACCTGCCTATATGGCTTGCCAGAAAACTAAATTAGCAAAGACTTAGTCGTTTTGGCATTGACGTAGATTTTAATATAAAAATTAATTAAATAATAAAAAGACTAATTAAAAAAAAGGTGAATGGGTTAGGTGAGGGTCGTGCTGCCACTGCCCCACCATTGCCGGGAAGGGGCGAGGGTTGGCATGGTTGTGGTTGGCGACTTTGGCCGACCGATGGTGAGGGTCTACGAGCCCTTGCCCAAACCTGGGGCAAGGGTTGCAGCCCTCCCCAAATCTAGCAAGGATCATTGGCCCTCGCCCAGCCAGGCCAAGGGTCATTGGCCGTTGGTTGTGGTTGGGTCACCCTCGCTATAGCAAGCGATCAGCTAGGCTCTTGCCACTAATTAGCCAAGGTTGATGGCCACTAAACAAGGCCTAGCAACCCCAGCTGACTCTTGCCCACCATCGCAGGCCTTTCTTGGTAATGGTGGGGCAATGGTAAGGGCTGCACGGCTCTCACCCAACTAGTTCACATTTTTGAAATATTTTTAAAATTTTTTAATCAATTTTGGGGTTTTTGGCTGATTTGGCACTATTTTTTTAAAAAAAATTGTCACGTGGATAATCTTTTTTAAAAGAATTGCTATGTTAGCAAATAAAGTCACTAGAAAATGCCACATATGCATTTTGGCTAGATTTTTTCGCCATTAGTATTAACTGATCCATTTTACTCTGATTTTATCACTTAAATATACATTTATGAGCTTTTAGTACTTAAGTATCTCTTCATGCCAAGTTTTGGCTCTCAAGTGTTCGACACTTCTTTTTTTGTGACACAAAAACTCCAAACTTATACCCATACGACACATTTAACCAAAACTTTTTGTGATATCAAAAATCCCAAATTTTGCTAATTGTGACACATTTATTTCAAACTTTTTTTGACATCAAAAATCTCAAACTTGTACTCATATGATACATTTACCCAAAACTCTTTAACCAAAGGACATTTCATTTTTTAATTTTTAATTTTTTCTTTTCCTTTCCTTTTTCAATTTTGTCCTTTCCCTTTTTTATTTTTCCTTCTTCTCACTTCCCTCCTTTAGCAAGCCAACCGTCGGCTTCCCTCCGCCTTGGCTTGTGGAGGGAAGGGAGGAGAAGGAAAAAAAAAAAAAAGAAATTTTTTTGATGAAAGTGTCATTAGGCTAAAGAGTTTGGGATAAATGTGTCAAATGAGTATAAGTTTGGGTTTTTGATATCAAAAAAAAAATTTAGAATAAATGTGTCACGCAGTTGATAAAGTTTGAAGTTTTTGGTGTCACAAATTTTTTTTTTGATAAATGTGTCACATTAGTACAAATTTGGAGTTTTTTGTATTACAAAAAAATTAGGATAAATTTGTTATACCGGGTAAAGTTTAGGATTTTTGATGACATTTTCCCTCTAGTAAATTTTAAGTTCAAACTTTCTGGCCCCATTTTGCGTGTCCAAACGGTGAACAATCCCAAATATTATACGTGTAAAAAATGATTTGACATAAATTACCAATACTACAATTTGGTAAATTAGGCTCATGCACATGGGATTCTCTTTTCAAATTAATAAAAGAAAGCTTTAGATGAATACGAAAGTATTTGAGCCGGTAAATTGAAACTGTATATCTGATCATAGCATTCCTTTGTCTGTCCCTTTATCCGTCTCAGAAAGGATAAGAAAAGGAAAAGAAAAGCTGCACATCATTGAAATCAATTTCACAGTTTTGAGTTCAGCGCATCAAATGTTCATTGTTGGTTAGGCCACCCTGAGAAGGCTCAGAAACATGCTGCGACAGAAGATGAGCAGTGTCTTTCCACCATGAGATCTCTCTCTCTTTCTCAGATAGCTTCTGCTCCAAACGCCCTAAAGATGCTTCAAGCTCTTTGATTCGTTCTTGCAGTCTCGTTTGCAACAGCTCATGCAACCTCCTCTCGAGTTCCAGAGGGGGAACACCGCCCTGAACTTCGGTCACTTCATCTTCGGGGTTCAATACTTCCCCAAAACTCATGCTAGAGCCACTTGCTGAAGCAGATTCCTTGGGTGCGACCTGCTATACCGAGTTTATAGATCATAAGCTCTAACATTCAGATGAAGAGATAATCATCAACCAAACTCAAACTACTGTAGCTAAAACTTATCCCAAAAAGGGATCTGACTTCGACCAGATCCTTGTGTTACTTTTGTTTTGACAACCAAATGAAAAGAGAACGTACTCCTTCAAAGGCATCAACATAATTAATGAAACGAAAGAACTAGAGAGGATAAGGACGAAAAAGGCCCAAAAGGGAGTGGCTCCACGAAAATTAAATTAAATTAAATTATATTTGATTTTTAGTGGAGCCCACATTTTTATAAAGAGAAATACTTAAATCGAAACGATGTGGAGATAAAAATTGACCCACATTGCAATAAAGTTGGGAAATAAAAAGAAAATTCAAATTTCCACTAGAAGTACAAAAGTTCCCTCAATAAGAGGTGAATTATTTTCATAAATTACACTGAAATCACGTTTTAATCAATTAATTTTTTTTACATAGCCCAGCTAACCTCATGAATCATGTCAAAATCTGATTGAGCGATCTAATTATTTGTTCAATTTGATGGTGTAAAAAATCGAATTTGAATCTTTGCATATAATTCACACACATATTTTTGTTCCTTGACTATCGGCACATGGTTTTCTACCATTCAGAAGTAATGAAGTTTTTCTCCTTCTCAAGATGTTAGGAACCGGCTTTTCGGGAGAATTACCACTTGCCCCCAACGAGTTTTGTGGATTTCCTAACTTGCCATCCAAACGTATTGGTTAATCTTCCACTGAACTTATTCCAAGTATACGGCCCAAAAAAAAAAAACTTATTCAAAGTAGACAGCCAAGTAGAAAGAAGCCCTTTTCTTCACTGGCCTTAACTATTCAATTTGCCAACGAATTTGCCTCTCTCAAACAATGGGCTAAGCGAACGAATTTGAGATGGGCCAGCTTCCTCTTGCAATCTTCAATCCAGGCCCTCACGTCCCAAGGGCTTTGATCAGCTTGCTTGCTTCCATCTCAAGAAATTTGAGTTCATTGCAAATGCGTGGTCAATAACTAAGCTTGATCCTGGTCGGTGGGATTGGAAGCTGCGGGCATTTCATGCGTTACAGATAAACCATAGTACAGTCGTGAGTTCCTCATTTGAAGGTAGGTCTATGCTCAATTCAAAGTGTTACAAGATCCATTTATCCATTTTGGTAATGTTCCAATTTATAAGTGTACACATATGAAGTGTCAAGTGAGAATATGTTATATGTTGATGTCAAAAAGAAAAAAAAAATACATAGAATTGAATGGGATTTTCTTTGCGACTACATGAGGACCATGGGTTTTGCTGAAAAATGGGTCCAATGGATTTATTTTTGTATATCAACAGTAAGCTTTAGCACTCTGGTTAATGGAGAACCCTCTACGGCCTTCACCCCTTCGAGAGGAATCAGACAAGGTGACTCCCTTTCACCCTATCTCTTCATCATTGTAGCAAATGCCCGAATTGCCCTGATGTCTAAAGCTGTAGAAGATGGCACTATAAAGGGGATAAAGTTGAACCCTACTTGCCCAACCCTATCCCACCTACTTTTTGCTGATGATGCTATTTTTTTCCGAATGGGATGGTAAATGAAGCTCAAAATTTGGCGGGCATCTTAAAACAATATTGTTATGCCTCAGGACAGGCTATCAACCTAAATAAATCGGGTCTTTTCCTAAGCAAGGAATGCCCACAGCAGCTAAAACAGAGTATCTCAGCAGAATTAAGGGTTCCCCTTGTTGACACCCAAATTTTGATTTATTTTGTTCTAATTGCCCATTTATTTTGCACTTATAAATACATATTAGTTTACAAAAAAAAAAAAAGATTAAAAAAAAAAAAAATCGGATGGGCTCAGTTCAGCCCACTCGTCTATTCGCCCATTTCTTTTTCTTTTCCTTCTTCTTTCAACCCACCTCCCTCTTATTTTGGGCCTGGCCCATCCTCCCTTGGATTCTTCTTCTTCTCCCACATTCACACGTACGCGCGAAAAACGCAGCGGAGGAGCAGAACGTGGGGGAGAGGGCAACGACGCCGCTGGAATAACCCCCCACCACCGAGAAGAGAAAAAGGGGGCAAGCAGAAAGAGAGAGGGGGCAGAGAGCACAGAGAAAAAAAAAAAACAACGAAGAGAGATAGAGAGCGGAGGTGGTTTTTTTCAAGTTGCTGGAAGGAGGTTTTCGAGCGGCTGGTTTTTCTTTTCTGGGGTTTCTCCTCCTTCGAGCGTTTTGCTGGTCTGGAGAGATACAGGAGGCGCTGGGAAAAAGCCTCATCAGAGAGAGGAACTGAGACCGGAGGCTGGTTCAACAGAAGGAAAGATAGATACGAAAAAAAGAAAAAAGAAAAAAGAAAAAAGAAAAAGAGGAGAGGATGGCAGTGTCTTCGTTCTTCTTCTTCTGGGGTGATTCTGCAGAAAACGAGTGAGCTCGACTTAGAAAAAGATAGAGAATTAGAGGAGAAGTGGTAGAACTCGAGACAGAAAAACCGGGAGAAGAGAGTTGCGGGCGAGAACAAGGAAAGAAGGTCAGAGGGAGAAACTGCCGGCCACCGTTCTCGAATCGCGGCCGACAACCCGCAGCGACGCCTCCTTTCCCGTGCCGAAGCTCCGGTAAGTCCTAGCCCTCATTTTTTTTGCGTTGTTCTTCAGGTACGTCGGGCCGGAGTTCGCGACCGCGAACTCTGGTCCCATCCGGCCCTTTTTAGATCATTATACGGTCCTGGTTCATTGACGAGAATGCCGGCGTCGGTCTCGTGTCCCGGTTGAGTCGGAAACCTTAGGATTCGGTAGCGCACCCCAACTGTTCGACAAAATACCTCACAGAGATCTGAAATTTCAGTCCGCGTTTTAGCTTAGAATCAATTCATGCTTGCATATGTAGTTGCTGAATCATGTTTTTTGCGTGGTCATTATGTTTTGGCGTGGTCTTCGCGAAATAATCGTGCGTCGTCGGGAAAGTGAGGCTTTTCTTTGTTCCGTGAACGGATTATCGGTAGTCGGAAGAGGTGGCCGGCGGCGGTCGCCGCCGGTCGAGCGGTATGAGGGCGAGGGTGGTCCAAGCCCGGTGAGATTTCGCCGGAAATAACGTTTGTTGGCGCCGGTCCGGTGGAGGAAATCGTCGGACAGGAGGGGCTGCATGAAGACGTGCATGGGGGCGTGCTGCAGTTGCGAACAAGAAGAAGACCAAAAGAGTAAAAATAATAATAAAAAAGAAAAAAGCAAATACATAAAAAAAATCAGAAAAAAGCAAAGAAAAGAAAAAGAAAAAAAGGGCGCCGGGCCAAGAGTTTGAATAGGAATGGGGCTGGGCTGATTTCGAGTGGGCCGATTGCTTGATGTGGGCTGAAGAGGATTGGGCTAAAAATAGAAATAGGAAATGGGCTGTCTTTTTAATTTCTTTCACTATTGGGCCATTTTAAAAAAATTTCGACCGGGCCGTTCGGCCAGCCCGATCGCTAGTCCAGCCCGGCCCGATAGGGGTCGGGTCGGTTTAGTAGGGCCGGGTCTCGCGACCCGGTCCGAATCACTTTTTTTAATTAAAAAATCTAAAAAAAACCAAAAATTTCAGAAAATCAAAAAAATATTAAAAAATATTAAAAATTCAGAAAAATTCCAAAAAAAAAAAAAAAAAAAGAAAAACCTTAAAAAAGGAAAAAAGACTAAAATTGAATAAGCCTTTAGGGCTCTATAATAGGTTTTCCTAATTTACGTTATTAGGATTATTCTCGCACCTTATTTTTTGCGATGATATTTTGACGTTATTTTCTTACCTTAAACTTAGGGCAGATCTTAATTCTCGAATATGTTGCCACGACCTCATTAATACATGATCAAGTTAGGTGCAGAAGGGCGTTAGTCACACGACTAACGTAATCAAGCTCCCCGACCCTGACCCTCCCTTGCGTAAAAAAGCGAGCGCTCCCATGTCTCGCTCGGTTCCTAATCGACCTCAATAGACTAGTGGCGACTCCCTATTTGAAATATTTTACGAATATCCCAACACCGCGCGGGGTATGGGCTTGGGAGAGCACGAGTTAATTAAAGGCCGTCGGCCCGAAATTAATAATACCCCTAAACCTATTATTTTCGAAAAAATTTTAGGTCGCGACACCCCTCATTAAAAAGACAGGGAAATATCTCGGTATCCCATCGGATTAGGGGCAAACAAAAAAGCATATGTTTAACTGGATACTCACAAGGGTGGAGAGTAAGCTAGAAGGGTGGAAGGAGAAGTTGATATCAAAGGCAGGGAAAGAAATCCTCCTAAAAACTGTTATCCAGGCAATCCCTCAATATGCTATGTCTATTTTTAAAATCCCAATATCCATATGCAGAGCAATTGAAGCAAAAACAGCAGCTTTCTAGTGGAAACAACATGCAGCAAAGAGGGGCATACACTAGAAAAATGGGATGATCTAAAATCCAGAAAAGATCGTGGAGGACTCGGGTTTCGGGACTTAACAAAGTTCAATAAAGCCATGCTGGGAAAACAAGCCTGGAGATTACTTCAAACACCGAATGCCTTATGGAGCAGAGTTCTAAAGAGTATCTACTTCCCAAGTGGAGATTTTTGGGTGGCACAAAACAAGCAGCAAGCCTCTTGGGGATGGAAAAGTATATTAGTAGGGAGAGAAGTTCTAGAACCACATACTCAATGGGTAGTTGGAGACGGGAAAAGCATCCGAATAAGGGAGGACAGGTGGCTGCCCTTAGGCTATTTATACGGCCCAACAAACCGCCAAGACCCCTGTTTTGTGGCTGACCTAATTCACCAACAACCGATGACATGGAATACTAGCATATTAAACGAACTGTTCTCGGAAAGTGTGGTAAAGGAAATTCGAGCAATTCCCCTGGGGCTACAACCGACACCAGACAAGATAAGATGGACAGCAAATTACTCGGGAGACTATACGGTCAAAAGTGATTATAACAGTATCCATAACAATTGCGGGCCATCATCAGCAACAAATCCCACCTCCTCCTACCAGGTACCTCATGCTCTATGGACAAAAGTGTGGCAACTTCGTGTTTACCCAAAAATCAGACTTTTCCTATGGAGAATATGCAACAACGCCCTCCTCACAACAGAAAACCTATATAAAAGGCAGCTGCGACACGATCCAATTTGTCCCCTTTGTCGCAAAGCACTCGAAACCATGGAACACCTATTCATCTTATGCGATTGGACAGCAAATATATGGTCTGAACAGGGCATAACCGCAGACACAAACCCATCACACATCAGCTGCACGGACAAATGGATCTATGAATTTCTTACCGCAACACGAGACCCATCCTCGAAAGCTTTGTTTGCTAGAATCCTGTGGCAGATCTGGAAGCAATGGAACGCTGCAATTTTCCAAGGCCGACCTCCTCAACCGCCAGCAGCCCTTGACACCACCTGAATAGAGACTAACCTGTTTGCAAAATGGAACAGGCATCAAAACATACCAATAGAGGCGGACGAAGCTGCTACACGAAACTGGATTCTGCCGCAAAAAAGCGAGCTAAAATTAGACGTGGACTGCTCTTGGACAGAGACCTCACTCACCGGATCTGTTGCGGGTGTTTGCAGAAACGAGGAGGGGGTGCTCATCGGAGGCTTCGTACGGACGATTCAGGTGCCTTCTGCAGTGGTCGGCGAAACCCTAGCTCTGAGGAACGCCTTGCTGTGGCTCACGAAACAGAATAGGACAGCACTCCAAACAGAACTGAACTCCCGAAGCTGCTTTTTCCCACGTGAGTTGAAAGTCACGATCTCCACCAACAACCTCACTGTGTTTAGAGGAGTCACGGGCCTGGACAATCCCTTTTGGGGAGCCCAATCAGTAGTCGCAGATTGCAGGCCCTGTTGCAAAGATTACCTTGGGTCCAAGTACAACACAGCCCACGCGAGAAGAATCAAGCTGCAAATTGGACCGCAAGAGCCCACCGTGATCGAATTCTCCCAGCGAATTGGCTTTCGCAACCCCCTTATCCTCTTTTGCAAATTTTATGTATGGACTTCCCCCTTTCACAAACGCACGTTATGCGATCGTAATGAAAAAGTATTATTGTTGATAAAAAAAAAAACCACTATATTATTTGTTTGGGCTCCTCAAATGACAATCCCACCTATTTTAATTGTACAAAAGCACTATATAAAAGATGATAAATGAAGGTGATTATCAATTAACAACTGTTGGGGATTGGGCAGAGACCTCAACTGACTAATACTCACTGGTTTGTACATAGAAATATAGTGGATGCCTATGGAATCATCTAAATCATCGGAACGGAGTATGAATTGTTGTGAAAGTGGCAACGGAAGAAATTGTAGTTGGATTAGAATATTTTTATTCATGCCAAATGTATCGTATTAAATATATTATTAGTCAAAATTTACCGTAGTGAGTGTTATCACCTATGCCATTACAAAACTCAATCTATACATGCTAATTAATAACATTAATTGTTTGACCAAAACAAAACAACATTAATTGCAAAAACTCGTAAATTATAGATCCCATTGGTTTTCAAACAAAATCAGCATGAATGACTCAACGACCAAAGAACTCTTATATAATAATAATAAGTGACACTATTATTTTAAATAATTAGATATAAGATAAGGTTGTAGACTATAGATTACAGATAGATCATTATAGATAAAGGCGGATCTAGTTTATCTTTTCTAAAGAAATCAATGTTAGACAAGCTAAAAAAAATATAATTAATTACTAATGACCTCTTTATATATTGCGGAGATCCATTTAAATTTTCTTAGGAGCAATGTCAATGTTAGATAAGTGAATAATTAAACTCCATTTTAAAAAAAAAATTGGTAAAATCACTCTTAGATAAGTGAAAAAATTAACCTTTTTTTAAAAAAATATTATTATGAATCTTTTTCAATCAATTGCATTTTACTACTAGTCGACATATATAATTAAACTATTGGGGTTTACCCTAGTAGTCATCTTTTCCACATGAGAATGGGGATGTGGGGAGTTCGAATCCCTACCTTTTTGGAAGGGTTGTGATGTGGATGATTTAGCTTTAGATATAGATTTTAACTCTCACATCCTGCAAGGTAAAAGTCTGAGAGCGAGAGTTAGAGTAAGAGTAAAGTAAAAGTGGAGTAGGATTGATAAAAAAAAAAAACATATTAAGAGAAGTAGAAGAAAAATTAATTTAAAAATACATGTGAAGAGCGAGAATTATAGTAAGAGTAAAGTAAGAGTAGGGTATGACTAATAAAAATAAAACATATTAAGAGAAGTAGAAGAAAAATTAATTAAAAAATACATGTGAAGAGCGAGAGTTAGAGTAAGAGTAAAGTAAGAGTAGGGTAGGACTGATAAAAAAAAACATAATAAGAGAAGTAGAAGAAAAATTAATTAAAAAATACACGTGAAGAGAGACCGAAGGAAAATTAATTTTGTGTTGAAGTGGCTCAACAAAAAGTTCTGTTCTCCTAATTTTCGTATTATTGATATATTTATAGATGGATATAAAGCACGTTTCCAATCAGAAGGGCTGCTAGGGAAGCGAATCGAATAAGAAGAGAAGAGAACCATGGACGAAAGGTTCCTTCTCCAAGCAGCAGATCTATTCAAAGACTCACGATCATCCTAATTCAATTTTACAATCACGAGCGCACTCTCCTGTAATTCATTCTAATTAGATCTCCGTCATATGCATTTCGGATCCCCATCCTATCATCAATTCCTGGAGATTCGGATTCGACCACTTGATCAACTAAAATGAAAAATGGCAACACTCAATGCAGTGTTGACGACGAATTTCACTAGCAGGGCTGACGAAGGTACAAGCCCGTGATTGCTGACGAGATCTTATTTTTCTTCTTCGTTATCTCTCACACATCATGATCGAAGAGCTGAGCGGCAGTGGACGGCTTTTAAATGCATCCTACAGGCCACAAACAACAGAAAGTGGTGTTTTGGTAAATCTTACCTCTATCTGTTTTCTCCGTGAATGGGCGGTGGAAATGGCATTGCCCTTTATGAAAACAGGACAAATAGAACCCCAACAAAATATGCAGCGATGGGTGTAGGCGTTACCTTCAGAAATGGTTTTGATGCGACATTTCTTGACGCCATTACCAATTACGGGACAAAGAAGAATTGGCTTGGGGTGCTTTGTGGCCCTGCACATCCAATGCAATATACACATAAGGAATTCGTGGAACGATAAAATCCAACTTTGTTTTGGGTCAAAAAGAATTCTAAACAGAATTCGAGCATGTACCTTAGAGAAGCCGCCCTATGTATCGCATCTGTCCACTTTGTTAGGGAAATCCCTTATGATGTTTTGAAGATGACAAAATAAATCAAAAGGCTACTAACGTGTTTATTGAGTAACTTAGTGAAAGACGCACAAGCTGCTATATGCGATGATGGAAAGTTTCGAGTCCGGATGAAGCGAGACGGAAGACTCGACTGCATCGAGATTTTAAGTCCGACCGTACCAGGGAGATTTAAGTCGACTATACTGCATCGAGATTTTAAGTCCGAACGTACTGCATCGAAAATCTGCAGGCAGACTCGAAATGGAACTACGGGATCGATCACCAACGGTCATATGATTTTCACTTACCATATTTATATTGATAAACAAGATCAATCATCAGACAACTTCCAAAGAAGGATGAAACACTTATGGAAGCCCGGATTCTGATTGTATGGGCTAGCAGAATCCAAGGGGATCCAATCTACCTCCAACGGTCAAAAAGACTTATCTTATGAAGTCTATCCAAGAAAGGAAAGGGAAGACTAATCTCTCACGGAAAGAGCCAACGGTCGAGTGTGGCTTGGAGAGTATATAAGGATAGGATGAGACCTAGGAGACTAGAGAGGATAAATATATTCCAAGGCCGATTCAATTCTTCAACTAGTTGTCGAAAAGAGCGTAATTGAGTGATCTTAGTGAATTACCAAAAAGAGTGACTTTGTGAGACATATCATCACCAAGTGCTAACACTCAAGAGTGTGTAATCACCTTTGATCACATAATAAAATCCAGCCTATTGGCGATCGCGCAGAGAGTGGACGTAGGCTTATCAAAAGCCGAACCACTATAACTGTGTTTGCAATCTTCTCTACTCTCTCTATTTAATTTCTGTTTGTGGATTGCAATAAATCGATATTACTTGCGCGTAAACTTCCTCTACACCTATTCACCCCCCTCTAGGTGTTTATATTAGTTACATCAATTGGTATCAGAGCCTCGTGCTCGCATCTTGAAGTGTTTATTACTTGAGCTAAAGATCTTTCATGGCTAGTATTTTTGCACCAGTCGATTGAGGGACGAAGCATCACCAGACCACCTTACTTTGATGGGAAAGAGTACAATGTCTGGAAAAACAATATGAAGGCATTCCTAAGATCTAAGGATCTGTTGGAATGGGATGTTGTTGAGAAAGGAATCAATCCTAATGTTGTATCAGCATCTACTAGAAAAGAGGATGGCGAAACGCTTCAATCATCTGTTACTCTATCTCAAAAAGAGATAACAAAAAGAGAAGCTTTAGATGCAAAGGCTATCTACTCTTTTTACTGTGCTTTATCTCCTAATGAGTATAATCGAATTTCCTCTTGTGAAACAGCGAAGGAAGTATGGGATAGGTTGCACGTTACCTATGAAGGGACTGATCGTGTAAAAGAGACCAAAGTAAATATTTTACTTGGTCAATATGAATTCTTCAAGATGAAACAGGGGGAGTCCATAGGAGATATGTTCAGCAGATTTACTGATATAGTAAATGGGCTTGCATATCAAGGATAACCTGTCCGAGGACCAACGAAGGTCAACAAGCTCTTGAGAGGATTATCGAAGGATTGGAACAACGTCAAGACTTCAATCCGCGAGACGTTGAGGATTTCGCCTTTATCTCGCTGATGAACTTATTGGAACTTTGCAATCTTATGAAGCGGAACGTATAAATGATGAAGATCCGAAGGTAAGAAGTTAATTGCTTTAAAATCTAATGCTGATTTTAATGAGGCAGATTTTGAGGAAGATAAAAAGGATGACGATGAGGAGATGAGGTCGTTGATCAAAAAATCTGAACACCTTGTGAGAAAAAGAAGCAATTCGAAAGGGAAGAAGTCTACAAAGAAAGCTGAGACGTGGAGCGACATCGAGTGTGAATTCAGCAATGATGAGGATTTATGCTTAATGGCGGGCATTGAATTTGAAGAAGACGAGATAACATGTTCAAATCTTATTCTTGATGATGATGATCCTTTTGAAGAGTTATGCGCAGAACATAAGAAAGCGTTGAAGAACGTCTCTAAATTGAGAGAGAAAAATTCTACAAATGAGACAAGGATCGTTGAGCTGGAAAAGGAGAATTCTTTTGTTAAGGAAGAGAAAGATTTTTTGCAAAAGGAAAATGATTCCTATAAGGAAGAAATTCCGAAAATTTGCAAGAAATTTTCTATTAGCCCAAAGATATTGGAGCATGTCCTCTCCATACAAATGCCGTACTACAACAAATCCGGTCTCGGTTATGAGAAGGACAGTGAGATCAATAATGATTTTCCAAAAGTAAAGGAGAGATTGCGGCACAAACCTTCGATTTACCATTATCGAAGTCATTTTGGTAAGCAATTTGTGAAGCCTATTGGATCTCAATATTTTAATTGCTCGAATTGTGGTGATCATAATCACTTTAAGCAACAATGTCTACTTGATTGGAAGAAATCCAAGTCAATCAATTGGAAATTTGATGCTTCCTCTAACCGAAATGGACCCAAATTCATTTGGGTACCAAAGAAAAGATAAGTTGTTTTCTTGCAGGTAATAAAGGTAAGGAAGCGAGAATCTGTTTGTGCATAATGTTCTTTTTATGCTTCGGTTGATTCAGATTTTATAATAATTATATTCTATAATTGGTTATATTGAAGGGAGAATCGTGTGATATATTTTTGGTAGTTTTGTGAGTTGGAATTTGATACGTGTGATTAATTTAATATTCTGCTTAGAGATAATCATGATTATTTGATCGGATTTTATGCTCTCTTATTTTGTTATATTTTGCAAAGAGAAATTCTATTTTACGAGATATTATCATGCGAGATATTTTCCCTTGAATTCTCTTTGTGTCGAGCTTGGAATGAATATTTGAGTATCTTTGAAGATTTCCTATTTGTGCTCTAACGTGAAAGAAGGATCCAAATTCATGGATACTAAAAGAAAAAGAGCTTGCTGCAGGAAATTTTACAAAAGAAGAATGATTGCAAATCTATGCAAATCATTGAGCAATCAAAGAATATCTCAAGCGATGATTGAGGAAGATCTTTTCTAAAACAATGGTATATTTTTTAAATATATATACCTTGGGTAAGGAAATAAAATATTCCATCTTTATCATCCTGCCTTCCAAATTTATACACAAATTTTATGGTTCTGGATGATTTTTATGACTCACGTGTGATTTATATTTAAAAAAAAAAAATCTCTTATCAGATATTGCACATTTTTATTATTTGATTTGGCATGTGATAAAAATTCTACTTCGTTTTTGCAAATTGCATCAATAATATCTTTTGAAATTTATGCTTAGGGAAATCTCTTTAATCTTGAAAGATATTGTTGTATTTTGGGATTCACTTGCTATAATCTTAGAAGATATTTTATATCAGGCAAGTTTGATCCGCAAATTGAAGGAAGGTATGTGCGTGATATTTTCTATAATTTGCAAAGATTATTATCTATTTTGCAAGGATTTGCAGGTGGTAAAAAATCTTTCCATATGAGGTTGGGAAAGCTTGATCCGAAATTATGGAGATTTTATACTATTTTCGAAAGCTCAACTCATTGCACAAAATTCTCACAAATTATTGAAAGTGCATTTGTGCAGAAAGTTTGTTAAGTTTGTGCAGATTAAATTTGAGGCAAGCTTGATTGAAGAAAACAAACTTCTACCTCAAATTTCAAAAGCAAGAGCATAGTGCAGTCGTTGTTTCTACAAAGGAAATAAATGGACAGCATTTTGTTGAACGTGCACAAGCCGCGATAAAGTATTATCGCAAATACTGTCATGAGGACAGGGGAGAAAGTAAATATAAAAAGAAATGGAGAATCGTGATCATTTCGAAAATGCAACAAATTGAGGGGGAGCATTGATCAAATATGGTAGATTTTTTTGAATTGATCTTGACATTGATTATTATGGTAAGAAAAGGTAAATTGTGTCTTACATAATTTGGTTAGTATATCATCAATTTCCATCACTTTTTGTCATTAACAGATCACTTAATTATATTATCATTTTATTAAGACAAAAAGTTCGTGATCATTGGCAGATTTTTGTTGATATATATGAGCTATATTGAATATTCTTTATATTCGTATCAACATGATATCTTTAAAGTTTGTGTTTCATGCCTCATATATTTTTAAAGATATTATGTGAATTTATTCTCCACGTGACACCCTTTTGCATTGTTATCGCTTTTTGATTAGGTCAAAAAGGGGGAGAAAATATGTATATGCATATGTGCTAATTGGTTTATATTATTTAGTGCATAATATTGAGCTACAATTATTTCTATATATTATTTTGCTCAATTTATCAACTATCTTCTATTTTCTATATATTATTTTGCTCAATTTATCTACTATCTTCTATTTTATAATCTCCTATTTTGAATGACATTCATTGAATATATAAAATTTTGGAGATTGCATTATGTGCTTATGATGCTTTGATTTATCAATATATTTAAAAAGCATAATTGCACATCTGCATATTCAGAGATTGTTTTGTCATCATAAAAAAGGGGGAGATTGTTAGGGAAATCCCTTATGATATTTTGAAGATGACAAAATAAATCAAAAGGCTACTAACGTGTTTATTGAGTAACTTAGTGAAAGACGCACAAGCTGCTATGCAGATGATGGAAAGTTTTTGAGTCTGGATGAAGCAGACGGAAGACTCGACCAGACTGAGATTTTAAGTCTGACCGTACCAGACTGAGATTTAAGTCTGACTATACCAAACTGAGATTTTAAGTCGAACGTACTGCATCGAAAATCTAGGCAGATTTTAATGGAACTACAAGATCGATCACCAACAGGTCATATGATTTTCACTTACCATATTTATATTGATAAACAAGATCAATCATCGACAACTTCCAAAGAAGGATGAAACACTTATGGAAGCCCGGATTCGATTGTATGGGCGAGCAGAATCCAAGGGGATCCAATCTACCTTCAACGGTCAAAAAGACTTACCTTATGAAGTCTGTCCAAGAAAGGAAAGGGAAGACTAATCTCTCACGGAAAGAGCCAACGGTCGAGTGTGGCTTGGAGAGTATATAAGGATAGGATGAGACCTAGGAGATTAGAGATGATAAATATATTCCAAGGCTGATTCAATTCTTCAACTGTTGTTTGAAAAAGAGCGTAATTAAGTGATCTTAGTGAATTACCAAAAAGAGTGACTTTGTGAGACATATCATCACCAAGTGCTAACACTCAAGAGTGTGTAATCACCTTTGATCACATAATGAAATCCAGCCTATTGGCTGATCGCCTGGAGAGTGGACGTAGGCTTATCAAAAGCCGAACCACCATAACTGTGTTTGCAATCTTCTCTACTCTCTCTATTTAATTTCTGTTTGTGGATTGCAATAAATCGATATTACTTGCGCGTAAACTTCCTCTACACCTATTCACCCCCCTCTAGGTGTTTATACTAGTTACATCACATTTCAACATGTTCGGATAATTGTGGTAGAACGAGCTGAGGAGAAGATAAAAGTTGCACCTTCTGGAGACGTACTATGTTTTCGAGCCCATTAAGGTTTGTTCGACTCCCGCATTGACAAATTGTCGACACTTCCAAAAGCTTTAAATCTTTAAGACCATCGATCTTCGCTAAATCGCAGTCGTCTAGTTCTAGTTTTGACATAAATTTCAGGCTAGAAAATTTGGGCTCTTGAATCTTGCAGTGTTTGAGGTGCGAAGTCGATAAGCTCGAGGACGAGGGACGTTGAGTGAGTTCTAGCTCCTTCATGCAGGACAAAGAGAGTTTTCCGGAGCCGAGTAAGGGCACTGAAATTCCCAGGGAGATTGGGGTCTTTAGATTCAATAACCCCCTTCCTGGGTGCTCATCATCTTCTCACGGTAGCTCTTTCAGATTTCTCAGATCTGACAAGTTAGGGATCGTCATCTTTGTAGATCTCCAGTGGAGACTGCGTAAACTGGAGGGCAGTTTCGGTAGAGCGTGAACTTGGTAGCAGCCAAGTATGTCTAAGGTTTGGAGGCACTTCAGTCTTCCAATTGAACGGTCAATTTCTGTCAAATCGTAACAATCTTCAAGAGTCAACCTCTCTAACGTCAAGCACTTAGAGAAGTCTGGAGTTCGGGTAATGCCCATGCACCGTTTGAGAGCTAGAACCTTTAATCTACAGATGGTAATGATATTGGAAATGGGAAAACTATCATATATAAATGCAAGGAGAAAATTAGAATAGGAGGTAATAAACACATAAGAAAAGATACCTTGACTAAGATCCACACCTCTAAATCATCTGTAATTTTGCGAAGGAGAATGCCAAGAAAAGCATTTTATCTTTGAAAGACAATCTGATAAATCTCCCACAAAAGTTACCTTACGTAATCTTAGAAATCTTGAAATTCTAAACCTTTCAAGTTGTTCATTCGTGATCAAGTTAGGAGTATCCTCTGCATCTAGATCCAGTACTTGAACCTTCTTCTTACTTTGCCAATAAATACATGTTATTGTAAGTAGAAATTCGTTAATTATCAACTATGTTTATTTATTACATGTAAATAAATGTTTCTCGGTAGAAAAGGCAATTTTCAGTACTTTGATGTCTAATTTTCTACTTGTAAATTAGTAATTGTTGTTACTTTACCTCTTTTGTTCTTAATATTTCAAGGATCTCTTCATTCGTCCACAACCTGCTACACTCTCCAGGGTCTATTAGTCTTTCTTGACAAACTATTTCTCTTCCAAGATCTCTTAGTTGATCAGGCATCCAAAATTTATTATTATCTAATATCCTTATCAAGGACATCCTAGCAAGGGCATTGAGTCCGCCTTCAAGAAAAAACCAACAATCAGTCCACATATAAACTAGATTAGTTTTATCCTCATAGACGAAAAAGCATGCAATGTCAAGAAAAATCTTTTGCTAAGAATCCTGTAATGCGTCATAGCATTAAGGAAAAGGAAGAGGCCAATGCTTAAGGAGGCGTTCTTTAGCTACAGAAAAAACAAATAAAAAATAAGTAGAAATTATTATGGAGTTCACTTTTTCAAGACTTTGTGACTACAATATGTTGTTACTGTTACGTTGACCAAAAGACTGACATGTTAGCAAAGCTTGTGAAATATCATCCCATTGCAAAGACTTTCTTGATATGATGGTTAATTATACTTTACCCCGTGATTTTTTTTTTTTACCTGGTCTCTGTTTGAACTGTATCCTGAAGTTAGAAATTGCAATCTGACTAACTAGATGATTGAACTTTAAAAAAAAAAAAATTATGGAACTTCCTGGTATGGTTGATATACGAGTGAACAGGACCAAAACGGAAAGTTAATCAACTCATCAGTTTACTCCTGCCGGTTACCACTTAAGAAAGGGCGATCAAAGTCAGGAACAGAACAAAGATTAACCAAGCTCTTTAATCTTGAAAATTGGTTTTTGACTAATAAAATGGAATCTGTCGGATTTCATGAGTCTATTCATCAATGACCACACCAGACACATAATACACTAGCATTCAACTGAGACCCCAGACAATGTACAATTACTACCAACTTCTTCCCGCATTTCGAATTGTCGAAATTCCCGGAAATCTTACCCAGCAGAAAATGGCAAAGACTGAGGAATCCAAATTGTACATTCTAACAAAACAATCAGATTGTGTGTAAATGAAATGAAAATATTAACAAAAGAACCGAAAATTGGAAAATTAGTAATTACCCTTTCGCTTTGAGGTCCCATCCCTTCAGCTCAGCACCTTCAACAGGCGCATCCTCCCACCTCTTCACTTCCTCAGCCCCAATCTTCTTCCTGTGCTTGCCCATGGCATTCCTGTACAGCCCAGTCCTGAGCTTCACATCTATAGGCGACGTGTCGTAGAACACCGGCAAGATCTCCTTATTCCCCTTCGACCGAGCCACGCAGTCCACCATGTGGGCGACCTCGCGGAGGCACCACGAGCTCGAGGCGTAGTCCCTGAAGAAGATGGGCAAGTAGATCTTTGACACGTCGAGCGCCCGCATGAGCTCACCGCCGATCTCCCTGCCCACGTCGAGCTCCTCGTCGTCTTGGTAGACGCGAATTCCGAAGCCGAGCATGTCATGGTAGAGGCGATTGGTGAACCCTTTGCGAGTGTCTGGCCCCCTGAAGCTCAGGAACACCTCGTACTCCTTGCCGTCCGGCGCCGGCGCATCGCCGGCGCTCGTCGCTGCTCCGGGGTCGTTCGTCTCCTGCCTTTTGGCTGCCGCGGTGGGCTTGCGGAAGATTTTGGACGCTTTGGATTTGACGAAAGCGAGCACCGTCGGAGCGAGCAGTCCCAAGGGCCTGAAAAACATGCAACGAAGTTTGAAGACCGGATTCTTCATTTCCATCTTTTGGGTTGGTGAGTTTTTCGAGGCGGAGGAGAAAAAAGAAGAGTAGGAGAGCGGCTTACAGTCCACCGAGCATCATGGGGACGAGCATGGCGGACACGCCGCGGGGCGTGCGGCGGTAGCCGAGCGGCAGCGGCTGGCAAGATGAGCACCAGGCGAAGGAAGAGCCGCACGTCATCACCGAACGACACGGCGCATGCAGGATGAACTTGAACGCCATTGCGATCACGGGTCAGTTCGGTGTTCGCTTCGGATCGGATGTAGAAGAGAAGACGATCATCCAAAGAGAGAGACGCGTAGTGATCTTGTGTTCCGGTCAAAGAGTTGACTTTGGGACTGTCATCGATGTGCTTTGGGACAAAGCAACATGTCCAGCACGAAGGGGGGAAAGAATTTGTTCCTGGACCAATTGAATCTTGGCCGCTGATCTTGTAGGAGGCAGGTGGGGCCGCCTGGTCCCCACGTGGAGATTAAGAGCCGTGATTCATTTGGTACATTGTATCCGAATCCCAGGTAAATATTTCTCAAAGGGTGGGGGAAAAAGATGCAGAGACAAATGGATTTTAAGAAGAATTAAAAGCAACTTGCATTTTATACAAGTCAATATTCCCACAAATGTGGGCTTTTTAATACGTGGTCACAAAATAATTATAATATAAATTGAACGAGGATCATCATAAATGGTGGGCTCCATCGGATTGATTTCTTACTTTCTTTCTTTTTATTATTTTTAAACTCTCCACGAAATCTGATACTAGTAACTTTTTAAACCATAAAAATATGTTGCTGAGTTATTATTCACATTCATCTTAATACCTTTTTCTCAATTAAAAATTCACTAGGCACATTAAAAGTTAATTTTGTTTAAAAGAAAATATCTGTTATTCGCGAGTTAATATTAAATACCTTAGTTAGATGAAAGTCTATTAATATTTCGTATAAAAAATAACCGAGCATTAAAAATTGCAATATGAATTGTACAGAGTTTTTCTATGGATTTATATTAATGACCTTATAATTTATCAACAAAACTAAAAAAATCAATAAGTGTTTTGGATAGTTACAATATCACTTCGTTGTAAATTATATCATATTTGGTTAGATATTGGTCTTATATGAGTAACTAAAAATATAGTATTTTACTCTTTACTATATAACACATGTGATTACATGTTTGTAAAGCATCTCTTACCATCTTTCTTCCCAAAATGTTATCAATATGTAATATTGCCTTCTTTTATGAACCAATTTGCTATATGGTGTTTTTCTCAGGTATGCGTAGGCTCATCTTGGTGCTTCTCCCTGGAATATATTGGAATCCAGAATCTCAAATCATTCATCCCAACCTACAAAGATCGTTGGAGAAATGACTTTCCTTTGTTTTCTTTTTGCTCGGTGGATTCTAATTCTTTTTAGTGAGAACAATGTGAACGAATGGGACCAAATGAGCTTCAATTATAAGTTTATAGGATTTTAATCCTTAGATTTTCATGTTGCAATGACTTGGTCAATGAGGACGAGAGACTAAAGTATGGCTGGAGTGCTAAAACTTTAAGACAAGTGGACACTTTGGTTTCAAAACTTTCAAAAGGTATACTTAAATACCAAAATCAGAGAAAAATGGAACACTTAAATGCTAACGATGAAAAAATTCGGCCAAATTACTAACGTAGCATTTTTTGGTGAGAGAAGTGCAAAATGACGTCGTTTTGCGACCTCATGTGGCTAAGCAACGTCGTTTTGAGCGTGACTAGACTCAGCCCAAAACAACGTCCTTTTAGGTCAAATTCAATTTTTAATATAAAAATTAAATTAAAAACTTTATAAAAAAACAATTAGGAGAACAAAATAAGTGGGCCGCCGCCCCCCACCGATGATGGGGGCGGCGGTGATGACCAATGAAGGTCTTCGGTGCTAAGGTGAGGGCCGACCGAGAGAGGGTGGTGACCCTCACCCCTGAGCCGCAACCCTATCCCAAATCTAGGGGAGGGTTGCTCACTCTCGCCCCGCTTGGGCGAGGGCTCCCGAACCTCGTTAGGCCGGGGCAAGGGTGGGCTACCCTCGCCAGATTTGGGAGAGGGTCGCTGCCCTCTCTCGGCCCTCGTCGGCCATCACAATTGCCCCACCGGTGATGGGATAGTGGCCATAGGCAAGGGAGCCCCCTTCCGTCCATGCTGATCTCTTTTTATTTTATTTTATAATTAAGTTTTTTATTGAATTTAATTAATTTTTATATTAAAAATCAAATTTGGGTTAAAACAATGTTGTTTTGGCCAAGTCTAAACTAAATCAGCTTTTCGGCGAGCCATGTACCATGTCAGAAATTTATATTATTAAAAATTGCCACATCAGATTTTTGAGACCGGTCGCTGAACTTGGCACTAAAATACCCTACTTTTCTAAAAGAATGACACTTAAGTATATTTTTTGGAAATTTTGGTACCAAAGTATGCACTTGTTCCAAATTTTGGCACTCTAATAGCCAAGGATGAGACAATAGAGTTTGAATAAGGTGTGACTTCTAGCGGACTTTGAATATGGTAAAAGGAACATGAATAAATCGAATGGCACATCGAATGAGATAAGAGCATTCCCAGATTATATGTGGGACATTGAAATCAACTTGCAAGAGATGTGATGTGATGGTAGCATTCATCATTGGAACTTCAATTTATGTCTGGATTAGACGAAGCTTGGGTGACCTTTTGAGAAAATTTCTACCTATATATCAAAGCATAAAATCAGTCATTTTCAACGTGAGATTGGTCAATGTAGACAATTATCTCGAATGAGTTAATTTAGGAGCGTGCCACAAGCTCTCTACAACACTTCAACAATAGTTTGGGAGAGAGCATATATAAGTGCCAATTCATTTTTTCTTCCGCCTCTTGACTCATTTTGATGCCACCATACTGCTCCCATCGCTATACCATCCATTAACTAAGCAACAATTTTTACCTCGAGGATAAGTGTTACCGCAAGGGAGCTTTATGTACAGCTAAAGGAGCATAATAGAGGGCATTTCAGCCAAACCACCGGTGCTTACATCGGTAATTTTAGGAATTTTTTCCTAAGTCATTTAATGTGATGAATGTAATTATGTTTATGATAAATCTAAATTTCATTAATTGAAAAATCTTAATCTTTACTCACATTCAAGCTTTGGGTATAAGTTTGAAAGTGAGTTAAAAGTTAGACTAGGATAGACAAAATAAAATAAAATGGGGCATATGATTGGCTGGCTGTTTCTAAAATTACCTCAAAGAATGGTCTCGTTTACTCTCGTGATTTTTCCAATTTTTTTCATCCTTGAGAAGGAGAGGCTTTGATAGCACATGCTGAGAATGAACAAGGAATAAACTGGACATCCCTTTTAGCTTGTTAGATCCACGTTATGTCTATTACAGAAATTAAAAAATTCACGTGCAATAAATTGAAAAAGGAGAACGAAAAAAAAAAACCCTCCGTCTTGGTGAAACTTTCGTCATTCCATGTTTATTTTTTTATAATTATTTTAAGTAATGTGAAGAGAACGATGTAGGAAAACTTTCCTTCTCCAAGCAGACGACTTTGATTTACTCAAATGAAGAATGGCAACACTGAAGGCGGTGTTCCGGACGAATTTCACCAGCAGAGCCGATGAAAGCACAGGCCCATGATGGCCGCAGAGTCCTTCCAATGCTGGCCATGGATGTGGGATCTTACTTGTGCTTCCTCGTCTTCTTGTTGCCGTCGTGATTCGAAGAGCTGAGCGGCAGTGGACGGCTTTTGGATGACGCATCCTTCCTACACGGCCTACATATAACAGTTTGTGGTGTTTGGGTGGATCGCACCTTTATGAAAACAGTACAAATAGAACACCGACAAAAAATGCAGCAATTCGAGCGTAGGCATTTACCTTCAGCAATGGTTTTGATGCGAGATTCTTGATGCCAGTACCAATCACCGGACACCGAGAATTTGCCTTATGTGGCCCTGCACAGATCCGATGCAATATACACATAAGGAATTTGCCCAGATGACAAAATCCAAGTTTGTTTCGGTTAAAAAATATTTATAAATGGAACTGGAGCATGTACCTTAGAGAGGTCGCTTGCCAGTTTCTTAGACTAGAAGGAGACGCCCTGTCGAAGACTCAAAATGTCTGGTTCCCATTCACATTCGCGATGCAAATGTAAGTTACTGGTATAGCCTAATCGCAAATGTCCACTTCACATTCGCATTTGCGTAATTCTGATAGACTGGCGAGATCACAAGAGACTTGCACCTTCCTGAGACGTGGTAAATCTTTGAGCCCATCAAGGCTTGTTATACTGCATCCAGAAATTTTCAGGACTTCCAAAAGCTTTAAATTTTCAAGACCGTCAATCTTTGCTAAATCACAGTCGTCAAGTTCCAGGTCTGACAGATACTTCAGACCAGAAAATTTTGGCTCTTGGATCGTGCAATGTTTGAGACGCAAAGTGGATAAGCTTGAAGTCGAGGGAAGTCGAGTGAGGTCTAGCTTCTCCATGTAGGATACAGAGAGCTCCTGGAGCTGAGTAAGGGCACCGAAGTTCCCAGGGAGATTGGTGACCATCGGAAGGGACAATTGCAAGGTCTCTAGACTCGGTAATCTTGCGATCCACCCAATATCTGGGGTCATTAGATTCAATAACCTCATTGGCCATTCAGCTTTTGGCTGCTTGACATCTTTCAAAAGTAGCTCTTTCAGATTTGTCAGATATGACAAGTCGGGGACTGTCATTCCATTGGATTTACAGAGGAGACTGAGTAAACTGGAGGGCAACTTCGGTAGAGCTCGAAGTCTGTCACAATCGAGTAGGTCCAGGGTTTGGAGGTGCGAGAGATGGCAAATGCTCGGAGGCAGGCCAGAAACATCGGATGACGATAATCTCAAAATTCTCAAAGAGGATAATCCTGAAATATCACAACGAACTTCACCCTCCAAACTTCTGCAGCAGGAGATATCTGTCTCCTCCATGTTCTCTAAGTTCACGATATCTTTAGGAAATTTTCGTAGAGGAGTGTGCGCCATCTTTAGCGTCTTCAAATTCCTCAAATCCTTAACTGACGGTGGCATGTTCATGATTCCAGTGTATGAAAGGTCAATTACCTCCACCAGCTCCAGCTTCCCGATGGAAGCCGGAAGTTTACCCAACTTCCAACAATTCCTTAAAGAAAGTCCCCCGAAGTTTCGAAGAAATCCAACAAGTATTTGGAAGCCCATCGATGTCAGCACCATCCAGAGCAAGACTTGAGAGACTCCTTAGGCAGCCAATTGTGGATATATCTTGCAAATATTGACAGTCACAAGCGCTAAGTATTTCAAGATTCCCCAAAGAACCTTCTGGGAAACATATACTATAAATGCCAGTTCCATCAATCAGAAGTTCCCTCAAAGATTTCATGCAGCACAGTTCTTGGGGCAACTGCCTGACTCGGCTGCACTTTCTCAGATTTAAGGAACTCAAGTTCTTCAAATTACTAATGAATGGCCCAATTTGAGATAACTGAGTACAATCTTCCAAAGATCAAAATCTCTAAATTGGTTGGAGCTTGAAAGTTCAATGATGCAGGTAACTGAACACATCCTTGGAGGTTCAAGACTTTCAATCCATCCACCTTCTGCAATGTGGAAGAGAAGATTCAGAATTCAACCACTCATATCTATCATCTTAAGACAGATATAAAAAGCAAATATTTGCATACCTCCATGATTTGTCTCCAAACTTGTGAATCTTCAGTGACCAGACTCCAAGACAGATCGAGAATGACTAACTTCCTCAAATGCATATTACCTAGGTCGGAAATCAAACGGAATGCTCGCCATTCAAGCCATCTCAAATTTGGAAGGAGATTCTCAGGGGTTCCCTCAATGTTAACCCGGTCCAGTCTAAGGTACCTCAAGTTCGACATTTTATGAAATGCTTCCCATGTGAAATAGACGGGGCAGCCCTCTTCACATGTGAGACCAGTGCCTTCGACATTTTCAGTACCCTGCAAACTCTCAGTTGGGGAAAAACGTGTGAGTAATTTGAGAACTTCAATTTCTTACTCCTTTTTAATGAAATGAAACATATCAGTGGGTATCCACTACGCAATCTAAATCGTGTTAAGAACAAATACGTTTCTCTTCCGTGCGGGATTGAATAAAGAAAAGTAAGTTTATGTTAATGGCAATGAAAGGCTTATCTGAATGCTTCGGTAACCCACTAAAGGAATTTCTAGAGGCTTTGTAAAACTCACCTTACGATCCCATAGAATGGAAAGTACGTCCCTGGGATTCCAAAACCTGGAGCGCTCATGGAGATCTTTGCTCTCGATAAGTTCCCTGCCAAAGTTTCTTAACGGGTCATGCATTCTTAATTCATTATTTTCTCCAATTTCCAACAAATACATCTCACGAAGGAGTTTTAATCCTCTGGCAGGACAGTAACCACAATCCATCCACATGTAACGGGCAATCCTCCAATCCTTTCCAATAAAAGAGCACGCCACGTCGAGGAAGATTTCCTTTTTACGATCATCCAAAGCATTATAACTGGCCATAAAGGCATCTTTCACTTTCTCTCCAACTCCATCTCTTCGGTTTTTCTTTAATAATTCCGAGGTCTCTCTCCATATTTCTATTTCATATCTATTGTGCCGCAAATATCCAGCCCATAGCTCAATAGCCAAAGGATGTCCTCCAAGAGCTTTGACGATATCTATGGACAAGGATTCATACTCAAAGACATCTTGGGGATCATTTCCTTGGAAGGCATGCTTACGAAAGAGTTGAAGAGCATGGTGATATCTCATGGGTTCAATCTTGTATTCTTCGGCTGGTCCGTCGTTAAAACCATCTAGAACATTCCTTGTGTTTGTGGTCACAATGATTCTACTTCCAGGACCAAACCAACTAATTTTGCCAGCTAATGCTTTAGTTTGTTCAACCTCATGCACATCATCAAGGACAATGAGAATCTTCATTCTACTAAATAGACTTGCTATTTTTTTAATACCTTCATCAGAAGATTTGAGGGGTGCAGGTTTTTCTTTCTGAAGGTCAGCAATCAACATTTCTTGTGAAAACATGACTCCTTTTGAATTAATACCTTCAAGGAAGCTACATTCATCAAACAACATATGCATCTTGTTGAAGACAACCTTTGCAAGTGTAGTCTTTCCGACACCTGGCATTCCACATATTCCGACGACACGTACGTCTTGTCCACATACTTCGATCGCTTGTCCATCGTTGTAGACGACACCAAGCTTTGTCATCATCTCTTGAACATGAAGATCAATTCCAACTAATTTATCGGTTACAACTTGGTCATCCTTCTTCAACACCTGCCTGACCCGTTTGAGAACTTCTTTTACAAGCTGGGACTCGTGCCTGCAAAACAGTAGTGATGAGGCACAAGGACGACAACAAAGTTACCAAAAGTATTAAAAACTAGACAAAAATCAAGTGGGGAATGAACCGATGAAAATTGAAACAACCAAAGGGGCAGGGGAATCTCCAATTAAAATGGACAGCAAGTTTTAATGTGTGGTTTATTTCCCTTTCATGCACATAGCAATTATGACATTGATATCGTGCTATCTGCAAAACAAAACTTCTAGGCAAGGGGGAACGAACATAGCACAACGAACCAGTACATCTGGTCTAACTGACAGTTATGTTCTTGAGTCTAGTCATTTTCAAATGGCCAGTGTAACTGAGGCAATGGTTATTCAATAGGCATATCGAACTACAACTTGTTAAATCATCGAACCATTTCACAAGAATAACCTTAAAGACCTCTTGAGCATGCATCATGAACCACATGATTACATATAATATTTATTTGAAAAGGTTCGGGTTCATTTCCACATCACCCTAAACCTCCTTCTTCTTCTTTTTTCATTTATTTGGGGAAGAGAATGGAAACTAGAAGTAAAAGAATTACCCGCCATTGACGTTCTCCAAATGATATCCGGTTAATTCCCCAATCTGTCGAAGAACCTCCTTCCATTTTTTGATGGTATACGAGTTGACTCCGTGCTTCTCATGTTGACGGAAGGACGTTTCAAAATGCCCAGCTTGGTGTTTCACATCGGAGGGACCGATGTCATAGAAAATCGGGATAATAGTCTGTCCATTTGATTCTCTGCACTTCCACATTTGCACCACCTCCATAAGGCAACTTTTACTGGAAGCATAGTCTTTGGAGAAGATGGCTATCGAGATCCTCGACTGCTTGATCGCTTCTTTTAGCTCCGGCTTGATCGCTTCTTTTAGCTCCGGCTTGATCTTTTCTCCGGCATGGAGATTCTCATCGTCTTTAAAGACCTCAATCCCTGCATCTACCAATTTGCAGTGAAGGTGATCCGTGAATCCTTTACGAGTATTTGCACCTCTAAAACTCAAGAATACGTCATGAATGGTTCCAGACAATGACGATGAGGACAACGAGGTCAAAGATGATTCTTGTCAAATAAGAGAAAAACTAAACTGCTTCATAATGTTGATATATGAGTTCATCCGTAATTTTTTCCATAATTTTCTACTTGACAGGCCTAGCATACAATATCAATACTGATTGGACTTTCGATAGCATCTCGTGATTTTTAACATTGGGTGGTTCTCATCATTCTTATCAAAGAAGATTTGCACCAATCCAAAGGATTTTTAGCATTTGCTGGGGTTGAACTACAAGCCAAGGACCGACTCCAACGTATACATGTCGAAAGAAGTCCTAAATGATGATACAAATCTCAAAGATGCAAAGAAAACTAACCTGGTTTATTCTCCTCTTCTTGAGACAAGCAACTACACAAGCTACAATAGCAATCATTGTGAGAGAAACCACCGCTGCACCCAGTTTTGCCTTCTTCGAACTCGCGGTGTATTCACTAACCGCCGTCTTCGAGTCCATCGCCGGCTCTCTCTCTCTCTCTCAGAGGCACAAGAGGTCTATAAACATCAGATTCATTTAATACATGACCAAGACAATTGACTTCTGGGCATCCGCTACGCGCTTGGGCAACGTGGCCGGGCATGCCAATTGCGCCAGCCCAATCAGGAGGCGACACGTGGCTTAACATGAGCCGGGGCCCTATTTATTTAGATGTCGTAGACTACTCACGATGTCAACATTCAGCAAAACACCAAAACATACTTGGGCACCAATCTCCACACAATCGACATCCACAGTGCCAATGAAAGTATGTTCTCTTTTTAAAGCAAGCTGAGATATCTAGCAAATCTACACAATTATAATGAGGGTTGGCGAGAGCTTGCACGCCTAGTTTTGGCTGGCAAGGGCCCTGATCTGAGCAAGGTCGCCGCCCTCGCCAAATTTGGCATGAATTTGCTGATGTGGAACTTTTTAATAATATTTTGAATTTTTTTGAATTTTTTTTGTTTTTTACTTTTTAGATTTTTTTTGTTGGAATTTGGCCGAGGAGGGTGGTCGGTCAACCCTTGCAAGCGAGGGCTGTGACGCCTTCGACAGTCAAAGCAAGGGTGCGCAAGCCCATGCCTAGGGTCGGCAAGGGTCAGTCGGCCGCCCTCCCTGGCCAAACTCCAACCCAAAAAAAAGTAAAAAACCATAAAAAATTTTAAAAATTATTAAAATATTATTAAAAAGTGCCACATCAGCGTCAACCGTCCACATTAGTAAATTTCGGTCAAAATTGACCAAATAGATTCAATTGACAAGAAATGAAAATATTTAGGATTGAATTGACAAAAGTACAAATGGAAGCTCTAGAGTCTGGATGGGAGCGGACTAGGGCAAGATTTCTCCTCCTAAACACCTGTGTAAGGCTGGTAACTCGTCCAAGGTCGTGGAAGCTTTGTCGCCCGAGGCGGCTTGACTTTAGATTCGAGGTCGTGTGAAGCTTGTTGGTCGCATGTCTCGTGAAGTTTTCCCTCGTCCTCATCCCCTCATCTTGAAACATAAAAATTTCGCTTCATTTTTCAAAAATAAAGATGGACAATAAATAAATAAATAAACATGAAAATGTCGCCTATTTGGCGAGGCCCGAGCCTCGCCGCCTTGAGCTCACCTCGCCGGTGAGTTGATCGGGCGAGGCAAGGCGAGCTCAAGGTGTGGCCAACCGCCGGCCGACGATCGGCCAAGGAAGGAGAGAACACAAAATAAAGAAAAAAATAATAAATAACGATTTTAAAAAATAAAATAATAAAAAATTATTGAAAAGAGTTTATAAAGGAAAATATTTTCCCAAGCGAACAACAGAAAATATTTTCCACTTCAAAATCAAATTTTACCCGAACACCGGAAAATAATTATGTTTTCCCGAAAAATAGCTTCCTGGAAAATATTTTCCAAAAAAGTAACATTTTTGGTGAAACGAATGGAGCCTAAGTAAGATGACACGAGGCTATTTCTCATCTGCCTTGACTGTGATCACGACAAAGTCCTCGCGCTGTTTGAAGATGTCGTGCTTCGTTGTCTACACTCCTCTAGAATTCTTTGCCCGCACCCAACGACAAGACCAACTGCATCATGCCTTTGCTTCTTCACTAGGCTCTCTCGGAGGAACACAATCACTCCATCAATTCATCAATAGTCCAGGCCAACGACTCTAAATCCTTCACTCTTTAATTTCCAAAGCACTAAGCAGAAGTTGCTTCGAACCTACGCATGTGCTTCTTTGACTTGACTTGATTTTCCTATTAATTTAAAAAAAAAAAAAAAGAAAACCATCGAGAATGTCATCTAGACACATTCAAATAAATTTATCATTTTCAATACACATCCGACTCCACTTTTCAAAATCTCTCTACCGAAACAATATGCCAAACTAGACTTCTCCACGCCACATCATGCCTAAAGATGATCTAATCATACCCTCACATCCTAATCACTTTCTTTTTGTCCTTAAATTGATATTCGTTAACATTTTACATTCCTTTTAATTCAATTTCGCGTTACAAATTTCCGGCCAATGAGTTCTCTATGATCGAATAGTTTATTCAATGATATCTTCTCTTTTTTATTTCATTGTTCGATGAACTTTTTAATATCGTGTTAATGCTCAGTATGTGAAGGATCTAAGTAAATAATATGTAGAAGGGTAACACTTGCTTTCTATAATACTCCAACAGTGCTTCGTGTGAGAACATATTTAATAACTAGCTCATCATTTCTTCCACCTCCAACCCAATTTCATCAGCCAAACCACTCATGCTTGTGTAATTGCTAATTTTTGGAATTGCTTCCTAAATCATTTCACATATGAATGCCTATCGTGGTTCCAAAAATTAGTAAAAACAAATTTTCACGAGTTTCGAAATCTAAATCCTTGCTTACATTCAAATTGTAGGCATGATAGGGTGGATTTTTCTGAAATTGCATGGTCCCATTTATTCTTGTGATTTTTCCTTCTTCTTTTTTATTATTTTCATCCTTGAGAAAGAATTTGCTGGTCTGGAAAGATGAGCTTTAAAACCAATAGAGCATGAATAAGGAATAAACTAGAGATCCTTTTGCTTGCAAGATGGAGCCTGATGTCTATTAGAGAAATTAAAGGTTCATGTGCTGTTAAATTAGGAGTGAAAGCTTCATCCTTCCATGTATGGCCTTCTTCTTTGTAATGAATACTCGTTTACTTCTAATTACTGCAGATCTTTGACGTACTAATCATAATATAATAGTAGTTACTTCTATTTGAAAAATGCTAACACGAGAAAAAAAAAAGATTCCTTATCCAAATTTATAGTGTTTATCATAGAAAAGATGCGGTAAAAAATCAAATTGTAAAAAGTAATCATATAAAAAGATTGATAACTTGTACATGGTAGCATAGAAAGGAAAAAAGGGAAAAATCGATCCTTTTAGATCATTTATTCGAGTGCAACCATTATGCGGATATAACTTTTAGTTACCTTGAGGCAATGAGAAACTTACTATTAGGATCCAAAAATATATTGATATAGATCTATTTCAATGTAAGGTTTTGTTTGTCTTATGAAAAATAAATGATTTGAAAATTATTTTTTGAGAAATGATCAATTATATTGCTTACAAAACCATGAACAAAAGATCTACTGTGCGTGCTTGAGTAATGCTGCGTTCTTTTTCGAACAATAAAAAAATAACAATGGTGCGTTCTTGCAATCGACGGGTCAAAGACTCTTAATGATGCCGATTGAACCGGTAATGACGGAAATAATTGCTCGCGAAATTTCTGCACCATTTTTGGGGAGGTACGTGGAAAAGGACCCCTGCAGGTGCCTTTTTGACTTGACTGGGGTTTTCTATTAATAAAGAAAACAGAAAAAGACAACCAATGAGCATCCTCCTAATTGGTAATCATATTCTTCACTAACTAATTTAATAAAAATATTAGATTCTCTCTTTTGACAATATCCGATTCAATCTATTGTATCATGAAGGTCCCTGCTGGCGCGTGTTAGCGCCTAATGATGATGGTATGTGTGTTAATTTATTGAACTAAATAAAATAAACTAGTTCCTTTAGGGGACATTACATGAAAAGGCATTGGTTTTGTAGAAAATTATCAAGCAATGATTTTTTATTGATTAGATTAATTCCTTGGTATCATCTATTAGTCATACCAACGACGCAAGTTAGGAGCAATTGTAACAAAGTGCGACTCCTAGGATTATTCATTTATTTTTCACTAATAATTCAAATTTTTAGTGAATCAAATAACATTTTTCTGTAATCAAGTAACATTTATTAATTGATTTTTTAAAATTAAAAGTAAGAAAAAACTTCCCTCGGTACTTGAAAAACGTCGGTCGTACCATCGCCATGGGATCCTTCATACGGGACTTTTCTTGGACCCAATCAACAAGCGAGTACAATATTCATGTACACCGCGCGCGGGGGTGTGTTGCACGCATTGTGCGCGCGTGCGCAATGGGTAGCGAGTGGAGAGAAAGATGTCAGGTCACGAGGACTATTATGAAAAAGTGGCCGTAGGTGGACAGACACGATGGGACTCGGAGAAAAAGAAGGAAAAGAGAGTGGCCCACAAGAATTAAACAAATAAAAAAATAATTACATGGGACGAAATGTATTCGATCGAGGATAGGATCCCATCATTATAAAGCTTTTTTGGTCAAATACATCATGTTAACTTTTATCCTTTTGTTCTCCAACATCCTGAGAAAGTCGGAGAACAAAAAAAAAATTTCAAATTTCACGAAAATAAAATTCCGGTAATCAATAATTTTTTTTAAAATTTTTTGGGTAGATATTACTATTTAAATTTTAGATAATAGCATCGAGATTACTCTGCTCTCAATCAGTCTCATTAAATAGCATGGCTAACCTCATAAATTATATAGTAAAAAATTCGAAAGGTCCAGTCAAATGATTTAATAATTGTTAAATATGATGGTGCAAATAATAAAATATGTAGAGTTTTGTTCCTTAACCACTAACTATGACACTTTAATTTTAGCCAACTAATTCAAGTTTTCATTTTTAAAAGGATTAATACAACGAAAAATCTTGAACTTATATATACCTTTGATAGATTTATCCCAGAATAATTGTTTGACTATAAAAAATTCTAAACTGGTGCACTTTTAACCAATTTACCCCAAACTAGTATGCTTGTGATAAATTTATTTTCTGTTAATTTTCGTTAAATTTTATTGTAACATTGATGAGTTGGATGACACATGGTCGATGTACTAGTTTAGGATGCTACTCTCCGTTTATCATAATTGTACTGATTTTGTGATTTTTTGTAGTATTAATCCAATTTAATGCATGATATATTTGTTACAAATGTACAAATTTGAGATTTTTGGGATTATAAGATTATATATCAATTTAGGGTTTTTTGTGGTCATTAGAGGTAAATTTATTATAGGTATACTAGTTTGAAGTTTTTCGTGTTCAAAAAATTAATTTTGAGTAAATTTATCATAAGTGTACTGATTTGAGATTTTTCATGGCATTAATCCTTTTGTAAATGTACCAAAATTAATGAAAGATAAATATAAAGAAGGCCCAATTCGTTCGTTTTCCATTTTGCATCAGTCTAATTCATGGGACCGTAGCCCGCAAGGTTAGCCCATGAACCCCCGTCTGAGCCCATCATCCGAAATCCATCACTCATGCCAACCGAGAAAAACACCCAGGACCCGGATCCTAATGATGTACAGCTAATTCAAAGAGCCTGCCGGTAAAACTCTGGATTCTTTCCAAGCTGAACAATGGACAATGAATTTTGCTGACAAATCTAGAACTCAGCAAGATAGAATGATCTAACCGCACTTTCGACTTGCAAAAGGCAGGGCGAAGTCCCATTAGGACACTCCATGAGGCCGAGGATGAGGTGGGCATTACAGGTTCTGAAATCTAACACATTTAGGGCGTGCGTATTACTTTAACGTTTGTTTTACATTTGTTTTGTTTTTTTTAACAGATTTTTGTTCCCGGGAATAGAAACGCGTTTGGTAAATTTTTTATTTTCGGGAACAAATTTGTTCCCCAGAATAGATTTGGAGTAGAAATCAAAAACAAGAAAAAATTGTTTCTTGTTCCCGGAAACAATTTCAAGAAATATTTTTTTTCCTTTTTTCTTTCTCTTTTCTTTTCTTCTTCTTCTTCCTCTTCCTTCTCCCATCCCTCAGCCGCCCCATCGCTGCCGCCGGCGAGCCGCCAGGCGAGGTTCGGCGAGCTCGCCGGTGCCTCTCTAGGCCAAGGCGAGGTCCGGCAAGCTCCCCATTGTGGACATGAGGACATCACACAGAGCATGCCATCTTTTCAGAGCTGTAACAATGCATTTCCTTCCATTGTCTACGGTGTAGAGGAACGCAACGGAGAAATATTAAACTAAGGGGGTCCGGCACCTCAGAGGAGAACTTATCATATAACCCGAACGGAAAATTTCGCCGAGAATCGGAGACATGAAGATACTAATCGCTTTCAAGAATAAGAAGATGAACTGAAGAGTCAACAAGAGGAGAAGATGAACATAGAAACGAAGAAAGAAAATGAAAAAAAAAATGCTTTGGATGAAAATGCCCTTGATTATGGTTTGGAAAGTAGCATGTGAGATACAAATGCTCGCTAGGCCCTTATTTGAGACTAAATTGATTATTTCAGGCCTAATTTAAGATAGAGTCCACTCTTGGCCTTTTTTTTCTTTTATAAAGAAAATGAGCTCATTTTAGGTCTTTATTTGCAATTTTTTCCAAAAAAAATGTGCTCAGGTGCTCCTCTGTCCAAAAAGATGAAATAAATAAATATTTAATTGGCATATAATCAAATTAGCAACATTGTTAAAGCTAACTAAGATGTTAGTCTGTTAACTTATATGACAGGTGATGTTGCCTCCCCAAGAAACGTCGAATAAATTAGTGTGTTTGGACGCAATGAAGGAAAGGTAAAGCAATTTCGATGAATTTTGGAAAAGTATATACCCCACCAAGCTCTCAGCTATTCCTGCACAATCTTTTGCACTGACCCCCCGAGTGCACACGACAGACATGCCACTCGCGAATTGAAAATTAAAGAATGCAGCAGATTAATACGGGAAATGATTCTTTCCATTACGTCATGAACACTCTATATCAGATGACAAGACATAGGTCTTTACACCCGACTAAATATGTGTCAAAAGACATTCCTCGCATTTAGGCCACAACTCCTGGATACTATGAGGATAAATCTGACAATAGAAGACATGATCATGGAGAAAACACTTTTAACAGTCTATGCACTTTTTCTCTTATAACTACCGAACTAAGACAAGCTTGAGACATAAACATCCTACAAGACATAGCAAACTTCAAGAAAGATAAGTAGCTTGCCTAATAATCACGACTATCGTAGGTACTTATGAAATAGCCTGAAAAGAGTACTCAAGTTGGTTTCTTTTTTTGGGTTATTATTTGCTAATGGATTGCACTAGATTTCCTAATTTCTCCATTTCCTTCAGCTTGTCTACTTCTATTGTGACTTTGGGAATGGAAGAACCTCAAAATACAATTGCAATCAACAGTTTCAGTGATAGTCATCCTTGGACGGCACTAGAATGTCATGAAATCTTTTATGAGGCTCTAGAATGCCTCAAGTGAGAAGCCATGCTGCAAAATAACAAAACCTATCTGTCAATTGATTGGTATCAATCTCATGGGACTGAAAGTTCTGAGAAAGGACATGGTAGAGGTTTCTTCGCAATATAAATAGAAAAGAGTGTTAAAATAGATTGTTTTATGATCTGTTTTTTTCTTTTCTTTTGAATGTTCTAAAAGCAATTTTATCCTTTCTTTCAAACACCTATATTTAATATAGGCCTAATTACCACCAAAAAGGAAGAAAGAAAGAAAGAAAACCACCATAAAAATGAACTCACTAATTAAATAGAGTTGTGGAAAGAGTAGTAGACGATTAGATAAAACAAGAAAAAAAAAGTGGGAATAGATGACACCCCATTAGAAACTCTGCTAATCTATAAGTACTCTGCCTTTTGTACTTATGGGCTTTAGGGTGTATAATGTTCTGAATGCCGATCGCCCAAGTCTTGTTTATTATTCGTCACACTATCATATGGAAGGAGAAGTGAGCCCATCATTTTCATTTTCTCTTCCTCATGATTAAGGTTGTGGAATAGCAACCCGAGCCGATATGTATTAATTTTCATATTTTGAAAACCCTAATTAACTCTCTCTCATGCTGACCTCCTCGCAAGCTCTCTCTGAAAGAAACCCTAACTTCGGGATGTCTCTTAGTCCTCCTCACACATGATCCTCTCGACTCTTTGGCCTCATCTTGCTATCAAGCGCCTCTCAACTAACCTCACCTTTGACCATCTATTGCCGCATCACAGTCACAACCTCGCCTACAGTCCTCCATTCAGTCATGGCCTCGCCTCCCTCTCTCACTCTCCTCTCAACGTAATGGCCATTCTCGTGGTTATTGCTCGATTTTTGTTGCTAGAATGGGATTTCTTATATGAACGCGGAGTTCTTTTTTGTCGATCATACTCTACTTTTACTCTAACTTTTAGAATTTTGTCATGCCTTCTTGCAGGACGTGAAAGTCGAAACTCATACCTGAAACTAAATCAACTCTACCGTAACCCTTTAAGAGAGATGGGGATTCTTCCCATGCGGGAAGAGTGATAAAGTGGTTGTGAATGCAAAGTTGATTATGCTAGAAATTATCCAAATCTTCTCTCTTTTATGAGAAAAGTTTTGCAATCTTTTTTTCATTCAATTTTTTTTTATATATATGTTTCGTATAACATAGAAAAATACATTATCATGCAAGAGTGCTCTAACAACAACATTTAAATACACTGAAAGTCGAATAAGATATATCAATATAAACATTAATAAAGTGTGGCTGAGTAAAGCCTCGAACAAGATCCCGTGAACCATGTCTGACACAAAAGTTGTAATTATTCTAGGCTAATGAATGCTAATTTCCCTAAATATTGGTGATAATAAAACGTTAAACCTAGATTTGAAATTGAGTTAAAAATAAACTAAATCCCGTGACGAAATTCTTGTCTAAAGGCAATTTCCCTTTTTTCTTTATCATTTTCATTTCCCATTTTTTATATTTTCCTCATGGAAAAAACAAACTAGAATCTAAAATAATATCCAAGGGAGACGAAGCACACACTGTAGAGACCAACGTCCAGTCTAGATGAGGGCGCACGTAGTGCCCAAAATAAATCGCATAGGATAAGCTTGTGTCATAAACCGTATTCTCCCGTGCTCAATTACCGTTGTGAGTAAAGCTTGGTGTGATTGGGGTGAAAAAAGAGTAATGTAGGAAGAATGATATAACTACTAGGAGCTCTAAAAGCAGGTTTGACCTCTTGTATACAAACTGATTGAGAGATGATACTGCTTTCCTAATGAGGTGATCATAGGCCGAAACCAATTGTCACGCCGTAATGTCTTGTTTGTCTTGCTCAAGGCATTAGATGCCTGAGCTAAACTAAGTGTGATACAATCTTGTGTGAGGATGTAATTTGCTATACTGTTATTATGAACAATTATAAAAAGAAGGCCAGTCTAGTGTTTTCGGCTCACTAGGCGCCACAGGGCTATTCAATGACCAATAAATTATCAGCCCGTGACACTTTAAGGGGGAACACGGCTTCAACAATTATAAAAAGCATAGATCCAAATGCAATACACACGAGGAATTCACGGGAATGGATCCAACTCTGTTTCGGGTCAAAAAGAATTGTGAGCAGAATTAGAGCATGTAACTTGAAGAGGTCGCTCTCCAGTGTCTTAGACTAAGAGGAGATGTCCCGTCGAAGATTCGAAAGTACAACAGTAGTTCGTACAGGACAGAGACTATCAAACCACCGACTAATAAGAAGGCCAAACTTGTATGTCCTGGTCAACACGTTCGGATAATTCAGGCAGACTGGGTCGAGTAGAAAATAAACCCTCCACCTTCCTGAGACGGTCTAATCCTTCGAGCCCATTAAGGTTTGTTACACCGTTGCAATAAAAAAACATTCAGGACTTCCAAGAGCTTTAAATCTTCAAGACCATTAATCTCTGCTAAATCACAGTACATGACTAAGACCGTTGATTACTGGGCAGCGGGCACCGGCTACGCGCTTGGGCAAGGTGAGGAAAAATTGTCGATTAGTCCCGTGCCCCCGTGATTGAACATTAAGTGGCACCATTCCAAAAGCTCCAAAAAAAAAAAAAGAATTTAAGACGAAAGGAATTTGCACTAGTCCTCCTAAGTCGTTCATTCAATAGGATCCTCCGCATGTAAATCAAAGTTCCGTTGTTTAATAATTCACGTGAGTGGAGGATATTAACCGGTGCTTGTCCCATGCCCACAGCCAGGTCTCATAGAAAATTGTCGAATCATGAATCATGGCATAATCCATGAACTTTCCGGAAATTGTCTTCTGGTGTTAAGCAAAACAGAATGTATCCATTCCCATCTAATTTGCATCTTTGAAGAATCTGCAAAGCTTCAGGAATGAATTCTTGTACTCTCCGTTTCTTTGACTACAAGCCACAAAATCTAACTGTTGTTTCTTCTCCGTGAAACTCTCTCATCACCATCGATAAAATTCCCAACAGTGTCGAGAAATCTAATGTACTTTGGGTCATTAACATACGAATCATCAATGAATCCCTCATCTCTTATCAGTCATCGTATCTTCCTTCTCCCTCTTCCGTAATTTTGTTTCCTCTCCTCACTCGGGAGATGGCATGAAGCTATTGCTTCATACGGGTGTGAACACCGACAATTTGAGTACGGAGTCTTCCCTAAGGGACATTAACGCCTGACAAAAAAGAAATGTTAAGAATGAGTGGACACATGGGAGACATGTTGCAATCAGTAGCTAGATTCCTTGCCAACTATAGTTGATTTTTGGGTTTAATCCAGGAAATCAAATAATAACGGAGTCTCCTCGCTTTATTAATTCATATTTGGTCGCCTGACAAAACACAAGTCTTCCGCCTTTGGAAGAAAGCAAAAAGAAAATCCGCAAGAATTGCTGCATTAAGCATTCGAATTAGATTCTCTTGTACGAACAGAAGTAAAGGACAAATTCACGGAAGTTGTGACTAGGTCCTCCGTCTACGTTTCATTATTTTCTTTCTGACCTTGGAAACGCCGATTCCTCCAGTTGGAACCCATATTTGAACTTGCACTGTCCGAGTCCGATTATAATTGAAACCGGACGACTTATGGCGGTCCTTACAACGTCGCCCACGGATGCTGGATCTTATTTTTGCTTCTTCGTTTTCTCTTTCTCATGGTGATTCGAAGAGCTGAGCGGCAGTGGACGGCTTTTGGACGATGCATCCTACGGGCTACGAATAATAGTGAATGGTGTTTTCATGAACCGCGCCTTAATGGAAAACAGACAAATAGAACACCGACAAAGTATGCAGCAATTTGAGTGAAGGCATTTACCTTCAGCAATGGTTTTGATGCGAGATTCTTGATGCCGTTACCAATCGCCGGACTCCAAGAATTTGCCTTATGTGGCCCTGCACTGATCTATTGCAATATACACGTAAGGAATTCGTGGAAATGGAAAAATTCAACTTTAGTTCTGATAAAATAAATTGTAAACAGAACAGGAGCATGTACCTCAGAGAGGTCACCCGCCAGTTTCTCAGACTAAAAGGAGATGCCCGGTTGAAGACTCAAAATGTCCACTTCGCGTTCGCATTTGTGACCCAAATGTAAGTTACAGACATAGCCTAACTGCGAATGTCCACTTCGCATTCGCATTCGTGTAATTCTGATAGACTGGCGTGGTCACAAGAGAAACTTGCACCTTCCTGAGACGCGGTAAATCTTTAAGCCCATCAAGGCTTGTTATACTGCATCCAGAAATTTTCAGGACTTCCAAAAGCTTTAAATTTTCAAGACCGTCAATCTTTGCTAAATCGCAGTCGTCTAGTTCCAGGTCTGACAGATACTTCAGACCAGAAAATTTTGGCTGATGAATCGTGCAATGTTTGAGGCACAGAGTCGATAAGCTTGAAGTGGAGGGAAGTCGAGTGAGGTCTAGCTCCTCCATGTAGGATAAAGAGAGCTCCTGGAGCTGAGTAAGGGCACCGAAGTCCCCAGGGAGATTGGTGACCACTGGGAGGGACAATTGCAAGGTCTCTAAACTTGGTAATCTCGCGATCCACCCAACATCTGGGGTTATTACATTCAATAACCTCATTGGCCATTCAGCTTTTGCCTGCTCACCATCTTTCAAAAGTAGCTCTTTCAGATTTGTCAGATATGAGAAGTCGGGGACTGTCATTCCATTAGATCCCCAGAGGAGACTGAGTAAACTGGAGGGCAACTTCGGTAGAGCTTGAAGTTTGTCGCAGTCGAGTAGGTCCAGGGTTTGGAGGTGCGAGAGATGGCAAATGCTCGGAGGCAGCCCAGCAACATTATATGACATAATCTCGAAATTCTCAAGGAGGATAATCCTGAAATGTCACAAAGAACCTCACCCTCCAAACTTCTGCAGCAGGAGAAATCTATCTCCTCCAAGTTCTCCAAGTTCACGATATCTTCAGGAAATTTTCGTAGGGGAGTGTGCGCCATCTTTAGCGTCTTCAAATTTGTCAAATCCTTAACTGACCATGGCATCAATTACCTCCAGCAGCTCCAGCTTCCCGATGGAAGTCGGAAGTTTACCCAACTTCCAACAATTCCTTAAAGAAAGTCCCCGAAGTTTCGAAGATATCCAACAATTTGGAAGCCCATCGATGTCGGCACCATCCGAGCAAGACTTGAGAGACTCCTTAGGCGGCCAATTGTGGATATATCTTGCAAATATTGACAGTCACAAGCGCTAAGTATTTCAAGATTCTCCAAAGAACCTTCTGGGAAACATATACTATAAATGCCAGTTCCATCAATCAGAAGTTCCCTCAAAGATTTCATGCAGCACAGTTCTTGGGGCAACTGCCTTTCTCGGCTGCACTTTCTCAGATTTAAGGAACTCAAGTTCTTCAAATTATTAATGAATGGCCCAATTTGAGATAATCGAGTACAATCTTCCAAAGATATCAAAATCTCTAAATTGCTTGGAGCTTGAAAGTTCAATGATGCAGTAATCGAACACATCCTTGTAGGTTCAAGACTTTCAATCCATCCACCTTCGCAATGTGGAAGAGAAGATTCAGAACTCAACCATTCATATCTATCATCTTAAGACGAGATTTAAAAAGCAAATATTTGCCATACCTCCATGATTTGTCTCCAAACTTGTGAATCTTCTGACCAGACTCCAAGACAAGTCGAGAATGACTAACTTCCTCAAATGCATATTACCTAGGTCGGAAATCAAATGGCATGCTTGCCATTCAAGCCATCTCAAATTTGGAAGAAGATTCTCAGGGGTTCCCTCAATGTTAACCCGGTCCAGTCTAAGGTACCTCAAGTTCAACATTTTATGAAATGCTTCCAATGTGAAACAGACGGGGCAGCCCTCTTCACGTGTGAGACCAATGCCTTCGACATTTTCAGTACCCTGTAAACTCTCAGTTGGGGAAAAACGTGAGTAATTTGAGAACTTCAATTTCTTACTACTTTTAATGAAATGAAACATGTCAGTGGGTATCCACTACGCATTCTAAATCGTGTTAAGAACAAATCCGTTTCTCTTCCGTTCGGGATTGAATAAAGAAAAGTAGGTTTATGTTAATGGCAATGAAAGGCTTATCTGAATGCTTTCGTAACCCACTAAAAGAATTCCTAGAGGCTTTGTAAAACTCACCTTATGATCCCATAGAATGGAAAGTACGTCCTTGTGATTCCGAAACCTGGAGTGCTCGTGGAGATCTTTGCCCTCGATAAGTTCCCTGTCAAAGTTTCTTAACAGGTCATGCATTCTTAATTCATTATTTTCTCCAATTTCCAACAAATACATCTCATGAAGGAGTTTTAATCCTCTGGCAGGATAGTAACCGCAATCCATCCACATGTAATGGGCAATCCTCCAATCCTTTCCAATAAAAGAGCACGCCACGTCAAGGAAAATTTCCTTTGTACGATCATCTAAAGCGTTATAACTGGTCATAAAGGCATATTTAACTTTCTCTCCAACTCCATCTCTTCGGTTTTTCTTTAATAATTCCAAGGTCTCTCTCCATATTTCTATTTCATCCCTATTGTGCCACAAATATCCAACCCATAGCTCAATAGCCAAAGGATGTCCTCCAAGAGTTCTAACAGGTGCGTTTGGTTCAGTATTTCCAAGGGGCTTTCAGACCTGAAAGCCCCTTAGGAAAATGCTGAACCGTTTGGTTCAATTTTGAAGCTGGCTTTCAGCTTTCAAGTGGCCTTCAAAATGCTGAAAGCCCAAAGCTAGTAGAGAACTAGCTTTGGGCTTTTAGCATTCAGCAGAATGCTAAAACTATTTTTTCCCTTCCAAAACTACTCTCACTAGTTCTTCATATTTCCAATTTTGCCCCTACTTTTTTATTTTTAATTGAGAAAGGAGTAGCCCTTCGCCGGTCCAGCGAAGGGCTACGGCCGCCGGCGAGCCAAATTTGGCGCCCGGCCGGCCGTCGGGCGAGGTCGTGACCTTCGGCGAGGGTCACGCAACTTAGCCGAGGGCCGTTGGAGGTCGCTCGACCCAGGCGCACCCAAGCGATCGCCGCCTGGGTCTCACGGCCGCAGGCAGCCCTCACCTGGGTCTTGCGAGGGTCGCACAACCACCGACCACCGTCGCGTGACCCTCACGAGACCTAGGCGAGGGCCGCTTGTGGCCGCGAGACCCAAGCGGTGGTCGCCTAGATCGCGGCAAACCTAGGTAGAGCGAAGTTCGGTTGCCCTCGATTGGGGCCGCGCGACCCTCGCCAGAGGTCGCCCAACCTCGGGCAACCCTCACCGAAGGTTGCCCAACCTCGGGCGATCTCGGCCGACGGCCATAGCCCTTCGCCGATTCGAGGAAGGGTTTAGTCCAATTTTCCAATATATATATACCTATAATACCCCTCAAAGCCCATTGCAAAAGTTTTTTTTACCAAACACACATTCAACTCAAAGTCCATTTGCAAAGAAATTTTACCAAACACAATTGCATTTCCCCAAGTAGCTTTGGGCTTTCAACATTTACATTAGACTCAAAGTTCCTTGCAAATGCTGAACCAAACACATCTGATGTCTATAGATAAGGATTCATACTCAGAGACATCTTGGGGATCATCCCCTTGGATGGCATGCTTATGAAAGAGTTGAAGAGCATGGTGATATCTCATGGGTTCAATCTTGTATTCTTCAGTTGGTCCGTCGTTAAAACCATCTAGAATGTTCCTTGTGTTTGGGGTCACAATGATTCTACTTCCAGGACCAACCCAACTAATTTTCCCAACTAATGCTTTAGTTTGTTCAACCTCATGCAGATCGTCAAGGACAATGAGAACCTTCATTCTACTAAATAGACTTGCTATTTTTTTAATAACTTCATCGGAAGATTTGAGGGGTGTAGGTTTTTCTTTTTGAAGTTCAGCAATCAACATTTCTTGTGAAAACACGACTCCTTTTGAATTAATACCTTCAAGGAAGCTACATTCATCAAACAACATATGCATCTTGTTGATGATAATCTTTGCAAGTGTAGTCTTTCCGTCACCTGGCATTCCACATATTCCAACGACTCGTACATCTTGTCCACATACTTCGACCGCTCGTCCATCGTTGTAGACAACACCAAGCTTTGTCATCATCTCTTGAACATGAAGATCAATTGCAACTAATTTATCGGTTACAACTTGGTCATCCTTCTCCAACACCTGCCTGACCCATCTGAGAACTTCTTTTACAAGCTGGGACTCGTGCCTGCAAAACATTAGTGATGAGGCACAAGGATAACAACAAAGTTACCAAAAGCATTAAAAACTAGACAAAAATCAAGTGGGGAATGAACCGATCAAAATTGAAACAACCAACGGGGCAGGGGGAATCCCCAATTAAAATGGACAGCAAGTTTTAATACGTGGTTTATTTCCCTTTCATGCACATAGCAATTATGACATAGATATCGTGCTAACTGCAAAACAAAGGTGTTGGAGGCTTACAATATCATTTCGTCTTAAATTATATCATATTTGATTAGATGTTGGTCTTGTGCCAGGAACTGAAATATAGTATTTTACTGTCTAATATAAAACACATATGATCACATGATTGTAAAGCATCTCTTACCATCTTTCTTCCCAAAATGCTATCAATATGTTATATTGCCTTCTTTCATGAAACAATTAGCTATGTTGCCTTATGTTTTCTCAGGTATGCGTAGGACCAATGTCGTTTCTTCTAACCACAGTATATCGAAGTCCAGAATCTCAAATCATTCATATCAGTATCCGAAGATCATTGGAGAAATGACTTTCCTTTGTTTTCTTTTTCTCGATGGATTCTATTTCTTTCTAGGTGAGAACAGTGTGAATGATGGGACTAAATGAGCTTTAGGTATAAGTTTATAGGATTTTAATTCTTATATTTCATGCTACAACAACCTCGTCAGCGAGGGCGGAACAATAGTGTTTAAATAAGATGTGACTTCTAATGAACATTAAGGATGGTAAAGGGAACACGAACGGACCAATTGCAAATCGAACAAAATGACATTGAAATCAACTCACATGACGTGACGTGGTGGTAACATTTATCGTTGAAACTTCAATTTATGTCTAAATTAGATGATGCTTGGGCAACCTCTTGATAAAGTGTACTTGTGTATCAAAGCACAAAATTAGTCACGCTCAATGTGGAAACAGTCACCGTAGACAATTTCTTAGGTGAGTTAATTTAAGAGTGTGCTACAAGCTTTCTACAATGCTTCGATAGTCCCTCGGGAGAGAGCATATTTAAGTATCATTTTCATTTTTTATTCCACCTCTTGACTCATTTTGACACCATCATATTGCTCACATCACTATACCATCCATTAGCTAAGCAACAATTTTGACAACGAGGATAAGTTGTACTGCAAGGGACTTTATGTACAGCTAAAGAGGCATAACAGAGGGCATTTCAGCCAAACCACCGGCGCTTGTGTAACTCGGTAATTTTCTGAATTTTTCCCTAAATCACTTCAAGAAATGAATGCGCTTGTGTTTCCGATAAATCTAAACTTCCACAAATTGAGGAATCTTAATTTTTTCTCACATTCAAGTTTCTGATAAATCTAAACTTTCACAAATTGAGAAATCTTATTTTTTTTTTCACATTCAAGTTTTGGGCATAAATATGACGGTGAATTGAAATTTAGAATACAACAGACAAAAAAAAATTTGAACATATGATTGGCTGGCTGTTTCTAAAATTACCTCAAAGAATGGTCTCATTTATTCTTGTGATTTTTCCAATTTTTTTCATCCTTGAGAATGAGAGGCTTTAATAGCAACTGAAGAGAATGAATAAGGAATAGATAGGACATTTTTTGCTTGTTAGGTCGAACATTATGTCTATTACAGAACTTAGGAATTCATGTGCAATAAATTGAAAAAAATAAACAAAAAACCTCCGTCTTGGTGAAACTTTCGTAATTTCATGTTTATTTTTTATTTTTTTAACTTTGATTTACTCAAATGTAGAATAGCGACACTGATGGCTTCGTTGCGGACGAAATCCACCAGCAGAGCCGACGAAAGTACAGGCCCGTGATGGTTGTGGAGTCCTCGCAATGTCGGCCATGGATGCTGGATCTTAATTTTGCTTCTTCGTCTTCTCTTTCCCATCTCAATAGAAGAGCTGAGCGGCAGCGGACGGCTTTTGGATGATGCATCCTTTGGGCTACAAATAGCAGTAAATGGTGTTTTCGTGAACCGCAACTCTACAAAAACAGTACAAATAGAACACCGACAAAATATGCAGCAATTCGAGTGTAGGCGTCACCTTTGGCATGGTTTTGATGCAAGATTCTTGATGCCACTACCAACGGACGGATGCGAAGAATTTGCCTCGGGTTTTCGTGGCCCTGCACAGATCCAAATGCAATACACGTGAGGAATTCATGGGAATGGTAAAATCCAACCTCGTTTCGGGCCAAAAAGAATTGTGAACAAAATTGGAGCGTGTACCTTAAAGAGGTCGCTCTCCAGTTTCTTAGACTAGAGGGGTTGTCCTCTCGAAGATTCGAAAGTGCAACAGTAGTTCGTACAGGACAGAGACTATTAAGCCACCGACTAAGAAGAACGCGAAACGCATATGTCGTCTTCAACACGTTCAGATAATTTTGGTAGACTGGGTTGAGCAGAAAAGATACCTCCCACCTTCCTGAGACGTGGTAAATCTTTGAGCCCATTAAGGTTTGTTATGCCGTTGCAATGAGAAACTTTCAGGAGTTCCAAAAGCGTTAAATCTTCAAGACCATCAATCTCTGCTAGATCGCAGTACTCTAGGTTGAGATCTGACAGATATTTCAGACTAGAAAATTTTGGCTCTTGAATCTTGCAGTGTTTGAGATGCAGAGTCAATAAGCTTGAGGGAAGTTGGGTGAGGTCTAGCTTCTCCATGTAGGATAAAGAGAGTTCCCGGAGCTGAATAAGGGCACTAAATTTCCGTGGGAGACTGGTGACATTTCGAAGAGACAATTCCAAGGTCTCTAGACTTGGTAAGCTCGTGATCCACTCCATTTTTGGGGTCTCTTGATTCAATAACCCCGCTTCTGGCTGCTCAACATCTCTCAAGCATAGCTCTTTAAGATTCGTCAGATATGACAAGTCAGCGACTTTCATGATTTTGGATCCCCAGCGGAGACTAAGTAAACTGGAGGGCAACTTTGGTAGTTCGCGAAATTGGCTGCATTTAAGTATGTCAAGGGCTTGGAGGCGGCGACAAAGACGGCCAATGCTCCTAGGCAGCACAGCCACACTGGATGATGATAATCTAAAAGATCTCAGAGAGGATAGTCCTGAAATATAGCAACGAAGGTCGCACTCCAAACTTATGCAGAAAGAGAAATCTATCTCCTCCAGGTTCTCTAAGTTCACTATTTCTTTAGGAAATTTTCGTAAGAAAGTGTGCGCCATCTTTAGCGTCTTCAAATTCCTCAAGTCCTTGACTGACTCTGGCATTTCTGTGATTTTAGTGTGTGAAAGGTCCATTACCTCCAGCAGCTCCAGCTTCCTGATGGAAGTTGGAAGTTCAACCAACTTCAAACATCCCCTTAAAGAAAGTCTCTTGAGTCCCTGAGGAAATTCAAAAGTACATGGAAGCCCATCAATGGCAGCACCATCCAAATCAAGGCTTGAGAGTTTTCTTAGGCGGCCAATTGTGGATATATCTTGCAAATTCCCACAGTTACGAGCACTAAGTATTTCAAGTTTTCTCAAAGACCCTTCCGGGCAACGAATTTCCCGGATGCCAGTTCCATCAATCAGAAGTTTTGTCAAAGATGTCATGCCGTACAGTTCTCTGGGCAACCCCGTGACTCCTCTGCAGTTTCTCAAGTTTAAGGAACTCAAGTTCTTCAGTTCACCAATGAAGTGCCCAATTCGAGATAACTGAGAACAATCTTCCAGAACCAAAATCTCCAAATTGATGGGAGCACGAAAGTTCAACGATGGACGCAACTTAACACATCCTTGTAGGTTCAAGACTTTCAATTTCTCCACCTTCTGCAATGTATGTGCAAAAAAAGATATCAAACCTTACTCACTCGTATCTACCATCTTTAACACGAGATTTACAAAGCAAATATTAGCCATACCTTCACGATTTGTTCCCAGGATTCTGAATCTTTGGTGACCAGACTCCGAGACAGATCAAGAATGACTAACTCCTTCAAATGCATATTACCTAGCTCAGGAATCGAATGGCATGCTCGCCAATCAAGCCACATCAATTTTGGAGGGAGCTTCGTAGTATCTCCCTGGATTTCAGCCCCATCAAGTCTGAGGTACCTCAAATTCGACATTTTCCAAAATTGTTCACATTTAAAACTGTCGGTGCTGCCCTCTTCAACTGTGAGACCAATGCCTAAGACACTTCCGGTACCCTGTCAAGTCTCGATTGGGAAAAAACGTACGAGTAAGTTGAAAAACTTAAATTTCTCTTACTGCTTTTAATGAAAAGACACAAATCAAAATTACAAAATCAGCAGGTATCCACTACGCGTTTAAATCGTGTTAGGAACAAAATCCCTTTCTCTGCCCTTCGAGTTTGAATAGTTTATGTTATCTATGGATGGTTTATCTGAACGCTTTCGTGACCCTCTTGAAAGAAATTTCTAGAGGCTTTGAAGACTCACTTGACCGTCATTTAGAATGGAAAGTGCGTCGCTGTGATTCCAAACCCTGCAGCGCTCATGAAGAACTTTCCTCTTGACGAGCTTCCTGCCAAAGTCTCTCAACAGATCGTGCATTCTTAATTCATCATTTTCTCCATCTTCCAAGAAATGCATGTCGCGAAGGCGTTTTAAGTTTCTGAGAGGATCGCCATCCCAAACCTCCTCCCACATGTAAGGGGGAACCCTCTTATCCTTTCCAATAAAAAAACATGCTATGTCAAGGAACATCTCTCTTGCACAATAATCCAAAGATTTGTAACCGGCAGCAAAGGCAGCTTCTACCTTTTCTTCTAGTGGGTATTTTTTTAAGGACTTCAAGCTACTTCTCCATGACTCTATTTCCTTATTATCCTTTAAATATTTTGCCTGAAGCTTAATAGCCAGAGGAAGCCTTCCAAGAGCTTCGACGATGTCTGAGGACAAGACACCGTACTCGGAGTCATCTTGGGAAGCATCACCTTCAAAAACATCCTTACGAAATAGTTGAAGAGCATCATGAGGACTCATTGGTTTAACCTCGTATTCTTCAGCCACTCTGTCTCTGTCTTCTTCTCGAAAGTCGAAAACCTTTAAAACATTTCTTCTATCTGTGGTCACAATAATTCTACTTCCCGGACCAAACCAAGTAAGGTCCCCAGCTAATGCTTCAATTTGTTCATCCTCACGCACATCGTCAAGTGCAATGAGAACCTTCATGTTAGTGAAGAGACTTTTTATTTTTTTGACTTTACCAGAAGATCTCAGTGGTTCACGTTTTTCCTTTTGAAGGTCAGCGATCAACTGTTCTTGGGAAAACTCAACTCCTTCCGAATTTATACCCTTAAGGAAGCAACATGCATCAAACAACTTGTGGATCTTGTTGAAGACAACCTTCGCAAGTGTAGTCTTTCCAACACCTGGCATACCGCATATCCCGACAACACGCTTATCTTCTCCACATACTCTCATCGCTTGTCCATGGCTGTAGACAACACCAAGCTTTGTCATCATCTCTTGAACATGAAGATCGATTCCAACTAGTTTGTCTGTTACGTCTTGGTCATCCTCCTTCAACTCCTGCATGACACGGGTCGTAACTTTGGCTAGGAGGGTGGTTACATGCCTGCAAAACATGAGTGATGAAGCAAAACGATGACAACAGAGTTACCAAAAATATTATACAGTAGACAAAAATCAAGCGGGGATTGAACCGACGAAAAATAAATCAATCAACAAGGGCAGGGGGAATCTTTAATTTAAGTGGAGAGCAAAGTTTAATGGACAAGACCGACCAAAAAAGAAAAAGTTTAATGCACAGAGCAATTTTGACATTGATATCATCATGCTATCTGCATAACAAAAGGATCTTAGTCAAGGGGGAACGAACAAAGCGTGGTGGACCAGGTCGGCTGATCTAACTCCCAGCTATGTCATGAGTCAAGTCAATTTTCAACTGGCCATTTTAATCGACTCACTGGTTACTTGAAAGCCATCAAGAACTTCAACCTGCTAAATTATCAATCCATTTCACAAGAATAACTTTATAGATCCCTCTAGTGTACATCATCATCGATGTGATTATATATAACATTTATTAGAAAAGTTTCGGATTCATTCTCGTGCCATCCTACACCTTTTTTTTCCATTTATCTAGTAAAGAATAAAGAAACAAGAAGTAAAAGAATTACCCCCCGTTTATGGTCGCCCTATCAAATCCGCTTAATTTCCCGACCTTTTGAAGAACCTCCTTCCATTTTTCGATGGTCTTTGAGTCAACTTTTTTATCTGCATCATGTTTCTCGAAGGATGTTGCAAAATCCTCCGCCTGGTTCTTTACAGCGTAAGGCCTAACATTATAGAAAATAGGAATAATAATCTGTCCATTTGATTCTCTGCACTCCCACATTTGTACCAGCTCCATGAGGCAATTTTTACTGGAAGCATAATCTTTGGAGAATATGGCTATCGAGATCCTCGACCGCTTGATCGCATCTTTTAGCCCCTGATCGATCTCATCTCCGGCACACAGCTTTTCGTCGTCTCTAAAAACCTCGATCCCTGCATCTTTTAGTTTTTCGTGAAGGACATCTGTGAATTCTTCACGGGTATCTTTACCTCTAAAATTCAAGAATACTTGACGATTGATTTTAGTCGATGGTTCCTGTCAAATCAAGGAAATTAAAGTAAACATAGTGTTCCAGACCAAGTCCTATGCTTCTGGCCAAAAAACAAACAGAAAGAAAGAAAAAGAAAAACAAAGTTCCATGGTTCCGATGGAGCCAAGCCTAACAGCAAGCTGACTGCAACCGAATCTTGCAACTCATGCAGCATGGCTGTTTTAAGATCCATAATTTTCAGAACTTTCGTAATACTCAAAAGTTGATTTGTGAATTCACGCGTGATCTTTTCATAATTTTCTCAAATTCAAATGATATCTCAAATTTTAGGGGAAAGCAAAACAGTAGTTAACAGATCAGCGTACGACATCAATAGTGCTTGGAGTTTTGATAGGATCTCGTCATTTTGAACATAGACTGGTTCAATCATTCACGGCAAAGGAGATTTGTAAAATTCCCAACGCTGTTTAGCAATTTGGGGGGTTGAACTACAAGCAGAGGATCAATTCAAGAAATAATAATACAAATCCCCAAAGATGCAGAGGAAACAAACCCGGCTTTTTCTCTTCCTTCCAGCAGCCTCACCTACAGAAGCCATAACTCGGAGAAATATTAGAAACGCCACGGACCAATTCGCTCGCTTGCTCCTTCTCTTTCCCCCGTTCTCTTGCAGAGGGCACAGGAGGTCAATAGACATTATTAGACAACCCTATAGATTGCATTTTACCCATGACCAAGACCGTTGACTTGCGGGAACCCGCTACGCGCTTGGACAACGAGAGGGAAAATTGTCGTGTAGTCCCTGTCCCCCGTGATTAATAATTAAAAGAAGTCATTACGAAAGGTCGAGGAAAAAAAATGAGACGAAAAAGACTTTTCAGTGGTTGGAACCGATAGGGCAGATGCAATGGACTGATTGGCAGTCCTCTCGAGTCAGTTCCATTCAATCGGATCGAAAAAGACGATGCAATGAACAGACTGGTAGTCCTCTCAAGTCCTGGTTTTACGTTTAATTTTTACTTTCTCGACTTGGCAAACGCGGCCTGATTCCATGCAGGTCTAAAAAGGACGAGTTCTCCAGTCTGGAGCCATGCTCGGTCAGTGTCCTCCAGCTGGAACCCAAAGTTGAATTTACACTGTTCGAGTCCGAGTCCGAGTCCTAATTTGAGTAGATTTTTTAATCATAAAAATTGTTAGAACTCAGATATATCTTACTAATATTCCATACCACGGAATATCCAGCTTTTAAAAAATATCGTGTACACATATGTGCCATGTTATATAAAATTAATATGACGAAAAATTTTAAATTAATACATCTTTAATAAATTTATCTTAAATTAATTTTTTAACCATCAAAACTTCAAATTGGTATGCATTATCCCAAACTAATACATTCAAACAAATTTGCTCTCAATTAATTTCCTTTAAATTTTATTGTTAAATTGTTAAGTTGAATAATACGTGATAGTTCTTAGTATATCAGTTTAGGATTTTACTCTCCATTTGTCGCGGTTATACCGTTTTGTATTTTTGTGATATTAATCTAATTTAATAAAAGGTATATTTATTATAAATGTATCAATTTGGAGATTTTTAGTAATCAAAAAATTAGCTTCGTTTGGGTTTTTTGTGATCAATTTAGAGTAAATTTTTCACAAATATATTATTTAAAAAGTAATAAATTAAAAAATAAATTTATCATAAATATATTAATTTTGAATTTTTATGATATTAACTTATCATATAAAACCACCCATTTGGATGACGTTCTTTCGTTCGCGCTCTCTTCCTCTCGCAAAAGAGTCGAGAGTTCGAATCCCGCTTCGTCATAGAAATGACTTAACCTGGTTTCGCGTGTGTGGTGGGTAAGACGCGTGTGGCGGGGTTTGCTCATTGTCGGCGGGGTGCGGGGCTCACTGGTCACCAAAAAAAAAAAAAAAACTTATCATATAAAGGCCCACCTATACAAATTTTCATAATACCTTAACATGGCTACCTCCTCTCTTCGGTCAATGTGCCGTGAGAGGGTCCCACCTGCACTGTAAAGGAGGAAGCTCTCTCTGTGTCTCCGTCTCTCTCTCGTCATGGTGGAAACCACGGAAGCTCCCCAGGGCAAAACCCTAAAGCGCCTCCTCCTCAAGTACAATTGCGCCATGCTCTCCCTCGCCACCTAGCGAGGCTTGAGCTTTTCCGAGGCCATCGAGTTCTAGTCTTGCCAGATCAATTAGGCTCGAGCCTTGGCAAACGTCAACGCCAAACATCAGCAAATTGAGTTTTGTTGGCCTCTAGCGAATCGTGAATGATATGATCATGCAAGTAACTATTCAAAAGAACAAAACTCCTGCAACAATTTTTTCCTATCTATTCAAAAGAACAAAACTCCTGCTACAATTTTTTTCCTTCCATTGTTTGCGGACATGCTTCAAGATTGATAGAATTTTGGGTAAAAAATATTTAAAATAAGGATAAAGATTTGAGTCTAATTGATGCAGGTTTTGAAATTGTAAGGAGTGAAGTGAAAATAAATAAACATTGATGACCCAATTGGATGGGGGCAAAGGCTCGGTTTGGCAGCATTTTTATTTTTTCTCTGTTCTTTTTGTTCTCGGAATAAAAAAAAATAACATAAATCTATTTGGTAACATCAGTTTATTTTTCTACTCCTCGGGATAAAAGAGTGATCAATGAATAAATTTGGAACAAAAACAAAAGGCAGAAAAAAAAGAGTTGCTTATTATTCCTAAGAATAATTTCTATAATAAGTCATTTTCTTTTTTTTTTTCTTCCTTTCTTCCTCTTCTAACGATCGCCTCCCGCCTCACCAATCAACGTTGCTTGCCCGCCTCCCGTCGACTACGCCACTCGCCGACCACCAACGATCATCGCCCACTATCGCCACCGCCACCTCCCACCTCCCTCCACCAAGGAAAAATATTTAAAAAATTATTAAAATTTTAAAAGAAATTCTGTGCTACAAAAAAATTTGTGAGTTATATCAAATGTATTCTTCTTTTTCTATTTTGGAAATATAAATTTTGTGCCATTACCAAGTGCATTCTTTTACTCTCGAAACTATTCGACAGAATAAAAATAGAAAAAAATTATTTTCAAAAAGAAATTATTTCTGAAAATAAAATATTATCAAATACATCCAAAGCTTGCTTTTTCCTATTTTTCCTGTTTCTTCTCTTTTTCCTTGAGGAACCATCTCAAATCTGATAACATCAAAAAAGAGCTTGAGGCAAAGAGAAAAGATATATAAAGTTTGTTGACCATTAATAATGACCGTTGCCTACAAAATTCTTCAGAAAAATGGGCATGGTCCACGAACCAGAACGGTGCCTCAAAACGGAAATACAACTTTCAAAGAAGTCCTTCTCGATCAGATGAAACAAAGTTCTAGTCAAATTGGAGCTGAGTTTTCGTAAACTACATTAAAACGGCTTAACGATGCAGGTTTACCATTCCTTCTCGAAAAAACGACTCACGGCCTAGTGACGACTGAAGCAAAGGACGAGGCGGAGTCACGAAGGGCAGATGTGCCGATGTGATTCATCAGAGGAGAGAAAGCAATGTCAAGGCTTCTCCATTGCGAGTCCAGAGGAACGAACAATAGGGATGAGCGATTTCAGTCACTTATAGGTTTTGTCTACAACTTAATGAATAGAGCATTACGGAATCGTGAGTCGAAGGGAGAGAGAGAGAGAAAGCAGAGCATGAAGAGTGAAGAGCGAAGAGCGAAGGAAGGGGGAGCGCCGTGTGAGAAACGGGAGGGAGAGAGACAGAGAGAGAACGTGGAGGGGAAAGAGAGAGCAGCCCGCGAGAGCTTGAAATTTTTCTAATATGTGGGGCCGCAAACAATACGTGTCGTATGATGAGTGGATTTGTGCATAACTGAAGTGGCACAACTATTATATATAATATTTTCTCGAAAGCGAGGAGAGTTCTGAAAAATCCAACAAAGTGGGACCCATGTGCCACGCGTGGTGATCAATGACTAGGCCAGACAAATAGTAACGTGAAAGGGGCCCGTCTACCCAATATTTTCTCGGAATGTCTCCTGCTTGTCGACGTGCTCACGTGCTTCGATCGACATATGAGATCCAAGATGCCTTGACTTGACTTGACTTGTAGTTTGCATGAGTAACAAAATATAAGAGAGAACTAACCATCAATATAGATGCTCCAAATAAAAGAGAGCATGTTTTTGGACACAACTCTAGATGGTAATCATATCCTCCAAACAACTAATTTGATAAAAACTGGACTCTTTTTGCAGGATGTATGTGCAAGGTCAATGTCCCATCCTTTTTATAGTATCACGAGGGCAATCGCACAAAGAAAATTTCTTCAATGACAATATTGTAAAAGCATGTCTAAATGAAAATTGATAACTAAACTAATGTTATGTTCAAAAATATTTATATAGTAATTTCATACCATTCAAAAATGCTATGTATCATGTTGTACCACTAACACAACGGAAAAATTATCCAAAAAATCACAAATTTATTGTATTTTTATTAATTCAGTCATAAACCTATAATTTTGCTAATCGAGTCTTAAATCTTTTCATGTTTTGTAAATTAAGTCCATCCGGTCAATTTTTTTCCCAGAAATCGCTGATAGGGATGCCGACCATCCTAAGTGGTGTTGCTGGCGTTGACGTAATTCTTAATAATATTTTAATATTTTTTACTTTTTCTTTTCTTTTTTCTTCCCTTCTTCCTCCTTTAGATAGTGAGGTTGGCCTAGACAAATAAAGAAAGAAAACATAAAACATGAAAAAGATAAATATATTAAAATTTATTAAAAATTGTCCCTGCCAAGGCGAGCCGTGCCACATAAAATGCTGTCGTCCACGTCGGTAATTTCTGTTAAAAAATTGATCGAGATGAACTCAATTGGTAAAACGAGTTTAGGACCTAATTGACAAAATTAAAAAGTTTATGACTAAATTGATAAAAATGCACTATATATATGATTTTTTGGATAATTTTCCCAAAACACAATGCACTCCATTGTGTGTGCCTGCCTAAAAATTGACATTGACATGTGACACGCGACATGACATGGCACGTCAACATATCATTTCTCAAAAAACAGAGAATTCCGACACATTGGGACACGTTGTATATTAAATATATATTTATATATAATAAATTATCATTTTTATGATAAATCAATTTGATTCAAATTCACATATAAATAAATAATAATAAAAAGCCTATAATGAATTTACACTAAAAACATTAATCAATCATTTATTAATAACATTCATTATTTCAATTTGACAAATTTAACTCTATTTCAATAATTCATAAAACTTGAAAAAAGAATAATTCACATTCTAGACTCAGACATGTTGAAAGAGAAAAAAACTTAGGGAGTAAATTGTGTATCACAAGAAGTGAGAATCCGAAAAGAAAGAATGACTAGGTTTTTCTTTTTTTCCCATTTATTTTTATTTTTTTATTTTTTTTATTTGTTCACATATATACATTTTGACTTATCATTTATTGAAAATTTTTAAAATTAACCTCATGTGTTAGAAACTCATATGTCAGAATTCCGTCTCAAGTGTCAAGAAAGTTGAGCAAGTATTGGATTTTTTGACATATGTTGACCAAGTGTCGAAAAGTGTCTAATACATGTCGAAGTGTTCGACACAATACAAAAGCTCTCAGAAAGTATCAATGCTTCTTAGGTGCGTGCTTGAACAATGCTGCACTTTTTTTTTTACCAAAGAAAGAACAATGCCATGTTCTTACCATCTAATGATCTAAGACTCTTCATGCCAATCGAATTGCTCCGATGCAAATTATTGCCCACATTATTTCCCCAGTAGTACATGGGAGGTGCGTGGATCGAGCCTCTGTAAGTGCCTTTTTTTCCTCTTTTTGCTATATTCTAATTTTCAATTCATTCTTAAAAGTAAATTGAAATTCATACTTAAAACTAAATATTCTCATCCTAACCTTTCTTGAGAACATGGGGATTCGAATCATTCACTTCCCTTTTGATGGCTACTAAGACAAATCTTAATGAACAGTTGCCTTTTTTAATTGACTTGCTTTTCTATCAATAAAGACAACATAAAAACAATGGGCATACTTTAGTTGGTAATCATATTCTCCGCTAACTAATTCGATAAAAATATTGGATTCTCTCTTTTTGCCGGATGGCAGTCTCCGATTCAATCTATGGTATCATGAAGGTCCCTTGCTGGTGCATGTTTGCGCCTAATGATGATTGTGTGCGCGTTAATTTATTGAACTAATTAATTAAATTAATTCAAATTTTTAGTAAATCAAGTAACCTTTTTTGGTAATTAATGACTTTTTAAAGTTGAGAAATAAAAAAGAAAATTCAAAATGTCCCTAAAAGTAAAAAAAGCTCCTTCACTATTTGAAAAACACGTTGGCCATCGGATCCTATTTTTTGACTTTTCTTGGACCCAATCAACAAGCAGAGTTGGATTTTTAAGAAAATCGCGCGCGTGGTGTGTTGCTCCCATTGTATGCGCGTGCGCAATGGGTAGCGAGTGGAGAGAGAGAGAGAGAGAGACGTCAGGTCACGAGGGCTACTATCAAAAAGTCGAAGTGCGTGGACAGACAAGATGGGACTCGGACAAAAAGAAGAAAAAGAGAGTGGCCCACAATAATTAAATAAATAAAGAATTAATTACATAGGACGAAATGTATTCGATCAAGAAAGTGATCACCATCATTATAAAGTTGGAGAAGAAAAAGAAATTTTAAATATCCACTAAAAGCGGAAAAGTTACCTCATGAAAATTCAGGTAACCGGTGAATCTTTTTCATTATCTGGGTGGATATTACTGGTTAAATTTCATACAATGACATTGAAAATAAATTATTGTCAATCACAATCTTATTAAATAGCCTGGCTAATCTCATGAATCATGCAGCATAAATAGAAAATCCAAATGCAGTAGGCATTTAATTCACGCCTGAAGTTTGATTCCTTGACTACTAACACGTGGTTTTCTTCTTTTAAAATGTAAAAAAGTTTTTTCATAGTCATGGTGTCTACAAGTAGAGCCACATATACTTACAGATGGATCATTTCTTTATGGAATCGTAAAAGTCTTCAAGCAACAGTTTCTTATCTGATTCCAGCGTGAGTTAGGAACTAGCTCTTAGGAAGAATTACTACTTATCCCCAGAGATTTTTTATTATTTTTTTGGATTTCCTAACTTTCCATGCAATCGTGCCGGTTAATCGTCTAATTAATCTTATATAAGGCCCTTTGAGTGATATTGCAAAAGATTTCCCATCACAATGAAAAATTTCGGAAACAAGCCGTATGATGTGAAGTGATTTTTAATGTAAAACCTCCATCATAGCACAAGCTTCGTCATTCCATGTTTGGCCCTCTCATTTGCATTTTTTTATTTATAATTATTTATATGTAATAATCATAACATAATAGTATTTATTTTCATTTGAAGGGTGCACATAAAAATAAAGACTCATCTTCCAATTATACAGTTTTAATGTATAATAAGGGACGTGATAAAAATTTAAACTGTATTAACTAATCATGTAAAAATTGATTCTTAATTGTACAGGACAATGTAGCAAGGAAAAAGGAAAAAGCAAATAACGATATACCGGACCTCTCATTTGGATGTTATCATTTTATGACATACTTTTTCTTTAAAAAATCACTTTTTATAACCTAAAGCACAAAGAAAACGATAAACTTGCTATCAAGATTGTCTGTTTTTCCACCAGCACATTTGAATAGATTTGTATCAAGCCCGTAACGAAACAAATCAATCCAAGTGTTAATATAACAGAGCTATGTGCAAGTAAATATAATAGTGAACACTTAAGAAGTGCCAAGTAAGAATATATTATCTGTTTTAATGTCAAAAAGGAAAAGAAAAATAATAGAAATTGCAGTTTTCTTTTTTTGGTCGTATAATCGAAATTGCAGTTCAAGAGCCATTTTATCTTCCCCCAACCATTTAGGCTCCTCAAATAAAATATCTCCTAGCCAGACCTTTGATTTCACACCCATTGTCGGAGGAAGAGCAGTGGAGCCACCTACTTTATCGAAGGACGTTGAGATATTAATGTATCCAAGGACTTTTCCATTAGTCCTTAATGACATAATTAAATGGGAAATACAGGGATTGATCTTTGTATATGTACAATTATGTATCCTTTCTTTAATCAAAATATCCTAATCAACAGGAGAAAGAAATTCCTTATTTTAAGTTCCTCACAGATACAAGGCTTACATAGTCAGCCCAACATTCTTACGAAACAATCGAATCGAGGGTCCAATAGAGAAAAATTGACTACTTAATCTAGTAAATTAATCGAGACCAAAATGAGAAAAGGAGATACGAACAGAGAAAAATAACCGATTGAGGAACAGGAGAAGAAACCATTCTATTTCAATGGAGATAGGAGAATGGGCCGGGGAGGGGAGACGATTAAGTAGGTGAAGTGGCTAGATTTAGAGAGCTATTCCAACTGCCGTTCATGTGAATAGTCGATCCGTGTGATAAAAAGCAAAATCACTTTCAACCTTTAAGTTTGGTCCAAAATCTGATGCAAGCAAAATTACCTACAAAGGATATATAAACCTAGGATCTTCAATTTAAATATTAAGACTAAAGCGGATCGTCCCGGCTCCTAGTACACTAAACAAAGATGAGTTGGTCTCCTCCAATTCCACCCTTTGAGTTCATAGACTCCACTTGATCGTGACAGAGGTCGTTGGTAAAAAAAAAAAAAAAAAAAAAAGCGGAGTGAAATTTTGTGAAAAACCCCTCTACTTCAAGTTCAATTCAAAATCTATCCCGAATTTTCTTTTTATCTAAATAAATGAATTATAGACTTTTGCTGTAGTGCTAAATTTGTCTTGCATCCAAAAAATCTCTATTTATTTATTTGAAATTATTTACATTGGGGCCAATTAGAGATTCTGTAACAAATTTTTCATTTTCATCAACACCCTCATCTTCACGAAAAATAATGATAGTCTCTCGATGTTGACAATTTCAAAAAAATCAGTGGCAAATTTTGGACGCGAGACAAATTGGGGACTGTTTTTATTTTTAAAAAGTTAAGTTTAGAATGGAGATTGATTTTAAAGTAGATAGTTTATAAGAGAACTAGGAAAAAACACACAAAAGAGATGGTTCTAAAAATGCATTAAGTAATTGATGACGTTTTTATAAACGCGTAAGTTACTCCACATGAAAGAAATTTTTAAATTTTGTAAAAGTAAAATAAAAGAGTACATAAAAACGGGTTCATCTACTAGTCGCCATTTTATATTGTACACGTCGTTTTCTATCATTTAGAAGTAATAAAGCTGTTCTCATAGTCATGGATGGTATCTAAAAACAGAGTCCCACATGCTAATGGATGGAACCTTTCTTTGTGGAATTTGTAAGTCTTCCTTCGGGGGCGAAGTGACTTGGGTACTAGCTTTTTGGGAGGATTACTTGTCATCCCCAACGATTTTCGTGGATTTTCTAACTAGCCATCCAAACATGCTGATTAATCTTCTACATAAACTTATTCAAAGTCCTGCAGTGATTTTGGAAAAGATTTCCCATCACAATGACAAAAAATTACGAAAACAAGTGAGCATTACATGCAAAGACTTTTAATGTATTGTTTTTTTAAATTGAGCAAAATTTGAATTATAGCTTATCACCTTTAAGTGTAATATAAGTTACACCGAACAAAACATTTCACTTACTGAGTAAATTGAATATTGAAAAGATAAAATAATATATGCATCATATAAAAAGTACATACTTACAGTTTATGTAGCCTATCTTGTTAATGTCAAATTCGATTGACATAAACTCACAATGAATTGAATAGCTGAAAAACCAAAAAACATAATTTAGAAAATAGTGTGTATGTGCGTGCATATCTATCTATATATATTTTTTGCTATTAAATTTCTCTTAATCTAAATAAAGAATATTTCCTACAAGAAAAATTATTTAAGTAAGATAAAATCAAAACAAATTAGTTTACAATAGATTAACAGAGATGAAATGTTTGAGAAACTTTTGAATTTCAACTCATATGGTGCAAGTAATTTAATTTAGTGTATAAAGGAATTTCTTATCGTGAATTCAATTAACAAAAGCTAAAGATATATGTTGTTTAGTTAGTAAATTATCAATAATTCAATAGACTAATTTTTTCATGCGATTTCATTCAATATAATATAGAAACTTTATACTGAATAAAGAATTCACATAATTTAGAAAAGAATCGAAGAAATTTTAAAATCATAGACTATTTAAAATATAACAAATCGTGTTTGTGTCACTTTAAGGTTACAATAAAAGTAAATAATCAATGAATAAAAGCTATATATCTATAACGTGAATTTTTTGTTGTTTCGTAGTTAAGTTGTTCTGAAATCCATTTACATGAAATTTACAATAAAATCATACAGTCAAAAGACTTAAAAACTAAAAATAATTTAACATGTCTCATTATGATCCATAGAAATTCATATAAATTCATAGTAGATTTTTTTTTTTTCATTGAAACAAAATTTCATTCATTTGCCATAACCAAACATGAGAGGAATATAGAAAACTTCCAAGAAAAGTAAATCTCAAAAGAGTTGCAAAACAAAACAAAACCCAAAAAACAAAAGAGTATAGTTTGCAGCTACAAACAACTCTTGTACCGAAATGCTAGTTTTGTCACAGCATCAAAAATTAATCGACAACAGATCACCAAAACCGTCAATAATTGGCACACGCTAGGATTTTCTCCTCTAGAAACTACAACTTGCAATACTTGCTAGATTCAACCTTCTCAACACCATCATCATATGGAGGCAATAATAACAATTTGATTAAATAAGAAATAACATACTCTTTTTTTTAATCAATATATTCTAATCAAGACCAAAATATGGCCCAAAAACATCAAAAGAAATCCCTTTCTTTAAGTTCCTCCCAGATGGATGGTTTACATATCCGGCCCAACGTTCTAACAAAGCAAAACAATTGAATTGAGGGTCTAGAGAAGAATTGACCATTTAATGTTGTAAACTAATCAAGATCGAAATTGGAAAAAGGGATACGAGCGGAGAACTTGAAACCACTCTATTTCAATGTAGTTAGATTTTGCAAGCTATTCCAACCACCTTTGATGTGATTAGTCGATCCATCTGATAAAACAAACTCACTTTCAACCTTTGGGCCATAATCTGATTAACCAACTTAACCAGAAAACAAAAAACACAAATAAGGGAATAAAATATATGGCAAGGATAGAAAAATATTAAAACCAAGCCAGATTTTCCCGGCTCCTAGTACCACTAAAAGAGAGAAGAGCACTAGCGAGCCTTTGGTCTGCTCCGATTTTAAGATTGGGTTCGTAGACCTTGTGACCAAACAAAAAAGAAGAAGGAATCCATAGATCTCGCTTGAATCTCGATGGAGAGAGTAGGTAAAAGAAGATACTTAATTTTATCAAAAAAACATTCAACTTTATGTTCAATCTCAATTAAATTCCAAACTTTTTCTGTATCTCAAGAAAAAAGCTGCAAACTTTTACTATAATTCTAATCCTGCAGTACGTCCAAAAACCACTAGAAATTATCAACATTAGGGCTAGTTAGAGATTCATAATTAGATCCCGTATCTTTATCAACACCCTCACTTTGGCATGAGACAACGATAATCTCCTGATATTGATAATTTTACAAAAATGATTTTTGGAGATGGGACGGATTAGAGAATAAAGTGATAGCCGGTGATTTTATTTTTAGATAAAAAAGTTCGATCCATAATTGAGGTTGACCTCAAATTTGAGGATTTTTTTAGGAAATTAGGCCAGAATATAATCGAGGCAGTATTTGTATGCGGTATATAGTCAATCACGTTTTTCTATGAAGGCGTTAGGTGATCCACGTGAACTTGATGGAGCTTTTAAATTTTGACTAAAAGTAAAGCAAAAGAGGAGGTGCATAAGGTCCTCAAAAAGCTTAAAAGTAGAAAATTCAAAAGCAGACCACTAACTCGAGAGTTTTCTATATTTTCTGATATTGTAGAAAAAAATATACAACAACAACTTGGGATGTTGGGGATGGGCTGCTCGCCATCAAAAAATAATTATGAGGATTCTTACAACCTGTTAGGAGCATGTTTGCTTGATAAGTGAAGGTAATTCCAACAGGTAGGAAATTACCCTAGAATGTGCATAAAAATGGGTTGATCCACTAGTCACCATGGATCCTTTTCATCGACTTTTTTGTTAGGAAATACCAACACTTTTCAGGAGTTTTCGTGTCGTATCGACACTTCAACACATGTCCGAGACTTTTCGACACGTGTCTGAAACTTTTCGATACTTGGTTGACATGTTGGAAAATTCAACACTTAGTCAACTCTCCCAACATTATTCAATACTCAAGTTTGGAATTCCTACATGCAAGTTTGGAATTCCCACGCGTGGTTTTGATACGTACAGGATTAATTTAAAAAATTTCAATAAATAAGGCGTTAAAATGTAAATATGTAAAAAATGATAAATAATAAAAATAATAAAGAGGAAAGTAAGAAAATCTTAGTCTTCTCTTTTCTTCTGATTCATTTTTCGTTACACACAATTTACCCTCTCAAGTTTGTTTTTTCCTCTTTTCTTTTGACATGATTTGACGCGCAAAGCTAAAATGTGGATTACTTGTTTTTTTCTCCAAATTTTATGAATTATTGGAATAGAGTAGAGTCTGTCAAATTAAAATAATGAATGATATTAATAAATGGTAAATTAATATTTTAAATGTAAATTCATTCTAAGCTTTTTTGATTATTATTTATTTATTTGTGAATTTAACTTAAATTAATTTAATTAAAATGATTATAAAAATGATAATTTCTCATATAACGTATCCATTTATATCAGAATTTTTTATTTTTTTTTAAAAATAATATCTTCACATGTCGTGTCGCGTCAGTACTAATTAGCTTTTCCGGGGCTCAATCTACTGGGGAGGGGCCGTGGGTGGTCGGCAGCAAAAGACGATGAGGACGAAAGGAAAGGACGAAAAAGTAAATTAAAATATATTTGATTTTTATAGTGGAGCTCACATTTCAATAAAGAGAAATACTTCAATCGAAACAATGGACTGGGTCCATACCCACACTGGAATATAAAAAGAAAATTCGAATTCTCATTAGAAGTACAAAGTTCCCTCAATAAGAGGCGATCAATGAGTTTTTTTTTTTTAATCGTGTGGGTAGACACTATCGTTTCAATATTAGATCCTAATGAATTGTTTTCATAAAAATTGCTTTCGTAGGCTCTGCGGGGGACCTTCGTCCGGAAGACTGCCTTCAGTGTTGCCATTCTTCAATTGAGTTAATCAAGTGGTCGGGTTCCCGAATCTCCAGGGCTTGATGATAGGATGGTGATCCGAAATGGAGATCATGGAGATCTAATTAGAAGGAATTACAAGAGAGTGCGCTCGTGATTGTGAAATTGAATAGGATGATTGCGATGTTGAGAGAGACGTCTTTGACGTGATTTGCTGCTTGGAAAAGGATACTTTTCGTCCATCGTTCTCTTCTCCTCTTCTCATTCAATTCACTTCCCTCGCGTCTTTCGTTGGAAATCCCGCTTCATGGCGATGGCTCAGCTCATCCAATAGGAAACGAAGCTTGACTACCTATAAGTTTATGAATGCTAAGAAAGTTTGGTAAAAGGGAGCTTTGTGGCTAAGGCATATCATTAAAAACTCCGCTCTCTTTAATTTGCTTTTGTATTAGTTAAAATGGATAATAATACAACTGATCCATAAACTTTGATTCAATGTGCTATTTGGTCTTTGAATTTTCAATTTGTTTAATGTGAACCATGAATTTTAGTCTAATATATAATGTGACTTCTGAATTTTTGATTTGTTTAATATAACCCATAAACTTTTGGTACATATTTAATATAGTCTCTAAAATATATGAAAATGTTCAATTTAGTCTGGTTTTAAATAAATGGAAAAAAAATATATTGAACATTTTCATACAGTTCAGGAATTACGTTAAATAAATTAAAAGTTCATTGATCAAATTACATATCGAGCTAAAGTTTAGGGGCTTTATGTCATTTTCCCTACTTAAAACTACAAACGAATTGAAAAAAAGTAAAAAGAATATCATAATAATAAAAAAGTTAAAGGTGTCTACGTAGAAACCCTTAAATTTTTACATTAATTAGATAGAATGTCCGATTATTTCACTTTGGTTACATTGATGTTCCTAAAAGAATTGACATATAAAGATGATATTAGTAACAAATTAGATATGTCGAAAAATATGTAATAATTAATATATATGTTGACTAATAACAAAATGCGAACTGATTGAAAAAGATTGAAAATATTTTTAGAATGATAAAAAAAAAAAAAAAAAGAAGAGAAGAAGTTAAAGGTGCCTAATAATCACTGACTCATACATTAATTCTATAAAAATTTTTGATACTTTCACTTATCTAACATTGATGTTGCTAAAAAATCATTTAATTTCGAGTTAAATTTCTCGACTTATCTAATAATGATTTGCTCCTAAGGAAATAAAAAATGGATACTTGTAATTTATATAGATTTTATTAGTAATTAGTTATATTTTTAGATTAATTACATAAAGACGTTTAATTATTCGACTTATCTAACATTGACGTTCCTAAAAAATTAGAGCGGATTCAAATATATTTGTGATTATCCATCAAAAGCAAATTACTGGGTCAAGTTTAAATTACATCACCGATGTTAGCTAGAGCCGATTATGTGCAGTGCGGAATATCTGCCATTGGATATAAGCTGAAGCATTTTGCATGGTAATTGAAGAGCCAAGTATTTACAGTCCTTGGCCTTGACTCTTGACGAATTGATGGAGTGATTGTGTTTGTCTGAAAAGGTTCAGTGAAGAAGTAGAGGTCTCGTGCAGTTGTTCTTGTCGTGCAAGCAAAGGTTCCTAGAGGAGCGTAGACGACAAAACATGACATCTTCAAAGAGTGCGAGCACTTTATCGTGATCATGGCCAAGGAAGGGGAGTAATAGCTTCATGCCATCTTCCCAAAATTATGAGAGAGGCTGGAGGAAGATAAAATAATTGAGAGGAGGTATGGTATTTAAACTGTTCAAGTGTATTAACGCGGCCAGCAGGTTGAATTTCTCCACAGCATCGTGCCTATATCGATGGCCATGAACAAATGAGATTCATGGAGAAGAAAAGAAGGAGAAAATTTATCCAAAAAGTTCCAAATCAATTATATGATAGCTAATTTAGTCATAAATCTTTCAATTATGCCATTTTTTTTGTCATTAAAACATTTCATTCATTACTGTTGACACATGATTTTTAGTCGATGTGTTAATAAAGATAAAAAAATTAAATTAAGATTTCCAATCTTGACGGGACCCATTTTTCGAGTAAAAAGTATCATTTTTTATTTCTTTTCGTTTAGAATGCCATTATAAGTGATTTTCAATTCATTTCCAATAAAAACTCAAAAAGTCGAACGGTTGATTTTTGGATTATTTTTTGGTTAACAATCCTAGATCAAAAGTTGACTTTTTGCATGAAAAGGTCCTAAATGGTCCTAATTTTGCTTTGACCAACTTAATTTTCAAAAGTTTTAAAAATTTGATCATAAAACCAACCCTTTAGTTAAAAGTCAACTAGGGTTTTTTTTTATTTTATGTCTAAATATAAGTTATGATTAATGAATAGTGGTAATTAAATATGATAATTTACTATAATCGTCCAATTAATAATACAGATGGAATATGAATAAACCCAAGAATTGACCTTGGAATGGACAAAGTAGCTTCCAAGTTTTAAGGCATATACGATAGGTTTTAGATTTCAAAAAATAAAGAATCTGTTCTAACGGGTAGGCTCCATATGGAACTTGTACGGATTTTAGAGCCACTCATCTCTAGTTTACAGGAACAGTCAAACCTATGATTTTGAAGGGGATCTTTAGCACGATTTGGTGATTTTTTATTGAGTGTTTTATTCTCTTGGTCTGTATTTGTACAGCACTATTTCTTTATTTCTTAAGATCATCTCCAAGTCGAGATTAAAGAGCATGAACATGATGAACATGGCTATTGATCTTATGCCCCCATCAAAGGAGGTCCTGCTACGCATGTTGATGAAGAAAGCACTAAACGCCTTGCTAAGATGGAATAATCAATGTGCATGCTATAAGGTTACCAATTGCAAGGTGTTGATAAGTTCTCACTGTTTACTAAGGTGAACACCAGCAACTCGAGCACGTGGTTTTCACACCAAAACATTGACGCGGGACAAAAAAGATAATGTTAAGAATGAGAGGAGACGTGGGAGCCATGTCGCAATAAGTAGCTAGATTCCTTGCCAACTGTAGTTGATTTTTGGGTTTTATACACGATTAGTTTCTCTAGGACGAACAGCAATGAAGACTTAGACCCCCCCCAAAAAAAAAAAAAAAAAAGAAAACAGCAATGAAGACAAATTTACAGAAGTTGTGACCAAGTCCTTGTTTTGTGTTTTTTTCTTTTTTATTTCTCATCTTGGGAAACGAGGTTGACTCCATGCTTTTTTGCAGTGCAGAGAGAAGACGGAGACGCCTTACAGAGAAAACATTGTGGATACAAGTGGTGCCCGATGCCCGATGATTTACAAGGAGTTTGATAGCAATTTCCCTCTCATTACTTGTTACGCAATTTAATAGGAAGCATCGTCTAGGTTAGGCAGCATAGGAAAATACTCTAAAAAATATCCTAAATATTTCCAACAATCTAAAATTAAGATACTTCTTCTCAAGTATATTTAAGTGTCTTGGGAGTGCTTGGGAGAGATTTGGATTGTGGGTTGAAAAAGAGAGTAATGGAGGAAGCTTAAAGAATCCATGGATAGTTCACAGAGAGAGAGAGAGATATTACAGTACAGATACAAATTGCATGATTTGTATACAAACTCCTAAAGTTCGTCTTGTAAATTTATTTGGCCATTGAAATTTAGTATGCCACGTTGCCATCTACAGTGCACTTTCAAGGCCAAGGTAAGTTGCTTTTTTCTTTTCCCCGGGGGGGCGGGGTTTAATATCTTCAAGTAAACCGTGAACCATATGAACGTGCTAATAACTATTCAAAAGAACAAAACTCCCGTGACAATCTTTCCCTTCCTTTGTTTGCGGACATGTTTCAAGATTGACAGAAGTTTGGTTAAAAAATTTCAAAAATTATCAAAATGTGATTAAAAATTATCAACGTAAATGTTAATCGCATCACAACTGCTGTCTATGTTAGTAATTTTTTTGTCAAAATTGATCGAACTAACTCAATTGACAAAATGTAAAAAAATTAGAATTCAATTAGTAAAAGTGAAAAATTTAAGATTAAATTGATAAAGATATTATAAATTTATGATTTTTGGATAATATTCCCAAAATACAATGCGCTTGCTTGAATAATGCTGCCTTCTTTTTCGAAAAGAAAGAACAATGCTACGTTCTTGCCACCCGACGGTCCAAGAATCTTCATGCCGATTGAACCGGTACGATGGAAATAATTGCACGCGTAATTTCCGCAGCAGTATTGGGGAGGTCCATGGAAAAGGACCCCTTCGGGTGCCTTTTTGACTTGACTTGGGTTTTCTATTAATAAAGAAAACAGAAAAAGACATCCAATAAGCATCCTCCTAATTGGTAATCGTATACTCCACTAAATAATTTAATAAAAATATTAGATTCTCTCCTTTTAGCTGGATGGCACTGTCTGATTCAATCTATCGTATCACGATGGTCCCTTGCTGGCGCATGTTTGCGCCTAATGATGATGGTACATGTGTTCCTTTGGGAGACATCACATGAAAACGCATTGGTCTCGTAAAAAATTTCCATGCAGTGACCTTTTTATTGATTAAATTGATTCATTGGTATCACCAACTAATCATACGAACAATTGCGAGTTAGGAACAATTGTATGAAGTGTGAGTCCTATGATTATTCATTTATTTTTCACTAATAATCAAATCACATTTATGTAATTGATTTTTTATGGTATTAATCCAACTTAACGGAAGATATATTTGTCACAAATATATCAATTTGGGATTTTTGAAGGTCAAAAAATTAGTTTTGAATAAATTTATCATAAATGTATTAATTTGGAGTTTTTTGTGGTCATCTAGGATAGATTTATCACATGTATATTAGTTTGGAGTTTTTCGTATTCAAAAAATTAATTTTAGGTAAATTTGTCATAGGTATACCGATTTGAAATTTTTCACGATATCAATCTTTTTTTAAATGTGCTAAAATTAATGAAATATATATACAAAGAACGCCCAGTTCGTCCATTTTCCATTTTGCATGAGTCTAATTCATTGGACCTTAGCCCGCAAGGTTAGCCCATAACCCCAGTCTAAGCCCATTATCCGAAATCCATCACTCATACCAACCGAGAAAACCACCCAGGACCCGGATCCCAATGACGTATAGCTAATTCAAAGAGCCCGCCGATAAAACTTTGGATTCTTTTCAAGTTAAACGATGGACGCTATGAATTTTGCCGACAAATCGACAACTCAACAGGATAGAATGATCTAACCGCACCTTCGACTCGCAAAGGCACGGCAAAGTCCCATTAGGACACTCTATGAGGCCGAGGATAAGGTGGGCATTACAGGTTCTGTAAATAATCTATACATTTAATCAATCAATCATTCTGTGAAGCCCCCCACTGAGAACGTGAGGAGTTAATAGTCCAACATTGGGACATGACACAGAGCATGCCATCTTCTATGAGCTGAAACAATGCATTTCCTTCCATTGTCTACGGTAGGGGAACGCAACAAAGAAAGATTAAACCAAGAGGGTCCGGCATCTCAGAGAAGAACTCATCATATAACCCGAACAGAGGATTTCACTGAGAATTGGAGACATGAAGAAGCTCGCGCGTTCAAGAACAACAAGATGAACAGAAGGAGAGGAGGAAGAGGGAAGAAGAAGATGAACATAGAAACAAAGAAAGAAAATAAAAAAGAAAAAAGAAAAAAAGGCTTTGGATTAAGATGCCCTTGATTATGGTTTGGAAAGTGACATGTGAGATATACTTACTCAAGACCTTTATTAGAGATAAAGTCAATTTTGAACCCTTTTTTTTTAAGAAAATAAATTCACTTTAGACGTTTATTTGAAATTTTTCCCAAAATAAATGTGTTTGTGTGTTCTTTCATCCAAAAAAAGGAGACAAATAAATATATAATTGGCATATAGTCAAATTAGCAACATTGGTAAAGCTAAATAACATGTTAGATTGCTAATTTTTATGACAGGTGATGTTGCCTCGCCAAGAAATGTCAAATAAATGACTTTGTTTAGGCTCAATGAAGGAAAGGAAAAGCAATTTCGATGTATTTTGGAAAATATATACCCCACCAATCTCTCAGCTATTCTTTCACATTCTCTTGCACTGGGCCACCGAATGCTTACATCAGACAAGCCACTCGCGAATTGAAAATTAAAGAAGGCGGAGGGTAAATGCAGGAGATGATTCTTTTCATTCTGTCCGAAACACTGAGTATAACAGATGACAAAACATAGGTCTTTACCCGACTTAATGTATGTCGAAAGACATTCTCCGCATTTAGGCCACAACTTCTGGATACTGCAAGGATAAATCTTAAAGTAGAAGACATGATCGTGGAGAAAACACTACAACAGTCTATGCACTTGTTCTCTCATAACTACTGAACTAAGACAAGCTTGAGACATAAACATCCTACAAGACATAGCAAACCTTAAGAAAAATAAGTTGCTTGCCTAATAATCACGACTATGGTCTAGGTACTTATGAAATGGCCCGAAAAGATTACTCAAGTTGGTTGCATTTTTTGGATTATTGTTTGCTAATGGATCACACTAGATTTCCTAATTTCTCCATTTCTTTTCCCCTTGTCTCCTTCTAGTGCGACTTTGGGACAGGAATAACCTCAAAACACAGTTGCAATCAACAAATTCAGTGATGGTCACCCTTAGACGGCACTAGAATGTCATGATATCTTTACGAGGCTCCAGAACTCCTCAAGTTAGAAGCCGTGCTGCAAAAAAACAAAACCTATTTGTCAGTTAGTATCAATCTCATTGGACTGAACGTTCTGAGAAAGGACATGGCAGAGGTTGCTTCGCAATATAAATAGGAATGAGTGTTAAAATAGAATGTTTTCCATGACCTGTTTTTTTCCTTCTCTTTCTAATGTTCAAAAAACAATTTTTATCCTTTCTTTGAAGCACCTATATCTAATATAGGTCTAATTACCAAAAAAAAAATAAAAAGGAAAAAAAAAACCGTCAGGATGGACGTGCCTTACTGGTTTCTCCCGCACCTAAGTCCCAATGATAAAAATGAACTCACTAAATTAAATAAAGTTATGGAAAGAGCAGTAGAAGATTAAATAAACAAGAAAAAAAAAAGTGGTAATAGATGACACCCCATTAGAAACTCTGCTAATCTGTAAGTACTCTTCCTTATGTACTCATGGGCTTTAGGGTGCATGATGTTCTGAATGCACGGTTCCGGGTTCGGAGTGGGTGGAGAGAGGGAGATGGTCAGTGAGAAGATTCAGAAGGAAATGTGAAGGACGATGTCTCTGAATGCACGTGTCCGGGTTGGGAGTGGGTGGACAGAGAGATGGTCAAGGAGAAGAATCAGGAGGCAAGGTGACGATCGCCCAGTCCCGTCTTGTTTATTATCTGTCACTCTGTTGCATGGAAGGAGAAATAAGCCCATCATTTTCATGTTCTCTTCCTCATGATTAAGGTTTTGGAATAGCAACCCCGACTGATATTGTTAATTTTTTATATTTTGAAAACCCTAATTAACTCTCTCACTCGCTCTCACTGCTACTCCTTCCTAAATCCTCAATCCTCCTCACGCGCACTCTCTCAGAATGAAACCCTAATCTCTGGTCGCCTCTTAGTCCTTCTTAGGCCCGATCCTCTCAACTCTCTCGCCTCATTGCTCTCAATTGCCTGTCAGCTGAGTTCTCACCTCCAGCCCTCTACCGCTGCATCATAGTCGCACCCTTGCCTAGGGCCCTCCCTCGCAGTCATGGCGTCACCTCGCTCTCTCACTCTCGCCTCAATGTAATGACCATTCTCTTCTTGTTATTGCTTGATATCTGTCACTGGAATGGGATCTCAGATAGGAGGGTGGAGTTGATTATGCTAGAAATTATCCAATACTCAATTTGGTATCTTCTCTCTTTTATGGGAGAAGTTTCACAATTTTTTTTCAGTCTATTTTTTTATGCTTCGTAAAACATGGAAAACTACATTACCATACAAGAGTGTTTGAACACACTGAAAGTCGAACAAGATATATCAATATAACATTAATAAAGTTTGGCAGAGTAAAGAACATATACTGTGTTGGGTAAAATTAAACAACCTTGCTATTAAGCCTCGAACAGGATCCCATAAGTCATGCCTGATATAAAAAATGCAATTAGTCTAGGCTAATGAATGCAAATTTCCCTAAACTTTGGTGATAATGAAATGTTAAACCTATATTTTGAAATTGAATTTTAAATAAACTAAATCCTGTGATGAAATTCTCACCTAAATGCAATTCTGATTTTTTTTTATCATTTTCATTCCGATTTTTTATATTTTCCCCGTGGAAAAAAGAAAGAAAGTAGAATCTAAAACAACATCAAAGGGAGGCGAAGCGCACACTGTACGAGCCAAGGCCTGATCCAGAGGAGGGCGCACATGACGCCCAAAATAAATAGCATAGGATGGGCTTGTGTTATAGACCGGATTCTTCTCCCGTACTTAAGTACCCTTGTGAGTAGAGCTTGGTATGATCAGGAAGAATGAGTGATGCAATAAGGATGATACAACTAATTCTTATGAGTGGCGTCAGAGTATTTGTGTTAGGAGTTTTGAGATAGAAAGATTATAACTACTAGGTGCTTTGCAAGCGAGTTTGGCCTCATATGTATAAATTGATCGGGAGTTGATGTCACTTTCCTGATGAGACCATGACAGACCGAAACCAATTATCATGCCATAATGTTATGTGTCTCACTCAAGACATTGGATGCCCAAACTAAATTGAGTCTGATACAATCCTACGTGAGGATGCGATTTGCTGTACTATTCTTACAAACAATTATAAAAAGACGGTTGGTTTGGTGTTTTCGGCTGACTAGGTGCCACATGAGTTATTTTGTGGAAAAGAAATTGTCGACTTGTGACACTTGAATGTCAATTGCAGAAGTGTTCGGTACAAAATGGAGGAGAAAACACAAAGGCTCTATTTGTTTCGCAGAAAATTAATGATTTATAAGATATTTTCTTTTAAAATGATTACTTGTATAGCTTGAAATAATTAGTTAATGGAAAAAATTTCATTAAAGACCACATTAATGACCACAATTTATGTTTAAACATTTTTGTGAATGATGAAAATATTTCTCATTCATTCATTTTTGTAAATGATCAATTTAAAAAAAAATTCCAAATCATTTATTTTCCACAAACAAAGCCTAATTCTAACATTATTAGACATCAGTATATAAACATGATATGAGAAAATCAAATAACGTGACACGATGAGGCTCGCCTCTAAGGGGGAACACGCCTTCAAGGCAAAATCGCGGTTGCTGGGTAAGCAAACATTATGGCCGGTTTTGACGAGAACATTAAGATGCAAGCACGTGATTTAAACATTAAACAAGACACAATCAAACCTCATATCCGGGCTAATCAAGCTGGTGGGATTAGCTTTAAACTGCGATTTCGCGCTTGACGGATCTGATGGACAAAAGATGACAGAGAACACGAAAAATATAAGACTTAAATGATGGAAGAATATAAATGAACGAGCTTGGATAGACCTCTCTCAACTTTCTCACTCAAGTTTCCTGCTCAATTACTCTCACGTGTTCTCGGCCAACCTATAGCTCACTGCCAAAATCTCCCTCTCTCCCTCATGGCCTGAATGTTTAGGAAGTGAAGAAATTTCTTCTTTATACTCCCCAATCTAGGCTCACTGTTGGACCGGTTTTAGGTGCAACGGAGGTCCTTATCCAAGCTCAAAAAGGTGAGGTCCTTTGTCCAATGGTGTTAGAATATTTAAATAATAAATTATGTCTTCATCTAACAGTTTAAACTTTTAGAGCAGTCGGTAGTGGTTTCACAATATCTCACAAATGATTTAAACTATGCATGGGGGTATTGGCCAGTCAAGGGGGAGGGGATTTGTCCATTGGTTCGGGCCATACTTTAGGGTTATTGTCCATTCAAAAGAGGAAGCCTTTTTGTCTAAAGTTTCTACCATGCTCAGTGGTTCAAAAGAAGTCTATTGCCCCTTGGATTTAGAGGTGTAGGCTGGCCAAGGAGATAAGAACTCGAGTCCACGCAAAGTGCAACATGCGAGTCTATCCAAAATAGATGTTTTTGGTTAGGTTCCAAACCCCAATTTTCTTATGAAATGCACAAATAGTCTATAATCAAAAATTTAAGTGTAAACACTATTTTTAAATTAAAAGAAGAACCAGAAAATTTGATCAGCAAGAAATGAAAAATTAATGTAAAAATTAACGATGTTACTCATGTCAAAAGAAGCAAAACATCCTCTCCTTTCAGACAAAAGCCTTTGACAGCGTTGATTTTGGCAGGGACATTCATAAACTTGATCAAGAAGTGAGGAGACACATGCTAACTAAAAATTTGTCAAATCAACTAAAGGCATAAAGTTAAATCATAGGTAAATAAAGAATGAGAACTCCATCAGTACCTTTGTAGATTGTGCCGAAGCCAGACAGGTCCTCATTTCTGCTGCGACCAAACATAAAAGTGACCTAGTTTTCTAAGTGACAAATCTGCCAGAAAGTTGCGCATACATTGAGGCCTCAGAGATTTTGCCAGCTGAAATTTTTTAGGAGAAAATCAAACGGTGCACAACTTTCCTTTTGGAAGAGACCGGTGTGCTCACCTGGAGGGGCTGCTTTTTGCTCACGGCGGTTGATTTTGGCCTCAACTTGTCTTCAAAGGGAATTCAATAGAGTCAAGCTTGAAATTGACTCCGATAAATTTGCCTTATTCGCCTGTTCCTCTATCTTCCCTTAGCAGGGTGGATGGCCATGCACAGATATGAGTTAAAACTGAGGAGAATCCATCATCACGTAACCGGAGAACGAACCATTACATGCTTCAATGCATTCTTCACTTGCACCGAGTCCTCAGCGGGACATTCACTGATATTCAGCTTTTCCAGAGATGTTAATTTTTCTAGGCCTTCAATTTGATGGATCATTTTGCATCGTCTGATCTCCAAGACTTTCAGAGACTTCAAGTTCGAAAGATCAGGTAAACTGAGGCAATCACAGTGAGATAGAACCAAAGTCCTCAGAGAGGTTAACTGGCTAATCCCATTGAGATTTTGTATTTTGCAGCTTGATATATCTAGCCTCTTCAGGGCTTCAAGCACTTCAAGCCCTTCAATCTCTTCTATTGCAGAGTGGTAGAGCTTGAACGCTGACAGCGTATTGGGAAGCTCAGATACATCTCTATGGCTCAAACCAGGAAGGGTACGCGTTTTGAGCCTTTTGAGGGGAGGAATATCTGTCAGCCCAAACTTCAGCTTAATAACTTGCGAAAAAGACAGTTCTAGTTTCCTCAATTTAGGAAAAAATACTGAGAAGGATTGTTTGTCAATCATTCGTTTCACGTTGGATTCTGGCATCGGTAGTTCGGAGGGAGGTCGGTGTGCCTCCAGGCCCCCATCACTTAGGTGCAGCTCCTCCAATTCCTTCAAATCTTCAAGAAGGGGTATTGCTTTCATCCTTTTAGAACTCACACGCAGACAAATCAGAGACGGGGGAAGCTTTGGCAACTCTTCAATTTCATCACACTGAATTAAATCTAGGGTGTGAAGACCAGGGATGGTGGAGATTTCAGGAGGGAGGCTAGATATAGTGGAATGCCCCAGCCTCAATGATCTCAGACAATGTAGTCCCTTAATATCACTGGGAATGGCCCCCTTCATACTCCGACACCAGGAAGCATGTAGTTCTTCGAGCCTAGTTAGATTCCCAATCTCCTTAGGAAATGCTCGAATGAAAGAAGAGTCCATTCTCAGCACTTTCAAGCTTTTCAGATTTCTTATTGAATTGGGGAGTTCAGAGATACTAGTCCCCGATATATCCAACTCCTCTAATGACCCCATTTCACCGATAGAATATGGAAGTTTCTCCAAAAAATGGCAATCCCTCAACGACAAGTGTCTTAGCTTTAGCAGCTTTTCCAGTAAGCTCGGGAGCCCAGAAATTCTAGCACCTTCTAATGAGAGTTCGGAGAGAGCAGTCAGATAACAAATCGAACTGGGCAGGTGAGTCAATGAGAAGCACTTAAAGCCGCTAAGAATTTCGAGTTGCTTCAAATTGCCTATGGAGATGGGGATCTGCCGTACAGAAGTCCCTTCAATAAAAAGCTCTTTCAGAGCTGTCGCACGGCCTAGTTCCACTGGCAACCCGTTCAATTGGGAGCAAAACTTCAAATTCAAGGAGACTAAACGTTTCAAATTGCCAATTGAAGGATGTAGTTTCACCAATTGAGAACATCGTTCAAGAATCAGGATTTCCAAATCATTGTAACCAGTGAAGTTGGGAGTGAACAGTAAGTCAGAACACCCGGTTAGATTCAAGACTTTCAATTTCTCCATCTGCAAAGCCAAAACAGAAAACAAACACATGGTCAATTTGCAGATATTTCATTCAACACAGAAAATATAAAACAACGAAATACTAAACCACCTTGATTTCAGTCCAACCTCCCCAGTCTTCAGTGACTTTGCTCCAAGACAGATCAAGAATGACCAACTCTCTTAATACAACATTTATTGCATCAAATTCCAGGGGACACCTTTGCCAACATAGCCACCTTAATCTCAGAAATGCACCTGCAAAATCTCCGGAAACTTTTGCATCATGTAACTTGAGAAAACTTATGGCTGGCATGCTAGCAAAACTTGCAGCTGTTAATATGCATGAATCACGAGCTTCAACATTTTCAATTCCCTACATGTAAAATAAGTAACATAATCGTCAGAAGCTGTAAACCAAAACACCAATCGGAAAAAAAAGGATGCTTTCCTTGCCCTACATGCTAAAGAGTACACACATAATAGTATACCCTCAGAAAATATGACAAAAAAGAAACATGTCGCCCATATATCAAGATTTTTGTTTGCCAAAAACAAACTGAACCAAAAGGTTTTACCTTCTCCCAGTTCATTGCCTTTAGAACCATATCCTGTGTGCAAAATCTTCTTGAACTTGGATCTCCAGATCCCTGTTGCTTAAAAATTCTTTTGCCAAGGCATCTCAGCAACCTGTGCATCTGCAGTTCATTGTTTTCTCCAATTTTTGCCAGGGGCATTAGAATGCAACCAGAGGATGGATAACAATTGGGCCACATATATGAAGCAATTCGGGCATCCATACCAGAGATAAAACATGATATGTCCAGAAATATATCTTTTTGCTGTTGATCTAATTCTTTGTAACATATGTCCAGTATCTCTTCAAGGCCAACCGTAGTCTTTTGAGAACTCATCATACGTCCTTTCATTGACTTCTCCATCTTTTTCCATTCTTGTATTGATTTACCCCTTAAAAATGAACCGATGACTTCAACTGCTAATGGTAGTTTCTCTGTAGCATTGACGATGCGGTTTGAGAGTCCATCGTAATAAGGTATGGAAGATTGCATCCTGAATGCATGCTTGCAGAAACTTTCAAAAGCTTGACCATCATCCAACTCCCTAACCATGTAGGTAGGAGCCTTGTCGGGATGAAAACCTCCGAGAATTCCACTATTTTTGGAAGTCACAATTATTCAACTACCTGGACCAAACCAACGAAGCTGGTCTCCTACAATAGCATGAAGATCAGATGGCTTTTCCACGTCATCGACAACTATTAGAACTTTCTTTTCACAAAATGTATCCAGGAAATCTTCTATTCTTTCATCACAAGAAGAATATTCCTGATCTCGTTCAAGGATATCACGTATCAATTTATTTTGGAAAACCTGAATACCATGAGGATTTTGTGTGGTTTCTTCGACCTCCGCGAGAAAGCTACAACTGTCGAAACAAGAAGAGATGCGGTCATATGCAGCCTTGGCAAGAGTTGTCTTGCCAATTCCATCAATTCCACAAATTCCAATAATCCGCACCTCATCATTGACTTCCATTTCCAGTAAGTCGGTGATTTCTTTTACACAATCATCAATTCCAACTACCCTTTGAGCAGCTGCAATTGCATAATTCCTTTCTGAGTTTTCCATGTCCTCTGCTTGCTCTCTAGGCTCTTCCTTTATTTTCTTCAGCCACTGCAAGAAAAACAGAATTTTTCGCGGAAGTATTATCGTAGACGGAGAAAAGAACGTATGCCGATCAGTCTCTCTCTTAGAATATTACTCTAGTTCCACACATAGATACAAGGTATTCATTTGTCATTAATTTTTTCTAGTTGATGCACAAATATGCAGACACTTATTATAGCATTCTTTGATACATAATTCAATATCTACTCTGACACAATATTAATAAGGAAACTTAGCTCTTATTTTAATCTAATTAGGTGACATTAGTATCTTGGAAGTTGGATCTGTTTATTTACTGACCAGATATTTCAACTTTCAAGAAATCTTGATATGCATATCACGACAATGGTCAAGCTAATTAGTTAATTGATTAATCAAGTTCTAATCTCTGTAGTGTAAACTGGCTTCCAACAGCAAATGAGCATTATGCAAATAAGACTATCATCTTGAAATTCAGATGGTAGACTATTTTAAGACTCCGACGATGCAATGATCGATATAAAGTTCATTTTATCTTCAAATACTTACAATTTTATTTGCATCATCTTTCCTCACATTGTCTTGTTGCTATTTCCAGGTTGAACGAACTACGTTCAATATTTGGTGATAGTGATCTTGGACTAATTGAAGCAATGCTTAAATATTCTCACCGAATTCCAAATACAACTATGTTCCGATACCACACTCTAGTTTACAGGTACTGAGCTTTTTGGATTGGTTTCTTCTGGTCTCTAGGTTACTTTTACATGTGATTTTTGTAAGAGTTTTTCTGACGTGGGTTACATTAACTGAAATTGATATTTACCATTTTATGGGATTGATATAATAAGGTGAGATATAAAGACTCTTAATTATTCTAATATGAGATTGGTTAGTGTAGGTCGAGTACAAAGAAATTGATATTTTCTAAGAGGGCCTATGGCTTAAAATTCCATAAATAGTGCTCAAGTCTTTCCTTTAACCCTAATGCACAAATATTCTCACATTTAAAGCATTTACTCATCATTAAGGGCAAGGGTCTGTCTCATTAAGTCAATGATATAGAACGTAATAGAGGAGAAGCACTTGACCTCTGGATCGTTGTTGTTCCGCATCAAGAAGAATGTATTCCAAATCAGGTTCAATTAGGTGTGCAAGTCTCTTTTTCTCTATTACCATGTCCTAAATTCTAACTATGAAGATGTTGGGTGTTGTTTTTGTGGCTTACATGTGATATTAGAGCAACCATAGTCTAGAACCCAAACGTACAAATTTGGCTTTTCTCAGAAATTTTTATCCGATGAAAATTATTTTTATTCATATAACTGGTAAGATCTTGTCCAAGCAAGCATTTTGGTAGGTCACACGTGCAACCACGCGCAACCATGTGCCACTACAACACGGCATGCGTCAAGCATGTGTGGCGTCGCCGAGCGCGTTATGGAGCTAACGTCATACTAACGTTAGCATACCGCGACGCGGATCGACCCAAATAGGCCCAAGTGACCCAACCTAGTTGGCCATTGATCAGTTTAATGGTCCAACCCATTTGACCGATCAGGCAATCTAACCAGTCGAACTGGCCATTTAGGCTAGTTCAGGCATGTGACTGCATGCGTTACATAAGCCACGCATTCCGGTGGCGCGTAAGGGTGTGTCCAAGCTCCAATTGGAGTATTATTGGTACAGGCGTTCTCGTTTTAAAATTCTCTACACTGTGATGTATTTATTTTACATTTTTTATGCTTTTAAAGATGTAAAAATACATACAAAACCCTATGTACATTTATTTTTGGGGGTATTTTTGTATATTTTCTTGTATCTCTCTATGTTTTCAAAAATACAAATGCTAGCTCACATATATGTCATCACGGGCAACGTTGAAAGCTTTTTCCTTAGCAAAGTCTCTTTCTACAGGGAATTCAGAAAGTTTTTTTTGTAATGGGATACATCAAATTAGCATGTCCAGTAACCCATGTGTGGTATTTTGAAAATTCGGCCGAGAGTCGCTCCACTAATTGTAACACTTAGAGGAGCTCCTGTGTCAATCACTTCCATTCCTCTCATTGGACCATCTGTAGCACTCATAACTACAACAAGTTTAGTAATAAGCATAACAACCCTATTGTTCCGATGGAGAGGAGAACTGATGATTATCTTTTCAAGAAATTTCCAAATGAACAATTTTAACGAAATCTTTCAATTTCTTATTTTACTATGTTCAACTCTATGTATTCCTCTATCTGTATAGTACAAATACAAAATGTGTAAAGTGTGATCGATTGATAGCGTGTAAAAGGTTTAATATGTGTAAATGAATGAAGCAATGTAATTGGCAAGGCATTTGATTTCAGTGACATATTGCCCTTATGTATATGGTGAATGTGATACATAAAGTTCACATCCTTGGTATGGAGAGTTTCAAGGGTTCAATCGAGTCGTGATCACCAAAGTGGCACATTTGATTGGGTTTGAGAAATATTGATCTCATATTGTGGTGAGATGTCTCATGTTTTAATGCATGGTCATAATCCAAAAGGAGGTGATCGTGTCTTAGTTCATGAAGAGATACATGTACAGTATATGCTTGAGGAATGATTGGTCATGGTGGTTCATACACCTAAAGGTGATGAATTTACAAAAGTTGGAATACATTCTCATAGTTACTGTCATGTGAAGAGTACCTAAAAATATTTATATGATGATGTATGCAACTCTCAATATATATACTTATACATTTTTAAGTTACATAGTATTCACATGATGCTAATTGCATACATTGCTTATTATTTAGTCACCTTCTCTAGAAACAGCAACTACATTAAAAGTGAGGCTCATAGTGGTTCAAATTTTAAGAAATGGAAAGAGGATTTTCTATTTGGGATTGAGCTGGTGAATGCTCACGTTACTCTTACTAAGGATAAGCCAGCAAATCTCACTACCAACAGTACAAAACCCTAGAAAGCACATTATGCTACTTGGGAAAAGAATAATTGGATTTACTTGTTAACAATGAAGCGATATATTCAAGAACACTTAAAAAGTGGTTTGTTAGCTAACTACACTACTAGATAGATAAATGAAACCTTGGCAGCTTGAAACCGTACCTCATCTAATGTTAAGATTATGACACATCTACAAGAACTCTTCAACATAAGGTATGATGGTTCTGGTGGGGTTAGGGGTTATGTCCTAAGGATGGAAAAATTGAAGTCCAAAAATCATACTCATAAAGGAATCCATGAAACCACCGATCATTCCAACAATCATTTCAAGAGGGATGGTGATCGTTGCTTTTTTTGGTAAGAAGAATGGTCACATAAAGAAATACTACGACAAATTAAAAACTTAGTTATCTAAGTGTGAGCTCATAGGTAATGATTGTTTGGCAATTATTTATGAATCCAACCAATCAGAAGCCTCGTCCAATTCATGGTGGCTAGATAGCGGTGCAATAAATCATGTTACATTTACTATGCAGGGATTCATAAGCTGGAGGAAGCCAAATCAGGATAAATCAAAGCTCACCATAGAAAACAACAAGAAATTTGATGTTGAGTTCGTGGGAGATGTCATTTTAATTCTAGATTATGGCTTTAAACTAATGTTAAGGAACACATTTTATGTATAGTTTCCGTATCATGTTTGGACATGTGTGTCTACTCTTTTGAAATAAGGAATACTGTGATTTCTATTTTTTTATTTCAAATAAGGTTAGGTACTACAATATATCCAATAGATTGTTCAGATTGTGTTTAATTGCTAATGATGTATATGTTGCTTATATGGCTAAAAGGATTGTTTACAAAAGATCTATACCTAAGGAATAGTCTTATGCATTGGGGTATAAATGGCTTGGTCACATTTCTAGGGAGAGAGTGGAAAAGCTAATAAAGGCTAACATCCTGCTTGCTCTTAAGAGTGACCTAGAGATTTGTGTAGACTGTTGTAAAGGTAAAATGACTAAGATAAAGAAGAAAACCGTAGTCCAAAGTTTTGACGTGTTGGAGGTCATTCACACTAATATTACTGGAACCTATATAGAAACCTTGTGTAGGAATTTTTTATTTCATCACGTTTATTTACAACTATTCCCAATATGGTTATTTGTACTTGATTAAACAAAAGTCTGAGTCTCGTGACAAGTTAAAATTTTTTTGGACTGAAGTCGAGAAATAATTGGGAAATGTCATAGAGATTGTCAAATCTAACCGAGGTGGTGAGTCTTGGCAAGCATGACAATGTTGGACAACCTAAAAGGCCATTTGCTAAATATTTGGAGAATTCTAGGATAGTAGCTCAGTTTACTATGCTAGAGTCCTAAACAAAATGGTGTGGCCGAGAAGATGCAATCACATCCTTATTAAAATGATGAGAAGTATGATTAGTATCACCAATTTACCCAATTTTCTAACGGGTGATGCTTTGAAGACAGCCCTTTACCTTCTAAATCAAGAACCTACTGAAGTTGTTCCACTGATTCCTTTTGAGTAATGGATTTTGAGTAATGGATTGAATGTAAACCTATTTTGAAATATCTCAAGGTTTAGGGTTATCCTACAAAAGTGAGGTTGTATAATCCAACATTATATAAATTGAACTCTAGAATAACTCGGTGTTTCTTTGTATATTACCTAGATCATATCGATTTTATAATCCCAATGGAGGCACAAGAATTGTGGAATCATAGACAATAATTGATGTGGCCGAAGAGGGTAGTTGCTCACAAAGTATTAAGGATAATAATACGGTGGGGACCACTGTGTCTTTAGCTTTGCCTATATAGATGATTGTGGAATTTCCTACGCCACAAACTAAAAGTTAAAGAGGACAATTATTGCTCAAAATTCTGACATCAAAATAAACACTTATTGTATTGCATCATATCCAACACTCAATTACATAACAATGAAATAAATTTAAAAATTACAATGATAAAAATTTTATTTGGGTATTTATTTAATTTATACAAAACAAAATTTTAAAAAAAAAATGTCGAAAGGAACACTAATGTACTTGAAATCATTTAAAGATCATCTCTAATAAGTTCTCGTCATTGGACTAAAAGATATTGTTGTCGTCCATGTAAATATCATAACAATAATTAAAATTTTTACAACTTGTGTAGTTTTTTTGAATTATAGCATCAAATTGTAATTATAACCAATCAATTTCCAAACCCACGCATTCACATACATCACTATATATTGACAAAGTAGATGTCAGACCTTGTTTGATGTGTCCAGAAGAATCTCCTCTTTATAGCGCTTCAAAGATGTCATGCCTTGTTTGATGAAGTCCCCACACCCCAATATTTCGACAATACAATCACCTGGTATATTTGTGCAAGATGCATCAATCAATCGTCTCAATGACGTGCACTCTTTGACAACCAAGGATTTCAGAGACTCCAACTCGTGAAGGCCCTCAACATCAGTAAGTACGTTGCACTGTTGAATTATCAATTCCTCTAGGTTCTTCAAGTCAGATAATCCACCTATTCTTCTTAGAGATTTGCAACCAGAAACCCTCAAGGATTCCAATGATGTTGAAAGACCCACAACTTGTATCTCAACTAGCTTTGGACAATGTGACACCCACGCCTGGCGAAGGTTCCTTAATTCCAAAGGAATGGATAATCTCACAATCCGTTTACAACCATCAATAGTTAATTCCTCCAGTCGCGGAAGACTATCCAGTGGAAAGTCTTCCACTTCACACTGATAGAATTCTAAAGTCGACAAATTTCTCAATTTCCAAAGGGAGGACGGAAGATGCACGAGAGGTTTTAGGTCTAGGTGTCACAAAGTAAGCTCTTCCAAATGAGAAAGAGAAGCCAACTCTAGAGGTGTAGGGACATTCAGCAAATTTAAATCTAACTTTTTTAGCCTAGATAACCTCTCGATCCCCCTTAAGTCGCATCCTGATAATAGGTTTGACTTGCATGTATTACGAGAGTCATCACTTAGTAGTAGTTCCTCCAAATTAGTAAGGTTCGACAAATTAGGGACTGAGAGCAATGATTTAGATTGAAGAAGTAGAAAGGTCAAACTTGTGGGAAGCTCCGGCAAAACTTGGATCCCATGACAATCTTTCAAATTTAGGATTTTTAAAGATGACAATTCTCCAATTCCCACTGGAATTTCTCCTTTCATTTCAGCACGCCCAGAGAGATCCAATTGTTCAAGATTTTCCAACATGGTGATGCCTCTAGGTAACTGCCAGACATGCTCCAGAGAAGAGCATCCATTTATTGAGAAATGTATTACACGTAATGATTTTAATTTTTCGATGAAGTTGGGAAGTTCCGTTATACTCGTGTCTCCTAGAAAAAATGACTCGAGTTTCACTAATCCTTGGATGGGGTTTGGAAGTTTTGCAATGCTTGTATATGATAAGTCTAACTCTATCAATGAGCTTAAATCCCCAAGTGTGTTTGGAAGTTCTTTGAACCCACGACAACCTCTCAATGAGAAGCGCTCAAGATTCACTAGTGCCCCTACTTCTTCAGGCAAATATGCAAAATCCATGCACCATTCAATCTCTAACTCAATCAATGAAGGTAGATCTTCAATGAATCTTCCAATTCTCTGTAGCCTATTGCAACTTGCAAGAGCCAACCTCTCTAAATACAAGCATTTAGAGAAGTTTGGGATTGTCGTTATGCCATTACACTCAGTAAGAGATAGAACCTTCAAATTCCGTGCCCTCTGTAAGCATGGATGGCATGTCAAGTGTAAGACATATTGCATAATACCCAGTTTGACTATTAGACTATAATTAAAACATGTAATTTACCTTGATCAAGTCCCATGCTTTTGAATCATCCGTGAAGCCATTCTTGTCAAGTTTAAAAACAACAAGATGACCCAAATATAGATTGTCTGCCTTAAAATTTTGATGAGGAGAATGCCAAGAGATCCATCTCAACCATGAACGATACTCTACAAAGTCCCCAACAAAAGTTCCATTGCGTAATTTGAGGAGTCTTAGATATGGTAACCTTTCCAACTCTTCATTTGCAATCTCTATGGAGTCATCTAGTCCATCTATCTCAAGCGCTTGAACCATGGCCTTCCTCTACAAGTGAATTTTTTTAATAATGTGAAGAAGTTTGTCAACTCCCAACCACTATGTTTTATAACTCAAATGAGCAGAAAAACAAAAGATGATAAAGATCCTAAACAAAAAAGGAATCCTTAACCCAAGGATATACAACTTCTATTTGATAATGAGATGTTGCTTACTTACCTCTTTGGTTCTTATGATTTCGATGGCCTCTTCTGCAATCCATAACCTACTTTGCTTTTCGCGGTCACCTAAACTCACATCACGGACAATATGCCTTCCCAGTGCTTTTAATTGATCATGCATTGAGAACTTACCATTGTCCAATACCTTTATCAAGCACTTCTCGATGAGGACTTTAATTCCTATTATCGGATGAAGTTGACAACTGTCCCACATGTAAATTGCATCAATCTTCTTCTCATCAAAAAAGAAGCATGCTATGTCAAGAAAAATTTGTTGCTCATTTTTTTCTAGGCCCTCATAGCTAATTAGCAACTTCTTTAGAATTTTTGTTTCGGGTACATTCCTTAACCTGACTAACTTCTTTTCCCAATACGCTTTGTCTTTCCCCTTAAGTGATGAACCTGTCACTTCAATAGCCAAAGGAAGTTGTCCCGTAGTTGAGACAATTTCACGTGAGAGTTCCTTATAATCATTGGGAGGAAAGTCTCTATCAAAGGCATGCCGACAAAAAAGCTGCAATGCAAGAGCATTGTCCATCTTTAATATCTCATACCCTAGAATGTCACCATTAAATCCCTCATATTGAAGAATAGTTTTGTCTCTCGTTGTAACAATTATGCGAGATCCTAGACATAATGAATGATCTCCTATTAGATTCTCGATGTGCCTTTTTTCAGCAACATCATCTAAAACCACAAGGACTTTTTTAGTGCGGAGTGTTTCTCCAATCCTTCTCACTCCTTGTTCGCTATTCTCAATCTTTTCTGCAAATCCAAAACTGACAATGTCAGATAGTAATTTCTTCTGCAATTGGACTATGCCCTCCTTGGTCGATGAGCTTTCTCGAATGTCCTCAAGGAAGCTACAACACTTTCCAAAGTGGGAAAAGAATTGATTGAACAAGACCTTAGCAATAGTTGTTTTACCGATGCCACCCATTCCAAAAATTGCAATGAGCCGCACATCGCGATGGCTGACATCCAATAACTTTCCCAAGTCTTTTATCTGATCATCAAGTCCAACTAAATGTCGAGGCACATTTTTTTGTTTTGTCTGCAGCATCTCCACTACTGTTTCAACAACCGATTTGACTAACGTTGCTTGGCTGCCATGCACAAAAGTGCTTTCATTAGTTGACTAGATCAATTTCATATTCATGCATAACACTTGGGATAGTCAAAATCTTAACTTGATAAGATCAGAGTACCTCACGAATGATAATTTAATTCACTAAAGAATCGGTACTGACTACTTTAGTAGATTTCACTTGATATGTTTTCACACATGATTATAGAAATTTTTGAAGATTATAGTATTGGTTTACATGATGGCCAAAGTTACCAAGTGGTAATTATCTCATGCATAAGCAAAATTTCAGCATTTATAGCTAAGTCTCGAAAAAATTTCAGCATTCATAACAGGAGAACCATGAACCCTGTAATGTAGACAAATGAACGTCACCCATTGAACACTGCAGCTTGGTGAATAAATCCCAAAACCTGTAACTATCTCCCAGCGCGAGCAATTTAGCAAATGTAACATTTGTATTGGTTAACTTATGCATGTAAGTCTTCTATAGATCTGATTATGCCAAGTATAATTGCATTTAAAGAGCCGCATCACATTAAGATTTGTTCAAAATTGAAAATCAAGAGACCCGACTCCCATGGGATTAAATTGGCGGTTAAGGAATCAACCTGTGTTGTGGATTAAGCATACAATACAGATTTGATTTTGCACACATCAAGTGGAAACATGCCTATGGTCAAGCCATCTATTTGCGCTTTGATTTGCAATTTAACTGGTCCACTAAGTTAGTAAGATAAGTCATAGTTTTGGAATTTACCTATCTAACGTAGACTTCCTCGTCAATATTAAAACAAAATGGAAAGTTTGCTTTCTTAATAACTCATGTCTTGGTTAAAAATCCAAGAGTCTCAAGCGGTACGTTGGGCACATGAACTACATAACTCAAAAGCATAAGAGTGCCAACTCTAAAAAGTTGTGCAAAAACAGTTCATTTACATTGGAGAAGCTAATGGGCGTCCATGTGCTATAGTAAATCATAATTGGTTTTATCTTACCGTATGTTAGATTGAAATTTATCAATCAACAGCCAAATTATGCATTGTTATTGATAAATGTTGATGAACATATTAAGTTGCTAATATAAATGCCATGCAATGCCCTCCAAAATAAGAAACAAATGCCATGCAGTGCCACGTCACTGCCATATTGGGTTGATTCTTGGTCCTAGGATCCCTGGACCAACATTGTGTGGGGTGGTATTTAGTCTTAAAAGTTTAGAGTTGGTCCAAACCGGATCAATCCTGACAGTATATATTATATTATAATAATATATAATATATTATTCATAATATTTTTTTATTTATTCTAAAGAGCAAACCCTAATTTAAACAGCATTAAAAGGCATCCTCCACCTCCAGTACTCTTGTCCTCTTCTTCTTTTTTTTATCCTCTTCTTTCTTCTTTATCCTCTTCAATTTGCCAAGTAAAATTGTGAGAAACAACTTCGCTCAAGAGCAACCTCGCCTCGCTTGCCGCTCGACGCTCACACCGTTTGCCTCTCTTCGCTAGCCTCACTTGTCGCCGAGTAAATCGGTCGATCCCAAATTGACCCTAGAATTGAATTGAACTCATAGTGTCGGTCCAGTTTTCAGTCTCAAGCTCAATTTGCTCGCTTCTCGATCCCAAAAATTGGAGATCACTACTATGCGAATTGATCCCTAAATTAGGTATTGGACCGACCCAATCCGAATCATGTTCACCCTTAGTTCGAGCCGTGTGGCCCAATATTCATTTCCACGTTCATTACTGTGGGTTAGATTAGATGGGTGATTACTATAAAAAGGCTTCCTTCTTTGCCTAAGACAACCCTGAAGAAAGGTGACAAGGAAAATAATAAGGAAAAAATCAATAAACACATTTTCCACACACATCAACTTGCATCTCCCCATTTCCTCGTATACAAATTGATTGCTCAATTTTCACATTTTTTTCATACTGCATCTATGGCCTTAACTTTCTTAACAAAAGTACCCTCACCTCTTTCCTTGACCTTCAGCCGCCGCCTGGCTGCCGTCTACTAATTCAGTGCCCGTAGCGGCGCGAAGTTCCCAAAACCCCCCAACCCCCCCCCGGCCTCTCTCTCCCCTCTGTGCTTGCGGCCACTCTAGCAGGAGGCCCCCACGCTGTCGCTGATCTCAGATCAGAGGTCAGCACCAGTCATCGCGTCCGGCCCAGCTCCAGCAAGCTTTGCAGAGCGCGAGGCCCCAAGATGACGCCTGTCCTTGACGCCTGTCATTCCTTACATGTTTTCTGGATGCTCTTGCTTCTATTGAATATTTAGACGTACTTTTTTTTTTTCACCTAATTTTAGTTTTCTTGTGTAATAGGTGTCTCTTAAGGAGCACTCAGATATGTGTAAGATGAAGTCGGCACATCTTTTCCCCGTTAATGGAATATGGAAACCGATATGAATGTAAATTGTATATGTGAATGCAAAATCTGAAGTTGCTTTTGGTAATCATCCCAAATGATAAACGCAAATGGGTGCTATTGAATATTTCGTAGCCTTACGAGACAATGAAGAGTAAATAAGGGCTAAAAGCAGAGGATACAAACTTGAATGGGAGCAGCAACAGGATGTAGTTTTCAATATTTCCCAGTTAAAAAAGAAAGAATAAAAGAAATCACTTGACAGGGCACCGTTGTATCCGCCAAAACAAAACGAGAAGGACTACGTAAGGATCTTTGAAGAGTTTTACCTTTGGTCGCTTTTCCAGTTCCATCCATGGATTCTTGCTACCTCTACAAGAGCCTCTCTCCATACCTCGACTTCGTCGGGAAAAACCTTCTCATGTTCTAGGAGGGCATCTCTATAGTGTGCGGTCTTGAGTCCAACATCGTAAGATCCCACGGTAAAAAAAAAAGGGAAGGATGTGTTTTTTACCATCTGACTTAGACACGTTATCTACCATGCGGGCAAGAACACGGAGGCACCATCTACTGGAAGCATAATTAGGAGAGAAGATGGGAATGTAGACCATGGAGTTGTCGATAGCTTTTAGAATGTTTTCACCAATCACTTCGCCAACGCGGAGTTCCTCATCGTCCCTATGTACGCGGATTCCGGCATCTATCAATCCGTGGTAGAGAAAATCTGCAAATCCATGACGAGTGTCAGGTCCTCTGAAATCTAGGAGCACTTGATAGTCTCCTCCTAATGTTTGTGCAGCATCGCTACTTGATCCGGCCTTTGAGTGTGCCATAGCTTGGAAGCTTATTACGATCCAGACTCTCACCGAAAGGGGAAAAATGTTGGTGTGGAGTGGGATGAGCTAAGGAATGAGCTGAGGTTTTAGATATGAACTAGGCAAATGAATAAGGATGCCTTAAAACTTGGCCGGCTCCCTTTAAAGTCAAATTTATTCGTCTATTTCCCACCTAACGTTCTCATTATCAAGGAGACACCGATGAAGGTGTCCAGGACTTCTTAACTATTTTGGAAATTTTCAAAGACTACTTGGGAGACCGCACAGGCCACTCACAATTTTTTTTTTCTTTGGAGTAAAGGCATCGGTCATTTAACTAATGCCAAGTGTTCAACCAGGTCTCTCAATCTTTTTTTTTCTTTTGCAACTGGGTTTCTAAATTATATATTTTTTGTTCGACTTGGTCATTCCCTCAAAATTATAAAAGGACAGCTAATGTCACCTTAGATGTTGATGTTGGACCTTATGAGGCAAGTATAATCTATAAAACTATTTTAATAAGTTTAATAAACTTGAAGAAAACAACAACGTGAAAGAAAAAAAAAATCAGAGGGGAGAGAGAGAGAGAGGGAGCACATGGGAGGAGCAAGTGGAGAGAGGGATGAGGCGCCCGATGAGCATGGGGAGACACGGCAGCAGCATGAATTATTCTGCCGCATGTTCAGCACATTGACCGCCAAGCGCGTGAACACGCCATGTCGTTTGGTTGCTCAAAAGTGAAAGGCTCTTGCGTTTCTTTCTTTCATTTAATTTTTAGTAAATATAAAAGGCCTTGTGTATCAACGGCGAAAATAGAAAAATAGAGGGTCGCGTGCTATCGTAGTCCTTAATTTTGGGATGGTTCTTAATTTGGCGAGTGCATTTGTGAGATACAGAATTAAATATGGAGTTACTAAAAATATAGGAATTACTCTACTAGGCAATAATTTTGCCAATAAGGAAGGAATCGTCGCCTCTTTTTATCCTACAAACAAACTCAATTCGCATTCCTAGTTTTTCATGAACGTGAATGGTTTTTCCAGATTCGTCCAATCACCACAAAACTCATCCCCTAATTATTGAACCCAAACTCATCCCCACCAATAGTTAGTTAATGCTGCTTACAGACAAGCCATGCAAGGACATCATGCGATCTCTTTTCTAATGAAGTCACATCATGGATATTTTTTTATCCTTAATAAATCATCATGCAGATCTGCAAATATTATAATAGATATTATTTCAATGATAATTTTTGGATCATCAAAATTCCTAAAAATATTTCTCCAATAATCTCCCTCATTAATGATGATAAAACTATCCCCCATATGTGATAAAGGTATTGCATTGAATTTGCAGGTAAAGTAAATATCTACATAAGTAGTGATTATCAGTGAAGCATGCTTAAATAGATCAATCTCCAAAAGGTTTTCAAAGATCTTCAATGCAGTCGTTTGTGTTATTAATTCTTAGCATTTCAACTAGCTCCTAAAGTTTCTCATTCATTTTTTTACGTGTAGTTTAGGGCAATGCCTACCAAGACAGTTGGTCTTGATTTGTCTCTTTTCAAATCGCTGCAGTAAATAGATCCGTTTATATGGTAATTGTAACTAAACATGTTGGAGAAGGGGAACCAAATTCTGAAAAGAGTGAATATCAACGGCCAAAAGTGTGGAGTGATTTCTTTTTTCTTTTTTCTTTTTTCGGGCAAGGAAAAGTCCTTAACAATGAATCTTCATACATCTTTCATATATTTGCATGAAATTCTTCTCTTCAAGATAGAGCTTTACTTGTTTTAACGTTAAATGCATAGTTGCATGAACTTATGCTTCTCTTCGAGACAGAACATTAGGAAAATGAACATCTTGTTAGAAGATATGCTATCCAAGATTAAGATTGATTTAGTAAATCAATTTATATTGGATACAATATTGTAGAATATATTGTTTCCTTTTTTTATTGAACATCCCTTGTACTATAAATACAAGTCCCTTGTACATTGAATGATATACAGACAGAAAATACAAATTCCTTTTTCTCTCAATTCTATCCTATCTTTGCTTGTCTTCTTCACTTTCTTTCATGGTATCAGAGCAGGCGAGCTCTTAATCCAGCTTCTGCTCAAACCATCCAGATTCAGCCCCTGCTCAATTCCTTCTGTCTATTGATCACCTGCTAACCAGAAAATTCTGACCTGCAAAACAGAGTTATATTCCGGCAGAGGAAATCCATTCTCGGGAGACAAGAAGCAAGTGAAGAATTTTTTCTTACCATGGCTCAGAACCTACCAGAATCTGAGCAGTGGTATCAAGAAGAGATATCATCTCAGACTCCTGATTTACAGGATCAAACGGGCCAAGCTCAGTTAAATTTGGGGCAGCCTATTACAGGTTAATCCGATTCAAGCCAGCCCACTACAGGCCAGCCCAATTCGGGTCAGCCAATTGCGAGCCTTCCATACCAGTGGGTTCCTCTTCAGTGGCCCATTACAGGCCATCAGAACCCATTATTTTTTGGGCTGGGCCCAAACACATCATTGCATGGTAATAATCAAGGCTACGCCTAGCCCAATGGCGACCCACCAGCCCTTAGTGGGGCAAGCACGACCAATGGGCCTGGGAATTCGAATGTTGGTCATTTGGGCGGGCCAAGAAATCCGAACTCAGGAAACGGGTTAAGTGGACCGGGTATGGGCATGAATCCCTACCCGGTTATTCCGCCGGGATACCTGCCATACCCAGTGACGGCTGTCGTCGGTAGGCCGGAACCCGGCAACGCCCTGTACGTTTCCACCGCCGACGGACCAGAATTACGACTCATCAGCCACCAATTAGCAGGATCCGAAGGGTATTCAAACTGGGTGCAGGAATTTCGAAGAGCTCTAGTAACGAAAGACAAAGACGGTTTCATCGACGGAACCGTGCCGATTCCCACAGATGAAAAAATGTCAAAGCAGTGGAGAAAATGCAACCAACTCGTAAGGACATGGATCAGAAACTGCGTTAAAATAGAAATCGCGGCTGGACTACCACTGACGGAGGACGCCAAAATCATGTGGGATAACATCAAACAAATGTACGGGAAACTAGATCAAGCGAAAATATTCTCGCTTACCCAGGAGCTCTCGGAACTGAAGCAGGGAAACATGACCGTCACGACATGTTTCAACAAGCTCTCAGCCCTCTGGAATGAGCTGGAGGCGGCGGAGGAAAAGCTTGAAGGACCTGAGACTACCCTAAGACAGTATAAGGCGATAAAGGACAGAGAAAAGGCTACTCGATTCCTTTTGATCCTCAACGAGTCTTACCTGAGTTTCAGATCTCAGATCTTGGCAATGGAGCCACCGCCACCTCTCGGCCGGATCTTCCAACTTGCTGTTCAGGAAGAGAGCCAGTGACACGCAGCGCCAGAAAGCACAAGGGCAACGGAGGGCGTCACACTCTCGGCTCGCGGTGAGCGCCGCGGATCGGGCAACTAAACCCTAAACCAGGGGAACGAGCGGTGAGAGAGGGCGGCCTAGGGTTTTTGCCTGATCCGAGGCCTTATAAACCCCAAGAAATGGACGGCCTAGATCATTTAGGGTGATCAGACGGCTCCGATTATTTGGCAAGATCGGACTGTTCAAGATTGATTGATGCATATGGCGAATCGAACGGTGGATATGGAGCCGGAAATAAGGGATCCAGCGATCAGAATTTGGCCACATCAGCAAAAAATTATGGGCCAAATTACAAAGGGAAAGGTAAATTATATTGTGAATATTGCAAACGGCCACACCATACTATTAATAATTACTGGAAATTGCATGGTAAACCTGGGGAAAGAGGAAAAAAATCATCAGTAGCGGCTCACCATATTGCTAGTCCAAATGTTGGTCAGCCTATTACACATGGACAATTTCAGCAACTTATGCAAGCATTGCAGAAGTTAGATACTTCAAACAAGGGGAGTAGTTTTTCAGGTATTTCTTATTGCCTGATAAATTCCATTTCAAGAAGTACTTGGATAATTGATTCAGGAGCTAGCGATCATATTGTCTACGATAAGGATTTTTTCTCTGAAATACATGAAAAGTTGAGCATTCCTATTACTGTACGATTGCCAAATTGAAATGTTACTCATGTCACTTCCACAGGCACAGTAAAACTCAGTTCCCAAATTACCCTGCAAAATGTCCTTTGTGTCCCAAAGTTTCAGTTCAATCTCATTTCAGTGTCTAGAGCTTGTAAGGAAAACTCTTGTCGAGTCTTGTTTGATGCTGATACTTGCTTATTTTAGGCCATTTCGACTGGCAAACTAATGGCTTGGATAGCCTCTCTGAAGGATTATTTTTGTGGAGCAATTTCCCAAAGACCCTTGATTTGTCTAGTTTTCCTTTAAATAGAAATTCAGTTTGTAATGCCATTGCCAATAATTTCATTATGCATTTGACAATGGCCCATAGTGCCACCTTTCCTTTCCCTTAATGTCATGTTTGCCCACTTGCAAAACAGTCATGTACAGCTTTTCCTTTAAGCAGTACTCGTGCAAATGCCATTTTTTCATTGATCCATGTTGATGTTTGGGGACCCTATCATACACCGAATCATGATGGATCCCGTTACTTCCTCACCATTGTGGATGATTATTCTAGAGCCACATGGATATTTCTTATGCAATCCAAGGGCCAAGTTTTTTCAAATTTGAAGGCATTCATTTCCTTATCAAAGAATCAATTTGGAAAGTCTATTCACCGGATTCAGACGGATAATGGGAAAGAATTTTTCAGTCATGATTGTGCTTCCTTATTTTCAACTCACGGGATTCTACATGAAAGCTCATGTATTTACACCCCGCAACAAAATGGGGTAGTGGAACGGAAGCATCGCCACCTTTTGGAAGTTGCACGTGCCTTGAAATTCCAGGCCTCTATCCTAGACAATTTTTGGGGTGATTGTGTCATGACAACAGCCTACTTAATCAATCGGACGCCCACAAAGGTCCTCAATGGGCTGATGCCTTTTGAGTTACTTTTTGGAAAAAAGGCCGGAGTTGGATCATCTTAAAGTTTTTGGGTGCCTATATTACGCGACTACAGTGGGTCCTCGGGACAAATTAGGTCCCTGTGTCCGGCGGTGTATATTCATGGGATACCCAAATCTACAGAAGGGATACTGGGTCTTTGAGCCAACCACGAATGAATTTTTCGTAAGCAGAGATTGTTCATTTCACAAAGATGTTTTTTCTTTCACTGAGGAAAATTCATCAAGAGAAGCATCCAGCAACAGAAGTGACTTATGAGGATATTCAAATGACGAAGAGGTGCCTAAAGATCCAGAGTATGTTTTGATTCCCCAAAATTTTCACAACACGACTCAATCGAGTCCCATTGAGAATCCTCCATTCACGGCGATATCAGAAGAAATGCCAGATGATGCATCCATTGAGGACGCTCTTCACAGCGACAAGGACCAACCAGTAGAAGAACAACCGCCCTTGCTATCAAATCCCCCACGACAGTCCGAAAGAAGCACGCGTCCGCCAACATGGACAAAGGATTACGTCTGCACTGCAATGAACTCACCGGATATTCGCTACCCTACTTCATCTTATGTTTCTTTCGACAAGCTGTCTTCAGAACATAGATGTTGTGTCAACAGCATCTCAGAAGAACATGAACCATCTAATTATGATGAAGCGTCCACTGACCCAAAATGGCAAGAAGCAATGGCAGCAGAATTGCGAGCCCTCATTGAAAATAACACATGGGAGCTTGCGATATTGCCCCCAAACAGGAAAGCCATTGGTTGCAAATGGGTATACAAGATTAAATATCGAGCAGATGGGTCTATTGAGCGTTATAAAGCTCGGCTAGTAGCGAAAGGCTTCATTCAATGAGAAGGTTTTGACCATCACGAAAATTTTTCTGCAGTAGCCAAAGATGTTACGGTTCGTTCCTCCTTATCAATTGCAGCTGTTAACAATTGGTCGCTACATCAGATGGATGTAAATAATGCATTTCTACATGGAGATTTAGATGAAGAAATCTATATGGAAGTTCCTTAAGGATTACGGAGATAGGGGGAGAATAAAGTGTGTCATCTCCGTTTTCTTTTTCTTCTTTTTGGAAGAAGGTCGGTTATCATTATTTTCAAATTAAACAAGCTTCCAGACAATGGTACGCCAAGTTTACCAATGCTCTCACGGCTGCGGGTTTCAAGCAATCCAGATGTGATTATGCCTTGTTCACATGAAAGAAGGGTATGTCATCTATTTATTTAATGATATATGTTGATGATATACTAATCATGGGTAATGATCTGAATGCTATAAATAATCTTAAGGAATATTTGCACTCCATTTTTCACATCAAAGATCTTGGAGCGCCTAAATATTTCCTTGGGATTGAGATTGCTTGTTCTGACCAAAGGAATTGCACTTAGTTAGCGAAAGTTCATCTTGAAAATCATATCAAAAGCCGGTCTGTCAGGGTGCAAACCAACAGTTATTCCAATTGAGCAGAACATTAGATTAACCACGGCGGAGTATGATGCAAGAACATCACAAAATGATGATCCTGTACTTGAAGATCCGTCCAGTTATCAGAGACTCGTTGGGAAACTTATATATCTAATCATGACCAGACCAGATATATGTTATGCTGTGCAGACCCTTAGCCAATTCATGCACAGACCAAAGCAGCTCTGAAGGTCGTGAGATATTTGAAGAGATGTCCAGGACTTGGGATACTTCTCTCTAGGAAGAGCAACATGGAAATGACAGCTTACTGTAATGCTGATTATGCAACTTGTCCTATGAGCAGAAAATCTGTCACAGGATTCTGCATCAAGTTAGGAGAATCACTACTTTCGTGGAAAACGAAGAAGCAACCGACTGTATCACTATCTTCGGCAGAAGCAGAATATCGAGCCATGACAAAGACCACTTGTGAGGTAGTATGGTTGCGAGGTCTACTCAAGGATCTTGGGGTACAGATGAAGGAACCGACCATGTTGTTCTGTGATAATGATGCCGCTCTCAGACTAGCAATTAATTCCATTGTGCATGAAAGAACAAAGTATATTGAAGTGGATTGTCACTTTACTCGGGACAAGATACAGGAAGGGATAATCAAAACAAGAGGGATTGGAACCATGGAGCAACCTGCAGATGTTTTCACTAAACCTCTTTGTCAAAGACAACACGCATATCTTTTGAGCAAGTTGGGTGTCTTGGATATCTATAAGCCACCAGTTTGAGAGGGAGTGTTAGAAGATATGCTATCCAAGATTAAGATTGATTTAGTAAATCAATTTATATTGGATGCAATATTGTAGAATATATTGTTTCCTTTTTTATTGAACATCCCTTGTACTATAAATACAAGTCCCTTGTACATTGAATGATATATGGACCAAAAATACAAATTCCTTTTTCTCTCAATTCTATCCTATCTTTGCTTGTCTTCTTCACTTTCTTTCACATCTCCTCTTTTTTGTAATGTACATTCTTTAAGAAGTCTCTTTGTCATAATTTCTTGGATTCCTCCACTCATAGAAATGAAAATCCTAACTCTTAATGTTGATTGAAAGTTGAAGCATAACAGCTAGAAGTTAGTTTATTTCATTGAGATGATACACATGTTTTAAATAGTTTATTTATTGGACTAACCGCCCTTTTCAAAATATTGAGTTTAAGTTGTAAACAAACATCTTTTCGTTATGAGTTCCTGGACCTCGCTTGATAAAGCTTGATCATCCATGGAGGGAGGAGGTAAAGGAAAAAATTGAAGGGATAATACATGAAAACGCGTTAGGTAATAGAGGACTAAATTTTCATGAAAGCCTTAAGTGATTCACCTTATAATAAAGCTGGAAAATAAAAAGAAAATTCAAATGTTCACTAAAAGTCAAGAAGTTCCCGTGATAAAATAACATGTAGGTAATCAATGACTTTTGTTTTTCATTATTTTGGGTAGTTGTTGTTGTTTAAGTATCAAATGATAATGAATTGCTTTCATAAATAACATTGAAATTAAGTTATTGCAATCACATTTTTATTAAATAGTGCAACTACCATTATGAATTATGGTATAGAATTCAAAATCCGATCAAATGATTTGAATAATTTTACATTTGATGGGGTAAATAAACATTTTCGCTCCATTGCACGTTCTCTCTCGCAGGGGGCACAGAAGGTCCATAGACATTAGGCAGCAATGTATATTTAATCTTACACATGACCAAGACCCTTAACGTGAGTGGAGGATATGAACAGTTCATAAAATATTGTCAATCGTGAATCTTTGCCATCTTCCATTAAACTAATCTATCGATAAACATTTGAATTTTCAACCTACGACATTTGATTACCAGCACGATCATTGTACGCGTGACTTCCGAAGCATCATGCGGAAGTTGCGTGGAAGCTACGCAGGGGATTTTTGACTTGACTCGACTTGCTTTTTCTATTGAGAAAACATGGGAAAGAGAAAACCAAAAAGCAACCGTGCAGCTGCCCCTTCTACTCTCCACCTACTAGTTTAAGAATTGTCGGATTGGCGATAATTCCTACTCTCGTTTTGCAGGACGGATGTGCTAGGACATTGCCCGATCCGAGTCATAATATCGCGAAGGAATAAGCTAATCCTTTTGCCAGCAAGATCGAAGAAAAGGTCTATTAGGAAAATTAAAGGTTAATGTGCTATTAAATTTAAAACCTCTGTCGTAATGAAAGCTCAGTCATTCGATATTTGGCCCTCTCCTTTGTGTTTTTTCTTCTTCTTTTCTAATTAAGTGAATACTTGTCCGTTCAAAAAACTCAATTCAATCTTAATTTCATTCCAAATTCTTTTTTATTCAAAATCCCAAATCTTTCCCTTTATCCAAAATTGCCATGTATTTCCTCGAAATTATCAACATCATGACCACTTAGAAACTCATTATCATATTCGTATCTTCGTCAACACCCTTATTTTCGTATAAAATTATGGAAGTCTACTGATATTAATAGTTTTGAAAAACTAGTTGCAATTTTTGCATGCAGATGATACTGAAAGTTGAATTTTTTTTAAATAAAAAACGTTTAGGATAGAATTATGATTGATCATAAAATTGAGGGGTTTTTAAGAAATTATGCTAAAAAATAAAAGAGGCTGTACTTAAAAACGTGTTAGGTAATCCATGACGTTTTTCATAAACGCTTTAGGTAATCCACACGAAAGGAAACTGACTAAAAGTAAAGCAAAAGAGAACGTACATAAAAACGGGTGACCTAAAGTTCGCCATGGATCCATCGACTTCTCTTGGACACAATCTACAAGCGAGAAGAACATTTGGACAAGTCGCGCGTGTGGGTGTGAGCTCTGTGCACGCGTGTGTGGGGCGTGTGTGGCGCGTGAGTTGTGAGCGAAGAGAGAGAGACGTGCGGCGCGGGTCAAGTCGACAAGAAAAGAGAGGGGCAGTGGGTGGTCCCGGCATGAGGACAAGAAATGACAATGCAGTTGGCGGCGGACGGCAAAGGAGGATAAGGACCACAGAAAAAGGCCGAAAAAGAGTGGCTCCACCAGAGTTAATTAGATTAAAATATATTTCATTTTTTTAGTGGAGCCCACATCTTTAATAACGAGAAATACTCAAATCGAGGATCGAGACAATGTAGTGGATCTATAAATTGACCCCTATTCTAATAAAGTTAGAAAATAAAAAGAAAATCCAAATTTTTACTAGAAGTACAAAAGTTCCCTCAATAAGAAGTGATCAATATTGCATACTAATGAATTATTTCCATAAATCAAGCCAAAATCACGCTTTCATCAATTAATTTTTTATCACATAGTCTAACAAACATCATGAATCATGTCGTAGAATTTAAAATCCAATTAAATGATCTAATTATTTGTTTAATTTGATGGTGTAAATAATCGAATATATATCTTGCGTGCAATTCATACCCAGAGTTTCATTCCTTAACTATCAACACATGGTTTCCTACCATTTAGTAAGTCTTCAAGCAACGATTTTTTTATTGAATACATTATTTCCTTCGCGTACAATGTAAGTTAGGAACTATCTTCACGGTAGAATTACCACTCGCCCCCAAGGATTTTTGTGGATTTCCTAACTTGCTATCCGAACGTGTTAGTTAATCTTCCAATGAACCTATTCAAATTGGACAGCCGAGTGGAGAGAAGTCCTTTTTTATATTTTTTCCGATGGGCTTTGGCTATCTAATTTGCCCAACCGATTTGTCTCTCTCTTGGACATTAGGCTAAGCGAACGAATTTGAGATGGGCCAGCTTCCCTTTGCAATCTTCAAACCAGGCCCTCACGTCCCAAGGGCTTCGGCCAGCTTGCCTCCCTCCATCTCAAGAAATTTGTGCTCATTGCAAGTGCGTTGTCAATAAATAAGCTTGATTCTGGTTGGTAGGACTGGAAGATGTGGGCATTTCGTGCTTTCCAGCGAGTTCCTCAATTGAAGGTAGTTCTGTGCTTGGTTCAATACGTTGCCCGATCCATTTATCCATTTTAGTAATCTTCCGGTTTGAAATATGACTCTGTAGTCTTGAATCCGACCGTATGACTGCTGTCTGGTGGCAAAGGAGGAAAATGTGTTATGTTGTTTCTAGAGCTTGGTGAAATAGCAGGCACATGGGCCAGCTAGATTTTCCTCTTGATAGCGTTTTGGCATACGCTCCACAAAAAGATACAAGTTTTGGGGAGGGTGATAAATTTCTAGATTTTCGTCCATAGTGTTTTGGGTATCTGATAGGATGATGAGGCTTGGTCTGTTTGTTGCTGCTGGTTCGTTTGAGTATAGCTTGTTACTTGCACTTTTAACTGAGTTGAACCCAGACTTATTCCAAGTCCATACCGGCCTATCGTCTTCTTCTGAAGGTCAGCCGGATATTTTATGCTCAGATGTTCGCAAACTTTGCTCTAGTTAATGAAAGTGCCAGATGTGCACGGAAGAGATGAGTTAGAACAAATTTTTTTTTTTGAAAGCACTAGTATTTTCGAAAAAAAAAAAAAAAACTAATTGAAAGTCTTATGGTGATTTTCGAAAAGATTTCCCATGACAATGTTACGAAAACAAGTCAGTTGTATGCAATGACTTTTAATGAATTCTTATTTTCAATTAAGTAAATTTGAATTATAGCTTATTAAGTTTATGTGTATAAGTTACACCGTACAAAACATTAACTTTATTAAAAAACTGAGTAAATTGAATAATGAAAAGATAAAATAAGAAATTATTCATCTAAAAATAAATATTTACAGTTTGTGCAGCCTTTCTTGCTAATGTCAAATATGCTTAACATATACTCACAATGAATTGTATAACTGAAACACCAGAAAACATAATTTATAAAATAGTATGCATGCGTGTGCATTTGTATATATATATTTTTCTATTAAATTTCTCTTAATCTAAATAAAAAATATTTCCTACAAGAAAATTTATTAAAGTAAGATAAAATTAAATTAAATTAGTTTACAACATATTAGCAGAGATTAAATATTTTAGAAACTCTTGAATTTTAACTAATTTGATGCAAGTAGTTTAACTCAGTGTATAAACGAATTTCTTGTCATGAATTCAATTAACAAAGCTAAAGATACATGTTGTTTGGTCGGTAAACTATCAATAATTTAATAGCTTAATTTGTTCAAGCGATTTCATTCAATATAATATAGAAACATTATACTTAATAAAAAAATTCACTTATTTTAGAAAAGAATTGCAGAAACTTAAAAATCATATACTGTTTCACTTTAAGGTTACGATAAAAGAAAATAAGAATGAATAAAAGCTGTATATTTATAACATGAATTTTTTTGTTTGGTTAAATAGTTCTGAAATCCATTTACATAAAGTTTACAATAAAATCATAAAGTCAAAAGACTTGAGGACTAAAAATACTTTAACATGTAGCATTATGATTCATAGAAATTCATATATATACAGATTTTTTTCATCGAATGAAAATTTCATTCATTTGCCATAATCAAACATGAGAGAATATAGAAAACTTTCAAGCAAGGCAAATTCTGAAAGAGCTGTAAAACAACACAAAACCCATAAAACAAAAAAGTATAGCTTGCGGTTATAAACATGCTCTCATCTCAAAAGACCAAATTTGTTATAACATCAAAAAAACAATTGGTGGCCGATCACCAAAACCGTCACTAATGGACACATGCTGAGATTTTCCCCTCCAGAAACTATGGCTTACAGTATGTGCCTAAATTTGGCATCCTCAACTCCATTGCCATACTAAGACAACGATAACTATATATTGAACCACCATGGATCAAACACCTCTAACAAACTCCCATATCTAGATTTGGATCGAGAGAGAAGCTTGTAGATTTAGATCTACACCTAAATTAGAAGAGAAAATCTTCCGCCAAATGTTGGAGAAGTCATGGAGCCATGTCTTGGGCATCCTGCTGGCTAGACATGTGATGACGGCCTCACAAAGTTTTCAACTGCAAGCAGATTTACTCAACACAGCGAGTGAAGAAAAGCTACAACAAAGAGCAAAAGAAAACTCCCAAATCAGATTGGAAGAGGAAAAAAAAAGGGAAATCAAAACCTAAAAAAGAAAAGCAGAGCAAAGTAGGATCTCAGCTTGAAAAATTGAAGCTGGTAGCTTGCAAGTGAAGTTTCTTTGAGGGAGGGTTTCTTTAGGAAAGAGAGGTTGCCGACAAAGAGATTAGGGTTTTGAGAGAGAGCTCACGATGAGTATCTTAAGTCAATCACAAGCAAACATAGCAGAATTAAAGAAGGGATGTTAGCACAAATAGTCACTAAATTTTAGTCCTATGTGCAATGTCGTTCTTAGACTTTCAATTTGTGCAATATAATCCTTAAACTTTGGCTCAATATGTGATGTCGTTTTTGAACTTTTAATTTGTGTAATATAGCCCTCAATTTTGGTTTAATGTGTGATGCCGTCTTTGAACTTTTAATTTGTGTAATATAACCTTGAATTTTGGTTTAATGTGTGATGCCGTCTTTGAACTTTGACTTATTCAATAATCCCTGAACTATTGTTAAGGCTAAGTGTAGTGCTTCCATTCATGTCATTTTCACATAGTGTAAGAACTATTTTGAACATTTATCAATTGTTTAGGGACCATATTGAATAACTTAAATATTTAGAGATGACAATGCACATATGGGCTAATATTCAGGGATTACCTTAAATAAATTAAAGGCTGAGGAACGACATTGCACATTGGACTAAAATTCAGAACCATGAGTGTCATTTTCCCATTAAAATAGGCATGTTATATTAGAAAAAATTCATTGGTAACTTTAAATTGAATTTAGTTTAATATTCTAGTACATTAAATCAATGAAATAAACAAAGAAATCACTCAATTTAAACAATAACAAAATTAGCCACTTTTAGATATCTTAAATATGGGTTATTTTCTTTCCTATTAATTTAATATTATACATAATTTCATATAGTTTTGGAAATGAGTGATTTACTGTGTCACTATTCATGTGTTCACTTTTACTTTTGACATCCATTTATCATCAAATAAGGATAATAAAAGTAGTTGCGAGTCTTAACTTAGTCATTAAAAAAATTGAGCTAAAGAATATATCACTAAACAAAGATATCCATATTCTAAATAAAAACAAACTGAACAAGATGCTGATATGTTTTAAACTCAACTTTTCTAATTTTCTATCATGTATGCTTTCTTTCTAAATTTTAATTGTAAAAACTTTCATGTTGCTACGTTTAACTTGAAGCATTTTCCAATTTTCTAAATGCGTGATTTTACAACAACAAAAATTAGTATTTTTGAACATACATAGGTCCTACACATTTGTAGAAATAACATAAGTTGCAACATTATCGGTATCACAAGTGACAACAGTTATGCTAACATTGATAAAAATAACATGCAAAATCAATACATATTGACAAGATACATATATCAACAATTGGGATAAAGTTTCGATAGTGCTTGCCACATGAGAATTCACTTTACCTCTATACTTTCACTTGGCACAATTTTGTCATTGTTGACACTTGAATTTCGCCGACAAGTTCATCATGCATCTTCCAAAGAAAATCATATCAAGAATCAAGTTCGCTGGTAATGGTAGGAGTTGACCCCAGTGAAAAACAGCCAATTTATATGACCCTGTACTCCTTATTCTCACCGTGTTCCTTCTATAAGTAGAGTATGAGCATGACAGTTCATTAATAGCCATGGTTCATTTTGTGTAGGCCACCTGTGCATCTTGTGAAGATTAGTGATCGAATTGCGCCAATATATGCGGAATGCAACCCCTAATGTGTTCCTTCTAAATCTTAAGCTTGGGATATCTTAGTATTAAAATCCCGGACCCGACGGCCAAAATTTTGGTCAATGGCAACTCCATAGAGTCTTGACCGCCCCGGTTCACACTTATCTCAGACTCCTCCTGCAATTTTGGCCTGTCTTTCCCTGAAGGCTTAAAAGAACCTGGAGAATTGCAAACCAGTTGTCACAACGAGCGTCTTCGAGTGCGTTTTCCAACGATATTGGCCTGTGCGTTAGCTCTAAGTGTCGGCTGATCCAACTGCAGGCCCCTGGACGAAAACCTGTGATGTATGGCCTCCACAAGTGGGTTTATCAATGTCCGTTGGGCGTGAAATTTTTATGAAAGCTAGGTTGACGTGTTGAATACCTCCCATCAAAATTTCAGCCCAATCGAACAAACCACAAGCGCTTACTTGCTGTTTCTGCCCGACTGCGCGGTGTGTCACAAGTTGCATATCTTCCGGTTTCGGCCCTCTAATCACCCACTTAATCCTCCATTTTTTGCACACCATAACTATAAAGCTTCATATAACCGGCATCCTCTAGTCCAAATTAGGCTAGAAATTGAGCTAAAAAGAACTGAAAATGAACTAGAGAAAGAGAGACCAAAGCAAGTGGTATGCAGCAGGAACTCTCTCTCCCTCGGTGTAGTGCAGCCAGCTCTTGCAGGTGTCAAATCTGAGGAGTTGCAGATGGGAGGTGAGCTTAAAATGAAGTGCTCGCGCCTGTCAGTGGCTAGAAGTCAAGGGGCTTCCATAGATAGTTTTAGCAAAGAGAAAAGAGAAGACTTCGCTGAAAATTTGCAAAAAAAGGCAGGAGTGTTTTTGCTGAAAGAATGGGGGAAAAGGTAAAAATGCGGAAGGAAAATGAAGGGGGAACCTAGTGAGATATCAGGGACAAGGGAGCTCTTGGATTTTGGCCGGGGGCTTTCACAGAGAAAGAAAGAATGAAATAGAGAAGTGAGAAGCAGTTCTCTGGACATCTTACTCTTCTCCAAAAGGATCCTCTAGAGCTTGAAGGTAAAAGTTGGAGAGCTGGGTGACGGCAAACTGTGGTCAATGGAGAGAGCAAAGTGAGGACAAACCAGACCAAAAAACCAATTTCATCTCAGAGAGTTCTAGGGTGACGTATCGGAAAAAAACAGAAACAGAATCCAAAGTTCACAACCTTCGAGACAAAACTAGCCAAAACCTTCAACTAGATAGTTAAAGTAGACCCAAATATCTTTCCAACCATAGTCGCACGTCCCAAATGAAGATAGAGAAGGCCTCATAGAGCCCCCCAAAAGAACACCCTATTCCCCGGGTCAGGGCAGAGTCTGAAATTATGAAATTTTGGTATTGGGAGGATGGTCGTGAGCCGGGAAAAAAGTGACATTTTGAGAAAAATGGAGGAAGATCGATGCAAACCTATACTTTATAGTCAAACTAGGATGCATATAGTTGGTGTAGGTTCAAAGGAATAGATAAAAGAGGTCCTGGAAGAGGCTTTCGTATGCTAACAAAAGACCTTCGTGGTAAGCTTTCTTCCTCGCAGGTCTCCTTTCCCAGAGTTGAGGCGGCCAATTTTGTGCGACTTTGTATGGCAATTTCTCGGTTCCTTTGGCCAAGTACTGCGTGATAAAACCACTCGTAGTCAAGGTTATGGTATTGACTCAGCTTCTAGGAGAAATTGAAGAGAATAATTTGTTGAAAAATGAATGAAAAAGGGCCAAGAGCCAGTGGTGTTTGCTGGGTATATGCATGACCGATGGAATTCCTCTTTGTTGCAAACTTAAATGTGTGATTTGGTCTAGCAAATTGATCTTCAGGCATGTTTCATTCATGAAGAGAGGCCATGACCGATGGAATTCCTCTTTGTTGCAAACTTAAATGTGTGATTTGGTCTAGCAAATTGATCTTCAGGCATGTTTCATTCATGAAGAGAGGCCTATGAGTTGAAACCTTTGTGTGTAACTTTCTGAGCTCGTCGGTTTAGTTGTGCTTTCTGGGCGTTTGTTGAAATGCCTGCAACAGTCTTCGCAGTGCATGCGCCCTGGACTGATTCACACTGGGCCATGACTGGTACACGGCTGGCCAGTGTGAATCATGCGTGTCCGCCACTTGGAGAGGTTGGTTTGATGTGTGTAGTTGATCACTCTACGAGAAGTTTGTTGTATTTGAAAGTATATATTACATGATTTCATTTGGGTTGAGTGAATCTTTCTTAGAATCTTTAATATTTACATATAAGGACCTCAATCTTGGCATGCACGGGTCTGGCCGTTCTGGGTTCAAACCCACTTGCAGGAACGTTCAAACCCGTGAGTTGAAGGGGATTTTTAGCGCGATGTGGTGATTTTGTGATCTTTATTGAGTGTTTTATTCTCCTGGTGCATTTCTATAGCATTGTTTCTTTACTTCTTCTTAAGATCATCTCAAGGTCGAGATTGAAGGAACGAACACGGCTTGGAGAAACTCTTCTGGCTAAACAAATGCACACCAAATGTTCGACGGAATGTCCAAGCCAAGTTTCAATTTTGAAAAGATTGATTCGAACTTGATAAATGTGATATTCATGTTCTGAGTTGATCCATGTTCATTTAAATCAAGCATAGTTCAGTTTAAAGAGTTAATTTTTTTAATAAAAATATATACAAAGTGAAAAATCTAAAATTTTTCCAAAAATGTAGGATAGTGTTAAATTAGGGTGGAAATGAAGATTTTGGATCTTTCCTGGATTTTTAAAATCATTTTCCTAATTTAGTGCTTTTTTTTGGGGTGTTTTATGGGTTAGGAAATCAATTTCGTAAATAATTCATTTTTCGTAGATTTGAATTATTTAGAGTAATTTCATGCACATTAAAATTCAAATATATCTCACGGGGATCCTATCTTCAAGCTCTATAATAAGGTCATGTATATTCTTTGCCCGACAAGCATTGGGACAAGCTTAGTATCATAATAAACCCTTAAAGAACATCGCGTGGACACATAGTAGCGACTTGAAAGACCTTTAGGACTTATAATTGATAAATAGCTGTTTTGATTAGTTAGATGAACATCTCAAGTTAGGGGCACTAAAATGGCTAATTAAACTATTTGCGTAATGAAATCCTCAAGTCTAATTAATCTTTGTTTATGTAGGAAGCAAGACAAACTTTCATGTCTCAATTGGTTTCTAACTGACACTAAAATGCTAGTGGCGACTCTCATTTCATATAGAATCATTTAAGATTAATTCAAACTTTGAAAAAAATCCAAAGGTTTGGGAGAGCCTACAAATAATAGAGAGCGGTTGGCCTACCTTTTGGGCATTACCGCCAAATCTCTTCCCAAACACTCTAAAATGAAAATAGAATCATATTTGTCAAAAAACTAATAGTACTCAAACTCTTCTTTCTACTATATGTGTATTTTAGTAAAAAGAAAATGCCACAAAAAACCCAAAACTTTCTCCAGTGTGACAAATTTATTCTAAACTTTTTTGGTAAAAAGAATAATGCAAGTGCCAAAACTTAGCATGTGGGACACTTAAGTGTCAAAAGTTATGAAATATATACTTAAGTACAACTTTTTTTGAAAATTAGGACATTTAAGTATCAAGTTCGGCAAAAGATGCTAGCAATCCAACATGATTTATTTTAATAATATAACCTGCCTATGTGGCTTGCCAAAAAATTGAATTAGCAAAGCCTTAGTCATTTTGGCATTGACGTAGATTTTAGTATAAAAATTAATTAAATAATAAAAAGACTAATTAAGAAAAAGGTGAATAGGTTAGGCGAGGGTTGTGCCACCACCGCCCCACCATTGCCAGGAAGGGGCGAGGGTTGGGCGGGTTGTGGTTGGCGACCTTGGCCAACCAATGGCGAGGGTCTACAGTGCCCTTGCCCAAATTTGGGGCAAGGGTCACAACCCTCCCCGCATCCGGGGAGGATCACTAGCCCTCACCTAGCTAGGCTAAGGGTTATTGGCCGTTGGCTGTGGCTGGGTCAACCTTGCTATAGCCAGCAATTAGCTAGGCTCTCACCACTGATTGGCTAAGGTTGATGGTCACTAAACAGGGCCCAGCGACCCCGGCCGACTCTTGCCCACCATCGCGGGCCTTTCTTGGCAATGGTAGGGCGGCAACGAGGGTTGCATGGCTCTCACCCAACTAGTTCACATTTTTGAAATATTTTTAAAATTTTTTAATCAATTTTTGGGGTTTTTGGCTAATATGACACTATTTTTTTTAAAAAATTGCCACATGTATAATATTTTTAAAAAGAATTACCACGTCAGCAAATAAAATCACAGGAAAATGCCACGTATGCATTTTTACTAAATTTTATCGCCATTGGCATTAATTGATCTATTTTGCTCTGATTTTGGCACTAACTTTTGGTATTTAAGTATCTCCCCATGTCAAGTTTTGGCTCTCCAGGTGTTCGACACTCATTTTTTTGTAACACAAAAACTCCAAACTTGTACTCATGTGACATATTTAACCCAAACTTTTTTTGTGATATAAAAAACCTCAAATTTTGCCAATTGTGACACATTTATTTCAAACTTTTTTGTGACGTCAAAAACCTCAAACTTATACTCATGTGACACATTTACCCAAAACTCTTTAGCCAAAGGGCATTTTCATTTTCTAATTTTTAATTTTTTCTTTTCCTCTCCTTTTTCAGTTTTTTCCTTTTCCTTTTCTCACTTCCCTCTGCCGGCAAGCCAGCGTCGGCTTCCCTCCACCTTGGCTGGCGGAGGGAAGGGAGAAGAAGAAAAAAAGAAATTTTTTTTTATTAAAGTGTCATTAGGCTAAAGAGTTTGGGGGTAAATGTGTCAAATGAGTATAAGTTTAGGGTTTTTGATATCACAAAAAAAAATTTAGGGTAAATGTGTTACAGTTGGTAAAGTTTGAGATTTTTGATGTCACAGAAAAAAAATTGGGATAAATGTGTCACATTAGTATAAATTTGGAGTTTTTTGTATTACAAAAAAAATATTTGGGGTAAATTTGTTAAACTGGGTAAAGTTTAGGATTTTTAATGGCATTTTCCCTTTGGTAAATTTTAAGTTCAAACTTTTTGGCCGCATTTTGCATGTCCAAATGGCGAACAATCCCAAATATTATACGTGTAAAAAATTATTTGACATAAATTACCAATACTACAATTTGGTAAATTAGGCTCATGCACATGGGATTCTCTTTTCAAATTAATAAAAGAAAGCTTTAGATGAATACGAAAGTATTTGAGCCAGTAAATTGAAACTGTATACCTGATCATAGCATTCCTTTGTCTGTCCCTTTATCCGTCTCAGAAAGGATAAGAAAAGGAAAAGAAAAGCTGCACACCATTGAAATCAATTTCACAGTTTTGAGTTCAGCGCATCAAATGTCCATTGTTGGTTAGGCCACCCTGAGAAGGCTCAGAAACATGCTGTGACAGAAGACGAGCAGTGTCTTTCCACCATGAGATCTCTCTTTCTCAGATAGCTTCTGCTCCAAACGCCCTAAAGATGCTTCAAGCTCTTTGATTCGTTCTTGCAGTCTCGTTTGCAACAGCTCATGCAACCTCCTCTCGAGTTCCATAGGGGGAACACTGCCCTGAACTTCGGTCACTTCATCTTCGGGATTCAATACTTCCCCAAAACTCGTGCTAGAGCCACTTGCTGAAGCAGATTCCTTGGGTGCAACCTGCCATACCGAGTTTATAGATCATAAGCTCTAACATTCAAATGAAGAGATAATCATCAACCAAACTCAAACTACTGTAGCCAAAATTTATCCCAAAAAGAGATCTGACTTCGAGAAGATCCTCGTGTTACTTTTGTTTTGACAACCAAATGAAAAGAGAACGTACTCCTTCAAAGGCATCAACATAATTAATGAAACGAAAGAACTAGAGAGGATAAGGACGAAAGAAAAAGGCCCAAAAGGTAGTGGCTCCACGAAAATTAAATTAAATTAAATTATATTTGATTTTTAGTGGAGCCCACATTTTTATAAAGAGAAATACTTAAATCGAAACGATGTGGAGATATAAATTGACCCACATTGCAATAAAGTTGGGAAATAAAAAGAAAATTCAAATTTCCACTAGAAGTACAAAAGTTTCCTCAATAAGAGGTGAATTATTTTCATAAATTACACTGAAATCACGTTTTCATCAATTAATTTTTTTTACATAGCCCACCTAACCTCATGAATCATGTCAAAATCCGATTGAGCGATCTAATTATTTGTTCAATTTGATGGTGTAAAAAATCGAATTTGAATCTTTGCATATAATTCACACACACAGTTTCGTTCCTTGACTATCGGCACATGGTTTTCTACCATTCAGAAGTAATGAAGTTTTTCTCCTTCTCAAGGTGTTAGGAACCGGCTTTTCGGGAGAATTACCACTTGCCCCCAACGAGTTTTGTGGATTTCCTAACTTGCCATCCAAACGTATTGGTTAACCTTCCACTGAACTTATTCCAAGTATACGGCCCAAAAAAAAAAACTTATTCAAAGTAGACAGCCAAGTAGAAAGAAGCCCTTTTCTTCACTGGCCTTAACTATTCAATCTGGCAACTAATTTGCCTCTCTCAAACGATGGGCTAAGCGAACGAATTTGAGATGGGCCATCTTCCTCTTGCAATCTTCGATCCAGGCCCTCATGTCCCAAGGGCTTTGATCAGCTTGCTTGCTTCCATCTCAAGAAATTTGTGTTCATTGCAAATGCGTGGTCAACAACTAAGCTTGATCCTGGTCGGTGGGATTGGAAGCTGTGGCCATTTCATGCGTTACAGATAAACCACGGTACAGCCGTGAGTTCCTCATTTGAAGGTAGGTCTATGCTCGATTCAAAGTGTTACAAGATCCATTTACCCATTCTAGTAATGTTCTGGTTTATAAGTGTACACATATGAAGAGTCAAGTGAGAATATGTTATATGTTGATATCAAAGAAAAAAAGAAAAATACATAGAAATTACAGTTCAATAGACATTTTGTCTTCTCTCCAACCACTATATTATTCGTTTGGGCTCCTCAAATGACAATCCCACCTATTTTAATTGTACAAAAGCACTATATAAAAGATGATAAATGAAGGTGATTATCAATTAACAACTGTTGGGGATTGGGCAGAGACCCCAACTGACCAATACTCACTGGTTTATACATAGAAATATAGTGGATGCCTATAGAATCATCTAAATCATCAGAACGGAGTATGAATTGTTGTGAAAATGGCAACGGAAGAAATTGTAGTTGGATTAGAATATTTTTATTCATGCCAAATGTATCGTATTAAATATATTATTAGTCAAAATTTACCGTAGTGCGTATTATCACATATGCCATTACAAAACTCAATCTATTCATGCTAATTAATAACATTAATTGTTTGACCAAAAGAAAACAACATTAATTGCAAAAACTCGTAAATTATAGATCCCATTGGTTTTCAAAGAAAATCAGCATGAATGACTCAACGACCAAAGAACTCTTATATATAATAATAATAATAATAATAATAATATGTGACATTGTTATTTTAAATAATTAGATATAAGATAAGGTCGTAGACTATAGATTACAGATAGATCATTATAGATAAAGGCGGATCTAGTTTATCTTTTCTAAAGAAATCAATGTTAGACAAGCTAAAAAAATATAATTAATTACTAATGACCTCTTTATATATTGCGGAGATCCATTTAAATTTTCTTAGGAGCAATATCAATGTTAGATAAGTGAATAATTAAACTCCATTTTAAAAAAATTTTGGTAAAATCACTCTTAGATAAGTGAAAAAATTAATCTTTTTAAAAAAAAAAATTATTATGAATCCTTTTCAATCAATTGCATTTTACTACTAGTCGACATATATAATTAAACTATTGGGGTTTACCTCAGTAATCATCTTTTCCACATGAGAATGGGGAGGTGGGGAGTTTGAATCCCTACCTTTTTGGAAGGGTTGTGATGTTGATGATTTAGCTTCAGATATGGATTTTAACTCTCATATCCTGCAGGGTAAAAGTCTAAGAGTGAGAGTTAGAGTAAGAGTAAAGTAAAAGTAGAGTAGGATTGATAAAAAAAAAATATTAAGAGAAGTAGAAGAAAAATTAATTTAAAAATACATGTGAAGAGCGAGAATTAGAGTAAAAGTAAAGTAAGAGTAGGGTAGAACTGATAAAAAAAAACATATTAAGAGAAGTAGAAGAAAAATTAATTGAAAGATACATGTGAAGAGAGACTGAAGGAAAATTAATTTTGTGTTGAAGTGGCTCAACAAAAAGCCCTGTTCTCCTAATTTTCATATTATTGATATATTTATAGATGGATATAAAGCACGTTTCCAATCAGAAGGGCTGCGAGGGAAGCGAATCGAATAGGAAGAGAAGAGAACCATGGACGAAAGGTTCCTTCTCCAAGCAGCAGATCTATTCAAAGACTCACGATCATCCTAATTCAATTTTACAATCACGAGCGCACTCTCCTGTAATTCATTCTAATTAGATCTCCGTCATATCCATTTCGGATCCCCATCCTATCATCAGTTCCTGGAGATTTGGATTCGACCACTTGATCAACTCAAATGAAAAATGGCAACACTCAAGGCAGTGTTGACGACGAATTTCACTAGCAGGGCTGAAGAAGGTACAAGCCCGTGATTGCTTACGAGATCTTATTTTTCTTCTTCGTTCTCTCTCACACATCATGATCGAAGAGCTGAGTGGCAGTGGACGGCTTTTAAATGCATCCTACAGGCTACAAACAACAGAAAGTGGTGTTTTGGTAAATCTTACCTCTATCTGGTTTCTCCGTGAATGGGCGGTGGAAATGGCATTGCCCTTAATGAAAACAGGACAAATAGAACCCCAACAAAATATGCAGCGATGGATGTAGGCGTTACCTTCAGAAATGGTTTTGATGCGAGATTTCTTGACGCCATTACCAATTGCGGGACAAAGAAGAATTGGCTTGGGGTGCTTTGTGGCCCTGCACAGATCCAATGCAATATACACATAAGGAATTCATGGAACGATAAAATCCAACTTTGTTTTGGGTCAAAAAGAATTCTAAACAGAATTCGAGCATGTACCTTAGAGAAGCCGCCCTATGTATCGCATCTGTCCACTTCAACATGTTCGGATAATTGTGGTAGAACGAGCTGAGGAGAAGATAAAAGTTGCACCTTCTGGAGACGTACTATTTTTCGAGCCCATTAAGGTTTGTTCGACTCCCGCATTGACAAATTGTCAACACTTCCAAAAGCTTTAAATCTTTAAGACCATCAATCTTTGCTAAATCGCAGTCGTCTAGTTCTAGTTTTGACATAAATTTCAGGCTAGGAAATTTGGGCTCTTGAATCTTGCAGTGTTTGAGGTGCGAAGTCGATAAGCTTGAGGACGAGGGAAGTTGAGTGAGTTCTAGCTCCTTCATGCAGGACAAGAAGAGTTTTCCGGAGCCGAGTAAGGGCACTGAAATTCCCAGGGAGATTGGGGTCTTTAGATTCAATAACCCCCTTCCTGGGTGCTCATCATCTTCTCACGGTAGCTCTTTCAGATTTCTCAGATCTGACAAGTTAGGGATCGTCATCTTTGTAGATCTCCAGTGGAGACTGCGTAAACTGGAGGGCAGTTTCGGTAGAGCGTGAACTTGGTAGCAGCCAAGTATGTCTAAGGTTTGGAGGCACTTCAGTCTTCCAATTGAACGGTCAATTTCTGTCAAATCGTAACAATCTTCAAGAGTCAACCTCTCTAACGTCAAGCACTTAGAGAAGTCTGGAGTTCGGGTAATGCCCATGCACCATTTGAGAGCTAGAACCTTTAATCTACAGATGGTAATGATATTGGAAATGGGAAAACTATCATATATAAATGCAAGGAGAAAATTAGAATAGGAGGTAATAAACACATAAGAAAAGATACCTTGACTAAGATCCACACCTCTAAATCATCTGTAATTCTGCGAAGGAGAATGCCAAGAAAAGCATTTTATCTTTGAAAGACAATCTGATAAATCTCCCACAAAGGTTACCTTACGAAATCTTAGAAATCTTGAAATTCTAAACCTTTCAAGTTGTTCATTCGTGATTAAGTTAGGAGTATCCTCTGCATCTAGATCCAGTACTTGAACCTTCTTCTTACTTTGCCAATAAATACATGTTATTGTAAGTAGAAATTCGTTAATTGTCAACTATGTTTATTTATTACATGTAAATAAATGTTTCTCGGTAGAAAAGGCAATTCTCATTACTTTGATGTCTAATTTTCTACTTGTGAATTAGTAATTGTTGTTACTTTACCTCTTTTGTTCTTAATATTTCAAGGATCTCTTCATTTGTCCACAACCTACTACACTCTCCAGGGTCTATTAGTCTTTCTTGACAAATAATTTTTCTTCCAAGATCTCTTAACTGATCATGCATCCAAAATTTATTATTATCTAATATCCTTACCGAGGACATCCTAGCAAGGGCATTGAGTCCACCTTCAAAAAAAACCTACAGTCAGTCCACATATAAATTAGATTAGTTTTATCCTCAAAGACGAAAAAGCATGCAATGTTGAGAAAAATCTTTTGCTAAGAATCCTGTAATGCGTCATAGCATTAAGGAAAAGGGAGAGGCCAATGCTTATGGAGGCGTTCTTTAGCTATAGAAAAAATAAATAAAAATTAACTAGAAATTATTGTGGAGTTCACTTTTTCAAGACTTTGTGACTATAATATGTTGTTACCCTCACGCTGGCCAAAAGACTGACATGCTAGCAAAGCTTGTGGAATATCATCCCATTGCAAAGACTTTTTTGATATGATGGTTAATTATACTTTACCCCGTGAATTTTTTTTTTTTTTTACTTGGTCTCTGTTTGAACTGTATCATGAAGTTAGAAATTGCAATCTGACTAACCAGATGATTGAACCTTTTAAAAATAAATAAATTACGGAACTTCTTGGTATGGTTGATATACGAGTGAGCAAGACCAAAACAGAAAGTTAATCAACTCATCAGTTTACTCCTGCCGGTTACCACTTAAGAAAGGCCGATCAAAGTCAAGAACAGAAAAAGATTAACCAAGCTCTTTAATCTTGAAAATTGGTTTTTGACTAATAAAATGGAATCTGTCGGATTTCATGAGTCTATACATCAATGACCACACCAGACACAAAATACACTAGCATTCAACTGAGACCCCAGACAACGTACAATTACTACCAACTTCTTCCCGCATTTCAAGTGTCGAAATTCCCGGAAATCTTACCCAGCAGAAAATGGCAAAGACTGAGGAATCCAAATTGCACATTCTAACAAAACAATCAGATTGTGTGTAAATGATATGAAAATATTAACAAAAGAACCGAATATTGGAAAATTAGTAATTACCCTCTCGCTTTGAGGTCCCATCCCTTCAGCTCAGCAACTTCAACAGGCGCATCCTCCCACCTCTTCACTTCCTCAGCCCCAAACTTCTTCCTGTGCTTGCCCATGGCATTCCTGTACAGCCCAGTCCTGAGCTTCACATCTGTAGGCGACGCGTCGTAGAACACCGGCAAGATCTCTTTATTCCCCTTCAACCGAGCCACGCAGTCCACCATGTGGGCGGCCTCGCGGAGGCACCACGAGCTCGAGGCGTAGTCCCTGGAGAAGATGGGCAAGTAGATCCTTGACACGTTGAGCGCCCGCATGAGCTCGCCGCCGATCTCCCTGCCCACACGGAGCTCCTCGTCGTCTCGCTAGACGCGAATTCCGACGCCAAGCATGTCGTGGTAGAGGCAATCGGTGAAACCTTTGCGAGTGTCGGGCCCCCTGAAGCTCAGGAACACCTCGTACTCCTCGCCGTCCGGCGCCGGAGCATCGCCGGCGCTCGTCCCGGCTCCGGGGTCGTTCGTCTCCTGCCTCTTGGCTGCCGCGGTGGGCTTGCGGAAGATTTTGGAGCTTTGGATTTGACGAACGCGAGCACCGTCGGAGCGAGCAGTCCCAAGGCCCTGACAAAACATGCAACGAAGTTCGAAGACCGGATTCTTCATTTCCATCTTTTGGGTTGGTGAGTTTCGAGGCGGAAGAGAAGAAAGAAGAGTAGGAGAGCGGCTTACAGTCCACCGAGCACCATGGCGGCGAGCATGGCGGACATGCCGTGGGGCGTGCGGCGGTAGCCGAGCGGCGGCGGCTGGCAAGATGAGCACCAGGCGAAGGAAGAGCCGCACGTCATCGCCGAACGACATGGCGCGTGCAGGATGAACTTGAACGCCATTGCGATCACGGGTCAGCTCGGTGTTCGCTTCGGATCGGATGTAGAAGAGAAGACGATCATCCAAAGAGAGAGACGCTTAGTGATCTCGCGTTCTGGTCAAAAGTTGACTTTGGAACTGTCGATATGCTTTGGGACGAAGCAATCTGTCCAGCACGAAGGGGGGAAGGAATTTGTTCCTGGACCAATTGAATCTGGGCCGGTGATCTTGTAGGAGGCAGGTGGGCCCGCCTGGTATACACGAGGAGATTAAGAGCCGTGATCCAGGTAAATATTTCTCAAATAGTGGGGGAAAAGATAGAAGGCGAAGTGGATTTTAAGAATTAAAAAGCAACTTGAATTTTATACAAGTCAATAATTTCCCCTAAACGGGCTTTTTAATTCGTTCAAAAAATAATCATAAGATAAATTGAATGAGGATCATTATAAAAGGTAGGCTCCCTCAGATTTCTTTCTTTCTTTTGTCAAGAAGTTCATTTGATGCAAGTAACTTTTTAAACTTAATAAAAATATATAGCAAGTTATTATTCACATTTATCTTAACACTTTTTTCTCTATTAAAAATTTACTATGCACATTAAAAATCAATTTTATTTAAAAGAAAATATTTGCCATTTGCAAATCAATATTATTAATGAGTCAAAAATATCTTAAATACATGAAAGTCTATTACTTTTTTTTGTATTAAAAATAATCAAGCATTAAAAATGCAAAAAATACATAGATTTTTGTATGTGGCAGGACAATAGGATTTGAATAAGGTGTGACTTAATGATAAAGGGAACATAGATGGACCGAATTGCACACCGATCAAGATGGGAGCATTCTTGAATTATATGTTGGACATTGAAATGAACTCACAAAAGACACAACATGGCAGTAACGTTTAGCATTCAAACTTCAATTTATGTCTAGATTAGACAAAGTTTGAGTGACTTCTTGCGAAAGTGTCTACTTATTTATCAAAATACAAAATCCATCACGCTCAATGTGGGATCAGTCAACGTAGACAATTTCTCAAGTTAGTTAATTTAGGAGTGTGCTACAAGCTCTCTACCACACTTCGACAATGCTTCGAGAGAGGGCATATTTAAGTAACAAATTCATTTTTTTCTTCCACCTCTTGACTCATTTTGATGCCATCATATTGCTTCCATCACAATACCATCCATTAGCTAAGCAACAATTTTTACCACAAGGATAAGTATTACTGCAAGGGATTTTTATGTACAGCTAAAGGATCATAACTATTAACCCGCGCTTGTGTTAGTCAGTAATTTTTGGAATTTCTTCCTAAATCATTTCACGCGATAAAATATCGTTGCTTTAAACATTTGTTAAAACACAAATTTTCACGAGTTGAGAAATCTTAGTCTTTGCTTGCATTCAAGTTTTGGGCGCATGATCGGCCGGCAGTTTCGAAAATTGCCGCAAAGAATGGTTTCATTTATTCTTGTGATTTTTCCAAATTTTTTTCATCCTTAAGAAGGAGAGGCTTTGATAGCAAATGCAGGGAATGAATAATGGATGGATACAAGCATGTGTTCCCATCTCCTGGAGATTCGGAATCCGATGATGACTTGATTCACTCGAATGAAGAATGGCAACACCGAAGTCGTCGTTCAGGACGAATTTCACCAGCAGAGCCGACGACAGCACAGGCCCGTGATGGCTCACGATTGCAGAGTCCAGGCAATGTCGCCCATGGATGATGCTGGATCTTATTTTGCTTCTTCGTTCTCTCTTTCTCATCGCGATCAAAGAGCTGAGCGGCAGTGGACAGCCTTTGGATGATGCATCCTACAGGCTACAAAAAATACTAAATGGTGTTTTAGTGAATGCCATCTTCATACGAACAGTAGAAATAGATCACCAAAAAAATATGCAGCACGAAGGGGGGAAGGAATTTGTTCCTGGACCAATTGAATCTCGGCCGTCCATCTTGTAGGAGGCAGGTGGGGCCGCCTGGTCCACACGTGGAGATTAAGAGCCGTGATTCATTTGGTACATTGTGTCCGACTCCCAGGTAAATATTTCTCAAAGATTGGGGGAAAACGATAGAAAGCCAAATGGATTTTAAGAAGAATTAAAAGCAACTCGCATTTTATACAAGTCAATAAGTTCCCACAAATACGGCTTTTCAATATGTGGTCACGAAATAATTATAAGATAAATTGAATAAGGATCATTATAAATGTGGGCTCCATCGCATGATTTCTTTCTTTCTTTCTTTCTTTCTTTCTTTCTTTCTTTCTTATTTATTTATTTATTTATTTATTGAGAACTCCATGAAATCTAATGCTAGTAATGAAAAAAGGCAAATACCACAAAAAATTCTAAACTTTTTTTTGTGTCACCAAAAACCCTAAACTATGTCACTTGTGACAATTTTACCCTGAACTATATCACTTGTGACAATTTTACTCCAAACTTTTTTTGTGCCTTCAAAAATCCTAAATTATGCTACTTATGATAAATTTACCTCAAAATTTTTTGGGCTGAATAGCATTTTCGTCCTTTTTTCTATTTTTTTTTTCTTAACAGAAGGAAGTCAGCGAGGCCACCCTCATCAGCGTTGGAGTCGGCCGAGGGCCGAGGGCCGAGGGCCGCCCGAAACTCGCTAGGTGAGGGCGCCCTTGCTCGACTTAGGCGAAGGTTGCCCTCACTAGATTCGACGAGGGCGACCCTCGCTTGGGTCGGGCGAGGCGAGGGTGAGGGCCGCCCAAGCCAAATATGGGGAGGGCCACCCTCGCCCAATGCTAGCGAGGGCGGCCCTCACCCGACACCGGCCGTCGGAGCCTCACCCGACTCCGACATCGGTGAGGGCGGCCTCGCTAACTTCCCACCGTTAAGAGAAAAGAAAAAAAAAAGAAAAAGAAAATAGAAAAAGACGAAAATGCCCCTCAATCAAAAAGTTTGAGGTAAATTTGTCATAAGTGGCATAATTTGGGGTTTTTGATGGCACAACAAAAAGTTCAGGTTAAAATTATCACGGGTGGCATAATTTGGGATTTTTGGTGGCACAAAAAAAAAGTTCAGGGTAAAATTGTCGCAATGGGTATAGTTTAGGATTTTTGGTGATATTTGCCCTAATGAAAATATATGGCGAGCTATTATTCACATATATCTAGATATTTTTTTCTCTATTAAAAATTTACTATGCACATTGAAAGGCAATGTTATTTAAAAGAAAATATTCGGTATTTGCGAGTTAATATTATTAGCGAGTCAAAAATACCTTCAACAAATGAAAGTTTGTTTCTTTTTCATATTAAAAATGACCGAGCATTAAAAATAGCGATGTGAAATGCACAAAGTTTTGTATGGATTTATATTAATGACCTTATAATTGATCAACAAAACTAAAAAATCGGTAAGTATTGTGGATGGTGACAATATCATTTCATCCTAAATTATATTATATTTGGTTAGATGTCGGTCTTATATGAATACTAGAAAATATAGTATTTTACTCTTCATTATATAACACATGTGATTATATTTTTGTAAAGCATCTCTTACCACCTTTCTTCCCAAAATACTATCAATATGTTACATTGCCTTATATGGTGTTTTTATTCGTTTCTTTGGGTATACGTAGAGCCCATCTTGGTTCTTCTCCCTAGAGCATATTGGAATCTAGATCTCAAATCATTCATCCCAGCCTCCTGAGATCGTTGGAGAAATGCCTTTCCTATTCTTTCTTTTTACTTAGTGGATTCCAATTCCTTCTAGGTGAGAACAATGTGAATGAATGGGACCAAATGAACTTTAATTATAAGTTTATGAGATTTTAATCCTTATAGTTTCATGTTGCAATGACCTGGTCAATGAGGGTAGGGCAATAGGGTTTGAATAAGGTGTGACTTCTAGCGGACTTTAAAGATGGTAAAGGGAACATGAACAGACTGAATGGCACACTGAACAAGATGGGAACATTCCCACATTATATGTGGCACATTTAAATCAACTTGCAAGAGACATGACATGGCGGTAACGTTCAGCATTAGAACTTCAATTTATGCCTAGATTTGACAAAGCTTGGGCGACCTCTTGAGAAAGTATCTACTTGCGTATCAAAGCACAAAATTAGTCACAATCAATGTGGGATCGGTCAACATTGACAATTTATCGGGTGAGTTAATTTAGGAGTTGGCTACAAGTTTTCTACGGCGCTTCAACAATGCTTTAGGGAGAGAGCACATTTAAGTACCAAATTTTTGTTCTTCCACATCTTGACTTATTTTGACACCATCATATCACTCACATCACCATACGGTATAGTGATTAGTTCTTGGTTTTTTATACATTCCATCTTAAATCTGGAACTTACCTGTCACAGACTTCAAGATTGATTCCCAAATCTAACGGGTTCTTTTTTTTTTGTCACTTTTATCTATGTAAAACAAATGTGAACGCAATAATAAAAATGAAAACTTTTCATTTGTCAATAGCAACAATTCATAAAAGCTGAATACATAAAATAAAATAAATAATAAAAGGTTCAAAACACGTAACATAAATCCTAAATTATAGAACTTCAATCCTCAAACATCCATGAAAAATTATTCTAAATTCTAGCCACTTGAAATCAAAAGAAACAACAATCATAGTTAATCACTTAATAATAGTTTTAAATTTAAAAGTACTATTAACTAAACTAAAATAATTCTTAGAAAGTGTCACCGCATATATTCATTCCGTTTCAACTAGTAAACTCAATTTACCGATAATAATCTCCTCATTAAGATAATCTATGTCTAAAAAAAAAAGAGATTAAATAAAACATTCACTCATCAGATACATAAAAGAAATTACAATATATAACAATATAAACATCATTTTAAGACTCAGGACAAAAATTAGGGATTTCACTTTAGGTTTCTTGTCCTAGTCCCGGTTCCAGTTTTTGGTTCTCGGTTCTGATTCGATTCCTATGGGACCAAGAACCAACATTTCTTATGAAAGTGAACCAAGAACCAAATCATCCCTCCTTTGAACCATACTCATACCTAGCTAAACCACCCATTGGCTAAGCCACAATTTTTTCCTCAAGGATAAGTATTACTGCAAAGGAGCTTTATGTAAAGCTAAAGTAGTATATAAGAGACACAGGCGATGGGCATATTAGCCAAACCATCGGCGGTTGTGTAACTCGGTAATTTTCGAAATTTCTTCCTAAATCATTTCACGTGACGACTGCACTTGTCTCTATGAGATCTTGTTTCAAACATTAGTGAAATCTAAATTTTCATGAATTGAGAAATTTTGATCTTTGCTCACATTCAAGTTTTGGGCATATGATCGACCATTATATGTCTATTACATAAATTAAAAATTCATGAGCAATAATTGCAAAAAGAAAAACAAAAAACTCCACCTTGGTGAAACCTTCGTCATTCCATGTTTATTATTTTATTTTTATTTTTATTTTAAGTAAAGTGAAGAGAACGACGGACGAAAACTTTCCTCCTCCAAGCAGACGACTTGATTGACTCAAATGAAGAATGGCGACACTGAAGGCGGTGTTCCAGACGAATTTCACCAGCAGAGCCAACGAAAGCACAGGTCCTTGATGGTTGTGGAGTCCTTGTAACGTCGGCCATAGATGCTGGATCTCATTTTTGCTTGTTCGTCTTCTCTTTCTCATCGTGATTCGAAGAGCTGAGCGGCAGCGAACGGCTTTTGGATGATGCATCCTTTGGGCTACAAATTGCAGTAAACGGTGTTACGGTGAACTGCAACCCTATAAAAACAATACAAATAGAACACCGACAAAATATGCAGCAATTCGAGTGTAAGCGTCACCTTTGGCAATGGTCTTGATGCCCCTACCAACGCCCGGATGTGAAGAATTTGCCTCTTGTTTTTGTGGCCCTGCACAGATCCAAGTGCAATACACACGAGGAATTCATGGGAATGGATCCAACTCTGTTTCGGGTCAAAAAGAATTGTGAACAGAATTGGAGCATGTACCTTGAAGAGGTCGCTCTCCACTTTCTTAGACTAAGAGGAGATGTCCCGTCGAAGATTCGAAAGTACAACAGTAGTTCGTACAGGACAGAGACTATCAAGCCACCGACTGATAAGAAGGCCAAACTTGTATGTCCTGGTCAACACGTTCGGATAATTCTGGCAGACTGGGTCGAGCAGAAAAGAAACCCTCCACCATCCTGAGACGGTCTAATCCTTCGAACCCATTAAGGTTCGTTACACCGTTGCAATAAAAAACATTCAGGACTTCCAAGAGCTTTAAATCTTCAAGACCATTAATCTCTGCTAAATCACAGTAGTATAGTTTTAGTTCTGACAGATATTTCAGACCAGAAAATTGTGGCTCTTGAATCTTGCAGTGTTCGAGATGTAGGGCTAAAATTCCCAGGGAGATTAGTGACATCTGGAAGGGACAATTCCAAGGTCTCTAGACTTGTTAATCTTGTGATCCATCGTACTGGGGTGTTTAGATTCAATAAGCCCCCTATTGGCTTCTCAACCTCTTTCAAGCATAGCTCTTTTAGATTTGTCAGATATGACAAGTTCCGGATTGTCATGTTTTTGGATGCCCAGAGGAGAACGACTAAACTGGTGGGCAACTTCGGTAGTGCTTGAAGTCGGTTGCATTTAAGTATGTCTAGGGTTTGGAGGTGAGAGAGATGGCAAATGCTCTTAGGCAACCTGGCAACATCGGATGATGATAATCTCAAAATTCTTAAGAGGATAGTCCTGAAATATTACAACTATCTTGGCCCCCCAAACTTCTGCAGCCAGAGAAATCTATCTCGAGAAATCTATCTCTTCCAGTTTCTCTAACTTCACAATATAGTCAGGAAACTTTTGTAGGTGAGTACGTTCCATCTTTAGCGTCTTCAAATTACTCAGACCCATGACTGACTCTGATAGTTCTGTGATTCCAGTGTCTGAAAGGTCCATCACCTCCAGCAGCTTTAGCTTGCCGATGGAAGCTGGAAGTTTCCGTACACCCCCAACAATGCCTTAAAGAAAGTCTCCTGAGTTTCTGAGGAAATTCAAAAGAATCTGGAAGCCCATCAATACCAGCACCATCCAGAGCAAGATTTGTGAGGTTCCTTAGGCTGACAAGTGTGGATATTTATTGCAACTTTCGGCAATCACAAGCACCAAGTATTTTTAGATTCTCCAAAGAGCCTACATGCAAATCAATAATTTGGATGCCACATCCATCAATCAGAAGTTACGTCGAATATTTCATGCGCCACAGTCTTCGGGCAACTGCTTGACTCGCCTGCAGTTTCTCAAACTTTAGGCAATCTATGTGTAAAAGAAGATATCAAACTTTACTCGCTCATATCTATCATCTTAACACGAGATTTAAAAGGCAAATATCGGCCATACCTTTGTGATTTGTTCCCAAAATTTTGGAGCTTTGGTGATCGGATCCAAGACAGATCGAGAATGACTAACTCCTTCAAATGCATATTACCTAGCTTAGGAATCGAGAGGCACCCTTGCCATTCAAGCCACCTCAAATTTGGAGGAAGACTCTCAATATTTCCACGGATCTTAGCCCGGTCCAGTCTGAGGTACCTCAAATTTCACATTTCGTGAAATACTTCACATGTAAACGGTCGGTTCGATCATCTTCAACTGTGAGACCAATGCCTTCGACATTTTCAATACCCTGTCAACTCTCGATTGGGGGAAAAATGTGCGAGTAATTTGAGAACGTTAATTTCTTACTCCTTTAAATGAAATGAACGAAATTAGATTTACAAAATTAGTGGGTATCCACTACGTGTTCTAAATCACATTAAGAACAATTCCATTTCTTTTCCCTTTGAGACTAAATATAGAAAAGTGAGTTTATGTTAATCAGAATGGAAGGTTTATCTGAACAATTTTGTGACCCACAACTTACCTTTCCATCCTTTAGAATGGAAGATGCATCATTGTGATTCCACAGCCGGCGAAGCTCGTGAAGAACTTTGCCGTTGGCAAGCTTCGTGCCAAAGTCTCTTAACAGATCATGCATTCTTAATTGATCATTTTTCCATCTTCCAAGAATGCATGTCTCGAAGGTGTTCTATGTTTTTATCAAGATAGTAACCACAAGCCTCCCACCTGTAAGAGGGAATCCTCTTATCCTTTCCAATAAAAAAACATATTATATCAAGGAATATCTCCCTTGAATGAACATCCAAAGATTTGTAACTGGCCATAAACACAGCATCAACTTTATCTTTGTGGTTTTTTTTAAAGAATTCTAAGGTACTTCTCCATATTTTTATGTTCTTCCTTTTGAGGCGTAAATTTGATGCCGTAACCTTTATGGCTAAAAGAAGCCCTCCAATAGTTTTTGACGATGTTTATGGACAAGAAATCATACTCAGAGGCATCTTGGGGAGCATCCTCTCGAAAGGCATGCTCACGAAAGAGTTGAAGAGCATGGTAATCTCTCATTGGTTCAACCTTGTATTCTTCTGCAGCTTTATCGTCGAAACCATTTAAAAGATCTCTTCTGCGCGTGGTCATAACGATTCTACTTCATGGACCAAACCAACTAAGCTTTCCATCTAATGCTTCAATTTGTTCAACCTCATGCACATCATCAAGTATAATGAGAACCCTCTTTTTTTTTAGATAGACATTCTATTTCTTGAATACCATCATCAGAAGATTTAAGTGCTGCGGCTTTTTCTTTTTTAAGGTCAGCAATCAATATTTTTTGTGATTCCACGACTCCCTTTGAATTAACATCTTCAAGGAAGCTACATTTATCAATCAACATATGCATCTTATTAAAGACAACTTTAGCAAGTGTAGTCTTTCCGATGCCTGGCATACCACATATTCCAACGGCACATATGTCATTTCCACGTACTTCAATTGCTTGTCCATCCCTGTAGACAAGACCAACCTTTCTCATCATCTCATGAATATGAAGATCAATTCCAACTAGTTTGTCGGTTACAACTCGGCCATTCTTCTTCAATAGCTGGCTGACAACCGGGGACTCAAGCCTGTGAAACGTAAGCGATGAAGCCGAAGGATGACGACAGAGTTACCAAATATATTAGAAAGTAGCCAGAAGTCGAGTGGGGAATGAACCGACTCAAACTAAATCAACCAACAGGGGCAGGGAGACCAAGTTCGAACGCATGGTCTATTTCCCTTTCATGCACACAACAATTTTGACATCGATATCATGCTCTCTGCCAGACAAAAAGTTCTAGCGAAGGGGGAACGAACAGAGCTAACTCGCAGTTATGCAATAAGTCAAGCCATTTTCAAATGGCCACCTTAATCAAGTCACTGGTTATTTAATAGGTACATAGAATTTCAACTTGTTAGATTATCGATCAATTTCTTAAGAACAGCCCTAAGTATACCTCCAAACGTGCATCATCATCGATATGATTAACATATAATATATTTGCCAAAAGGTTCGAGTTCATTGTCTCATCATCCTAAACCTCTTCTTTCTTTCTTTTCATTTATCTAGGAAAGAAATTAGAAACCAGAAGTAAAAGAATTACCCCCATTGATGTCCTTCCAATTAAATCCGCTTAATCCTCGATCTTTCGAAGAATGTCCGTCCATTTTTGGATGGTCCCTGCATTGACTCCGTCTTCCTCATTTTTCTTGAAGGATGTTTCAAAGTCTCCAGCCTGGCATTTTACATCGTAGGGACTAATGTCATAGAAAATTGGGATAATCGTCTGTTTGTTGAAGATTTTGCGCTGCCAAATTTGTTTTGCTTCCATGAGGCAACTTCTACTAGAAGTATAATTCTTGGAGAAGATGACTATCGAGATCTTCGATCCCTTGATCACTTCTATTAACTGCGACTTGGTCCCTTCTACGGCACAAAGCTCTTTATCATCTTTAAAGACATGGATCCCTGCATCTACCAGTTTGCTGTAGAGGTGATCCGTAAATCCTCTGCGACTATCTGCACCTCTAAAACTCAAAAATACCTCATAATTATATCTAGAAGAGGACGATAGAGATGATTCCTGTCAAATCAAGGAAACTAAACCACTTCACATAGTACACAATGTTTCTGACCAAGTCTTATGTTTCTAGCCAAACAGAAAAAAGAGAAAAAAATAAGTTTGGTAGTTCCGACAAAGTAAAACCTAGCGCAGCAAGCTGTCCCAACTTCTGAATTTTGCGACTCGTGCATTTTGATTCTTCTTTTTAAATCCAAAATTCTCATAACTATCGCAACAATCAAATGTCAGTGCGTGAATTCACATGTAATCTTTTCATAATTTCCAAAACTTAAATGATATTTTAAATTTTAGGGGAAAGCAAAATGTTACTTTAGCAGCCCAGCATACAAAGTCGATAGTGCTTGGAGTTTTGAAAGGATCTTGTGATCTTGAAAATTCGGTGTATCAATCGTTCACATCAAAGGAGATTTGTTAGATTTCAGACGATGTTTAGCATTTGTGGGGTCGAACTACAAGCAGAGGACTGATTCCACTGTATTCATGTCAAAGAACAAATCAATAATAATACAAATTCCCGAAGATGCAGAGAAAACTAACCGAGTCTCTTCTCCCAGCAGCCGCAGCTGCTAAACCAATTCCTCGGCAAAAGATTAGAGACGCCGTGGACCAACCCAAAGCCGAAGCCGAAGCCGAAGCCGAAGCCATTCCCTAAGACAGAATCACCACCCCCAGTATTGTCGCCGTTGAAGGCATTGCTAGCTCGCTCTCTCTCGCTCTTTCTCTCGCGGAGGCACCGTCTGCGCGCTTGGGCAAGGTGAGGGAAAATTGTCGATTAGTCCCGTTCCCCCGTGATTGAACATTAAGTGGGGTCATTGCAAAAGCTCTAAAAAAAAGAGAGAAGAATTTGAGACGAAAAGGAATTTGCACTAGTCCTCCTAAGTCGTTAGATTCAATAGGATCCTCCGCATGTAAATCAAAGTTCCGTTGTTTAATAATTCAAGTGAGTGGAGGATATTAACAGGTGCTTGTCCCATGCCCACAGCCAGGTCTCATAGAAAATTGTCGAATCATGAATCATGGCATCTTCCATGAACTTCCCGGAAATTGTCTTCTGGTGTTAAGCAAAACAGAATGTACCCATTCCCATCTAATTTGCATCTTTGAAGAATCTGCAAAGCTTCAGGAATGAATTCTTGTACTCTCCGTTTCTTTGACTACAAGCCACAAAATCTAGCTGTTGTTTCTTCTCTGCGAAACTCTCTCTCATCACCACTGATAAAATTCCCGACACTGTCAAGAAATCTAATGTACTTTGGGTCGTTAACATACGAATCATCGATGAATCCCTCATCTCTTATCAGTCATCGTATCTTCCTTCTCCCTCTTCCGTAATTTTGTTTCCTCTCCTCACTCGGGAGATGGCACGAAGCTATTGCTTCATACGAGTGTGAACACCGACAATTTGAGTACGGAGTCTTCCCTGAGGGACATAAACGCCTGACAAAAAAGAAATGTTAAGAATGAGAGGACACATGGGAGACATGCTGCAATCAGTAGCTAGATTCCTTGCCAACTATAGTTGATTTTTGGGTTTAATCCAGGAAATCAAAAAATAATGGAGTCTTCTCGCTTTATTAATTCATATTTGGTCGCCCAACAAAACACAAGTCTTCCGCCTTTGGAAGAAAGCAAAAAGAAAATCCGAAAGAATTGCTGCATTAAGTATTCGAATTAGATTCTCTTGTACGAACAGAAGTAAGGACAAATCCACGGAAGTCGTGACTAGGTCCTCCGTCTACGTTTCGTTATTTTCTTTCTGAGCTTGGAAACGCGGATTCCTCCAGTCGGAACCCATATTTGAACTTGCACTGTCCGAGTCCGATTATAATTGAAACCGGACGATTTATGGCGGTCCTTACAACGTCGCCCATGGATGCTGGATCTTATTTTTGCTTCTTCGTTTTCTCTTTCTCAACGTGATTCGAAGAGCTGAGCGGCGGTGGACGGCTATTGGACGATGCATCCTACAGGCTACAAATAATAGTGAATGGTGTTTTGGTGAACCGCGCCTTCATAAAAAACAGACAAATAGAACACCGACAAAGTATGCAGCAATTTGAGTGAAGGCATTTACCTTCAGCAATGGTTTTGATGCGAGATTCTTGATGCCGCTACCAATCGCCAGACGCCAAGAATTTGCCTTTTGTGGCCCTGCACTGATCTATTGCAATAGACACGTAAGGAATTCGTGGAAATGGAAAAATTCAACTTTAGTTCTGATAAAATAAATTGTAAAACAGAATTGGAGCATGTACCTTAGAGGTCACCCGCCAGTTTCTCAGACTAGAAGGAGATGCCCTGTTGAAGACTGAAAATGTCCAATTCCCATTCGCATTTACGACCCAAATGTGAGTTACAGACGTAGCCTAACTGCGAATGTCCACTTCACATTCACATTCGTGTAATTCTGATAGACTGGCGTGATCACAAGAGAAAACTTGCACCTTCCTGAAACGCGGTAAATCTTTGAGCCCATCTAGGCTTGTTATACTGCATCCAGAAATTTTCAAGACTTCCAAAAGCTTTAAATTTTCAAGGCCGTCAATCTTTGCTAAATCGCAGTCGTCTAGTTCCGTGTCCGAGATACTTCAGACCAGAAAATTTTGGCTCTTGAATCGTGCAATGTTTGAGACACAAAGTCGATAAGCTTGAAGTGGAGGGAAGTCGAGTGAGGTCTAGCTCCTCCATGTAGGATAAAGAGAGGTCCCGGAGCTGAGTAAGGGCACCGAAGTTCCCAGGGAGACTGGTGACCATTGGGAGGGACAATTGCAAGGTCTCTAAACTTGGTAATCTCGCAATCCACTCAATATCTGGGGTTATTAGATTCAACAACCTCATTGGTCATTCAGCGTTTGCCTGCTCACCATCTTTCAAAAGTAGTGTTAAAATTATGTCTTGAGTTTGAGCCTGTGTATAATACCCGATAGACACGCATAATATTTTAACAAGGAGGAAGCACGTTCATGTAGCATTTAATGAACACCGGCGCATGATCGGATCCAAAAGATTTTATCGGCAAAATATATGTTGCACGTGTTGACGTGGAGATAAAAGCCACCATCCATCCATTTGTTAACTTATTGCACCCTTCTCACTTTTGCTTCTCTGAAGAGTTGAACGCCCAAGTTTCAACAATATTAAATGCATGCACATGACCATGTGCATGCGTGACCATGAAAAATGGAGGGCGCCACTTTTGTCTTCAGACTTTGTTTTGTGGGCTACTGCTGCCCTTTATTAATAAATAAAGGGGAAGGCAGGAGCTACGCCCAGCTTTTCTTCGTCGGTGCATGACGAGCATGAAGGTGCATGGCTTCAGAAGGTGGCAGCCTTTGACAATTGTGGAGTCCACATTTGTCCTATTCTCTTCCCATGACTCCTATAGAAGAAGACCGTCGGAGGCCGAAGAGAAGAAGAGAGGCCGTGTGGAGAGAGCTCCAGAAAGTGAGAGAAAGAAGAGCGCGAGAAACGCGTGGGAGCTCTCGGCATAAGGGAGATTTTCTCGTTGTAATTACACCTGGGTATTTTAGCCGGTTAAATTCTTGTTAGTAGAATTTGTTTAATTCCTTGAATGAGAATTTCACTGGAAATTATGAGGGGTTAAACACTGTGTGAATTATTATGTGTAATTAGGGCTGGGAAACACTGAGTGAGTGTTTGAGTACTCGAGTGAGTGTAATCTCCATTGTGTCGCTTGGTTCTATAGTGGAATTCCGTGCTGCTCTCCCCGTGGACGTAGGTTCCGATATTCGGACCGAACCACGTAAATCCGGTGTCCAATTTCCTTTCTTTCCTTTTGACTAATTTTATCCGATTCGCTCGATCAATATCCGGCGTAAAAATTTCAACAAGTAGCTCTTTCAGATTTGTCAGATATGAGAAGTCAGGGACTGTCATTCCATTAGATCCCTAGAGGAGACTGAGTAAACTGGAGGGCAACTTCGGTAGAGCCTGAAGTTTGTCACAGTCGAGTAGGTCCAGGGTTTGGAGGTGCGAGAGATGGCAAATGCTCAGAGGCAGCCCGGCAACATCGGATGACGATAATCTCAAAATTCTCAAAGAGGATAATCCTGAAATGTCACAAAGAACCTCACCCTCCAAACTTCTGCAGCAGGAGAAATCTATCTCCTCCAAGTTCTCCAAGTTCTCCAAGTTCAAGATATCTTCAGGAAATTTTCGTAGGGGAGTGTGCGCCATCTTTAGCGTCTTCAAATTTGTCAAATCCTTAACTGACCATGGCATTTTCATGATTCCAGTGTATGAAAGGTCAATTACCTCCAGCAGCTCCAGCTTCCCGATGGAAGTCGGAAGTTTACCCAACTTCCAACAATTCCTTAAAGAAAGTCCCCGAAGTCTCTGAAGATATCCAACAGTATTTGGAAGCCCATCGATGTCAGCACCATCCAGAGCAAGACTTGAGAGACTCCTTAGGCAGCCAATTGTGGATATATCTTGCAAATATTGACAGTCACAAGCGCTAAGTATTTCAAGATTCTCCAAAGAACCTTCTGGGAAACATATACTATAAATGCCAGTTCCATCAATCAGAAGTTCCCTCAAAGATTTCATGCGCACACTTCTTGGGGCAACCGCCCGACTCGGCTGCACTTTCTCGATTTAAGGAACTCAAGTTCTTCAAATTACTAATGAATGGCCCAATTTGAGATAACGAGTACAATCTTCCAATATCAAAATCTCTAAATTGGTTGGAGCTTGAAAGTTCAATGATGCGGAGTAATCGAACACATCCTTGTAGGTTCAAGACTTTCAATCCATCCACCTTCTGCAATGTGGAAGAGAAGATTCAGAATTCAACCACTCATATCTATCATCTTAAGACAAGATTTAAAAAGCAAATATTTGCCATACCTCCATGATTTGTCTCCAAACTTGTGAATCTTCGGTGGATCGGACTCCAAGACAGGTCGAGAATGACTAACTTCCTCAAATGCATAATACCTAGGTCGGAAATCAAACGGCATGCTCACCATTCAAGCCATCTCAAATTTGGAAGAAGATTCTCAGGGGTTCCCTCAATGTTAACCCGGTCCAATCTAAGGTACCTCAAGTTCGACATTTTATGAAATGCTTCCCATATGAAACAGACGGGGCAGCCTCTTCACGTGTGAGACCAATGCCTTCAACATTTTCAGTACTCTATAAACTCTCGGTTGGGGAAAAACGTGTGAGTAATTTGAGAACTTCAATTTCTTACTCCTTTTAATGAAATGAAACATATCGGTGGCTATCCACTACGCATTCTAAATCGTGTTAAAAACAAATCCGTTTCTCTTCCGTTCGGGATTGAATAAAGAAAAGTAAGTTTATGTTAATGGCAATGAAAGGCTTATCTGAATGCTTTCGTAACCCACTAAAAGAATTTCTAGAGGCTTTGTAAAACTCACCTTACGATCCCATAGAATGGAAAGTACGTCTTTGTGATTCCAAAACCTGGAGCGCTCATGGAGATCTTTGCTCTCGATAAGTTCCCTGCCAAAGTTTCTTAACAGGTCATGCATTCTTAATTCATTATTTTCTCCAATTTCCAACAAATACATCTCACGAAGGAGTTTTAATCCTCTGGCAGGATAGAAACCACGATCCATCCACATGTAACTGGCAATCCTCCAATCCTTTCCAATAAAAGAGCACGCCACGTCGAGGAAGATTTCCTTTGTACGATCATCTAAAGCATTATAACTGGCCATAAAGGCATCTTTAACTTTCTCTCCAATTCCATCTCTGCGGTTTTTCTTTAATAATTCTGAGGTCTCTCTCGATATTTCTATTTCATACCTATTGTGCCGCAAATATCCAGCCCATAGCTCAATAGCCAAAGGATGTCCTCCAAGAGCTCTGACGATATCTATGGACAAGGATTCATACTCAGAGACATCTTGGGGATCATTTACTTGGAAGGCATGCTTACGAAAGAGTTGAAGAGCATGGTGATATCTCATGGGTTCAATCTTGCATTCTTCGGCTGGTCCGTCATTAAAACCATCTAGAACGTTCCTTGTCTTTGTGGTCACAATGATTCTACTTCCAGGACCAAACCAACTAATTTTGCCAGCTAATGCTTTAGTTTGTTCAACCTCAAGCACATCATCAAGGACAATGAGAACCTTCATTCTACTAAATAGACTTGCTATTTTTTAATACCTTCATCGAAGATTTGAGGGGTGCAGGTTTTTCTTTCGAAGGTCGCAATCAACATTTCTTGTGAAAACACGACTCCTTTTGAATCAATACCTTCAAGGAAGCTACATTCATCAAACAACATATGCATCTTGTTGAAGACAACCTTTGCAAGTGTAGTCTTTCCAACACCTGGCATTCCACATATTCCGACGACACGTATGTCTTGTCCACATACTTCGATTGCTCATCCATCGATGTAGGCAACACCAAGCTTTGTCATCATCTCTTGAACATGAAGATCAATTCCAACTAATTTATCGGTTACAACTTGGTCATCCTTCTTCAACACCTGCCTGACCCGTTTGAGAACTTCTTTTACAAGCTGGGACTCGTGCCTGCAAAACAGTAGTGATGAGGCGCAAGGACGGCAACAAAGTTACCAAAAGTATTAAAAACCAGACAAAAGTCAAGTGGGGAATGAACCGATGAAAATTGAAACAACCAACAGGGGCAGGGGAATCTCCAATTAAAATGGACAGCAAGTTTTAATGCGTGGTTTATTTCCCTTTCATGCACATTGCAATTATGCCATTGATATCGTGCTATCTGCAAAACAAAACTTCTAGCCAAGGGGGAACAAACAGAGCACAACGGACCAGTACATCTGGTCTAACTGACAGTTATGTTCTTAAGTCTAAGTCATTTTCAAATGGCCAGTGTAACTGAGGCAATGGTTATTCAATAGGCATATCGAACTACAACTTGTTAAATCATTGACCCATTTCACAAGAATAACCTTAAAGACCTCTTGAGCATGCATCATGAACCACATGTTACATATAATATTTATTCGAAAAGGTTCGGGTTCATTTCCACATCACCCTAAACCTTCTTCTTCTTCTTTTTTCATTTATTTGGGGAAGAGGATGGAAACTAGAAGTAAAAGAATTACCTGCCATTGACGTTCTCCAAATCATATCCGGTTAATCCCCCAGTCTGTTGAAGAGCCTCCTTCCATTTTTTGATGGTATTTGGGTTGACTCTGTGCTTCTCATGTTGACGGTAGGACGTTTCAAAATGCCCAGCCTGGTGTTTCACATCGGAGGGACTGATGTCATAGAAAATCGGGATATGGTTTGTCCATTAGATTTTCTGCACTTTCACATTTGCACCACCTCCATAAGGCAACTTTTACTGGAAGCATAGTCTTTGGAGAGGATGGCTATCAAGATCCTCGACCGCTTGATCGCTTCTTTTAGCTCCGGCTTGATCTTTTCTCCAGCATGGAGATTCTCATTGTCTTTAAAGACCCCGATCCCTGCATCTACCAATTTGCAGTAAAGGTGATCCGTGAATCCTCTACGAGTATCTGCACCTCTAAAACTCAAGAATACATCATGAATGGTTCCATACAATGACGATGAGGACGGCGAGGTCATAGATGATTCTTGTCAAATCAGAGAAAAACTAAACTGCTTCATAATGTTGATATGTGAGTTCATCCGTAATTTTTTCCATAATTTTCTACTTGACAGGCCCAGCATACAATATCAATAGCGCTTGGACTTTCGATAGCATCTCGTGATTTTTAACATTAGGTGGTTCTCATCGTTCTTATCAAAGAAGATTTGCACCAATCCAGAGGATTTTTAGCATTTGCTGGGGTCGAACTACAAGCCAAGGATCTTTACCAAAAAAAAAAAAAAAAAAAAAAAAAACTACAAGCCAAGGACCGACTCCAACGTATGCATGTCGAAAGAAGTTCTAAATGATGATACAAATCCCAAAGATGCAAAGAAAACTAACCTGGTTTATTCTCCTCCTCTCGAAAACAACAACTGCAAGAACAACTACAACAATAATCGGTCCGAGAAAAAAGAGCGCAATCCCTATTTTCCACGGCCAACCCATCACGAAAACAACAACTCCAACAGCAGTCATTCCGAGAAAAAAAAATGCCACACCCAGTTTTGCCTTCTTCGAACTCACGGTGTATTCAATAACCGCGGTCATCGAATCCATCGCCGGCTCTCTCTCTCTCTCTCTCTCTCACAGAGGCACAAGAGGTCTATAAACATCAGATTCATTTAATACATGACCAAGACAATTGACTTCTGGGCACCTGCTACGCGCTTGGGCAACGCAGCCGGCCACGCCAACTGCGCCAGCCCAATCAGGAGACGACACGTGGCTTAACGTGAGCCGGGCCCCTCTTTATTTAGATGTCGTAGACTACTCACGATGTCAACATTCAGCAGAACACCAGAACAGCCCGCGAGGACTTAAAGTTCAGCAGGAGAATGACGTGGACGAGATGGGGTGCAATGTATCCTTCGCTCAGTCCTTTCATTGAGGAACAAAAAGAACATTTTTCGTTTCTTGTGGGAAGAAGAGCACTAAAAATACCACAATTTGTGTATGGTAATCACTTTAGTACAAAAACTTTTTGCCTGATCACTTAATTATCAAATTTTTTGAAAAATGATATTTTCAGTACCAACTCTAATTTATTTGACCAAAAATCTAACGTGGCATTTTTTTTATAAAAATATTCAGCTAACGTGGCTCACTGGAGGTCTGAATTAGCATAAAATCCCTAAAACTACGTCGTGTAACTGTAACATCTTAGGTTCGCCATTGTACACATATTGTCCATTTTGAGCCGAGACCTGCACGGTTTTGTTACTCTGGGTTTTGCCCAGAAAATGCATATTGCAAGGGTAGAGGCGTAGTCGCACTGTCATCCCTCTCCCAAGCCAATATATTGTCCTCTTTGGGCCTTGCACTGGCGCGAACGCATCGCCATCCCAGTTGAGCCACCCTCAAGACTTTGTTCTTAGCACAGCAGAAGCATGTTGGACTAAATTGACATAAATGCAAAAAATTTTAAGGCTCAATTGGTAAAACAAAAAAGGTTTATGATTGAATTAACGCAATTACAATAATTTAAAACTCATTTGGTAATTTTTCCTTGGCATATGTGGTCAGTTTGAGCAATGACTATTCTTCATTGATTTTTATGGTCTCTTGAAGCTCATTTGGTTATTACAAGTATTTGCACACAAAAAAAAAATTGAACAATTTGGATATTATGGACAAGTTGGACTGAGGCGCGAGGAGGAGGGATGGCAGCGCGTCCGCACCTCGGTCCTCGGACATGCGCACTTTAAATGTGGTGCATGAAGAGCAAGCACAATCAGGATCCTAGAAATAGTGTCCAGTGGGATCTTTGAAGAAGTGGATCGGTTGACCTTGTGAACCAAAGGATTGGACAAATTGTTTATTATCGGGTTCACATGAAACTGGATCAGTAGGACAAGGTGTGAAGTGAAGGATGGTAGGGAAAATAGAGGAAGGTTCTTCTTTGGCCTTACTGAACCTAATGGAAACAGTGCCATCTTTTTTCCTAGTGAACTGGGGTTCACTGAACTGAACCGGTTTGCAACTCTGGTGGAGCTTTTCGTAGTTGGTAACCCAACTATCAGGGAGGAGCTTAACAAGCTCATTTCGTGGGATCTGGCGAGGAACATGGATACAGGAGGTTTGGTCGTGGTCAACCGAGATAACAAGAGCATCTTTAGAGTTTGGAATGTTGAGATCTATGGCATGGTTCTACACGCAGTAGATCATTTAGTAGTGCAAGGTAGCAGTAATTGATCCAAGAGTTTGAGGGACTCCATCGCTTAGGGGGAGAGTCCTGGGCTAGTTTATAAGGTTTGGATCCCCTTCCTTGTGTAATGCGTTTTAAATTCGTGCAGACCTCAGCCCAAAGTGGACAATATTACACAGCAGACCTGGGTCCTTACGGTAACAAGTTAAAAAATGATCACTTCAGTGCCAATAGTTGGTAAAAAGTGATCACTTTAGTGTAAATCTAAATTAAAAGTGAACACTTCAGTGCAAAAAAAAAAAAAAATCATCTCAAATATAAATTTTAATTATAAAAACCACGTATTTCTTTAATTGGAATTTATCGCCAAAACAGCTTTCACTTCGACACGCCTTCGTTCGTGATTGCTTAGAGCCCCTCTTCCATCAATAGGTACTCCCAAGGCGTCTTAAGTAATCATTTTTCTCCGATTTTAACACTTAAGTGAGTCAGCAAAAAGTTTTGGTATTAAAGTGAGTACTATATATAAGTTATGTCACTTCTGGTGTTCTTTTCCCATTTTCACGTGAGGGTGTAGGAGCCAGAAATCGTTGGTCTTGTTCTGTTGACTCGTCCGGCTAAAGAGGGAAAACGAAAGAGGCAAAAGGATCCTCTGGAGTCTGGATGGAAGCGGACCGGGGCGAGATTTCCCCTCCTAAACGCCCGTGTAAGGCTGGTAACTCCTCCTCCAAGGTCGTGGAAGCTTCGTCGCCCGTGGTGGCTTGACTTTAGATTCGAGGTCGTGTGAAGCTTGTTGGCCGCATGTCTCGTGAAGGTTTCCCTCGTCCTCACCCCCTTTATCTTAAAACATGAAAATTTCGCTTCATTTTTGCAAAATGAAACGTGAAGATGGACAGTAAAAAATAAATAAATAAATTGAAAAATCAGAAAAATAAGTGAAAACAAGGCCTTTGCAATTGAGTTTATCCACGTTGTGCCTCGCAAGACAGTCCAAATTGACTGGACTGCCGGATCATAAATTCAAACCAAAATTTGCTGTTGAAATTTCACAAAAAGACTTACAACTACATTGGTGAAATATTGATACAGTTATTGTCACAAAACCTAATTTAGTTTTTTCTGGTCAGCAAGGCAACAAAAGCCAATGCATCTTCTATAAGGATCCTTTTGTACTAAAATCTTTTGCCATCTCCGAATAAATCCTGTTATGGTTTCAATTGTCAAAGAATTTTGTTCTTCAATTTGCACAATTTCGACAGTAAGTTTGAGTTTCGTCTCTCGACAATGACTATTATCTCTGGTTTCCTTACTCAACCTTCTATCTCTGTAGTCTTGTAATCACATCGAGCTTCATAAATTCACTTGCATGATGAAATGCGATTGCTTGCATCTTCTTCCAGATACCACGAATGGATTTCTGTACTCTCCTCTTCTTCTCTATGAAACTCATTCTAATCATGCCCATCGATGTAGGCATGACACTATCGAGAAACTTAACATACTGGCCGCGTTAATACACTCGAACAGTTTAAATACCATACCTCTTCTCAATTATCATATCTTCCTCCACCCTTCTCTCATAATTTAAGTAAGATGACATGAGGCTATTTCTCATCTTCCTTGACTGTGATCACGACAAAGTCCTCGCGCTGTTTGAATATGTCGTGCTTCGTTGTCTACACTCCTCTAGAATTCTTTGCCCGCGCCCAACGACAAGACCAACTGCATCATGCCTTTGCTTCTTCACTAGGCCCTCTCGAAGGAACACAACCACTCCATCAATTCATCAATAGTCCAGGCCAACGACTCTAAATCCTTGACTCTTTAATTTCCAAAGCACTAAGCAGAAGTTGCTTCGAACCTACGCATGTGCTTCTTTGACTTGACTTGATTTTCCTATTAATTTAAAAAATAAAAAAAAGAAAACCATCGAGAATGTCATCTAGACACATTCAAATAAATTTATCATTTTCAATACACATCCGACCCCACTTTTCAAAATCTCTCTCCCGAAACAATATGCCAAACTAGACTTCTCCACGCCACATCATGCCTAAAGATGATCTAATCATACCCTCACATCCTGATCACTTTCTTTCTGTCCTTAAATTGATATTTGTTAACATTTTACATTCCTTTTAATTCAGTTTTGCGTTACAAATTTCCAGCTAATGAGTTTTCTATGATCGAATAGTTTATTCAATGATATCTTCTCTTTTTTTATTTCATTGTTTGATGAACTTTTTAATATCGTGTTAATGCTACTATGTGAAGGGTCAAAGTAGATAATATGTAGAAGGGTAACACTTGCTTTCTATAATACTCCAACAGTGCTTCGTGAGAGAACATATTTAATAACTAGTTCATCATTTCTTCGACCTCCAACCCAATTTTGTCAGCCAAACCACTCATGCTTGTGTAACTGCTAATTTTTGGAATTGCTTCCTAAATCATTTCACATATGAATGCCTATCGTGGATCCCAAAATTAGTAAAAACAAATTTTCACGAGTTGAGAAATCTAAATCCTTGCTTACATTCAAATGTTAGGCATGATATGCTGGCTCTTTCTGAAATTGCATGGTCACATTTATTCTTGTGATTTTTCCTTCTTCTTTTTGATTAATTTCATCCTTGAGAAAGAATTTGCTGGTCTGGAAAGAGGAGCTTTAAAAACAATAGAGCATGAATAAGTAATAAACTAGAGATCCTTTTGCTTGCAAAACGGAGCCTGATGTCTATTAGAGAAATTAAAGGTTCATGTGCTGTTAAATTAGGAGTGAAAGCTTCATCCTTCCATGTATGGCCTTCTTCTTTGTAACTTATTGAATACTCGTTTACTTCTAATTACTGCAGATCTTTGACGTACTAATCATAATATAATAGTAGTTACTTCTATTTGAAAATGCTAGCACGAGAAAAAAAAAAGATTCCTCATCCAAATTTATAGTGTTTATCATAGAAAGGATGCGGTAAAAAATTAAATTGTAAAAAGTAATCATATAAAAAGATTGATAACTTGTACATGGTAGCATAGAAAGGAAAAAAGGGAAAAATCGATCCTCTTAGATCATTTATTCCAGTGCAACCATTCTGCGGATATAACTTTTAGTTACCTAAAGGCAATGAGAAACTTGCTATCAGAATCCAAAAATATATTGATATAGATCTATTTCAATGTAAGGTTTTGTTTGTCTTACGAAAAATAAATGATTTGAAAAATATTTTTTAGAAATGATCAATTATATTGCTTACAAAACAATGAACAAATTTTTTTCATCATTTATGAAAATGTTTAGACATAAATTGTTGTAAATAATGAAAATATTATTTATTGCCTAATTATTTCAAGTGATGCAGGCGATCATTTTTAAGAAAATACTTTCAAAAACATTTATTTTTCACCAAATAAATGTGCCTTAATATGAAGGACAAAGCTGACTGCAGGAAAAAAATAAGTGTATACATATAAAGTGTCGTGAGAATATGTTATATCTTAATGTCAAAGAGGAAAAGAAAAATAATAAACATCGCAGCCCAAGAGCCAGTTTGTCTTCCTCCCCAACCACCATGTTATTCGTTTTGGGCTCCTCAAATAACAATCCCACCTCATTTATTGCACAAGACACTATATAAAATATGATAAATGAGAGTAATTATTAATTAAGAAAATGCTAATTACTGTGGACCGGAGAGAGACCCCAACTGACTAAAACTCCCCGGTTTATACATAGAAATTATTAGAAGCCAAAAAATTATCTAAATGATCAGAAAGGAATATGGATTGTTGCAAACATGGCGACGAAAGAGATTGTAGGTTGATTAGGATACATTTATTCAAGCGAAATGTATTAGATTAATTATTTATATTCAATATAATAGAAGTCAAAATTGACCGTAATGTGTATTATCCCCTATACCATTACAAAACTCAATTTATACATACTAATCAACAACATTAATTGCAAAAATCGCTGATTACAGATTCGATTGGTTCTTAACAAAATCAGCATTGATGACTCAATGACCAAAAAAACTCTATATATATGGTTTCCAAATAGGAACCTTTAACTTTTTAATTATGATTGCTATTTTATATATATATATATATAGTTTCTAAGTAGGCACCTTTAAATTTTTTAATTATTACAATACTTTTACCTTTTTCAATCAATATGTATTTTTTTTAGTAATATGAAGAGGAGAAGCAGAAGAAAAATCATCTTTGAGATGATGTGGCTCAACAAAAAGCTCTGTTGTCCCAATTTTGTTATTATTTATAGATTTATAGATGGATACAAGCATGGTTTCCGATTGCAAGTTAAGCCATCACCATCGACCAGGATTTCTATTCAGAGATGCGAGGGAAGAAAATCCAATAAGAAGAGGAGAAGAGAACGATGGACGAAACGTTTCCTTTTCCTAGCAGTAGATCAATTCAACGAACTCACCTTCTCTCTCTCGAAATCACAATCATTTTACTGAATTTCACAATCATGAGCGCACTCTTGTAATTCCTTCTCATTAGATCTCCGTCGTATCCAGTCCGCATCACCATCCCATCGTCCACTCCTGGAGATTCGGGAACCCGATGACTTGATCAACTGAAACGCATAATGGCAAAACTGAAGGCGGTGTTGTGGACGAACCTCACCAGCAGAGCCGACCAAAGTAAAGGCCCGTGATGGGTCACAACCGCAGAGTCCGGACAATGTTGCCCACGGATGCTGGATCTTGCTTTTCTTCTTCGTCTTCTCTTTCTTACCGTGATCGAAGAGCTGAGTGGCAGTGGACAGCTATTGAATGCATCCTATGGGCTACGAACAACAGTAGATGGTGTCTTGGTGAATCACACCTTTATATAAACAGTACAAATAAAACACCAACAAAATATGCTGCAATTCGAGTGTAGGCGTTACCTTCAGCAATGGTTTTGACGTGAGATAGTTGATGCCACTACCAATCGCTGGACACGAAGAAATTGCCTGGGATATTTTGTGCCTGTGGCCCTGCACAGATCCAATGCATTATACACATAAGGAATTCATGGAACTGACAAAATCGAACTTTGATTTGGTTAAAAAGGTTTGTAAACAGAATTGGAGCACGTACCTTGGAGAGGTCGCTGTCCAGTTTCTTGGACTAACTGGAGTTGTCCTGTCGAAGACTCAAAAGTTCAAAGGTAGTTCGTCCGTTGCAGTCTCAGTCGCGGCCACGGTCTCAGCCATGGCCAGAACCTGCGTCCAGCCCCAGCCTCTGCTGCCACACCGCCGCTGTGGCCACGCTGACCTCGTCCGTGGCGAGCAGGCTCCAGTGCAAGACGACGACTTCTTCTCTGGCTCCAAAGAGAAGCGGCGGCAGCTGCAGCGAGTGCCAGAGCAACAGCCTGGTGCTGTTCAATAATCTCTCAAATCCTTCGTCCCGGAGATCCCCGTCCGGCTTCTCTCTCTTCAAGGCAAGCCTCCGTCTCTCCAGGGTAAGCGAGCAATCCTCTCTCATCATTACTGTGGCCCTGTAATTAACGCCGAACCGCTGAATTTGCTTTTTGCTTTTCTCCCCTTCTTTTCCTGTTTCGTCGCATTCTTTGTGACACTCATCGCTGTTGTTGCCAGACAAGATGCGGAATCCGCTTGCAGAGCGTGAAAACAGCGAAAAGGGATAGACATTTTCACGGCGGAGGGTGCTCACACCTTCCACTTCCCTTGCGTCGAGGCTCACATCAAGAAGCACTGGGTCCTCACCCGTCCAGTCTGCAGCGCCTGCTGGAAGGAGATTTCCTTACTCAACGCGCACAAGATTGGCAGGAACTACAACGCCCGGTCGAAGATCGCGGAGAACGCAAGATACAGGCATAGCCTAACTGCAAGTGTCCACTTCACATCCACGTTCGCGTAATTCTGATAGAGTGGCAGCATCAAAAGGGAAAACTTTCACCTTCCTCAGACGAGGTAATTTTTTGAGCTCATCAAGGTCTGTTATTCTGCTACGTGGAGAAATTTTCAGGACTTCCAAATTCCGTAAATGTTTAAGACCATCGATCCTTGCCAAATCGCAGTCGTCTAGTTCTAGTTCTGACAGATATTTCAGACCAGAAAAATTTGGCTTTTGAATCTTGCAGCGTTTGAGACGCAGAGTCCATAAGCTTGAGGAGGAGGGAAGTTGTGTGAGGTCTAGCTCCTCCATGTAGGATAAAGTGAGTTCCCAGAGATGAGTAAGGGCAAAAATACCCCCAGGGAGACTGGTGACATTTGGAAGGGACAATTCCAAGGTCTCTAGACTTGTTAATCTTGTGATCCACTTGATATCTGGGGGCTGATTCGATGACCCTGCTTCTGGCTGCTCATCAGCGTTCAAGCATAGCTCTTTTAGATTCGTCAGATCTGTCAATTTGGGGGCTGCCATGATTTTGGATCCCCAGTGGAGAGTGACTAAACTTGAGGGCAACTCTCGGAGTGCTTGAAGTCGCTTGCATTTACGTACATCGAGGGTTCGGAGGCAAGACAGACCGCAAATGCCCTGAGGCAGCCCAGCCACATCGGATGACGACAAGCTCAAAATTCTCAAAGAGGATAGTCCTGAAATATCACAACTATCTTGGGCCTCCAAACTTTTGCAGCCAGAGAAATCTATCTCTTCCAGTTTCTCTAACTTCGCAATATCTTTAGGAAATTTTTGTAGGTGAGTGCGTTCCATCTTCAGCGTCTTCAAATTTGTCAATTTCTTGACTGACTCCGGTAGCTCCTTGATTACAGTGCCTGAAAGGTCCATTAGCTCCAGCTCCTTTAGCTCCCCGATGGAAGGCGGAAGTTGTTTGAACTTCGGACAATTCCTTAGAGAAAGTCTTTCGAGGTTCGAAGGAAATTCAAAAGCTTCCGTATGCCAATTAATAGCACCATCCAGAGCAAGACTTCTGAGTTTCGTTAGGTGGCCAATTGGGGATATATCTTCCAACCTTTCACAGTCACGAGCACTAAGTATTTCAAGGTTCTCTAAAGAACCAGTCTGGATATGAATTTTTTTTATGTCAGTTCCGTCAATCAGAAGTTCCGTCAAAAGTTCCATACCGTACAGTTGTTCGGGCAACTGCTTGACTCCCTTGCATTTTCTCAAATTCAAGGACTTCAAGGTCTTCAATTTACTGATGAATGTCCCAATTATAGATAACTGAGTACAATCTTCCAGTATTAATATCTCCAAACTGACTGGACCTTTAAATTTCAGCGATGCACCCGACAGACCACATCCTTGTAGGTTCAAGACTTTCAATTCCTTCGCCTTATGCAACGTGCAAAAGAGAATGTCAAACTTTACTCGCCCATACCTATCATCTTAAAACAAGATTTAAAAACAAATATCGGCCATACCTTCATGATTTGACTCCAGAGTTGTGGATCTCCGGCAACCAAACTCCTAGACAGATCGAGAATGACTAACTTCTTCAAATGCGTATCATGTAGCTCAGGAATGAAATGGCAATCTCGCCAATCAAGCCACCTCAAATTTGAGGGAAGATTCTTAGTTTCTCCTTGGATGTTGGCCCGGTCCAGTCTGAGGTACCTCAAATTCGGCATTTCACGAAATCCTTCACATTTAAAACTGTCGATGTGACCCTCTTCAACTGTGAGACCAATGCTTTCGACACTTACAGAACCCTGTCAAGTCTCAGGAGGGGAAAAACTTGTGAGTAATTTGAAAAAGTTTAATTTCTCTCATTCCTTTTAATGAAATGAGATAAATCAAAATTACAAAATAAGAGGGTATCCACTGCGCGTTCTAAAGACAAGTAAGTTTATGCTAATGCGAATGGAAGGTTTATCTGAAATCTTTAGTAAGCCACTAAAAAATATCTGTTGAAGAGGCACCGCCTCTCTCTCAACCTTTCCAGAATTGTATCATATTTTATACACGCAAGTTGTTGGAAGACCAGTCAAAGTTGGCCTCGAAATCTTAATCAACTTGCTTGGTAAAGAAGGAAGAGAAACTGGCCGTGAATTATTGAGTTGAGGCACCAAGCTGTCACTTTTAGAAAACAAGTTGACAAGTCGACTTTCTTAACAACTAAGGAAACTCCACTGACACAGACTACCATAAATAGGTGGTTCCTCTTCGCACTTCTAGTAACATAGAGAGATGAAAGAAAAGCAAAGAGGCCAGAGAAAGCCTTAAGATTGAGAGAGTGCCACGGATATAAAGAAAGTGATCAGTCTGAGAGTGAGAAAAATAGAAAGAGCTGAGTTCTTGCAGGAGGCAGTGTACTCTGAGCATCGTTGGACCCCAGACTCAACGATACCTAGAGGCTTTAAAAACTTACCCTTGGATTTTCTAGAATTTCAAGTGCATCACTGTGATTCCAAAACCTGCAGCGCTCGTGAACACGTTTTCTCTTGATAATGTCCCTGCCAAAATCTCGTATCAGATTGTGCATTCTTAATTCATTATTTTCTCCATCTTCCAACCAATGCATGCTGCGAAGGGAATCTATTCCCAAAGAAGAATAGCAATCACAAGCCTTCCACATGTAAGAGGGAATCCTCTCATCCTTTCCAATAAAAAAGCATGCTATGTCGAGGAACATCTGCTTTGTACGCCAATCTAAAGAGTTGTAACCATCGTCATAGAAAGGTTCAACCCTCTCTGGTGGGCGTTCTCTTAGACAGTCCAAGGTATCTCTCCATCTTTCTATCCTTTTCTGCCTTAAATTTGAAGCCTGAAGTTTAATAGCCATAGGAATCCCTCCTATAGATTTGACGATGTCTATGGACAGGGAATCATACTCGAAGTCTTGGGGAGGATTCCCTTGAAAAACACACTGACGAAAGAGTTGAAGAGCATGCTGAGGACTCATTTGTCCAATCTTGTATTCTTTGACTGCATCATCGAAACCATCTAAAACGTCTCTTTTATCCGTGGTCACAATGATTCTACTTCCCGGACCAAACCAAGTGAGCTTCCCGGCTAACCCTTTAATCTGTTTTACCTCACGCACATCATCAAGCACAATGAGAACCTTCATCTCAGTAAATAGACTTTCCATATTCTTAATTCCAGCACTGTAAGTATTAAGTTCCTCACGTCTTCTGTTTAGAAGGGTAGCAATCAACTTTTCTTGTGAAGAAATGACTTCTTCCAGCTTCATATTTTCGAGGAAGCTACGTCCATCAAACAACTTATAGATCTTGTTGTATACAACCTTTGCCAGTTCAGTCTTCCCAACACCCCGCATACCACATATTCCGACGACACGCACGTCTCCTCCACATACTTTGTTCGCTTGTCCATCTCTGTAGACAACACCAAGCTTTGTCATCATTTCTTGAACATGAAGATCAATTCCAACTAGTTTGTCGGTTACAACTTGGTCATCCTTCCCCAACACCTCCATGACACGTTCAAGAACTTTCTTTACGAGCTCGGACTCAGACCTGCAAACATAAGTGATGTAGCACTGGGATAAAATATAATATATAAACGACAAAAATTAAATCAAGCAAACAGGGGCAGGGGGAAACTTCAATTAAAATGGAGAGCAAGTTTTAATGCATGGTTATTTCCCTTTCGTGCACATAGCAATTTTGACATTGATGTCATGCCATCTGCAAAACAAAAGTTCTTGCCAAGGGGGAAAGAATGGAGTCTTGACGGACCAGGTTGCTGATCTAACTCGCATCGTGTCAAAAATTGAGCAATTTTCATATGGCCACTTCAATCGAGTTAGTGGTTGTACAATGAAAAAATTATCTAAAAAGTTATAAATTGCCCACGAAATCTTAAATATTTTCACATTTTATCAATTAAGTCTATCCGATCAATTTAAACCGAAAATCGCTAACGCATCTTATATACTGACGTGGATAATTTTTATAATATCTTAATATTTTTGAAAAATTTTATTAATTTTTATATTTTTTCTTTCCTTTCCTTTCCTTTTCTTTTTTTTCATTTCTTTTCTAAATTACTGTTCATCTTTTTCTTTGTGAATTCTCCATCTTCGCTGAACGTAGAAGCAAAAAATCAAACCAATCATCTTACTCTGTCCTCCATCGTTCCCTCGAAATGCCGTCGAGCTCGGCATCTTCGAGATCTCAACCAAGCTGGACAACTACGCGCCCCGTCGTGCGTCGACCTTAAACCCTAGATCTGGAAGGTTCAACCTTTGTCGTGGTGTAGAGGGCTCGAGCTCCGTCGCAGCCCTCCCCAAATCATGGCGAAGGCTCCGCGGCCCTCTTGTAGAGTCCTGCAGCTGTCGGGGTAAATCCTATACCTTTTTCTTATCTTTTTCCATTTATCTAGAAAAGAAAATAAAAAATAAAAATAAAAAATGATTTTTTTATTCTATTCTCGAAAATAATCTCTGAATATTTAAAATTATTTGATAATTGTCTAAAATTTTTATTTCTAGAATAAAAATACTTTTGTCAAGATCCTTAAAATTTCTAATCCAAATCATTTTCTTTTAATTTTTCAATGATTTTATTACATTTTTCTCCTTTTTTTCATTTTTTCCTTTTTTTTCCTTTTCAGCTGTCCTCCTTTCCGGAGGCCAGCAAGCCGGTGAAGGGCTAGACTTGGGCTGACAACCTTACCGAAGCATCGCCAGCCCCCGGCAAATCCAAGTTATGGCAAGGCTCAACCTCATCGGGCTAGATCGACGTTGCCCAGTCAAGGCGAGGCTGACCAACAAACCTCGCCCAGCCACAACAAGCCTCGCCAAGGGGCCATGACTGGACAAAATGAAGAAGAAAATGAAAGGGAAGAGAAATGAAAAAAAAAATTGATTTTGATTTTAGAACTGTCCCAGAAACAAAGAAGCAACAATTTTTTTATTCTTGATTCTATTTTAAATCTATTCCTAAAAATGAAAAATTTACCAAACAAATTTTTAAGGAAACAAAAGAATAAAAATAGCTATTATTTAACAAGTTACTAAACAGAGCCTTACCACCTCATTCCGTTCTTCCACTCATATCCGCATAAATCCTTTATATCTCTGAGAACCTTCCTCCATTTTTGGACGGTATTTGCGTCGACTTTGTGATCCTCCACATGTTGATGGAAGGACCTTCCAAAATCTCCAGCCTGGTCTTTTACATCGGAGGGACTAACATCATAGAAAATGGGGATAAGAATCTGTCCAGATTGTCTGCACTCGCACATTTGTACCAGCTCCATAAGGCAATGTTTGCTAGAAGCATAATTTTTAGAGAGGATGACTATCGAGATCTTTGACCGCTTGATCGCTTCTTTTAGCTTCAGCTTGATCTCTTCTCCGGCACGGAGATCTTCTTCATCTCTGAAGACATTGATTTTTGCATCTACCAATCTGCTATAGAGGTGATCCGCGAATCTTTCGCGGGTATCGGGACCTCTAAAACTTAAGAATACTTCATAATTGATTCTAGACCACGGCGACGAGCTTGATGAGGTAGAAGATGATTCCTGTCAAACCGAGGAAAATAAAAGAATAAAAAAGGTTATGGTTCCGATGGAGACGAACCTAACGCAGCAAGCGACCTTAGCAACTGGATTTTACGGTTCACGCATTTTGATATATTTTTTTAAATCCGAAATTCTCGCAACTTTCTTAACAATCAAATGTCCACAATCTTTTCATAATTTTCTCGAATTTAGGATATTTTAAAATTTAGGGGAAAGCAAAGCAGTACTTAACAGACCCAGCTTATAACGTCATATTAGTGCTTGGAGTTTTGACAGGATCTTGTGATTTTGAACATACGTAGGTTCAATCGTTCCCGTAATTGGTAACATTCCAAACGATGTATAGCTGGAATTTGGGGGGTTGAACTACAAGCAGAGGATCGATTTCACCATATTCATGTCGAAGAAATAACAATACAAATCCCAAAGATGCAGAGGAAACAAACCTCTCTTTTTCTCTTCCTTCCAGCAGCCACATCTGCTGAAGCCATAACTTGGAGAATTATTAGAAACGCCACAGACCAATTCGCTCTCCCTCTCTCCCTCTCTCTCTCCCGTTCTCTTGCAGAGGGCACAGGAGGCCTATAGACATCATTAGACAGCAGTACAGATTGCATTTTACCCGTGACCAAGACCGTTGACTTGTGGGTACGCGCTGCGCTTGGGCAACGTGATGGAAAATGGTCGTGCAGTGCCGGTCCCACGTGATTTAACATTATAAGAAGTCATGACAAAAGGTCGAGGAAAAAAAAATTGAGATGAAAGGGAGTTTTCAGTGGTAGGAATCGATAAAGCAGATGCAATGGACCAAGTGGCAGTCCTCCCAAGTCAGCTCCATTCAATCGGATAGATAAAGACGATGCAATGAACCGATTGGTTGTCCTGTCAAGCCTTGGTTTTGTGTTTTATTTTTACTTTCTTACCTTGGAAAACGCGAATGAACTTCATGTAAGGCTCTGTTCGTTTCACTGGAAAATAACTTTCGGGAAAACGTTTTGGATTTTCCGACGTTCGTTTCACGGAAAATAAATTCATTGGGAAAACATTTTCCACGGAAGGAAAAAAAGTCTTCTAAAGTGAGAGAAAATGTTTTCCACTTTTCAAGTTGGGAAAATATTTTCCACACTCACTTCTTTCTATCTCACACCTCTTATTAGTCCTCACTTCTTTCTTTCTATTTTTTTAAAATCAATTTTTTTTATTTTTTTCATAAATTCGAATTTTTTGTTATTTTTTAATAAAATCAATTTTTTTTTTTTTTTTTTCTTTTTTTTTTTTGGCCGGTCGTCGGCCACGGCAACTGCCGGCGATAGGCAAGCCGAGCTCGCCGATCCGACGTCGCCGGATGACGGCAAGGCTCAAGCGTCGCCGCAGACGGCGACGCTCGAGTGTCGCCCGAGGTGACAAGGCTCGAATGCTAGATCGGCAACGCTTGAGCCTCGCCGGACGGACGGCGAGGCTCGGGCCTCGCAGGTCGGCGACGCCCGACCGTCGCCAAACGGTAGCAAGGCTTGGGCCTTGCGGATCGGCGACGCCCGAGCGTCACCAAAGGAGGCGAGGCAAGGGCCTCGCCGGATTGATGACGCCCAAGCGTCGCCAAACCACGACGAGGCTCGGGCGTCACCAATCTCCGAGGTCCGAGTCTCACCGCCTCGAGCTCGCCTCGTTGGTGAGCCGATCGTGCGAGCTCGAGACGGGGAGACAACAATAATTTAATAATAAATTTTTTAAAATAATAAATAATGATTTTAAAAAAATAAAATATCGAAAAGGGTTTATAAAAGAAAATATTTTCTTAAGCAAACAGCGAAAAACATTTTCCACTTCAAAATCAAGTTTCATCCGAACACCTAAAAATAATTACGTTTTCTGGAAAATAGCTTATTGGAAAATATTTTCTAGAAAAACAATATTTTCCGTGAAACGAACTGGCTAAGTTTGAGGAGGCAAATGATAACATTTTTCATTATAAATTAATTTTTTTAAAAAAATATATTTTTCTATTTCTATTCTTAAATGAGTTTATGAGAAAAAATACATTTGATAACGGTATAAAATTTTTATTCTCGAAATAAAAATTCGTTTGATCTTTCTCAAGTTGTGGTGGCAAGGGTTGGCCGACGATTGGCAATGGCCGACGTCCAGATCCGATGTCCAACAATTAGCAACGGTGGTGGCCGGGCGAGTGAGGGTGGTGGCGGCGACGAGCGAACAAAAAAACTCTTTTGAGTGAGAAATAAAAAAAAAAAAAAAAAGAAACAATTCCGAAATAGAAAAATAAAAATTTTATTTCGATTTCTATTACAAACCTATTTCTTAGAAAAATGAAATTATTTTACCAAACGGATTTTTATTCTAAAAATAAGTCCGGAATAGAAAAACAGTTCTAATAGAAATGAACAGCTACCATGTATAGTCTAAGAGGACGAGTACTCGTGTCTAGTGCTAAGTGTGGTCAGTGCCCTTTAGTTGGAACCCAAAGTTGAAAATGATCCGTACAAGTCCGAGTTGGAGTAGAATTTTTAAGTATTAATATCACGAAAATACTCAAATTAAAATATTTAAGATAAATTTACTTTAAATTGATTTTTAGTAACGAAGTGACAAAAAAAAATCTTAAAATTGTAGATTTATAATAAATTTATCCCTAAATTAATTTTTTTATCTCTAAAAATCCCAAACTCATACATATGTGACAAATATATTTTCCATTAAACCAGTACAATTGTGATAAACAAAGAGTAAAATTCTAAACCGACATCCAATTCAGTAATTTGATAGTACAATTTAACGAAAATTAACGAAAGTAAATTTGTCACAAATTTACCATAATATGGTAAATTTATCAAAGATATATCAATTTAGAGTTTTTAATGATCAAAAAATTAATTTTGAGTAAATTTATCAAAGATATACCAATTTAGTTTTTTTTCGTGGTATTAACTCTTTTTTATTTATAAAAGTTGTTAGAATACAATTATCTCACTAATATTTCAAACAATGATTAAGCTTTAAGAAAATATTGTGTACACAAGTATGCCACGTCATATTAGGCCCATCTGAATAAATTTTGCAAACGCCTCAACATTCCAACATGTCTGCCTCCTCTCTTCGTTCAATGTGCCATGAGAGGGTCCAACCTGCACCTTAAAAACCGAACCACTCTCTTAGTTCTTTCATACGTAGTAGGGATGAATATAATATGGATTGGGTAGATCTAGCACTTAATCCAAGGACCAATTCACATAGTGTTAGTGTTGATTGTAATTTTTGAGATCGAGAACCAATCTTGTTGAGCTTGGGACCAAGGATCGGACCGATCCTATGGGTCCAATCCAGTTCCAGGGTTAAATCAGGATCAACCGATTTTTTTGTTTCATTTTTCATATTCTTTAAAAAGACAAACATACTATTTCAAATTACATATCTATTAACAATGCAATATTTAGTAACCAAACTATAAATACTAATATATATCAAGCATAAATATAAGATAAGGTGTAACAACAAAAATTTGCACTTGCTAAAAACAACAAACCATAAAAACGAACATACAAGATGAGGGAACAAAGGCGAGTGGTGAGGTGAATGAATAGAGGCAAGTGACAAGGAGAATGAAGCAAGCGAAAAGAGGCAAGCGAGGCCAAGGAGAGTAAAGAGGCTTTTTTTTTTTTGGTCAAATTAGGGCTTGGTTTCTTTTTACTTTATAATTTACAAGACTAACTGAATTGTGAGGAGAATAGATAAGGAAGCACTAACATTTAGAATAAACAAAAGTATATAATATATATTATGTATAGGGTTAATCTAAATTGGACCAATCTTAAACTCTTAAGACCGAGACCAACCCGCATAATATAGGGTATAGGGGCCTTAGGACTAAGGACCGACTCAATTCCCTTGGGAATCGAACCAGGACCGGCCTGATTGGGTCGGTCCAAAGTTGACCCTGGACTGATGTCCACCACTAATATGCAATATTTTCTCCAAGAGATGACAGAGAGCGAGAGCGAGAGCCTGGTCACGGTGGAAACCATGGAAGTGCCTCCTCCTCAAGCATAACCGCGCCATGCTCTCCCTCGATGAGTGAACCGATTGGCTCCTCATGCCCTCTCCTTGGTCCAGGACGATGCCCGCGTGTGGCTCTCCATCTGCCTTGAAATGGGCGGCAGGCCGATCATCTTCCTTCCCCTCACAGTAGCCTACTTCCGTCGCCGCTTCGTCGAGGGCCCCTCCGCCCGCCTTGTCCTCTTGGACCCCGTCCTCTTCGCTGCCTTGGTTGTCGTCGAGGTTCTATTGGGCCTTGGTGACTACCTCTACAGCCACGGCGCAGCGCGAATCCCCATCTAGACGTTGTATCGTCATCGTCGTTGTTCAGTGCGTTGACAATCGCAGACAAGCAAAACTACGAATCAAAATCGTGCAGCGGGAATCGGAGATTGACACCTCGAGCAAATGCAAGGGCTAGACTAAAATGAAAACCTAACTGGACGGAGACGATATCCGGAGACGAACATCTCGTTGGAGACTGGGATGACGGAGGACGAAATTACAAGAAAACCATTGCGAGGGAGTTTTGCAAACAGCATGGAGAGAGAGAGGGAGGGAGGGGGGCATGCGCATGTTTCGAGACTAGAGAGGGTATAGGAAAGAAGAGGAAAATTGCTTTGTTCTTTACATTGCTAAGTGAAATTAGACATGTCAAATGGATAAGTTAGGTTGGATCATAAATGATTCCTTGTGGAATCACTGGGGCCACCTCGCCTATTTAGCGGATATACCATTGCCAGGTTAACAATAATGCATTCTTTATTTTAGCGTACCGATGCCCGCACACTCTAGCTCCCCAATTTCCTAGTGAATCTTTGTCTTCCCCAAGAAGAGGGAATACCTTTTAAATGTTTTACATATGAGGGAAAAGTGTTTCGTTCTTGCAATGCAAAGAGAAACTAAACCTGTCAAACGGGTAAGTTAAGTCGGGTCATAAATGATTCGACCCAAATTGACCAATTTAACCCATTTATGATCCATTTATCATAATGCAAATTTCTCGACTCATATTCGACACGAATCATACCTAACTCACACTTGACCCGATTTATTTAACCAAATATAGAAAAGCTTGTTTCTTATATTTTTTTTTAGAAAAATGGTATTGCTAAAATACTTCATGCTGTACAAATCTAGTGGACAAATTTAATAAATTTTTTGAAAAATTGAGGCTCCATTTTTTTCGAAAATCTTTTCCAAAAATGTATTTTCTAGGAAAATAACAATGTTTCTTATATTTACCTAAAATATAAAAATATATTAGAAAATATTTTTCATTGTTTGACATGGAAAATCTAATTTGATTTTCCTCTATGGATTCTTTTTAAAATCGAACTTTTAATTATATTATATTTTTATTTTTTAAAATTGAATTTTTTTCTTTTTTTATTTTTTCCTTTTTTCCTTTCCTTCGACCAGTAGCCAACCGTTGTGACTGGGCATAAGTGAGCTCAAGCTCACCCGATTGTGGCATGCCAAGCCAAGCTAGATCAGCAAGCTTGAGCTCACATTCCAGACATCGGTGAGGCTTCAGCCTCGCCCAATCGGCAAGCTCGTCCCTTGCCTAGTTGGTCGTGGGCCATCGCCATGGCTGACCACTGGCTAAGGTAATGGAAGAAGGAAGAAGAAATTAAAGAAGAAAACGAAAAAATAATTATAATTATAATTTTTTTAAAATATTTTTATAAGGCCGAAAAGGGAGGGAGAGTGTGTGTAAGCCTAGTGGGTTGGAAATGAATCTTAAACTCAACCTATTTAAACTCATTTATTTTAGTATTGCAACCCATTTTAGATATACTGTTCAAAATTGAAGTAACCTATATATGACTCATTTAAATGGATCATATACGAGTTTAAGACTCATTTTGATAGGTCTAGAGAAGATGTAGACACATTTAGAGAAACTATTGTCGACATAAATGGTGCCACATGTCGCAACACCTACAGGGCGAGACAAGCGACGGTGTGGAGTCGTGAAGGGCTATCAATGCCCGATGATCTACAAGGAGTTTGATGGCAATTTCCCTATGAGTACTTGTTGCGCAATCGGATAGGAAAGGTTTGCAATACTTAGCAGATTGGTCTTCTCGCATTACGTAAAAGCATTGTCTAGGTTAGACAACATAGGAAAATATTCTAAAAAATCTTAAATATCTCTAACAATCTAAAATTAAAATACTTCTTCTCAAGTATATTTAGTAAGTGTTTTGGGAGTACTTGGGAGAGACTTGGATTGTGGGTTAAAAAAGAGAGTAATGAAGGAAGCTCAAGGAATCGATGGGTAGTTGAAAAAGAGAGAGAGATCACGGCATATATACAAATTTTATGATTTGTACAAGCTCCTAAAGTTTGTCTTGTAAATTTATTTGTCCATTGAAATTTATTTTGCCACCTTGCCATCTACAGTGCACTTTCACAACCTAGGTCAGTTGCCTTTTTTTTTTTGCGGCGGGGGTGGGTTGGGGAAGGGCATGAATGCAATTATATTTTCAAGCAAACCGTTAATCATATGAACGTGCTAATAACTATTCAAAAGAACAAAAGTCCTGAGACGGTCTTTTCCTTCCTTTGTTTGCGGACATGTTTCAGGACAGAATTTTGGGTACAAAGCATTAAAAATAAGGACAAGGATTTGAGTCTAATTGATGCAGGTTTTAAAATTGTAAGCAGAGAAGTGAATATTAATAAACATTGAGGACCCACTGACCGGGGGCAAAGCGTGCTTTTTCGTATCGTTCCTGTTTCTTCTCTTTTTCTTTGAGGAATCATCTCAGTCCAATAACATCAGAAAAGAGTTTGAGGCAAAGAGAAAGATATACAAAGCTTGTTGACAATTCTTAATGGCTGTTGCCCACGAAATTCTTCAGAAAAATGGCCATGGTCCTCGAAACCAGAATGCTGCCTCAAAACGTAGATACAACTTTCAAAGAAGTCTTTCTCAATCAGATCAAATAAAGTTTGAGCCAAATTGTTAAAATATGTTTTAAATTTAAACCCGTGAATGAAATAGACCTAAGATGAGCTATTATTTTATGAACGTCTGAAATCGAGCAATACATCATGCGAAAATTGTATCAGTATTGATGCGGAGATGAAGAGCATATTTTATTCCTTCTTCAGATTGGATTCGGCCAACAAATTAGTTCTTGTTGACGTCAGATTCCCGAAGCTGAATCGGTCAAGAAGATTTAAAGAGGAAAGTCTATCTTGGACGGGAGTTGACTTTATCTCATATGGATTTCTTTTGTTTTTCAATTCAGCCACTGATCTTCATCACTTTAAAAATATATTACATAAATATATGGTAGTCGCAATTTTGAAGTAGCGCCGTTGTTGACGGAAAGAAGTCCTTGAAGTGCAATCCAACGCTTGACAGTGGACATTCTTTGCATGTGGGTCTTTTTTTCGTGAAATTATATCCAACTCCAAGGAAGATTAGTGTTTATAGTCATAAAATCTTGTGGTGAGATTTGTGAATTTCTTCTCAAATGGAGAGATTATCCAGACTAAATACTACGTGAGTTACTAAATATAATTAGGGATTGGGAAAGATACTATTTGAGTGACTCGAATATGATTATAATCTTCGTTGTATTGCTTAATCTACAGTAGAATTTATTGCTATTTTCCCAATAAACATACGTTACTACAATCGAATTACGTAATTAGGTGTCTGATTTATTTATTTTTTGTTCTGTTTATTTATTGTTTGATCGCTTGCTTTCACAACATAAATCGAGACTTGAGTTTTTCATAAACAACATTAAAAGGGGTCGATGATGAAGGTTTACCATTCCCTCTTGAAAAAACGACTAGGCAAAGGACAAGGCGGAGTTGCAAAAGGCAAAGGCGTCAACGTGGTAAGTCAAACGAGAGAGAGCGAAGTTAGGGCTTCTCCATCGCGAGTCCGGAGGGGCGAAGAGAGCATAGCGGAATCGCGAGTTGAGAAGGAAAAGAGAGAAAGCAGAACCGTCGTGAAGAATGAAGAATGAAGAGAGAAGGAAGGGAGTGCGTCGTGTGAGACGAGAGGGAGAGAGAGACTAGCTCACGAGAGTTTGAAATTTTTCTAATAGGTGGTCCCGCAAGCAACACGTGTCGCATAACGAGTGAATTTATGGATGATTGACTCGGCACAACCGTTATATATAATATTTTCTCGAAAGCAAGGTGAGTCCTGAAAAAATCTAACAAAGTAGGACCCATCCATCACACGCGGTGATTACTGAATGGGCTAGCTCAATAGTAACATGGAATAGCCGGGTCTAGGGGTGTGCATGGTCCGAGTGGGCGATTTCCACCCTAGAACCGAGAACCGCCCACTAAGGACCGGTTTCACAAAATTGGATTTGGGAGCCGCCCGTTGGTTCCAAGGATCCACTCGGGAACCGGCCTGCCGATCCGGTCTGATTCCCGGGTGGATCCATAGAACTGATCTCACGAGCGATTATGCCTAATGGCAAGAGAATCGTGCTAAGCCACCCTTTTTAAGCGCACTTGTTTATTCTAAGCGTGCGGTGATAAAGTCTTAAAGGATGCAAATTCATGGAACCGGAAACCGGACCGGTACCCACCAGTTTAGAACCGGGAACCGGACCAGTTCCCTTAGGAACCACTAGTTCTAGTTCAGTTTGGTCTAGTTCTGGATGGTCTGGGCGGATCCCGAGTGGTCTGCCGGATCTTTTGCACACCCCTAGCCAGGTCGGTCTACCCCATATTTTTTCTTCTGCAATACCGACATGCTCACGTGCTTTGATTGACATATGAGATCAAACACGAGTAAACAAGATAGAGGAGAAAACTAACGATTAATGAAGACGCTCCAAATAAAACGGAATATGTTTTTGGACGCAAATCTAGTTGGTAATCATACCCTCCAAACAATTCATTTGATAAAAACTAGACCTGTTTTGTAGGATGCGTGTGCAGGGCCAATGTCCCATCCTTTTTATAATACCGCGAGGGCAATAGCACAAACAAAATTTCTTTAATGACAATATTGTAAAAGCATGTCTAAATGGAAATTAATAACTAAACTAATGTTTTTTTCAAAAAACATTATATAGTAATTTCATACCATTAAATATGCTATGTACCACATTTTATCACTTATCCAAAAAGTCATAAATTTATTGTATTTTTTCTAATTTAGTCATAAACCTATCAATTTCACTAATTAAGTCTAAATTTTTTCACGTTTTGTCAATTTAGTCAATTCGGTTAATTTTAATGAGATATCACTAACATAGATGCCGGTGTCTTAGATGGCACGGTCGGCATTGATGTAAATAAATTTTAATAATACGTTGATATTTTTTAAAATTTTAAAATTTTAAAATTTTCCTTCCCTTCTTTCTCCTCTAGCTAGCGAGGTTGCTCTGCTGACCTCAAATGAGCCTCATCTTGCCACTAGCAAGCCTTGCCCTCACTGCCCTCACTTTTGGTTAGTCGCTAAGGCTTGATGATCAGCTAAAGGAGGAAGAAAGGAAGACAAATAAAGAAAGAAATGAAAATTAAAAATTTTGAAAAAATATTAAAATATAATTAAAAATTATCAACGTCAACATCGGCCTCTCCATATAAGATGGCCGCAAACCACATAAATAATTTTTCGTCAAAATTAATTAGATGAACTTAATTGGCAACATGTAAAAAAGTTTAGAATTTAATTGACAAAATTAAAAAATATATGACTCAATTGATAAGAATGTACTAAATTTATGATTTTTTGGATTATTTTCTCGAAATACAACGCACTCGATTGTGCGTCCTTGAATAATGCTGCCTTCTTTTTCCAACCAAAAAAGAACAATGCCGAGTTCTTGCCATCCAACGGTCTAAGACTCTTCAAGCTGATCACACCGTTATGATGCAAATTATTGCACGCATAATTTCCGCAGCAGTATGTGCGAGGTGCGTGGAAAGAGTCTATCTGCAGTGCCTTTTTGACTTGAGTGCCTTTTCTATTAACAAAGAAAACTGAAAAAGACAACCCATGAGCATCCTCCTACTTGGTAATCAAGCCGCTTTGATGCAAATTTTCAAGCAATGATATTTTCATTGATTAAATTAATTTCTTTGTATCATCAATAAGCCATACCAAGGACGCAAGTTAGGAACAGTTGTAATGAAGTTCGACTCCCATGATTATTCATTTATTTTTTAATATTATTTCAAATTTTTAGTGAATTAAATAACATTTATTTGGTAATTAATGACTTTTTGAAGTTGAGAAATAAAAAGAAAATTCAAATTTTCCCTAAAACTAAAACAAGCTCCTTCACTATTTGAAAGACACGTTGGTTTAATCGCCATCGGATCCTATTTTTTTGACTTTTCTTGGACCCAATCGAAAAGAGAGTTGAATTTTTAAGAAAATCGCGCGCGTGGGTGTGTCGCTCCCACTGCACGCGCGGGCACATGGGTAGTGGGTGAAAAGAGAGAGATGTCGGGCCACGAGGACTACCATGAAAAAGTGACAGTCGGTGACAGACACGATAGGACTCGCATAGAAAGAAGAAAAAGAGAGTGACCCACAAGAATTAAATAATTAAAGAAATAATTAAAGAGGACAATATGTATTGGGAAAATTCCAAATAAAAAGGTGAGATGCACTCATTTTCTTAAATAAAAGTTAAGTAATCATAGTAATTTCAAATAAATATTTGATTTCAAACATATTTTCTTAAAGAAACCATTTTTATTTTAAATTATTTGTTTCTTTCTCTTTTCTTCTTTTCGACAAAGGCTTGGCAATCCTTGTTGAAGCTAGGTGAGGGCTGCGACCCTCGCCTGACCATCCCTCACCTGTGGCCATGAGGGTGGCTCTCGCCAAATCGGCTATCGCCGGTGATTGGACTGGTCATCGATGAAGAAAAAGAGAAAATACAAATAAAAAATAAAAAGATAAATGATGAAAATACCATTGATCTACTAAAAAGTCAAACATTTATTTGAAAATGATATAGATATTTCAAGTACTTAAAATAATGTCTATTTCAGATCTTTATTTAAAATTTTTCAAAATATATTCAATTGAGAGTATGATCATAAAATTTCATTTGGCCAAATTCATCATGACAACTTTATCTTTTTGTTCTCAACATCATGATAAAGTTGGAGAGCAAAAAGAAAATTCAAATTTCACCGACATTTAAAAAGTTCCCTCATGAAAATAAAATTTAGGGAATCAATGACTTTTAATAATTATTTGGGTAGATATTATTGTTTAAATTTCAGATGATAGCATTGAAATCAAATTACTGTCAATCACAATCTCATTAAATAGAGCAGCCAACCTCATACAGTAAAAAATTGAAAATCCCATCAAATGATCTAATAATAGTTAAACATGATGGTGCAAATAATAAAAAAATGTGTTAAAGTTTTGTTCATCGACTACTAACTATCGACACCTGAATTTTAGCCAACTAATTCAAGTTTTCATTTTTTAAATGTACCAAAATAAATAATAAATAAATATCGAGAACGCCTAATTCGTCCAATTTCCATTTTGCATGAGTCTAATTCTTTGGACCTTAGCCCGCAAGGTTGCCCCATAAACCCCATACTATGCCCGTTATCCAAAATCCATCACTCATACCTACCGAGAAAAACACCTGGGACCCGGATCCTAATGATGTATAGCTAATTCAAAGAGCCTGCCGGTAAAACTTTGGATTTTTTTCAAGTTGAATAATGGACGATATGAATTTTGGTGACAAATCGAGAACTCAGCAGGACAGGATGATCTAACTGCACCTTCGACTCGCAAAAGGCACAGCGAAATCCCATAAGGCCTAGGATGAGGTGGGCATTACAGGTTTCGCAATCTAATAAATTTACTCATCCTGTGAAGCTCCCCATTGGGACATCACCCGGCATGCCATCTTTTCTAAGCTGAAACAATGCATTTCCTTCCCTTGTCTACGGTGGAGGAACGCAAACCTCAAGAAAGATAAGTTGCTTGCCAGGTTCAGTAAGTGATGGTGCAGCAGTGGGTGCAAGAGGAGGTGAGGTCGGTGCAAGTACTATGGTAGAGGGAGGAGGGCATGTTTCACCAAGGTCGGGTATGGGTAATGGAATTACCGAGGTCTATTTGGTTGTGGTATGTTTGATTGTTTGAAGAAAAGGAAAATCTTGTTCATAGAAAACGACGTCGCGACTGGTAAAAGTTGTTTGGTCTTGAAGGTCATAAAGACAGTAACCTTTGTGGTGTGTGAGATAACCGATTAGAACACATCGACAAGATCGGGGGCCAAATTTATCGGAGTGAAGATGGCTGGTAGAAGCGTAGCATAATGAACCAAAGACACGAAGATGAGAATAGGAAGGCGGTTTGCTATAAAGAAGGTGATACGGGGTTTTATTGTGTAAGAGAGGATTAGCTAGTCTATTAATGAGATGAGTAGTAGTTAAGACACAATCCCCCAAAAGTGAAGAGGCATGCCAGAATGAAAACACAATGCACGAGCAACATTGAGCAAGTGACAATGCTTATGCTCAACAACTCCATTTTGTTGAGAAGTGTAAGGGCAACTGCGCTGGTAGTGAATACCGTGGGCGCAAAAAAACTCTTGTATGCGAGAGGAAAGGAATTCAATCCTGTTATCAGATTGAACATTTTGGACTTTGGTTTGAAATTGAGTCTCAACAAAAGCAAAGAAGCGAATCAAGGAATCAATTGCATCAGACTTAAAAGCAAGCAAAAAAATCCAAGTATATCACGAATAGTCATCAACAATAGATAAAAAATAATGGCATGTCTTATGTGTAAAATGAGAATAAGGTCCCCAAATATCAACATGAATAAGTTCAAAAGGACGTAAAGTAGTAATAGTACTAGACGCAAAAGACAAACGCGTTTGCTTGGATAAATGACAAGCATCACATGGACTTAATTGTTTTATTGGACTAAAACATAAAGTTTGTCGCAAAATAGATAAAACTGACTCAGATGGATGTCCCAAGCGAGCGTGCCAAAGATGAGGTGAAGAGATGGTAGTAGAAAGAACGGCGGGTTTGATAGGAATCTCCAAATAATAAAGACCACCACGCTCATGGCCCTGACCAATGATCTTCTTCGTTAAGAGGTCCTGAAAAAGACAGTGGTCAGGAAAAAATGACTGAGCAGTTTAAAGTTTGAGTGAGTTTAGAGATTGAAAATAAGTTGTATTTAAAAGAGGGAGCGCAAAGGACATTATCAAGGGAGATAGTTGGGGTAAGGGGGGCCGAACCATGACATCATCAACACCATTCGGAATCCCAACAGTGAGATGTGGAGAGGGATAGTGTCGGGTTAGTAAGGTGACGAGGTTCAAATGTGATGTGGTTGGTGGCGCCAATGTCAATAACCCAAGTATCAGAATTAAATGAATTCGAAGATAAGTCGAGAACATTACTTGAGAGGTTGGCTTTCAGGATATTTACCTCTTGCAGCAAGCGCGTCAATTGCTTATATTGATCATTTGTGAAAGTAGGAGGTGCTACATCAGAAGTATGGCTGGACTTCTTGTCCGTGGGCCGGGAGGAGGTAGATGATTGCCCATGGCGCTGCTTGTGGTTGGGAGGGAAGTCATGAAGTCGATAACACACATCTCGTATATGTCCCAGGATGCCACAATGGACGCATCTTTCTCGACCATGGGACGTGTTCGTCCGTTTAGCTAGGTTGGCAAACGGAGCGGGAGTGCCAAGAGAGCTAGGTTGTCCATGGGATGAGGAATTTGTGTATGGCCGCGGAGCATGGTTGCCGTGAGTGCTAAGCAAAGTGCTGGTGTGGTCGAACACTTGACGGTCCGATTGGATATGGTGGTGCGACTCATCTTAAAGAACTAGTGCATATGCACGTTCAACACTAGGTAACGGATTCATTAGTAAAATCTAACTGATAACATTAGCGTACCTCGGATTGAGACCCATGAGAAATTGAAACAAGCGCTGATTCTCTTGTTATGTGGTGATGATAGAACGAGCCGAACAAGAGCATTGCGGTAACGGATCCAAATTATTCAATTCATCCCTATAGCTTAGTAAATTGTTGTAGTATTTGGTCACGGCATCGTCAGATGGAGCAAGGGTGCATATCTTTTGCTCGAGATGAAAAACCCTAGGACCATTCGATGGCAAAAAGCATTCGCGAAGATTGGCCCAAACATCCGAAATTGACTCTGTGTAGAGAACTGTTGGCACTAAATCTGGATGGATGGAATTAAGAATCCAAGATAGGATTGTATTGTTCACACGAATCCAGGACGCATAGGCAGGATCGGTTGTGGATGGTTTTTTTAATTCTCCCGTAACAAACACCATCTTATTCTTGGCGGAAAGGGCAATCTCCATGGCACGGGACCAATTGTTGTAATTGTCACCCGTAAGGACCATGCCGACGAGATTAGATCCAGGGTTATTAGAATGATGCATAAAATAAGGGCTATTCGACCGCTCATGTGCAGGAACTATGGTTGAAGAGCTTTGAAGCTCAGTCGTCATGGTGACTCGATGCCGAAAGAGAAAAGCAATATGGTTGAATCAGAAGAGATCTCCCGAGCATTCACCAGAAAGTCGGAATAAATTGTGGGACGATCAGGAATGCATTGGGCAAGAAAATGTCACTTAGAGTCTCGATTGGCACGCGAGTCAAAATTTTGAAATTGCTGGCCAAACCCCACTGATTTTTCTCAAGAACCCATCAGAGTATACCTTGACTCAAATTTTGGGGCCACGTGTGATGAGTATTAAAGAAGCACAAGAGACACTTCTTCGGAAAGCAAAAAATCATAGGAGACCTGCAAAAAACGGAGGGGAAGAAAAATACAATGATCGTGGCAGCAAGGTGGGTGGTGAACTGTAACATCCTCGAAAATCGACTCCGTAAGAATTGGCCATAAGGTTCTGAATGAGTCGACCATGGGCCGTTGGCCATGGATAGATTAGTTCGATCGGCAAGGATCAAGGATCGGTCATGGTCCGATCGACCGACCACTCATGAACTGGTCAAGTGTCGGCCGTGAAAAGTATACTGACCACACCGATGGAAACGGACTACCAGCTCATAAGACGACTTTTCGGTCACGAGAATTGGTCATGGGACGATTTTGGATCGGCGGATGGTCATGGGTCGACCCGACCGGTCATAGCGCCTGGCCGCGGGTGATTCCGCCTGGCTATGCATCGATCCACGAACGATCCAACTTGACCAAAAGCGACCGTCTTCTGACCAAAAATGCATCATTACCTATTTAATTCTAAGCGACCGAAAATGAATCTTGAATTGATGAAGTCCGATCATGGATCGGTAATGCACCGACCATGAACCATACGGATGGATCGGGCGCCGATCAGAATGAGCCCTAGGATAGACCCGGCTATTCCATCGTAATTCCTAAGGTCCATAAGTGCCTTGGCTTAGTGCTAGGCAATGGGTAGCCTTGGAATTGACCTTAAACCGATTTGAATTATGAGGGAAACCTCATAGCCGACCTACCGCCCAAGGAAGCGGTTTGGGCAAATTTGGGGTATATGGCCCGGACCCCGGGCACGTGTAAATTGGTTTTTCGAAACATGTCATATGATCCCTTTTCCGGCCCCGAAACCGACTCGGATGGTAGAATTCTCCGGACCGCCTTCTTGATTAAGAAAAAGACAAAAGAAGAATAAATCTCTAGAACCCTCATTAAATGCATTGGATAAGCCTTATCTCTTACCATTCAAAGCTAATAATTGCGGTCAAAAATATCTAGGAGGAAATGATGAGGGCGGATTACACGTGGACCAATGGGAAAGTGCAAAGCGGGCCACCAATAATTACACCTAAGAGCCTAGACCGCCAAATAATTCCTTTTTAGGCCACCTAAGCACTTTAGGCTCAATTATTGGTGGGGTAGGCTTGCCACTTAAGATTCTTAGGCGGGCCACTTGGAAGCTTCGGAATGGACCATTTGGACCGGTAATTATGACACCGGGTAGTATAAATAGGAGGAGAGCTCTTCACTTCTCATCCTTTGCCATCCATTTTCCTCCTCCTCCACTCTCTTAGCCGCCCCTCATCCCACGCCTCTCACTCTCTCCTCTTCGGCTCACAAGCCAAACCGCCACTCCCTAGTTGTGTTCTTAGTTCGAGGGTCATCCAAGTAAGTATAGTTTCTTCCTTTTTCTAGTATCGTTCATGATGTCGTCGACCCTAGGAAACTCTCTCAAACAAGCCGAGGGTAGGTCGATTGAAAATGATGTATTATTTGCTTTGTTCATGTCTTTGGATTCTTGTACGAATGGAACGAAGTCATCGATTCATTGCTTTTGTTCGGTACAAGTTGAGGTTCGCCCATAGCCATAAGATGTGATTCGGTATTGAGGCGTACCAAGTTCGCATCTTGGATTGGTGCGGGGTTCCTCCATACTTGTTATTCGAGTGAAACCTTGGGCTTAGGCTCGTTCGTGTTATTATTGCCACAATAATTCATGATTTTATGACACGTGCATTATGTTTGAGCACAAAATGCATAATTCATAATACGTGCAATATGTTTGAGCATGAGAAGCATAATTTCAAGGCACGTGCATTATGTTTAAGCATGAGAAGCATGATTCATGGCACGTGCATGAGGCTCGAGTCCACCCTCGCAAAGGGATAGGTACTTGAGTAAAGATAAAAAAAATTTAAGAAAATCTGGCTAGAGACTTGGGTTCGAGTCCCGAGCAAAGAGGCTGGCAAGAGACTTGAGTTCGAGTCCCGAGCATATTAACTGGGTTTGAGTCCCAGAGGCCGCCAACTAGCCAGGAACCCGGTTAGAAAGTCCGAAATGAATTGGGTTTGAGTCCCAAGACGGCACCGGGAAGACTTGGGTTCGAGTCCCGAGCACAAGAGAAAAGATGAATAAATATGACATGCATGAGTAAGAAAGAAAAGCTAGAAAGGCATAAGCTCATGGCATGCATCATGTTCATGAATCATAACAAGAGTTGCAATTTCATGTGTAAGAAGCATGTTTGCATCTTTGCAATTGATTTGCCTTTGACATGGTTTGCATGAGATGCTTAACTGGAGTTGATGATTTTGTGATGTGCTAGTCGAAGGTAAGAACTATGCTTACTGAGTATTCCAAGTACTCACCCCTATTTTCTTATAGGTACTTAGCAAGAATGGCAATTTACTTTGGGTGTCCTGTGAAAATTGATGCATCATATACGGACATAATAGATGTAGAAACGGACATCACGTATCCGAAAGTCACGTCAACGGTTTGGGTCGAAAAGGGATATAGTGAGTTAATCCCTATGTTCTTTGAGGCCTGGTATAGGTGGTATGATGGAGCTTGGGTTGGACCGCTCCGCGAACTCGACATTCCCGGCCATGACAAGGAAGACGACCCATCCGAAGACTCGGATTAGGCTTTTATGTATACCGGCTAAGTAGCGGCGATAGGGTTCCCAAATTTTGGGCTAGTACCTCCATAGCGGAGCTAGGGAAACCCTAGTTTGTGATGTTGTAAAATGGCCCAAGTTTTGATGTAGAATATGAGGCCAAGACTAGCCGTGTACTCTTTCCCACGCATATAATATAGTAGAAGTTATGGTGTGCATTTCACGTTCTCATATTAATTGTGTGTCGGGGAAAAATTATGATGTTATGCATTCCGCTTGCACATTATCATGAGACAAATGAATTTGGGACGGCGACAAAACCTGGGATGTCGCAAAATAACACGCAGCTCGACGCCTTGAGGTAAGGGGGTCGTGACATGAACCGTGGCAGACGCCACTTGATTTCAGATAATCAAGATGAGTTCGAGATCTACGCTCTACAAATCTAGAGGAGTCGGGGGCCAGCGACCGAAAGAAACCCTAGCGCTCGATTGGAGCCGCTCCAGCAAAGGGAAGCATCAATGTCACGGCTTCTTCCCCGTAGCATCAATAGCAGATGATTGCGAGTGAGAAGGCCAGAGAGAGAGAGATCGTGGTGACTTTGGACGTGAGGGTCGGGTTCCAAGGATCACCGCTCTGATACCATGTAGAGTTTGAGCGAACATCTCTTTCATTGATGAACTAATATACAATATATACATAGGGTTTAGGGCTAAAACAATACAATAACAATTATAGCCTTTATTATAAACCTAATCTACCAATAACGGCCGATCGCCTAAACCGTCAATAATTGGCACACATTGGGATTTTCTCTTCTAGAAACTACAACTTGCAATACACGCTATATTCAACCTTCTCAACACCATCATCATACAAACACAATAATAACAATTCAATTAAATAAGAAAAACTATACTCTTTTTTTTTAATCAATATATTCTAATCAAGACCAAAATATGGCGAAAACATCAAAATCCCTTATTTTAAGTTCCTCCCAGATGGATGGTTTACATATCCGGCCCAACATTCTTGTAAAGCGAAACAATTGAATCGAGGGTCTAGAGAAGAATTGACCATTTAATGTCGTAAACTAATCAAGACCGAAATTGGAAAAAGGGATACGAGCGGAGAACTTGAAACCACTCTATTTCAATGTGGTTAGATTTTGCAAGCTATTCCAACCTCCTTTGATGTGATTAGTCGATCCATGTGATAAAAGCAAACTCACTTTCAACCTTTGGGCCATAATCTGATTAACCAACTTAACCAGAAAACAAAAACACAAATAAGGGAATAAAATATACGGCCAAAATAGAAAACTATTAAAATCAAGCCGGATTTTCCCGGCTCCTACTACCGCTAAAAGAGAGGAGCACTAGCGAGCCTTTGGTCTCCTCCGATTTTAAGATTGTGTTTTTTTTTGGTAAGGCTTTTTTAAGATTGTGTTCGTAGACCTTGTGACCAAAATTTAAAAAAGGGAATCCGTAGATCTCGCTTGATCCTCGATGGAGGAGTAGGTAAAAGAAGATACTTAATTTTATCAAAAAGCGCTCAATTTTATGTTCAATTTCAATTATATTCCAAACTTTTCTTTATCTCAAGAAAAAAGCTGCAAACTTTTCTTATAATTCTAATCCTGCCCTACGTCCAAAAACCACTAGAAATTATCAACATCAAGGCTAGTTAGAAATTCATAATTAGATCTTGTATCTTTATCAACACCCTCACTTTGGCATGAGATAACGATAGTCTCTTGATATTGATTTTTGGAGATGGGATATATTCGAGATTATAATGATAGCCGGTGATTTTATTTTTAGATAAAAAAAAGTTCGATCCATATTGACCTCAAATTTGAGGATTTTTTTAGGAAATTAGGCCAGAATATAATAGAGGTAGTATTTGTATGCGGTATGTAGTCAATCACGTTTTTCTATGAAGGCGTTAGGTGATCCACGTGAACTTGATGGAACTTTTAACTTTTGACTAAAAGTAAAGCTAAAGAGGAGGTACATAAGCTCCGCAAAAAGCTTAAAAGTAGAAAATCCAAAAGTGGACCACTAATCGTACCGGAGAGTTTCCCGTATTTTCTAATATTAGATAAGAAAAATATACAACACTACCTTGGGATGTTGGGGATGGGCTGCTCGCTGTCAAAAAATAATTATGAGGATCCTTACAGCCTATTAAGAGCATGTCTACTGGATAGAAGAAAGTAATCCTAGCAAGCAGGAAATTGCCCTGGAAGGTGCATAAAAATGGGTTGATCCACTAGTCGCCACGAATCCTTTTCATCGACTTTTCTATTAGGAAATACCGACACTTTTCGGGAGTTTACGTGTCGTGTCAGACACTTTGACACGTGTCCAAGACTTTTCGACATGTGTCCGAAACTTTCTGATGCTCAGTTGACACATGCTGGAAAATCCGACATTTAATCAACTCTGTCAACATTCTCCTATACTCAAGTATGAAATTCCGACATGCGAGTTCGATATGTACTGGATCAATTTTAAAAAATTTCAATAAATAAGAGGTCAAAATGTAAATATGTAAAAAATGATAAATAATAAAAATAATAAAGAGGAAAGTAAGAAAACCTTATTCTTCTCTTTTCTTCCGACTCACTTTTCGTGGTATATAATTGACTCTTCAAAGTTTTTTTTTCTCTTTTCTTTTGACACGATTTGATGTGTGAAGCTAAAATGTAAATTGCTTGTTTTTTTCCTCGAAATTTTATGGATCATTGGAATTGAATAGAATTGTTAAATTAAAATAATGAATGATTTCAACAAATAGTGAATTAATGTTTTAAGTATAGATTTATTCCAAGCTCATTTTATTATTTATTTATGTATTTAAATCATCATAAAAATAATAATTTATCATATAACATATCATAACATATCAAAATTTTTTATTTTTTTGACAAATAATATATCTATATATCGTGTCACATATTATGTGTCCTGACAATGCTACTTAGCTTTTCCAGGCTCAATCTACTGGAGAGGGGCAGTGGGTGGTCGGCAGCAAAAGAGGATGAGGACGAAATGAAAGGACGAAAAAGAGCGGCTCCACAAGAATTAAGCAAATTAAAATATATTTGGTTTTTATGGTGGAGCTCACATTTCAATAAAGAGAAATACTTTAATCGAAACAATGGACTGGGTCCATGCCCACACTGGAAAAAAAAAATTCAAATTCTCATTAGAAGTACAAAGTTCCCTCAATAAGAGGTGATCAATGAGTTTTTTTTTTTTTTTTGATCGCGTGGGTAGATACTATTGTTTCAATATTAGATCCTAATGAATTGTTTTCATAAAAATTGCCTTCGTCGGCTCTGCTGGGGAAATTCGTCTGGAAGACTGCCTTCAGTGTTGCCATTCTCCATTTGAGTTAATCAAGTGGTCGGTTCCCGAATCTCCAGGGCTTGATGATAGGATGGTGATCCGAAATGGAGATCACGGACATCTAATTAGAAGGAATTACAAGAGAGTACGCTCGTGATGGTGAAATTGGACAGGATGATTGTGATATTGAGAGAGAAATCTTTGGCGTGATCTGCTGCTTGGAAAAAGGATACTTTTCATCCATCGTTCTCTTCTCCTCTTCTCATTCGATTCACTTCCCTCGCATCTTTCGATGGAAATCTCGCTTCATGGTGATGGCTCAACTCATCAATCGGAAACGATGCTTGACTACCTATAAGTTTATGAATGCTAAGAAAGTTTGGTAAAAGGGAGCTTTGTGGTTAAGGCATATCATTAAAAACTCTGTTCTCTGTAATTTCCTTTTGCATTATTTAAAATGGGTAATAACACAAACAATCTCTCAACTTTGATTTAATGTGTTATTTGATCTCTAAACTTTTAATTTATTAAATGTGGTCTATGAATTTTAGCTCAATGTGTAATGTGGCTGCTGAACTTTTAATTTGTTCGATATAGCCCACAAACTTTTGATACATATTTAATATAGTCCCTAAATTATATGAAAATGTTCAATATAATCCCTGGTTTTGAATAAATGGAAAATGAATACATTGAATATTTTCATACAATTTAGGGATGAAATTACACATTGAGCTAAAGTTTAAGAACTGTTTGTGTCATTTTCTCTACTTAAAATTACAAACTAATTGAAAAAAAGTAAAAAGAATATCAAAATAATAAAAAAGTTAAAGGTGCCCACGTGAAAACCCTTAAATTTTTACATTAATTAGATAGAATGCCCGATTATTTCACTTTGGTTATATTGATTTTCCTAAAAGAATTGACATATAATGATGATACTAGTAACAAATTAGATACGTTGAAAAAAATATAATAATTTATTATATATGTTGACTAATAACAAAATGCAAACTGATTGAAAAAGATTTAAAATATTATTAGAATGATAAAAAAAAAAAAAAAAAAAGGGTTAAAGGTGCCTACTTAATAACCACTGATACATTAATTCTATAAAAAAAATTAATATTTTCACTTATCTAACATTGATGTTGCTAAAAAAATCATTTAATTTCGAGTTAAATTTTTCCACTTATCTAATAATGATATTGCTCCTAACGAGATAAAAAATGGATACTTATAATTTAAATAAAGGTTACTAGTATTATATTTTTAAATTAATAACATAAAGACGTTTAATTATTTGACTTGTCTAACGTTGATCTTCCTAAAAAATTAGAGTGGATTCAACTATATTTGCAACTATACGTCAAAAGCAAATTACTGGGTCGAGTTTAAATTACATCACCGATGTTAGCTAGAGCCGATCATGTACAGTGTAGAATTTCTGCCATTGGATATAAGTTGAAGCATTTTGCATGGTAATTGAAGAGTCAAGTATTTGGAGTCCTTGGCCTTGACTATTGACGAATAGATGGAATGATTGTGTTTGTCCGAAAAGGTTGAGTGAAGAAGTAGAAGTCTGGTGCAGTTGGTCTTGTCGTGCAAGCAAAGCTTCCTAGAGGAGCGTAGATGATAAGACATGACTGTAGAAATTCCTCTACATAAATAACTAATTAATCAAGAATAATTGGACCCATAGTGTACAGCGGAATTAAAATATACATGTTTGAGCCATAACTTACTTGATGAAAAACAGATCAAACCGATGTAATCGGTGATCTATCTAGATGCCTGGATCTTCCTCTCTACGACCTATTTCGGTTTAGCGCCTTTTATGGGATTCAACCGATCGATAGGTATAACCTACCCTTTTATAGGCTAGAGAGGACTTAAGAAACTCTAATCAATAGCGTGTCAACCCGCCCCCCCATTACTGGGCTTCGCTAAACACAATTGCCTACACTTTGTCGCTCAACTAGGCCCGTAATTAATAGATGCCAAAACCCAATTCAATAAGATCACTTGAGGGTTTAAAATATATTGGAATATCCATTAACCCGATTATATAAAATAGAAAATTAATTAATTAATGTAAGCCCATTATAGGAAATTTCCAACATTCTCCCACTTGGGCTACATTAATTAACTTATTTTATTTTTGAAAACGATTTTATTTTGAAAACGACACTCTCGGGTTAATAACTGAAAATTTATTTTATGTGGCCACAATTTTGAAAAATAATATTCCAATAACGGCATCTCAAAACCAATCCAATCCTATATAATCCCACTATAGGACTATGGCAATCAACGTGTTAAGAAAATATCATAACACATGACCTTCCATAATCACATATAATAAGCATTATATTTTCATGGATCATGGGCCTAGTAGTGTAGTAAGAAATAGTGCCAACACGTGATCAAAAAATATGCACTATTTCTTATCGGTCCTCAATGCAATTTCTCAACGACATGAAATTGCATTAGCGCAATTTCTAAACAACATGAAATTGCCTTAGTGCGATTTCTAAACAACATGAAATTGCACAACCATGTCACAATCCAACATGAGATCTCATAATTAGTGACATCCAAATGTCTTTAAACTAAAATTTGTTTAAAGATATCTGTTTCATATTTCCATTTCTCGCGACGGGAGAAAGGATAACAATAAAATGATGATCATCAAAAGTAAATGCTTTAATAAACATTATAAAAGCATTATAAGTTTCCATATAACTATAATAGCTAGAAATACAAATTATATAGCTCCCACTAACAAAAGAGATCAAAAAGACTCTCAAACACCCATATTCCTTACATGATCTTTAAATAAAATGGGTCGTAAATCTTTTGTTAGATGATCAATTAACATGGACTCGTTCGATATTCTCAATCACAATGTCTCCCTTTTTGACTAAGTCTTTATCGCATAATATTTGATCCAGCTTAACATCTCAACCGTGGCATTGTTGTTGTTCACAACAAAAGTAGTTTGTTTGACACACATAATGCAATATGATCAATTATGGGCAATAATCAATTCCATAAAATAATTAGTACATTATAAACTCCTCTTTGGGCAGAGCGTATAATACACTATTATTTTCCATAGTTAACAACAACAAAGAAAATTACATATAATTGTCAATGATTCATCCCCTTTGGGCAGACAAATCATTTAAATTATACATCTCCATAGATAAGGAGAATTACATATAATCTTAAAGATTCATCCCCTTTGGGCAGATAAATCTTTTAAATTATACATCTCCATTATTCCAACATAAAGGGGAATTACACATAACTCTCAAAATTTATCCCATTTAGGCAGATAAATCTTTTGAGTCACACATCCCCATCAATCATCTCTAATATATCAATAGAGAGGGGAATTACACATAACTTTCAAAAATTTATCCCCTTTAGGCAGATAAATCTTTTTGAGTCATACATCCCCATATTTTAATTTTGGAATTTATCTTCATGCAATTTTTAAATTAATATACACAATAACCCCCTTTGGGCAGGTGATTGTATATACTAATTTTTATCAACAAGGAACTTCAATAATTTACAAACTTTAACAATTTGTAAATAATGTTCCATTTAATCAATGCCCAAAAATTCATCAAACAATATGAAGCACTTTACGATATGTGCTTCCCAAGATCATATTGCATTTATCAAACAACAATTTTTGTCACAATTTTATGTGCATATTTCTATAATTAAGCATATAAGATTATCTAGTTAAACTCAAGCAAGAAAGTATAGATAATCTATGCTAAATTAGGGAAAGTGAATATTGTCATCTTATCCCTCATACCCTATAATAAATTTCCATAAATTAAAAATTAGAAAAATAGGCACAAAATTATTTTTCATGGAATTAAATATGGATAACAATAAATAATTCCAAATAAATATTTAAATATGCCAAAATTAAAATTTACCATACCAAAAAATCATAAATTAAAAATTAGGCATATTAAAAAAAAATTGAAACAGGCCTTGGAGGACCCTACACTTGCCCTACACATCATTCCGTGCACGTGGGGCTAACAGCTTGGCTGCACTACATCAATAAGCTTTGCTGATATCAAGGCAAACTATTGAAGAATGTTATAATTCATTTAAGACCTCACACTTCACACATGATGGAGGCAAACACATGGAGGAACGCAATCCTGCACTAGCTATAGGCACATGAGCATGACAACTGAAATTTACAGTGTCCAAAGGAGAAGTGAGGATAGCTCAAAATCTATTATCTCAGGTGTTTATTCAAATTAGCTGAATCTCATTAACACCAAACAATAGAGAGACTTGAAACCAAACTAATTTGATAACCTGACGGATAGATGACGATAACAGTGAAAGATAAAGGGAGCTCGTCAATGCACATGAATAAATTTATTGATGCAATATAACACTTATTAGCACTACATAACACTATTTTCTCTACAGTATTATGTTATACTAATGTTTCAGGAAGTAGTGGACAATTGCCCACTTCTCATACGTGGCTTTATATTAAGCATAGACAAAAGCCAAGTGAAAAGTAAGCCCATCTCCACTGATGTAGCCCAAGAGATTAATGAAGTCGATATTTGTTCAAATAGCGACAATGTTACCAATCCTTCATGAAGACTATCCTTTTCATCAAATAGTTTATATTTTAATCACAGCAACCACAAAGTAGGCAAATAAAACAGTAGCCATCGCATCTAGACCGTGAAATTCCTAAAAATAAGTTATTTCTCACCAAAAAAAAAAAAATAGGGAAAGCAATCCATCATTTAATATATTAGACACATGCTAGAGTCATGATGGTAACTATAACAATAGGTATAATTAGATCCTCCAAATACATTTGCCAGATAAAGGCTTTTATAACCTTCTAAGGTAGAACCACTATATGAATCTCTCCATCATTAAAAAAAAAAAAAAAAAAAAGTTAGCCAATTGCAACTCTTCGAAATAATCTACTCATTAAACAAGCAACTAGCATTGACAGCGAGCTAGTCAACCAAGGTCAACAACGGAGCAATTATTCCGATAAAAATTATCCTTTGTATGAAAAAACTAAGCAATTGGTGGGTTCTTTCACAACTTGAAAACAATGATACAATTAACACATATACAAATTGAAGCTCATTGCAGAGCCTAGCACCAAGCAGAATCAGTATCAACCTGAAATTACTAATTGTTTTTGAGAGAACAGATAGGATACCAAACAAGTGCTTAATGATCTAATTATACAACAAGTAGAAAACATCCTTCAAAGCATGATCAGCTGATATGCAACATTCACATCACATGCTTGATGAGCAATACTCACTTACAAATGCCTGCTAAAAGTTCTTATAATGAAGGTCTAGCCCACAAAAGAAGCCGTACAACCTTTTCTTCCTCATGCCTACTTAACCCAATGAGCAGGAGGCCATCTAGCACAATATGAGCAATCAATTTGCTCCCAGCAATAGAAGGATAGGGATTACTGATGCTTTTTGACTCATTTTACTATGCAAAACATCACAATTGACAGAAGATAGAACAGAACAATTACTGGCAATATAAGGGTGATTAGCCTGAAGGGATCAGATCGATAACAAAACAAGAATGGTCAACCTATGTCATTTAATCCGATATCAAAAGGGCTCTTAAGCCAATTCCTACGGTCCGACCTCCTAAAATACTTCGGTTAGTATGCATAGTTTCCTGTTACAGGCCTCATATAAAGCGAGAACAAATCACACAAAAGTAGAGGACATTCTCTCTCTGTGCGATCTCCGTCAAATCCAATAAAGAAGTATCTCCAGTTTCACCCCATCTAGAGGCTCTACATTTGCATCGTTGGGTTCGACAACTAATATTCAAAACAATGATGGACTCAATGTCTTAGTCATGACGTTGCAATTAACAACAGGTGAGGAGATCATGGGAAAGAAAAGAAGAACAAGCTAGATTGCCGTGTTTTCTTCTGCAAGAACAAGCTAGATTGCCGCATTTTCTTCTACATGTATATAATCAAATAGAGCCTATTATTCAATCCAATAAAATCCATACTACTTTCCGGTAATCATTCCATATAATCAAACGAAAAAAAAAAAAAAACTTTTCATGTAGACCCTGTCTTACTAAAGAAAAGGTTAAAAAAGTGAAAACTACCTGAAACTCCAACCAAGGCAAACCACCACAAGATGGAACCAAGAATCAAACTACACATATAGATCGAGAAATACAAGAACCAGACCTAATCAATCAATGCGCTCGATCACGCATGGGAAGCAAAGTGATCCATCATCAACCATAGAGTTGAGCCTCAATTCACTCGAATAGATGGCTAAAAACCCATAGATAGGTGGCAATATAGGCACCCGCAAAAGCCAAGAAAACCAACAGGTAAAGTCCAAAACCAAACAAAGCCCAAAAATTTTCCACACTCAAAACTCAAGAAAAACTTTGAATTGCATCGGACCGAAAACAATCTACTCAAGAAACAACATGGGTTCATGGACAATAATTGAAAGGGAACATATCGAGACCCAAGAATCGCAACTTCTAAATCTAAACCACATTGAACCCAAGAATCATAATATAACATACCTATATAATAATTGCTAACATACATCATTCAATTGGAAAAAAAATTCTAATTTTTTTTTTTTTTTAGAACCTTTACAAAATTATGAACCCCTAGAATTTCAAATTTGAAATTCTCACTCAATACTCAATAAAACTATATAAATTATATATGGTGAGAAAAATCTCAACATGTAGAACAAAAGCCCTAAAATTTCAAAATCGATTGATCTATGCAGAAGGTTTTCATTAAATAATTATGCTCCAAAAAATCCAAAAAAATTATATGTCGAAGTTAAGACCTATATGAACATTTTTCATGAAGGAGTCAACCTCTAGATCTCAACACAGAAATTGGAAAAAAATTTGACAAAAGCAACAGGCGGACAACATGCATATCAGAACTGAACAAAAGATTTTTACAGATTACTAAACTGACTTTGGACGATGATTTTGGATAGCAACTGACACCGGATCTGGGTGTTCTACGGCTTGTTGGAAAGCTCTTCAAGTTGACTTCAAATGTTATGAAGATATCAAACACTAAAAACTTGTTTACTAGCTCGTTTCCAGACATATGCATAGAGAGGTCTATCATAGATCCGAAATTGCAAAACAACGATCATCCAAGAAAACAAACATATCATCATCATCATAACTTATCTCTTCAATTCTAATGCATTATTTTTACCTATTAAATAAGTACTTTGATTTGATTTGACCCACAAAAAAAAAAAAAATATATATATATATATTTTGATTGACAAGTCACATAAGAAATTGTAAATCACAAGCTATATAAGCTCAAACCAAAAGAAACAAACACGATAAACAACATATCGGATTTGTTAAAATAAAAACAAATTGGGTTATACAATCATATATGACCTGCTCTGATACCACATGTAGAAATTTTCTACATAAATAACTAATTAATCAAGAATAATTGGACCCATATATGATTGTAAAACACCAAAACTTATATGTACAAATGCGGAATTAAAATATACCGTTTGAGCCATAACTTACTTGATGAAAAATGCATCAAACCGATGTAATCGGTGATCTATCGGTATGCCTGGATCTTCCTCTCTATGACCTATTTCGGTTTAGCGCTTTTATGGGATTCACGGCGATAGGTATAACCTACCCTTTTATAGGCTGTAGAGAGACTTAAGAAACCCTAATCAATACAAGCGTGTCAATCGCCCCTCCCATTACGGGCTTCGCTTAAACACAATTGCCTACACTTTGCTCAACTAGGCCCGTAATTAATAGATGCCAAAACCCAATTCAATAAGATCACTTGAGGGTTTAAAATATATTGGAATATCCATTAACCCGATTATATAAAATAGAAAATTAATTAATTAATGTAAGCCCATTATAGGAAATTTCCAACAATGACATCTTCAAAGAGCGCGAGCACTTTATCGGGATCATGGTCAAGGAAGAGGAGAGATAGCTTCATGCCATCTTCCCAAAATTCTGAGAGAGGGTGGAGGAAGATGAGATAATTGAGAGGAGGTATGGTATTTAAACTGTTCAAGAGTATTAACGCGGCCAGTAGGTTGAATTTCTCCACAGCGTCGTGCCTCTATCGATGGCCATGAACAAATGGGATTCATGGAGAAGAAAAGAAGAGGAAAATTTGTCCAAAAAATTCTAAATCTATTATATGATAGCCAATTTAATTATAAATCTTTCAATTTTGTTTTTTTTGTCATTAAAACATTTTAGTCATGACTGTTGACATATGATTTTTAGTCGACGTGTCAATAAAAATCAAAAAATCAAAATTAAGATTTTCGATTGCGATGAGACTCATTTTTGAGTAAAAAATGTCATTTTTCATTTCTTTTTTTTTTTTTTTTAAATGCCATTATAAGTGATTTTTAATCATTTCCAATAAAAATCCGAAAAGTCGAACAATTGACTTTTAAATTGATTTTTTGGTCAACAACCTAGGGTTAAAAGTTGACTTTTTGCACGAAAAGATCCTAAATGGTCATAATTTCGCTTTGGCCAGCTTAATTTTCAAAAATTTTAAAGATTTGATAAAAAAATCTATTATTTAGTTAAAAGTCAACTAGGGGTTTCATATTTTTTGTACATCTAAATATAAGTTATAATTAGTTAATAGTAGCAACAAATGGTGGCTATTAAATTTGATAATTTATTATAATCGTTTAATTAATAATACATGTGAAATCTAAATAAACTCTATAATCAACATTGGAATTGATAAAATAGATTTCAAGTTTCAGGATATGCATGGTTAGTTTCAGATTCCAAAAAATAAAGTACCCAATAGGTTATAAATAGAACTTGTATAGAATTTGGAACTGCTTACCCCTAGTTCAATCCAATAACAATCAGACTTGTGATTTTGAAGGGGATTTTTAGCACGATTTGCTGATTAGTTATTGAGTGTTTTATTCTCTTAGTCTATATTTGTATAGCATTGTTTCTTTATTTCCTAAGATCATCTCTGGGTTGAGATTGAAGGGCATGAACATGATGAGCATGGCTATTGATCTTGAGGTCCCGTCAAAGGAGGTCCTGCTGTGCATTTTGATGAAGAAAGCACTAGACGCCTTGCTAAAATGGAAGAATGCATGTGCATGCTATAAGATTACCAATTGCAAGGTGTTGATAAGTTCTAACTATTTGCTAAGGTGAACACCAACAACTCGAGTACGTAGTTTTCACGCTAACACATTAACGCGGGACAAAAAAAGAAAATGTTAAGGATGACAGGACACGTGGGAGCCATGTCGCAGTCAGTGGCTAGATTCCTCGTCAACTGCAGTTGATTTTTGGGTTTAACACAGAATTAGTTTCTCTAAGACGAACAGCAATAAAGACAAATTTACAGAAGTTGTGACCAAGTCCTTGTTCTGTGTTTTTTTCTTTTTTATTTCTCATCTTGGGAAACGAGGATTGACTCCATGCAGGTCCGGAAGGACGCGTCCTCCAGTTCTGGAGCTGAGCTTAGTCAGTATCCTCCAGCTGGAGAGACAATGTTGTGTACACAAGTGTGTCACATCATATTAGGCCCATCCGTAGAAATTTTTAAAGCGGCTCAACATGTCTGCCCCCTCTCTTCGTTCAATGTGCCACGAGAGGGTCCCACCTGCACTGGAAAGAACGAAGAGCTCCCTCTCTTATTTCATATGCAAAAACTACGAATCAAAATCGTGTAGCGGGGATAGGCAATCGAACCCTCAAGCTGGAGATGGACAGCTCGTCGGAGACTGGGGATAATGGAGGACGAAATTACAAGAAATCCATCGCGAGAGAGTTTTGCTTGGTGGCTTTAAAATTGAAGTCAAAAAGTAGCATGGGCCAAATGAATGTGAGAGAGAGAGAGGGGGGTGCGTGTGTTCTGAGACTCAGAGGGAGTATGGGAAAGAAGCTGCCTTCTTTTTCGATAAAAGAAATAAAAAAAATAATGCTGCGTCCAAGACTCTTCATGCCAATTGAACCGGTCTGATGCAAATAATTGCACGCGTAATTTGCGCTGCAGTATTGGGAAGGTGTGTGGAAAAGGACCCCTGCAGGTGCTTTTTTGACGTGACTTGGGTTTTCTATTAGTAAAGAAAACAGAAAACGACAACCAATGGGCATCCTCCTAATTGGTAATCATATTCTCCACTAACTAATTTAATAAAAAAATTAGATTCTCTCCTTTAGCTGGATGGCAATGCCCGATTCAATCTATTGTATCATGAAAGTCCCTTGCCGGCGCATGTTTGCGCCTAATGACAGTGGTACGTGTGTTAATTTATTGAATTAATTAAATTAAATTAAATTAATTTCTTTGGAGGACATGACATGAAAACGCATTGGTTTTGTAGAAAATTATGAAGATTTTTTTATTGATTAGATTAATTCCTTGGTATCACCAATTAGTCATACCAACGACGCAAGTTAGGAACAATGGAACAAAGTGCGACTGCTATGATTATTCATTTATTTTTCACTAATAATTCAAATTTTTAGTGAACCAAATAACATTTATGTAATTGATTTTTTAAAATTAAAAGTAAGAGAAAACTTCCCTCGGTGCTTGAAAAACGTGGTTGGTATAATCGCCATGGGACCTTCACACCGGACTTTTCTTGGACCCAATCAACAAGCAAGTACACTATTCATGTACACCGCGCGCGTGGGTGTGTTGCTCCCGTTGTATGCGCGTGCGCAATCGGCAGCGAGTGGAGAGAGACAGAGAGATGTCCAGGTCACGAGGACTATTATGAAAAAGTGGCAGTGGCTGGACAGACACGTTTGGACTCGGATAAAAACAAGAAAAAGAGAGTGGCCCACAAGAATTAAATAAATAAAGAAATAATTACATAGGACGAAATGTATTCGATCGACAATGTGATCCCCATCATTACAAAGCTTTTTTGGTCAAACACATCGTGATAACTTTATCATTTTGTTCTCCAACATTAAAATTCAAATTTCACGAAAATAAAATTCAGGTAATCAATAACTTTATTAAATTATTTGGGTATATATTACTATTTAAATTTCAGATGATAGCATTGAAATTACATTGCTCTCAATCAAAATCTCATTAAATAGCACGGCTAATCTCATAAATCATATAGTAAAAATTCTTAACTTTTTCATTTTTAAAAAGGTTAATACAATAAAAGGGTGAGGTAACCATAGGCTTGGGTGATGGTGAATTAGGAGAAAGAGTTGGCTTACAAGGAGATGGAGTGGGGACTACCTTAAAAGGTTTAGGTGGTCCATAAGAGACAATGAACTGGTGTCTTCCGCCATCTTCTCCAAGAGGTCCAACAGTTGGATCTCCATCAAGATACCGCTGATAGAGCACATCCTTTTTCTTCTTCTTCTTCTTAGAGGAGGATGTATCATTTTCATCTTCAGTTCTTGTGCATGAAGTACACGCACAGTCTGGATCCCAGAAACAGTGTCCAGTGGGATCTTTGAAGAAATGGATTGGCTGTCCTTGAGGTCCAAATGAGTGGACAAATTGTTTGTTGTCTGGTTCTGACGAAACTGGATCAGTAGGACAAGGAGTAAAGTGGAGAATGGTAGGGAAAATGGAGGAAGGTTCCTCTTTAGTCTTACTGAACTTAATGGCAACAGTGCCATCTTTTTTTCTAGTGAACTGGGGTTCACTGGACTGGACCGGTTTGCAATTCTGATGGAGTTTTTCGTAGTTGGTGACCCAACTATCGGGAAGAAGTTTAACAAGTTCACTTCGAGGATCTCGCCTTGGGGACGTGGATGCAAGAAGTTTGGTCATGGTCGACCGAAATAACAAGAGCATCTTCGAATTTGGGATGTTAAGATCAATGGCATGGTTTTGAACACGGTAGATCATTTGGTAGTGCAAGGTGGCAGCAATAGAGCCAGGTGTTTGTGGGGCTCCAGTAATTTGTAGCTGAACCTTAAGAGCAGTAAGCAGGTTGGGATCTGCAAGAGCAATGTTAAAATTTGGAAAAAGTGTGACAAAAACGGTTCCTGCATTCATTGTGGTTTGGATGGTGCCAATACAAGCTTGTTGGTATTCCAAGAACCTGATACCATAAAGGGGCACTATGAACCGATTTCAAAAGTTTGAGTTGCAAACTTGCGACAAAGATGCTTATCCCACACACTACCTCTCGCCTTAATAGGGATCGCCCGTTAGTCACCAAGTTCTTTCGACTCGAACTCGGATCATAGTAATCTCTAGAATATCGGAAATTCGATGCACGGATCCTCTAAGGGCAAGTGCGAGAGCATACTCCGGATTTTTCTCAATCATAGTGTTTGTTCGAACCATCGTTACGGACTAGAAGAGAATGGGAGTGTTTAGAAGATCATGTTGGAAGTAGAGTACACAACACACTTCTTATTTCACTCTCTGGTTTTTACAATGAGCTCTCCTTGCTCTTATATAGGCAAAGGAGGATGTATGCGACAAGAGCCAGAGCAGGCAGACTGGCCATGCTCGGGCATAATTATGAGAGCAAACTAGGCACTTATAGGCTATACATAGGGGGAGTCCTAAAGAAATCCCGTGACCAGGCTATAAACAGTGGTTTTTCGCCTGGTGCTACAGTGAAAACAGACTGAGTGAACAGTAAAAACAGACTAGGTGAACAGTAAAAAGTGTACGATGCGGGTGTACGGTGTTTTCGGGACGGTTTTTATCTCGTCTCTACCGTCTCTAGCATTATAGCTATAGTCCGAATCATCGAGCTATGTTGAGCTAGCCGGTCCGCAAAGAGCGCGTCTTCATCGATATCCGATGGACTCGGAGCTTCCGTCTTTGCTCTTTTGAAGGCGCGGATGAGATTCTCGATTTCTTCTGCCGACAAGTCTGGTGGACGAGATGAGCTAGCACCGAAAGAGCCGGAAAATGGGGCGTAATTTTGGGTGTCACCCCAAGGGTCTTGTGAAAGGGGCCCCCCCCAAGGGTCATAGGGGGTGGAGGAGTCTAGATGATTCTGCCGAAAAATCTGGAGTGCTTCTTGGATCTGGTCGCGAGTGGGATTCCAGGCTGCAGGGTGGTCCCAAGAGGCAGGGATTTGTGGAGAAAGCCATGCTTCTGGTGGGATGGTGCGGTTTTCTTGACATAGGATTCGCCGGGAGTTCTCGAGATGCCTGGTCGGTCGGTGGAGATGGAGTGTGGAAGTGTCTGGTGAATTCGTGCGAATTCCTGGAAAACCTGGGGCTTGTAACTTGAAGTTCCTGCAACAGGGTTTGTCAGAAATCCATCCAGTGGGATGGCAATATGTCCAAGGTCGATGAAACAAGACAATAGTGTGTCTTTCCTCGGTTCGGAGCCTTCCTTGACGATTTTGGATTTTGAAAAGGTCCTTCCAAAGTATTGGTGAGGTTTAAACCATGCAAAAATATCCAGAGATATTTCTCGTTATGATCATGACCACCGCATTCTTGGTAAAAAACCCGCAAAATTTGCTCGATTGGAAATTCAATGGCTATAGTGTACGAGATTGAACATGTACCAAAATAACCATTTGAGGTCTTCGAAATTCATCATTGGGAGACCAACGGAGAGGATGAATAAATGGATAATCCGGGTGTAGTCCATCTCGTTCGAGCATTAATCCTCCATGTTCTCGGAAGATTCGAAGATGATATTCCCACATGAGTTCTCGGAAGTCTTTCTTTTACGACATTGTGTTGAACACCATTAGGATATCGGGAGGATATTTTAGACTTGGCCAACCACATTGCATGTCGGTGGTGCGGTATGTGTCTGAGAAAGGTTCCTTTTTGACGTACATGTTGATTGCTTGGACTGGTTCCTTTGGTCTTGATAAGAAGTCTGCAAGGATGTTCTTCGTACACTTTTGATAAATTTATCCCAAATCAATTTTTTAACCACCAAAAACTCTAAACCGTTACACTTATGATAAATTTACTTTCTATTAATCTTCGTTAAATTTTACTGTCAAATTGCTGAGTTAGATAACACATAACAATTGGCCGATGTGCTAATTTGGGATTTTATTCTCCGTTTATCACAGTTATGTAGATTTTATAGTTTTTTTAATGGTATTAATCCAATTTAACAGAAGGTATATTTGTTACAAATGTATTAATTTGGAATTTCTAGAGTCAAAAAATTAGTTTTGAGTAAATTTATCACAAACGTATCAATTTGAGATTTTTTGTAGACATTTGGGGAAAATTTGTCACATATGTACCGGTTTAGATTTTTTTGGGTCAAGAAATTAGTTTTGAATAAATTTATCGCAACTATATTAATTTCGCATTTTTTATGGCATCAATTCTTTTTTAAATGTACCAAAATTAATGAATTATAAATATAAAGAACGCCCAGTTCGTCCATTTTCCATTTTGCATGTCCGCAAGGTTAGCCCATGAACCCCAGTCTAAGCCCATTATGCGAAATCCATCACCCATGCCAACCGAGAAAAACACCCAAGATCCGGATCCTAATGATGTATAAGCTAATTCAACCTGCCGGTGAAACTTTGGATTCTTTTCAATTTGAACGATGGACACTATGAATTTTGCCTACAAATCGAGAACTCAGCAGGATAGAATGATCTAACCGCACCTTCAACTCGCAAAGGCACGGCAAAGTCCCATTAGGACGCTCCATAAGGCCGAGGATGAGGTGGGCATTCTGAAATCTAATACATTTACTCATTCAATCATTCTGTGAAGCTCCCCATTGTGGACATGAGGAGTTAATAGTCCTACATTGGGACATCACACGGAGCATGCCATCTTATCTGAACTGAAACAATGCATTTCCTTCCATTGTCTACGGTGTAGAGGCAACGGGGAAATATTGAACTAAGGGGGTTCGGCACCTCAGAGAAGAACTTATCATATAACCCAAACGGAGGATTTCACTGAGAATCGAGGACATGAAGATGCTCACGCTTTCAAGAACAACTTGATGAACTGAAGAGTCGACAAGAGGAGAAGATGAACATAGAAAATAAGAAAGAAAATGAAAAAGAAAAAAGATTTTGGATGAAGATGCCCCTGATTATGGTTTAAAAAGTGGCATGTGAGATACACATGCTCGCTAGGCTATTATTTGAGATTAAATTGATTATTTCAGGCCCTAATTTAAGATAAAATCCACTCTTGCCCTTCTTCTTCTTCTTTTTTAATTTAGAAAATGAGCTCATTTTAGGTCTTTATTTGAAAATTTTCCCAAAAAATGTGCTCGGGTGCTCTTCTGTCCAAATAGATGAGATAAAAAAATATTTAATTGGCATATAATCTAATTAGCAACATTTGTAAAGCTAACTAAGATGCTAGGCTGTTAACTTTTATGACAGGTGATGTTGTCTCCCCAAGAAATATCAAATAAATGAGTGTGTTTGGACTCAATGAAGGAAAGGTAGAGCAATTTCGATGAATTTTGGAAAAGTATATACCCCACCAAGCTCTCAGCTATTCTTGCACAATCTGTTGCATTGACCAACCGAATGCTCACAACAGACAAGCCACTCGCGAATTAATCCGGGAGATGATTCTTTCCATTATGTCTTGAACACTCGGTATTCCAGATGACAGAACAAAGGTCTTTACCCGACTAAATATGTGTCAAAAGACATTCCCCGCATTTTGGCCACAACTCCTGGATACTGCTAGGATAAATCTGAAAATAGAAGACATGATCATGGAGAAAACAGTTTTAACAGTCTATCCACTTGTTCTCTTATAACTACTGAACTAAGACAAGCTTGAGACATAAACATCCTACGAGACATAGCAAAAACCTCAAGAAAGATATGTAGCTTGCTTAATAATCACGACTATTGTCTAGGTACTAATGAAATGGCCTGAAAAGAGTACCCAAGTTGGTTTCCTTTTTTTGGATTATTGTTTGCTAATGGACCGCACTAGATTTCCTAATTTCTCCAATTCTTTCCGCTTGTCTACTTCTATCACGGCTTCGGGACTAGAAGAACCTCAAAACACAGTTGCAATCAATAGTTTCAGTGATAGTCATCCTTAGACGGCACTAGAATGTCACGAAATCTTTATGAGGCTCTAGAACTCCTCAAGTAAGAAGCCGTACTACAAAATAACAAAACCTATTGGTCAGTTGGTATCAATCTCATGGAACTAAAGGTTCTGAGAAAGGATATGGTAGAGGTTTCTTCACAATATAAACAGAAAAGAGTGTCAAAATAGAATGTTTTCCATGACCTTTTCTTTTCTTTTCTTTTCTTTAAAATGTTCTAAAAACAATTTTATCCTTTCTTTCAAATACCTATATCTAATACAGGCCTAAAACCAAAAAAAGAAAAAAGAAAAAAAATCACCATGAAAATGAACTCACTAAATTAAATAGAGTTATGGAAAGAGTAGTAGACGATTAGATAAACATGAGAAAAAAAAAGTAGGAATAGATGACACCCATTAGAAACTCTGCTAATCTGTAAGTAATCTACCTGCTACACTTATGGGCTTTAGGGTGTATAATGTTCTGAATGCCGATTGCCCGGGTCTTGTTTATTATTCTTCACGCTGTCATATGGAAGGAGAAGTGAGCCCATCATTTTCATGTTCTCTTCCTCATGACTAAGGTTGTGGAATAGCAACCCGGACCGATATATATTAATTTTCATATTTTGAAAACCCTAATTAACTGTCTCTCACGCTCTCTGCTCCTCCTTCCTCGGTCCTCTGTCCTCCTCACAAACTCTCTCCGAAAGAAACCCTAACCTTCGGTTGCCTCTTAGTCCTCCTCATGCACAATCCTCTCAACTCTTTGGCCTCATCTTGCTATCAATTGCCTCTCAACTAACCTTTAACCTCCGACCCTCTATTGCTGCATCACAGTCACAACCTCGCCTCTAGTCCTCCATCGCAGTCATGGCCTTGCCTCCCTCTCTCACTCTCGCCTCAATGTAATGGCCATTCTCTTCTGGTTATTGCTTGATTTTTGTTGCTGGAATGGGATTTTTCTTATGTGGACAGTTTTTTTTTTTGGTTGTTAGTTATATTCTACTTCTATTCTAACTCTCAGATTTTTGCCATGCCTTAGTATAGGGCGTGAGGGACGAAACCCACACTTGAAACTAGATCGACCCTACCCTAATCCTTTGAGAAGGTGGGGATTCGAAACCTTCACACCCTTCCCATATGAGAAGAGTGGTAATTAAGGCAAATCCCAGAGTTTTTTTTAGCACAATTGATTATGCTAGAAATTATCCAAATCTTCTCTCTTTTATGGGAGAATTTTCGCAATCTTTTTTTCATTCAAATTTTTTTTAGGTTTCGTATAACAAGGAAAACTACATTATCATGCAAGACTGCTCCAACAGCAACATTTAAATACATTGAAAGTCGAATAAGATATATCAATATAAACATTAATAAAGTGTGGCAAAGTAAAGCTTCGAACAAGATCCCATGAACCATGTCTAATACCAAAGTTGTAATTAGTCTAGGTTAATGAAAGCAAATTTCCCTAAACTGTGGCGATCATGAAACGTTAAACCTAGATTTGAAATTGAGTTAAAAATAAACTAAATCCTGTGACGAAATTCTTCCCTGAAGTCAGTTTCCCTTTTTTCTTTATCATTTTCATTTCCAATATTTTATATTTTCCTCATGGAAAAAACAAACTAGAATCTAAGATAATATCCAAGGGAGGCGAAGCACACATTGTACGGACCAATGCCTAGTCTAGATGAGGGCGCACGTAGTGCCCAAAATAAATCACATAGGATAAGCTTGTGTCATAAACCAGATTCTCCCGTACTCAAGTACTATTGTGAGTAAAGCTTGGTGTGAATGGGGTTAAAATAGAGTAATATAGAAGGGATGATATAACTACTAGGAGCTTTAAAAACGGGTTTGACCTCTCATATATAAACTGATTGAAAGCTAATGCTACTCTACTGATGAGGTAATGGTAGGCTGAAATCAATTGTTGTGCCGCAATGTCTTGTTTGTCTCACTCAAGGCATCAGATGCTCGAGCTAAACTGAGTGTGATACAATCTTGTATGAGGATGTAATTTGCTGTACTATTATTAGGAACAATTATAAAAAGAAGGCCGGTCTAGTGTTTTCAGCACAGTAGGCGTCACATAAGTCCGTGACCAAAAATCTACCGGCCTGTGACACACTGACACTTAAATGTCAATTGCAAAAGTGCTCGGTGCAAAATGGAGAAGCGAACACTAAGACTCTATTTGTTTCGTAGAAAATGAATTATTTTCAAAATATTTTCTCTAGAAATGATTAGTATTAAATAATTAGTCCATAAAAAAAATTTCATTTATGACGACGATGCATGTCTAAACATTTTTATGCATGATGAAAATTTTTTTTGTTCATTCATTTTTATAAACAATAAAAGCGATCAATTTTAAAAAATGTCTTTTAAATTATTTATTTTTCGCGAAATAAACAGAGCTTAATTCTAACATTAGCAGACATCAATATAAACGTCAATAGGAAAAAATCAACTAACGTGACACCATGATGCTCAACGCTAAGGGGGAACACGGCTTCAAGGCAAAATCACTGTTTTTGGGTAGGCAAACATTATGGCCGGTTTGGATGAGAACATTAAGATGCAAGCACATGATCTAAACATTAAATAAGACATAATCAAACCTCATATCTGGGCTAATCACACTGGTAAGACCGACAATGAGTTTACAACACCCGACAGGGGGAATAGGCTGACATGCTTGGCTATAAACTACAGTTTCGCGCTCGACGGATCTGAAGAACGAAAGATGACAGAGGACACGAAAAAAATAAGACTCCTGCCTTAAATGATGGAAGAAAATCAATGAACAAGCTTGAATGAACCTCTCTCAACTTTCTCTCTCGTTTCCTTCTCAACTCACTCCCTCGTGCCCTCGGCCAAACTCTCACTCACTCAAGACACGAATCATAACCGTTCTATTGCAAAAATCAATTTCTGGCCAAAAATAGATTTATTTATTTTTATTTTCTGGATGAGTTTCTAAACACATACGTGTTTGAAAACAATACGAAATTTATAGAAATTCGTTTGATAAAGATACATGATTTCTCTTCTTGACGATCACACGGCAGTTGCAGATGGTGGGCGAGCGATGACTAACGGCAGGGTGGGCAACTGGCTAATAACGAGAGCAAGTGATGAGAAGAGTCTTTATTTATCACTTTTATTCTAAAAATAGAAAAGTAAAAAATTTTAATTTCTCGTTTTCATTCCAAACCTATTTTTGAAGTCAAAATTTGTTTCTAAAGAAAAAAAATTGGTCCAATGGTTTGTACTATGCATGGGGTTATTGGCCCGGTCAAAGGGGAGGGGATTTGTCCATTGGATCGTGCCGTACTATAGAGTTATCGTCCATTCAAAAGAGGAAACTTTTGTCTAAAAGTTTTGTACCATGCTCCGTTAGAGGTGTATCGCCGGCCAAGGAGATCCCATCCTGAGTAATTTGGTTCAAATTTAATGTGCCACTTTTTCCCTATATGTTGCACATAGAAAGGCCTCATTTGCTTGTCCAATCTTTTCCTATTTAATCATCAACGTATGAGGGCAAATTAAAAGGGTTAATGATATGAAAATATGAAGCAAAATGGGTGATTCGGAGTGGTCATTATTTGGACGAATTATATAAGTAAATGATGAGGGGCACACAAAAATGAGTTACACGAATTCGAGTACACGCAAGTGCAATATGTGAGTTTATGCAATACAGATGTTTTTTGTTAGGGATAGAATTCAATCCCTAATTTTCTTATCAAATGCACAAATAGTCTATATGCAAAAATTTAGGTGCAAGCATTATATTTAAATTGAAAGACGAACCAGAAAAGATGACCAACATGTAATGAAAAATTAATGTGAAAATTAACGATGTCATTCATGTCAAAAGATGCAAAACATCCTTTTCCGTCAGATAGGCCTGTGGCAGCGTTGGTTTTGGCATGAGAATTCATAAACTTGATTTAGAAGTTAGGAGACACATGCTAACTAAAAATTTGTCCAATCAACTAAAGGCATAACGTCATAAACCATAGGTAAATAAAAATAAGAACTCCATCGGAACCTTCGTAGCCTCTCAGATTGTGTCGAAGCCGGACGGTTTCATTTCTGCTGCGACCAAACAAAACAGTGACTCAGTTTTCCAAGTGACAAATCTGCCAGAAAGTTGCATATACTTAAGGCCTTAAAGATTTTTGCCAGCTGAAATTTTGAGGAGAAAATCAACCGGTGCACAACTTTCCTTTTGGAAGAGACAGGCGTGATCACCTGGAAGGGCTGCTTTTAGTTCATGGCGGTTGATTTGGCCTCGACTTGTCTGTAAAGGGACTTCAATAGAGTCGAACTTGCCTTCTTCCCGTTTCTCCATTAAGTTTTTCCACAGGCTGCTCCCGTCTTCCCTTAACAGGGTAGATGACCATGCACAGATATTACCTAACTGTAGAACGTGCCCTTACATCCTTCAGCGTATTCTGTTCTTGCACCGAGTTCTCAGCCGGACATTCACTGATATTCAGCTTTTTCAATGATGTTAATTTTTCTATGCCTTCGATTTGATGGATCATTTTGCATCGTCTGATCCCTAAAACTTTCAGCGACTTCAAGTTTGAAAGATCAGGTAAACAATCGAGGTAATCACAGTTGGATAGAATCAACCTTCTCAGCGAGGTTAACTGGCCAATCCCATTGAGACTTCGTATTTTGCAGTTCCATATATCTAGCCTCTTCAGGGCTTTAAGCCCTTCAAGCCCTTCAATCTCTTCTATTGCAGAGGGTGGTCGGCGTGCTTTCAGGTCCCCATCACTTAGGCACAGCTCCTCCAATTTCTTTAAATTTTCAAGAAAGGCCATCACTTTCAACCTTTTAGAACTCACACGCAGACGAATTAGAGAAGGGGGAAGCTTCGGCAACTCTTCAATTTCATCGCACTGAATTAAATCCAGGGTGTGAAGACCAGGGATGGTGGAGATTTCAGGAGGTAGACTAGATATACTGGAATGCCCAGCGTCAATGATCTCAGATGATGTAGTCCCTTGATATCACCAGGAATGGCCCCCTTCAAACTCCAACACCAGGAAGCATGCAGTTCTTCGAGCTTGGTTAGATTCCCGATCTCCCCAGCTAATGCTCGAATGAAAGATGAGTCCATTCTCAGGACTCTCAAGCTTTTCAGATTACTTATTGAATCGGGAGTTCGAGATACTAGTTGCCGATATATCCAACTCCTCTAATGACCCCATTTCACCGATAGAATATGGAAGCTTCTCCAAATAACGGCAATCCCTCAAAGACAAGCGTCTTAGCTTAAGTAGCTCCCCCAGTGAGCTCGGGAGCTCAGAAATTTTGGCACCATCTAATGAGAATTCGGAGAGAGCGGTCAGATAACAGATCGACTTGGGCAGGTGAGTCAATGGGAAGCACTTTAAGCCACTGAGAATTTCGAGTTGCATCAAATTGCCTATGGAGATGGGGATCTGCCGTACTGAAGTCCCATCAATAAAAAGCTCTTTCAGGGCTGTCGCACAACCTAGTTCCACTGGTAACCCGTTCAATTGGGAGCAGAACTTCAAATTCAGGGAGACTAAACATTTCAAATGGCCAATTGAAGGATCTAGCTTCACCAAACGAGAACATCGTTCAAGAATCAAGATTTCCAAATGTTTGTAACCAGAGAAGTTGGGAGTGAACAGTAAGCCTGAACAACCTGTAAGATTCAGGACTTTCAATTTCTCCATCTGTAAAGTCAAAATATAAACCCACGCATGGTCAATTTGCAGATATTTAATTCAAGAAAGCAAACACAAAACAGAAAAATACTAAACCACCTTGATTTCAGTCCAACCTCCCCAGTCTTCTGTGACTTTGCTCCCGGACAGATCGAGAATGACCAACTCTCTTAATACAAAATTTTCTGCACTAAAATACGGAGGACACCTTTGCCAACAGAGCCACTTTAAAGATGGAAATGCACTAGTAAAATCTCCGAAGACTTTTGCATCATCCAACTTGAGAAAAGTCATGGCTGGCATACTCGTAAAACTTGCAGCTGTTAACACGATTGAATCACGAGCTTCAACGTTTTCGATTCCCTACATATAAAATAAGTAACATAATAATCAGAAGCTGTAAACCATAATACCAATCAGAAAAAAAAGGATGCTTTCCTTTGCCCTACATGCTAAAGAGTACGCACGTTATTATTGCCCCAGAAAATATGATAAAAAAGAAACATGTAGCCCATCTGTCAAGATGTTTGTTTTCAAACAAACTGAACCAAAAGATTTTACCTTCTCCCTGTTCATTTCCTTTACAACCATATCCTGTGTGCAAGATCTTCTTGGACTTGGATCTCCAGATTCCTCTTGCTTACAAATTCTTTTGCCAAGGCATCTCAGCAATCCGTGCATCTGCAGTTCGCTGTTTTCTCCAATTTTTGCCAGGGGCATTAGAATGCAACCAGAGGATGGACAACGATTGAGCCACATATATGAAGCAATTCGGGCATCCACACCAGAGATAAAAGATGCTATGTCCAGAAATATATCCTTTTGCTGTCGATCTAATTCTTTGTAACATATATCCAGTATCTCTTCAAGGCCAACCGAAGTCTTTTGAGAATTCATCAAACGTGCTTTGATTGACTTCTCCATCTTTTCCCATTCTTGTATTGATTTCCCCCGCAAAAATGAACTGACGACTTCCACTGCCAATGGTAGTTTCTCTGTAGCATTGACGATTCGGTTTGAGAGTCCATCATAATCAGGTATGGAAGATTGCATCCTGAATGCATTCTTGCAGAAAAGTTCAAAAGCTTGACCGTCATCCAACTCACTAACCATGCAGTTACAAGCCTTCTCGTGATCATACTCTTTGAGAATTCCACTATTTTTGGAAGTCACAATTATTCGACTACCTGGACCAAACCAATGAAGCGGATCTCCTACAATAGCATGAAGATCGGATTGTTTTTCCACCTCATCAACAACTATTAGAACTTTCATTTTGTGAAATATATCCAAGAAATCTTCTATTGGTTCATCAAAAGAAGGATCTTCACGATCTTGTTCAAGGATATCACCTATCAACTTGTTTTGCAAAAACCGAATATCACTAGGATTTTGTGTGGTTTCTTCGACCCTTGTGAGAAAGCTACAACTGTCGAAACAAGAAGAGATGCATTTGTATACAGCTTTGGCAAGAGTCGTCTTGCCAATTCCATCAGTTCCATAGATTACAATAATGCGCACCTCATCATTGACTTCCATCTCTAGTAAGTCAGTGATTCGTTTGGCACGATCATCAATTCCAACTACATTCTGAACAGCTGCAATTGCATAATAATTCCTATCTGAGGTTTCCACGTCTGTTGGTTGCACTCTAGCTTCATCTTCCATTTTCTTCATCCTCTGCAAGAAAAACAGAATTTTACTGAAGTATTACTGTAGATGGAGAATAGAACAAACATCGCCCAATCAGTTTCTCTCTTATAACATTACTTTAGTTCCACACATAGATACAAGATATTCATTTCTCATCAAATTGTTCTTATTGATGCAAAAATACGCAGACACTTATTCTAGCAATCTCTGATCCACAATTCAATATCTACTCTCACACAATAATAATAAGGAAACTTAGGTAGTATTATAATCAAAATTAGGCCTCCATTCATTTCGTGGAAAATAAACTATTTGAAAAAAAAATTCAAAAAACGATCACTTGTATAATTTGAAATGAATAGTTTATTGAAAATGTTTTCATTATTGATAATGATTTATGCCCAAATAATTTTGTGAACAATGAAGATATTTTTTATTTATTCATTTTCGTAAGCGATACAAACAGTCATTTTTAGGAAAATATTTTTCAAACAATTTATTTGTCAATAGAGCCTAGGTGACATTAGCATCTTCGAAGTTGGGTGCTTAGTTTTTTTTTTTTTTTGAGGATGCTTAGTTTACTGACCAATTATTTCAACTTTCAAGAAATCTTGATATGCACATCACAACAATGGTCACGGTAATTAATTAATTCTGTTCTAATCTCTGAAGTGTAAACAAGCTCCCAACAGCAAATGAGCATTATGCAAATAGGACTAACGTCTTAAAATTCAAATGGTAGACTATTTTTAGACTCCGTCTGTGCCATGATCGATATTAAGTTCAGTTTACCTTCAAATACATACAATTTTCTTTGGTTCCTTCTGCATCATCTTTCCTCACATTTTCTTGTGTCGTTGCCAAGTCGAATGATCTACATTCAATTTTCGGAGATAGTGGTCTTGGACTAATGGAAAGCAATGCCTAAATATTCTCACCGAATTACAAATACAAGGATGTTCCGATGCCACACTCTCGTTTACAGGTACTGAGCTTTTCTCGATTGGTTCCTTCTGGTCACTTGGTTACTTTTACATGCAATTCCATCCTTAAATTGAATGTCAATTATCAATTGAGAATATTGTCTATTCGCTACAGATTTTTGCAATCTTGTTGTTCAATTCATGTGCTGCCTGTTTACATCGGCACTCACATATTTTTCATGAGGCATGCACAAATTGGCAAAGATCAACAATCGAGAAAGAATGGAAAATGATTGGTACGTGGTGAGTGATCGGCATCCATATTTTAAGGGATAAAAAACGACTAGGGGAACGAGGTAAAACATGCTGCTAGGGTGAATAAACTTGGAATCTTTTTGGGGAAAGATAAAATTTTGCTCCTCGCTTTTTTCATGATTCTTCATTTTGGTCCCCATGTTTTCCCTCATTTTAGCCCCATATCAATTTTTTTTTTCAAATTCATCCCTTCGATGACTTTTTTATGCAAAAACTGCTGAAACGAACAACACACTAGTATACATGGCACCTGCATGTCAGCAAATCGTTTGTTTATCGAGCACATTTACATGAGGAGGTCATTAGAGGATGAAATTGAAGGAAAAAACAATTATTTGTTGAGAGATTAAGATGAAGAAAGTTCGGTTCATGGACAAAATAAAGAGTTGCCAATAATATGCGGTCCAAAACATATTTCTCTGTTTTCCTGACTTAATATACGAATTTTGTAGACCAGTTGTAGTATACACGGCATTACTTTTGAATTTTATTTTCATTATTTAAGGTTTTGAGCAAGAATACATAGTACTCGAACCATAATGGAAACAACTAAATTATCCGTTTCTCTTTCTCACTGTCAGTATTTAACGTTCGTGAAGATTTGAGATGCTCGATTAAATGAAATTTTAATGCTGACTGTAAAAATGAGTAATGTAAAACCCTGAAGCTAAAGGCAAAATCCCCTCCAAACATTCCCCAAGTAATAGCAAAAGGCTGTCGAACAATGTGAAATGAAAACGCACCTCATCCAAGTAAAGCAAAAAATAAAAAAGTAAGAGTCAAGCTATTCTAATTCCATGTCCGCTTCGGTTTCTTTTTCTATATATTACGTTATTATATTAACTCTTCATCTTATTTTCACTTTAATTACATTAATCTATTCTTTTTGGATAGTTTTGACGTACTTCATGTACTACTATCTTTTAATGATAATTAATTATTTCAATTACAGTACTATTATAAACTCAATTGTTTAGCATTTCGGAACCCAAAAAGAGTTCTATTTTCTACTATTCCAATGAAAAATCCGTAATCATGGGATACATTGTTTCAAGTCACTTTATGAAAATCTGTATGTTGTTGTGTTCTTTTTTAATCTAAAGTAATATTCTTCCAAATTTATAGTCTCTTTTTGTCATAAGTTGCATTTTTTAGTGAAATAATGCTTTTGCTCGTATAAAAGCTACATCGTGATATAATTAATGACAATTTGTCCAAGCAATATGGGCTTTAATTTATTTTGAAATAGTCATGTATTGTAAGCAGACTTGAATTCCCCGTGGTGGCAATCTTCTATGGTACTAAAATCGCCAAATCAACTAGTCAAGCCCATTGATGGCCAAATATAGAAACTAGTCTAGCCTACTATATATGCATGCGCCAGGAAAACAGCAAATAAATGTGTGACGCAATTATTGTTTAGCGGCTACGCGTGCTGAAAAACTAATGGATGCAACATAAATCAAAGTTTCTTTTGAGTGGGGTGAGGTAGGTAATCTATAACTTTTGAACGTTTACGGTTTACTGCGCAATAATGCCAAAGTTTAATAGGGCGATTATTGCTAAAAATTATGAAAACACATATGGCATAACATTACGTCCAACGCTCAATTATATAACAATGAAATAAATTTAAAAATTATAAAGATACATTTATTAAATTTATACAAAACAACATTTCAAATTTAAAAGAACATGTCGAAGGAACATTAATGTATTTGAAATTATTTAAAGATCCCCTGATAAATTTTCGCCATTGGATTAGAAGCTATATTTTAGTCCATGTAAATTGCAAAACCATATTTAACTTTTTACAATTTGTGTAGTTTTACCGAATTATAGCATCAAACTGAAATTATAACAAATCAATATTCAAGCCCGTGTGTTCTTGCGCGTCTACTTTATATTTATTGAGAAGATATCGCACCTTGTATGATGTATCCAGAAGAATATTCTCTCTGATACGCTTCGAAGACGTCGCACCTTGTTTGACGAAGTCCCCACGCCCCCATATTTCCACTGAATGTGCCCTTACATCCTCCCGCACATTCTGTACAGGCACTGAGTTTTCAGCCGGACATTCACTGATATTCAGCTTTTTCAAAGACGTCAATTTTTCTATGCCTTCAATTTGATGGATCATTTTGCATCGTCTAATCTCTAAAACTTTCAGCGACTTCAAGTTTGAAAGATCAGGTAAACAATCGAGGTAATCACAGTCGGATAGAATCAACCTTCTCAGTGAGGTTAACTGGCCAATCCCATTGAGACTTCGTATTTTGCAGTTCCATATATCTAGCCTCTTCAGGGCTTTAAGCCCTTCGAGCCCTTCAATCTCTTCTATCGCAGAGGGTGGTCGGCGTGCTTTCGGGTCCCCATCACTTAGGCACAGCTCCTCCAATTTCTTTAAATTTTCAAGAAAGGCCGTCACTTTCATCCCTTTAGAACTCACACGCAGACGAATTAGAGAAGGGGGAAGCTTCGGCAACTCTTCAAGTTCATCGCACTGAATTAAATCCAGGGTGTGAAGACCAGGGATGGTGGAGATTTCAGGAGGTAGACTAGATATACAGGAATGCCCCAGCGTCAATGATCTCAGATGACGTAGTCCCTCGATATCACCAGGAATGGCCCCCTTCAAACTCCGACACCAGGAAGCATGCAGTTCTTCGAGCTTGGTTAGATTCCCGATCTCCCCAGCTAATGCTCGAATGAAAGATGAGTCCATTCTCAGGACTCTCAAGCTTTTCAGATTTCTTATTGAATCGGGGAGTTCAGAGATACTAGTCGCCGATATATCCAACTCCTCTAATGACCCCATTTCACCGATAGAATATGGAAGCTTCTCCAAATAACGGCAATCCCTCAAAGACAAGCGTCTTAGCTTAAGTAGCTCCCCCAGTGAGTTCGGGAGCTCAGAAATTTTGGCACCATCTAATGAGAATTCGGAGAGAGCGGTCAGATTACAGATCGACTTGGGCAGGTGGGTCAATGGGAAGCACTTTAAGCCACTGAGAATTTCGAGTTGCTTCAAATTGCCTATGGAGATGGGGATCTGCCGGACTGAAGTCCCATCAATAAAAAGCTCTTTCAGGGCTGTCGTACTACCCAGTTCCACTGGTAACCCGTTCAATTGGGAGCAGAACTTCAAATTAAGGGAGACCAAACGTTTCAAATGGCCAATTGAAGGATCTAACTTCACCAAACGAGAACATCGTTCAAGAATCAGGATTTCCAAATCTTTGTAATTGGAGAAGTTGGGAGTGATCAATAAGTCAGAACAATCTGTAAGATTCAAGACTTTCAATTTCTCCATCTACAAATCCAAAACAGAAAACCCACGCATGGTCAATTCATAGATATTTAATTCGAGAAAGCAAACACAAAACAGAAAAATACTAAACCACCTTGATTTCAGTCCAACCTCCCCAGTCTTCCGTGACTTTGCTCCCGGACAGATCAAGAATGACCAACTCTCTTAATACAAAATTTATTGCATCAAATTCCACAGGACAACTTTTCCAACAGAGCCACCTTAAACTCGGAAATGCACCTGCAAAATCTCTGGAAACAATTGCATCGTCCAACTTGAGAAAACTTATGGCTGGCATGCTCGCAAAACTTGCAGCTGTTAATACGCATGAATCACGAGCTTCAACGTTTTCGATTCCCTACATATAAAATCAGTAACATAATCATCATAAGCTGTAAACCAAACTACCAATCAGGAAAAAAAGGATGCTTTCCTTGCCCTACATGCTAAAGAGTACACACAAGATGTTATTCTCCCAGAAAATATGACAAAAAAGAAACATGTAGCCCATATGTCAAGATGTGTGTTTGCCGAAAACAAACTGAACCAAAAGATTTTACCTTCTCCCTGTTCATTGCCTTTACAACCATATCCTGTGTGCAAAATTTTCTCCCAATTAGATCTCCAGATCTCTCTTGATTAAGGCATCTCAGCAATCTGTGCATCTGCAGTTCATTGTTTTCTCCAATTTTTGCCAGGGGCATTAGAATGAAACCAGAGGATGGGCAACAATCGGGCCACATATATGAAGCAATTCGGGCATCCACACCAGCGATAAAAGATGCTATGTCCAGAAATATATCTTTTTGCTGTCGATCTAGTTCTTTGTAACATATATCCAGTATCTCTTCAAGGCCAACCAAACTCTTTTGAGAATTCATCGTACGTGCTTTGATTGACTTCTCCATCTTTTCCCATTCTTGTATTGATTTACCCCGCAAAAATGAACCGACAAGTTCAACTGCTAATGGTAGTTTCTCTGTAGCGTTGACAATGCGGCATGAGAGTCCATCATAATCAGGCATGGGAGATTGCATCCTTAATGCATGCTTGCAGAAAAGTTCAAAAGCTTGACCGTCATCCAACTCACTAACTGTGCAGTTACGAGCCTTGTCGGGATCAAACTCTTTGAGAATTCCACTATTTTTGGAAGTCACAATTATTCGACTACCTGGACCAAACCAATGAAGCTGGTCTCCTACAATATCATGAAGATCAGATGGCTTTTCCACATCATCAACAACTATTAGAACTTTCATTTCACGAAATATATCCAAGAATTCTTCTACTTTTTCATCGAAAGAAAGATCTTCACAATCTCGTTCCAGGATATCACGTATCAACTTATTTTGCAAAAACTGAATACCGTGAGAATTTTTTGTGGTTTCTTCGACCTCTGTGAGAAAGCTACAACTGTCAAAACAAGAAGAGATGCGTTTGTATACAGCCTTGGCGAGAGTCGTCTTGCCAATTCCATCAATTCCATAGATTCCAACAATGCGCACCTCGTCATCGACTTCCATCTCCAGTAAGTTGGTGATTTCTTTTGCACGATCATCAATTCCAACTAAATTCTGAACAGCTGCAATTGCATAATTCCTATCTAAGGCTTCCATGTCTACTGGTCGCTCTCCATCTTCATCCTTCATTTTCTCCTTACTCTGCAATAAAAAGAGAATTTCTTCACCAAAGAATTACCATAGATGGACAAAAAACCAAAGGTAACCTGATCAGTCTCTGTTTTATAACATTGCATCACTTCTACACATAGATACATGATATTAATTTGTCATCAAAATGTTCTTATCGATGCAAAAATATGGGGAACAAAAAGTTGTAAATCTATTACACTTTTACCAATTCAGTTGTAAATCTTTCAATTTTACTAATTGAATCCTTAACATTTTCACTTTTTATCAATTGAGTCCAACTGATCAATTTTGGCCAGAAATTGCTAACATGAACACCAGCTATCCTACGTGGCATGACCAGTATTAATGTAGACAATTTTTTTAAAAAATTTTCTTTTCATTTTCTTTTTTGTTTCTCTTTTCCTTCTTCATAGTTTTTTAATGCGATTGGTAGTTGGCGAGGGTCATTAGGCCCTCACTAGCCGCTGACAGGGAAGCCTTGCCTAGAACTAGATGAGGCTAGCCTCGCTCACAACCGCATGATGGCCTTGCCTAGATAGGCGAGGGAGTCCTCAGCCCTTGCAGGCCACAATAAGATAGCACTGAAAAAGGAAAACAGAAAGAAAAGGAAAAAAAAATGAAAACGAAAAAAATAATTTAAAATATAACTAAAAATCGTTCATATCAGCACCTGCAACATCACATACGATGACCAGCATCCACGTAAGTAATTTCCGACCAATATTGGCTGAATGGACTAGACTAACAAAACATAAAAATGTTTAGGATTTTTTTTGACAATTTTTCCCAAAAATATGCGGATGCTTTTTTTTTTTGGGGGGGTGTGGTGATATTCTATATTTTATTTTACAAGTCATTGTGTGTGTTATATGCTATGCGCAAGTCGTGAAACCCTTCTCCCTCACTTATGCATCTCCACCCAATCCCTACCCCTACCTCCCAGAAGGCGGGGAATCAAACTCTCCATCTCTTCCTTCCCAAGTGAGAAAGATGGTCAATGGGATAACCCCTAGTGGTTTGCATACAGTTATTCTGGAATATTTTAATACTTAATCTAATATCTAGTCATGTACAATTTCAATACAGAAATCTAGCTAGTAATTATATCCAAGTCTGTGACATTATAGTCTTCGAAGTTGGATCTGCTTATTTACTGACCCAACATTTCACTCTGATTAAGTTAATTATGTTGTTATCTCTGAAGTGAAAATAAGTTCCAACCAGCAAATGAGCATTATAGAAACAGAACTAATATCTTAAATTCAGATGGTAGACTATTGTTATGCTACTTATGAAAATCTTTCCTCTTGACAAGTTTCCTGCCAATCTCTCTTATCATATCCTGCATTCTTAAGTCATTATTTTCTTCCGACAAAAAAAAAAAGCCATTATTTTATCAATTTTCCAACAAATACGGCTTACAAAGTTTTTTTTCCCCATGAAGGATGCGGTTATTTGAGGGAAAGTGTTATCCCGGATCAATTTTCTAAACTTTCAGCTGTTTGGTTCACCAAAATTAATTAGTCAACCGATAACATTTTCCAATTAAGGAAAATATTCATGCATTAAATTAGCAAAGTGAATTAATAAATTTAAGAAAGTAAAAACACTTTCCTAAATTACTCATCTTAAATTTTTTAATATTTTATTTCTTTTTATTTTATTTAAAAATCGATTTTTAATAATTGTTTTACTTTTCATTTTCTATTTTTCTATTTTTCTTCTTCTTTCTCCTTTTTGTTTTTCCTTTTCCTTCTCCTTCTTCCTCCTCCGCAGGTCCCCGGGCCTAGGCAACCGGACAGAAGTGCAGGCTAGCGTAGATCAAGAACTCATGAAAATGAAATATTTTCGCATTGAAAATATAAAGAAAGATATTAGTCTAGAAATAGAAAAAGCATTTCACAAACCATTTACCAAAGAATATAGTGCAAACGTCTTTTTTTTTTTTTCTATAGTTTCTTTTATAAGAAAAAAAGATGAAATGGGCTTTTATTTCAACACTAGCATAATTTATATATTCGGAACTAATTCAGAATTTAATTGAATAGAAATATCTGTGGAAAATTCACTTTGGGCCTCAGTGGTGATAGTGGACTGTCGGCAAAAGGAGGAAAAAGAAAGAGAGAAAAGGAAAATAATATAATGAAATAAAAATTATACTAAAAATAATTTTTTTCATAAGATTGAAATCATTTTCTAATTATTTATCACCAGAAATTATTTTCTTAAAAATTTTCCTGGAAAGTATATTTTTCCATTTTCACGAAGTTTTTCCCCCACATAAACACACTCTAAGGCTCCGTTCGTTCCGTAAAAATATGATGTTTTTGGAATAGGAAGCCATTTTCCAGGAAAACGATAATATTTTTCGGTGTTCAAGTGAAACTGAAAATGGAGTGAAATATTTTCCACTGTTTGGCAAGGAAAATCTTTTTCTTCATGCACTCCTTTCAATATCTTTTTCTTATTCTATTTTCTAAATCAATTTTTTAATTTTCTTTTTTTTTTTTTTCTTTCTTTTTCTTCCACACCAATGACCTGGCGAGTTCAAGCCTCACAAGATCACACCCAAGCCGACGAGCTGGGTGAGGCGACCTCACCAACGTCTCGGCGACCTCGGGCGAGGCCGGAGCCTCACCCAGCTTGCTACTCCGGCGTGGTCCGATCTTGCCGTGGTTGGTTGTCGACTGCCGCCGTTGCCAGCCGAAAAGAAGCCAAAAAAAAGAAAGAAAGAAAGAGAAAAAAAAAATAAAAATTTTAAAAATGAAAATCTGAAATAATTAAAAACTCATTTATTAAAAAAAAAAAAAAAAATGTGTTTCGTAAAATGCTTGGTTAGAAGTAAAAGAAACAGGATCTAAAAAGCGAAAAACATTTTCCCCACTTATGTTTTTTCCATTGGCAGAAAATGTTTTCCTTGACTAATTTATTTTCCATGAACCCAAATCCGATGTCAAGGAATATCTTAATTGTATGAAAATACAAAGATTTGTAACTGACCTCGGTGGCAGCTTCAACTCCATCTTTCGGCTGCTGAACTTCTTTGAGCTCATTAAGGTTTGTTACACCGCTGCCTTGAATAGTATTCAGGACTCGCAAGAGCTTTAAATTGTCGCATATGTCCACTTCACATCCACGTTCGCGTAATTCTGATAGACTGGCAGCATCAAAAGGAAAAACTTTCACCTTCCTGAGACGAGGTAATCCTTTGAGCTCGTTAAGGTCTGTTATTCTGCTGCGTGGAGAAATTTTCAGGACTTCCAAATTCTGTAAATCGCAGTCGTCTAGTTCTAGTTCTGACAGAGATTTCAGACCAGAAAAATTGGGCTCTTGAATCTTGCAGTGTTTGAGACGCAGAGTCCATAAGCTTGGGGACGAGGGAAGTTGTTTGAGGTCTAGCTCCTTCATGTAGGATAAAGAGAGTTCCCAGAGATGAGTAAGGGCACGAAAATTCCCAGGGAGATTGGTGACATTTGGAAGGGCCAATTCCAAGGTCTCTAGACTTGATAATCTCGTGATCCACTCAATATTTGGGGTCTGATTTGATGACCCTGCTTCCGGTCGCTCATCATCACTCAAGCATAGCTCTTTTAGATTTGTCAGAGACGTCAATTCAGGGACTGCCATAATTTTGGATCCCCAGCAGAGACTGAGTAAACTGGAGGGCAACTCTGGTAGTGCTTGAAGTTGTTTGCATTTACGTACATCGAGGGTTTGGAGGCGAGATAGATGGCAAATCCTCTGAGGCAGCCCCGCCACATTGGATGAAGATAATCTCAAAACTCTCAAAGAGGATAGTCCTGAAATATCACAATGAACCTCCCATTCCAAATTTATGCAGAAAGAGAAATCTATCTCCTCCAGGTTCTCTAAATTCACTATGTCTCTAGGGAATTTCAGTAGGAAAGTGTGCGCCATCTTCAGCGTCTTCAAATTCCTCAAATTCTCAACTGACTCTGGCAGTTCTTTGATTTTAGTAAGTGAAAGGTCCATTACCTCCAGCAGATCCAGCTCCCCGATGGAAGTTGGAAGTTGAACCAACTTCCGACAATCTCTTAAAGAAAGTCTCTTGAGTTTCCGAGGAAATTCAAAAGTAGGTGGAAGCCCATCAATATCAGCACCATCCAAATCAAGGCTTGAGAGTTTCCTTAGGCGGCCAATTGTGGATATATCTCGCAAAAGTTTACAGTTACGAGCACTAAGTGTTTCAAGATTCTGCAAAGACCCTTCCTGGCAATTAATTTCTTGGATGCCAGTTCCATCAATCAGAAGTTCCGTCAAAAGTTCCATGCGGTACAGTTCTTGGGGCAACTTCTTGACTTGTCTGCAGTTTCTCAAATTTAAGGAACTCAAATGCTTCAGATTACTGATGAATTGCTTAATTTGAGATAACCGAGAGCAATCTTCCATTATTAACATCTCCAAATTGATAGGAGCTGGAAAGTTCAACGTTGGATGCAACTGAACACATCCTTGTAGGTTCAAGACTTTCAATTTCTTCACCTTCTGTAATGTATGTGCAAAAGAAGATATCAAACCTCACTCGCTCATATCTATCATCTTAACATGAGATTTGAAAAGCAAACATTAGCCATACCTCCATGATTTGTTCCCAGAATTTTGAAACCCTGGTGACCGGACTCCAAGACAGATCAAGAATGACTAACTCCTTCAAATGCATATTACATAGCTCAGGAATCGAGAGGCACTCTCGCCAGTCAAGCCACCTCAAATTTTGAGGAAGCTTCGTAGTATCTCCCTGGATGTTAGCCCGGTCCAGTCTGAGGTACCTCAAATTCGACATTTCCCAAAATTGTTCACATGTAAAATTGTCGGTGCTGCCCTCTTCAACCGTGAGACCAATGCCTTGGACTCTTATAGTGCCCTGTCAAGTCTCGGTTGGGAAAAAACGTATGAGTAAGTAGAAAAACTTGAATTTCTCTTGCTGTATTTAATGAAATAACACAAATCAAAATTACGAAATCAGTAGGTATCCACTACGCGTACTAAATCGTGTCAGGAACAAATCCCTTTCTCTTCCCTTCGAGATTGAATAGTTTATATTATCTATGGATGGTTTATCTGAACGCTTTCGTGACCCTTCTGAAAGAAATTTCTAGAAGCTTTGAAGACTTACCTGACCGTCCTTTAGAATGGAAAGTGCATCACTGTGATTCCAAATCCTGCAGCGCTCGTGAAGAACTTTCCTCTTGACAAGCTTCCTGCCGAAGTCTCTCAATAGATCGTGCATTCTTAATTCATTTTTTTCTCCATCTTCCAAGAAATGCATGTCGCGAAGGAGATTTATTTCTTTTAGAGGATCGCCATCCCAAGCCTCCTCCCACATGTAAGGGGGAATCCTCTTATCCTTGCCAATAAAAAAGCATGCTATGTCGAGAAATATCTCCTTTGCACTCTCATCCAAAGATGTATAACTGGCCTCAAAGGCAGCTTCTACTTTTTTATGTAGTGGGTATTTCCTTAAGGACTTCAAGCTACTTCTCCATAACTCTATTTTCTTATTTTTCTTTAAATATTTTGCCTGAAGCTCAATAGCCAAGGGAAGCCTTCCAAGAGCTTGGACGATGTCTAGGGACAAGGAATCTAACTCGTAGACCTCTTGGGGAGCATCCCCTTGAAAAACATGCTTATGAAAGAGTTGAAGAGCATGATGAGGACTCATTGGTTCAACCGTGTATTCTTCAAATGTTCCCTGGTCGAAAACATTTCTGTTGTCTGTGGTCACAATGATTCTACTTCCTGGACCAAACCAAGTAAGGTCCCCAGCTAATGCTTCAATTTGTTCAACCTCATGCACATCATCAAGCACAATGAGAACCTTCATGTTATTAAAGAGACTTTTTATTTTCTTAATACCTTTACTGGAAGATCTCACTGGTTTAGGTTTTCCTTTTTGAAGGTCAGCAATCAACAATTGTTGAGAAATCTGGACTTCTTCCGAATTTACACCATTAAGGAAGCTACATTCATCAAACAACTTATGGATCTTGTTGAAGACAACCTTTGCAAGTGTAGTCTTACCAACACCCGGCATACCGCATATTCCGACAACACGTACATCTTCTCCACATACTTTCATTGCTTGTCCATGGCTGTAGACAACACCAAGCTTTGTCATCATCTCTTGAACATGAAGATTGATTCCAACGAGTTTGTCAATGACAACTTGGTCATCCTTCCTCAACGCCTGCCAGACTCGTGTAACCACTTCGTCTAGGAGGTCGGTCACACGCCTGCAAAACATGGGTGATGAAGCATGAGGATGACAACAGAGTTACCGAAAATATTAAAAGGAAGACAAAAACCAAGTGGGGAATGAACCGACAAAAATTAAATCAACCAACATGGGCAGGGGGAATCTTTAATAAATGGAGAGAAATTTCTAATACATGGTCTATTTCCCTTCCATGCACATAGCAATTTTGACATTGATATCATGCTATCTGCATAACAAAAGCTCTAGCCAACGGGGAACGAAAAGAGCGTGGTAGACCAGGTTGGCTGGTCTGACTCGCTCGTACGTCATGAGTTGAGTCAATTTTCAACTGGCCATTTTAATCGAATCACCGGGATAACCATCAAGAACTTCAACCTGTTAATTTATCGATCAATTTCACAAAAATAACCTTGAAGATCTCCCTAGCATGCATCATCATCGATATGATTATATACAATATTTTTTAGAAAAAAGGTTCAGGTTCATTTTCACATCATCCTGAACCTTTTCTTTTTTTCATGTCTCTAGGAAAGAAAAAAGAAGTCAGAAGCAAAAGAATTACCGCCCCTTCATCTTCTCCCGCTCATATCCAGTTAATCCCCCGACCAGTTGAAGAACCTCCTTCCATTTTTGGATGGTATTTGAGTCGACTTTGTCATCCTTCTCGTGTTTCTCGAAGGAAGTTGCAAAATCCCCAGTTTGGTGTTTCACAGCGTCAGGACTAACATCATAAAAAATAGGGATAATAGTCTGTCCATCTGATTGTCTGCACTCCCACATTTGTTCCAGCTCCATGAGGCAACTTTTACTGGAAGCGTAATCTTTGGAGAAGATGGCAATCGAGATCCTTGATCGCTTGATCGCATCTTTTAGCCCCCGGTCGATCTCTTCTCCAGCAAGGAGCTTTTCGTCGTCTTTAAAGACTTCGATCCCTGCATTTTTCAAATCTCTATGCAGGAGATCCGTGAAGAATTCACGGGTATCTGCACCTCTAAAATTCAGGAATACTTTATGATCGTTTCCAGATGATGATGGCCACGAGGTTGAACATGATTCCTATCCAATCAAGGAAACTAAAGTAAACATGTGTTTCGGACCAACTCTTATGCTTCTGGCCAAACAAGCAAAAAAAAAAAAACATATTTTTATGGTTCCGATGAAGCCAAACTTAACGCAGCAAGTGCCGCATCTAAATCTCGCAACTCGTGCATTTTGACTGTTTTTAAAATTATACTTTTCAGCACTCTCGTAATACTCGAACATTGATTAGTGAATTCACACGCAATGGTCTCTAATTTTCTCAATGTTTTAGGGGAAAGCAAAACAGTAGTTAACAGACCCAGCGTACAACGTCAATAGTGTTTGGAGTTTTCATAGGATCTTGCGATTTTGAACATAGATTGGTTCGACCGTTCACGCCAGAGGATATTTGTAACATTCCAGACGATGTTCAGCAATTGGGGAGTTGAACTACAAGCAGAGGATCGATTCCACCATATTCATGTCGAAGAAATAATAACACAAATCCCAAAGATGCAGAGGAAACAAACCGGGCATTTTCTCTTCATTCCAGCAAAAGCCATAACTCGGGAGAAAGAAAGAGTAGAAACGCCACCGACCAATTCGCTCTCGCTCGCTCGCTCGCTCGCTCTCTCCCTCTCTCCCTCTCTCTCGTTCTCTTGCAGAGGGCACAGAAATTCGATGGACTCAAGACAACACTATAGATTTGCGTTTTATTCACGACCAAGACCATTGACTTGTGGGTTTCCGCTACGGGCTTGGGCAACGTGATGGCAAATGGTCGTGCACTCCCGGTCCCACCTGATTTTAACATGATAAGAAGTCACTGCAAAAGCTCGAAAAAAAAAAAATGACACGAAAAGGACTTATCAGTGATTGGAATCGATAAAGACGATGCAATGAACATATTGGTAGTCCTGTCAAGTCCTGGTTTTATGTGAAACAAGGATGGATTCCATCCAGGTCTAAAAGGACGAGTTCACGGGTCTACAGATTGGCTCGGTCAGTGCCCTCCAGCTGGAACGCAAAGTTGAATTTGCACTGACTGAGTCCGAGCCCAAGTCCAAATCTAATTAGATTATTTAATAATAAAAGTTGTTAGAACACACATACCTTACCTTTATTTCAAACCGCGGGATGTCCATTTTTGAGAAAATAGCGTACATATGTGCGCCATATCATATTTCAACCGACCTGTAAAAATTTTGAAAATGCCTCAACATGATTGCCTCCTTCTCTCTCCGATCAATGTGCCATGAGAATGTCCCACCTACACTGCTGCAAACTATTATGGAAACAAGTGATCGAATAATAAAATGAAGAAAATTAATTAGATATCATATTTACGCAATTCGGTTATAATAATTTATGTTTATAGTAAGAGCAACAATGAATTCCATTATAAATCAAGTAATATAATAAAAATTATAATCACACTCAAATTACTCAAATACTTTCAGTATTTTTCAAATCCCAATTACATGCAATGACTCGCTTGATATTCAGCTCCATGATTCCTTAAGAAATAATCTTTCAATCTCATGAAAGAATTATATAAAAATTCTTCTCACAAGAATTAATTGGTTTCAACACACTCGGATATCTTCGGAATGTAATTCACAATCAGAAACTCCTTTTTGATGATCTTCACAAAGGATGTCCCCTTCTTATATACACAAGAATTGAATCCAAAATAGGAAATATCTTTTTATGAAAACTTCTTAAACTAGGAAACCATTTAATTAAGAAAATCAATTCAAAATAAGAAACCTACTTGAATTATGAAACTTTTATTTTTGGGCTCAAACTAGAAATATATTTTGACAATCTTTATATTGGCTTGATGCTTTGAGCCAATTCAAAATGGCATCGTTAAAAATTCAAACTCTATTACTACTCTCTCATAGCCCTGTGGGCTCAACCTCAACCACTACAAATATTTTTCAAGTCCAAACCTTGCTTTACTTCACTAAAATCGAAGACCTCATCAGAACACTAACTTCACATGCGCCTTTAACTACTTCGCAAGAATTTTCCAATACAATGTCCTCTGCCACTAGACCCGTCAAATGGGTGGGTCGGGTTGGGTTTGGGTCGGGTCGAAAATGGTCCGACCCATATTAACCCATTTAACCTGTTTTGACTCAAATTCATGTAATGTAAATCTAGTGACTCATACCCGACCCGACCCACACCCGACCCACACCCGACCCAACCTGTATTGTTAAAAGCCATTATTATTGTACAGAAACCCGAGCTCTATGTTAAATGACCCACCCAACCCATATTTGACACATATTTAACTTTTACTTGATCCATATTTGATTAATATTTAAGTTTCACTTGACCCATATTTAACCCGTATTTAACTTTCACTTGACCCATATTTGACTCATATTTAACTTTCACTTGACCCATATTTGACCCATTTAACTAAAAGTGGGTCATAATATGGGTTTGTGACCCATTTTGACACCTCTATCTGCCACAGATAAACCAAAACCATTATTGTAGCCATACCTATGAGGAAATCAAACATGTACCTTATCAATATCATCAATTACAGTAACTGTTGACTCTATAAGCTCCATTTGCTACAAGCACTATCTGTGTCTATTACTTCGCTAGTATTCACTATCTCAAGAGTCTCTGATTGAAACTCCACCCCAAGCTAAACACCATTTAAATCCGTACAAGCACCGTCATAAATAGTTCTATATGCAAGTACTAAGGACTCGTTAAATATAACTTCTCTATTGATAACAAGTGAATTTAATTTTGGGCACCATAACTGATAATCTTGCTTACCTTGTGCATAACGTAAGAACATTCACTTTCTTATCTTTCCATTGAGCTTACCATCACTAACTCGCATGTAACACAACCAACCAAATATTCTAACAACATAATAATTAGCAATATTACCTGACAACACTTCTTCATAAGTCTGACATCCAATCGGAGTCAATGAAGATTTATTCATCAAGTAGCTCATCGCATTAAGCACATCTGTCAGGAATTTCCTAGCTATACCAACAGTAGAGAGCATTTTATGGTCCTTCTCTAGTAATGTTATGCTTATCAATTCCGCAACAAGTAGTGATTTATAAGCATTAGTGTGGGATTTCACTATGTCTTCTTTCATGCAAAATTCATTTAATAACTTCAAGCAGAACTTCATGCTACCATCAGTGCACACCTACTTGATCATCTTACTTGTCTCCTTTTTTTTATCAAAGCTCTCAAATGCCTAATCCTAACAATAGCATCAAACTTGCACCTAAGCATAAGCACTCCGATCATCCTCAAGAAGTTATCAACAATTGTTAGCATATATATATGACACTCTTTCTCGAAGGAAATCGCAATAATCTATGAACACACATTCAAGTAAAATAACTTTGCAATTTCTGTGGTTTTTTTGACAGCCATACTAGACTACATTTTCCACTATTGATCTAAGTCGCAACACCTGCATACCTTTAGTTCGTTTGCCATATAACCACACAACATATTTCTCACTTAGAATCTTCGGGTTTCTTTTGCCAATGTGCCCCTAAATGTATATTCCACAATTCAAACTCTCGGACAAATGCATCCGATGTCTCCATGGCAAAATCTATCACTGTCTTATGTTGAAGTTTTTATAGGCCACTATGCTTAATTCCTTTTATTATCGCGAATGCACCATGAACAATTTTCAAAACTTCACATTCTAAAGTATACTGACACCTGGTTGAATCTAGGACACTTAAGGAAATCAAGTTCTTCAACTCTAGAACGTGTCTCACTTCAATCAATGTCCTCATGATGCAATCATGCATTCTGATTCTAACATTGTGCAACCTATAACATCGCATTTAGTGTTATTCTGCAACTGCAATTTACTATTATTCATACTATTACCCATGCATTCATAAGTAATAAGCTAGTTTCTATTTGGTATAGCATGAAACAAACAACCGGAATTCATAATCTATCAATAAAACGACGAATAATCGGTGACAAACAAGACATAATCAACACTATTCGAATTACCATCGCTTATGGCTGCAACATTATTTGCAGAATCAACTATAATTCCTTTACCCTTCTCATTTTTTAACGTAAGACAATTTTTTCTAAGATATCCTATCTTGTCACAACTTCAATAAATAGCACCACCAGTTATAGGCTGACTAGATCAATTCATGTTTATACTACTCTTGCCAACATGTAGTACTAATTTTCCTCTATTTTCACCTACCAAAGCAACACATATAGGTTTGCTAGATTCTCTTTTATGAATGTCTTCACTCAAAATTAAATCTCGAGCACCATTAAACATCAAGCTATTAACCCAAAGGAATTACTAAATGTAATAATAGTAGTATTTCAACTATCAAGTAATGAGGATAACAGAATCAATGCATGTACCTCGTCTTCAAAGTCAATTTCAATTGAATTCAATTGACTAATGATCACATTGAATTCATTGATATGATATGTAATTAATGCACTTTTGCTCATCTTCAAGTTAAACAAACGTCGCATCTTTCATCCTATAGAGATAATCCTCAATTTGCATCTTCCAGAAATCAAAATCCTTCCCATTAATTTGTTGACTCTCACTTTTCCTTCTTTTGTCACCATCAATTCACTTCAACTCAACCAAACTTGGCTTTGATACAAATTGTTGTGGAAGCAAGTAATCAAACAATGAAATAGAAAAAAAATAAAGAAAATAAATCAGATATTAGATTTACATAATTTGGTCATAATAACTTATATCCATAGAAGAGCAACAATGAGTTCCACTATATATCAAACAATATATAAAGATTACAACCGCAGTCGATTCATTCAAACACTTTCAATATTTCTCAAGCCATAATTACAGGCAATGACTCACTTAGTATTTAGGCCCACAATTCCTCATAAAATAAATTTTCAATCTAATGAATAAACTATATACAAATTCTTATCACAAGAATTTTATTGATTTCAACACACTTGGATATCTTTAGAGTGTAATTCATAAGCAAAAGCTCCTCTTTGATGATCTTCATTAAGAACATCCCCTTCTTATATATAAGCAAGAATTGGATCCAAAATAGGAAATATCTTTTAAGGAAACCTTCTCAAACTAGAAAACCTATTCAAAATAGGAAACCTACTTGAATTAGGAAAATTTTCTTTTTCAAACTCAATCTTGAGACATATATTAATAGAAACCATGGAAACTTGCCATGGAAAAACCCTAGAGCGCTTGCTCCTCAAGCACAATTGCACCATTCTCTCCCTTAGCGAGTGTAATAGTTTGCTCTTCCTATGCCTCTACTTTGTTTGCAATGGTGCCCATGTGTGGCTGTAACATCCTGAAAATCGACCCAATTTTGGGATTTTATAAAATGACAATATTAGTCAAAAGCCTAGTCAGTACAAATATTCCGAATTATTTGTTCGTGAAATAACGGATTACAGAAAGGCGTCGATAGGGAACGATACACGTATGACTTACAATTTTGATCAGGAACGAACCTTTCGACCATGAGGACCTGGGTAGGAACGATATCATCTAAGTACTAGATTATTAGGGAAACGGAAATAAATTGATTTGACAGAAGTACGAAATTAAACTACTGGTGATTTCTACATGACTTCGATACGAACTATGAACGACATAAAATCGAATCCTTTTCATCGAGTACTCGGGATTATCAATTGAGGTCCTAGGATCATACGACAATCGAGGGACGTCCCTTACTCGAGAATTGGCATAAACATGGACCAAATAATGGTTGACCACGAGTCAAATGTGAGGAAAGTCCTAAAGGGGTGCCCGACAATTCAAATTGTATTATGGTTGCAATCGACTCAATTTACTCATGATTGACTGTCACCTACCAACCGCTACCCACTACCACCGCGCCCTACTGCCAACTACCGTCGGGTCTTTGCCGCCATCAAGGAAAAAATAACAAATACAAAAATTTTGTCCGTACCAAACGCATTCCTATTATATTTCTATTCTAAGAATCATAAATTTTTGTAGTTACTAAACGCATTGTTTTACTTAGAAATTATTCCAGAAAGTAGAAATAAAAAAAGAATTATTTCTCAAAAAAAAATTATTCTTAAGTGTAAAAATATTATCAAATACACCTGAGGTTTAGGGCTTGCGCACACACATGCATGGGCTTACTTCAAGGATTCCGCGGCTTGGAGAATGAACTGCGGAAGAATAAGTTGCTTCGCTAGGGGTTGATTTGCATGGATCATTAAGCAGAGAAATAGCAACGAAGGGATAGGCGCCTGCTGCCACGCACAACACCTCACAAGACAGGTTATGAAAGCGGACCAAAGAGAGGAGAACAATCAAGCTTGACAAGCGGAAGGAAAGGAACATGGAGGAGAAGAGAGACATGGAAGGAAGTTTCATTCTATATTCGCGACCCACCCGAGGCAAATCTGGGGAAGTTTGACAGATTGTCAACCGGTGCGAAAAATCCCTCTTGCAAGGCCATGCTTGCGCTTGTCACGGACACTCCCAAACTCTATTGAGCTCAACTTGATTTTTGTTGTTGTATTGTGCCATTTTTTTCTTATTAATTGTCACTAATTTATTATGAGCAAAATAAAGGCCAAGTTAAAATGCGAGATATCATTTTACTTCAGGACACATAAATAACTAACTACAAGAAATTCCACCAAAATTCCAGGCCAATCCCATCGCTTGATTATGCTAAAAATTATCTAATGCCCAATTTGGTATCTTTTTTCCTTTTATGGGAAAACATTTTGCAATATATTGCTTATGCATTTTTAAAAAATATTTTCGTAAAGCATGGAAATCTAGATCATCATGCAAGAGTTTTTAGACAACAAAAACACATCGATAGTCAAATAAGATAAAACAATAAACATAAATAAACTGCGATAAAGGGGAGAAGGACATATGAAGTACAAAAAGTTTTTGTTGAATTAGTTAAGTGCTAAATTTTTTGAAAAAACAATCATTTCAGTACCAATTCCGATCTATTTGATCGGAAATCCAACATGGCATTTTTTAATTAGTTTCTTAGAGTGCATTTGTTAACGCTCCAATTTTTTAATTCTTTTATTCTTTTGTTCCTTGAAATAAAAAAAAGAACATGAATCCATTTAATAACGTCAGATAATGTTTCTATTCCCCGAAATAGAAAATTGTTATAGAAAATAGATTTAGAACTGAAATCAAAAATAGAATAAAATAGTTTCTTATTCCCGGAAATAATTTTTGGAATAAGTCATTTTCTTTCTTTTCTTCGTCTTCCTCCTCTTCTAACCGGTTGTTGTTGCTAGTCACTCACACATAACTTTTGACACTTCTAATATACTTCTCCCTACAATAAAGTAAAAAACCCGAGCCACATCGAACAACATCACCTTATTATTAAGCCTCAAACAGGATCCCGTGAGCTATGCCTGATATTAAACATGCAGTTAGTCTACGTTAAGGAATGAAAATTTCCCTAAACCTTGATAATAATCAAATTTTAAACCTAGAAGATTGAAATTAAGTTTAAAATAAACTAAACCTTATGTGCAATTCTAATCTGTTTGCAATTTCGGGTTTTTTAGCTTTTGCATTTCCATTTTTTATGTTTTCCTTCTAAATCAAGCTAGTTGCGTGCTGGAAGATAAAAAACTAGATAGAAGGCTAAAAATTGAATTTAAACATGATGTAAACAAAGCAGAACGACCCGGAAACACTGCCAACTGCCAACTAGCAGAAGGGCGACCTCAGACCCCGCTTGAGGTACTCCGCAAGGCAAGACAAGAGCCTGAGGGCCGCTATCCAGCCCATACAGGGTCTGGCGGCGGGCTTTCTGTCCTCGTTTCAGTGTAAAAACAGCACTTAGACGTCACAAATGATCAATGGACCTCCGGGCCATAAGGACCAATGAAGATCAAACTTTTTTTTCTTCGGATTTACTCTACTCTTACTTCTATTCTCTCTTAAACTTTTGTCTTACCTCTTTATAGACTGTAGAAGTGCAATCCCATACCTAAAATTAAATCATCTCCACCTCAACTTTTCTAAAAATGTGGAAATTCGAATCTCTCACCTCCCTTTTTTCATGTAAGAAAAATAGTGGTTACGGAGGCAAATCCTAGTGGTTATAAAGACCAAACTAACACATGCCAAAGATGCAAAACAAAGCCGAATGCACACTCAACGCCCCTCACTCATCACGTTTGAAGTCTGGACGGTGGGCAATTGGACGGTATCCATATACTTAACCACAACCAAACACGCCTCGACATACCTACAGGCCATTGGGGCCAATGAAGGCCGACCCAAGACAATTCGAAAGTACATTTACGAGGGGATAGAGAGAAAGAAAGAAAGACTGCTAAACAACCCGTATACAGCACACCGATAAATCTGGACAGTAGGCATCAGCGCACTCTTTGAGCTCGGAAACAGATTATACTAAAAACGCTTCCCGAGCAGTGATTTAGGGTTATTTTCCATTAAAGAGGAGGCCTTTTGTGTAAAGGTTTGTACCATACCTGGGGGTTCAAAGGAAGTCTATTGCCCCTTAGATTTAGAGGTGTATGGCTGGCCAAGGAGATCCCATCTTGGACTAATTTGATTCAAATTCAAGGTGCCATTGTTTTCCTATCTGGTATACCTAAAAATAGCCTCATTTCCTCGTCCAATCTTTTCCTATTGAATCACCAACAGATGAGGGAGGGTTAGTGATGTGAAAATGTAAAGCAAAACGGGTGATTTAGAGGGTGGCCATTATTTGGACGAATTTTGAAACTAAATGACGAGGGGCATACAAAAATGTGACACATGAATGCGAGTCCATGCAAGGTGCAATATGCAAGTTTATGCAACATCGATGTTCTTGGTTAGGGATCAAATTCTGAGTGTATTTGATCCCTAATATTCTTGTGAAATGCACGAATAATCTGTAAGCAAAAATTTAGGTGTCAATACTAAACTTAAATTGAAAGAAGAACTAGAAAAGATGACTAGCACGAAACGGAAAATCAATGGAAAAATAAACTATGTCACTCAAGTCAGAATGCAAAACATCCTTTTCCTCTAGATAAGCCTATGACCACGTTGATTTGGCAGGGGAATTCATAAACTTGATCTAGAAATGGGAAGACACATGCTAACTAAGAATGAGAACTCTATTGGTACCTCAGTAGCCTTTCAAATTATGCTGAAGCAAGACGGGTATTCATTTTTGCTGTGACCAATCATAAAAGTGACGCAGTTTTCTAATTGACCAATCTACCAGAAAGTTGCATATACTGGAGCCCTTAAAGATTTTGCCATCTGAAATTTGAGGAGAAAATCAACTGGTGCACAACTTTCCTTTTGGAAGAGACCGGTGTGATCACCTGGAGCGGCTGCCCTTTGTTGATTTGGCCTCAACTTGTCTTCAAAGGGACTTCAATAGAGTCAAGCTTGAAATCGACTCCAATAAATTTGTCTTCTTCGCTTATTCCTGTTTCTCCATTAAGTTTTTCCACGGACTGCACCCGTCTTCCCTCAACGGGGTGATGCCATGCATAGACATCAGTTGAAACTGAGGAGAATCCAGCATCACGTGTCCGTAGAACGTGCCATTACGAGCTTCAACACATTCTGTACTTGGACCGTGTTCTCAGCCCGACATTTACTAATATTCAGCTTTTCCAAGGATGTTAATTCTTCTAGGCCTTCAATTTGATGGATTATTTTGCATTGGCTTATCTCTAAAACTTTCAGCAACTTCAAGTTTGAAAGATCAGGTAAACGATCGAGGTAATCACATTCAGATAGAATCAAACTTCTCAGAGAGGTCAACCGGCCAATCCCATGGAGATTCTGTATTTTGCAGTTCAATATATCTAGCCTCTTCAGGGCTTGAAGGTCAGCCTCTTCAGGGCTTTGAGACCTTCAAGCCCTTCAATCTCTTCTATTGCAGAATGGTAGAGCTTGAACACTGATAAGTTGTTTAAGCCCTGGACAGTTGGCAATCTTTTCAATGATGAACAGTCTCGAATTGATAAAACTGACAACGTCTTGGGAAGCTCAGATACTTCTTCAAGGCTCAAACCAGAAAGGATTAGCATTTTGAGCTGAGTAATATCTGTCGGCTCAAACTTCAACTTGATAATTTGCGAAAGAGACAATTCTAGTTTCGTCAGTTTAGGAAACGATATTGAGAAGGATGGTTTGTCAATCATTTGTTGCACATTGGATTCTGGCATCAGCTGTTTTGAGGGAGGTCGGTGTGCCTTCACGTCCCCATCACTTAGGCATAGCTCGTCCAATTCCTTCAAATCTTCAAGAAGGGGTATCGCTTTCATTTTTTTAGAACTCACACGCAGACAAATTAGAGAAGGGGGAAGCTTCGGCAACTCCTCAATTTCATTGCACTGAATTAAATCCAGGGTGTGAAGACCAGGGATGGTGGATATTTCAGGGGGTAAGCTAGATATACTGGAATGCCTCAGTGTCAATGATCTCAGATGACGTAGTCCCTTGATATTACCGGGAATAGCCCCCTTCAAACTCCGACACCAGGAAGCATGTAGTTCTTCGAGCTCAGTTAGATTCCCAGTCTCCTCAGGAAATGCTCGAATGAAAGAAGATTCCATTCTCAGCACTGTCAAGCTTTCTAGATATCTTATTGAATTGGGGAGTTCAGAGATACTAGTCCCCGATATATCCAACTCCTTTAATGACCCCATTCTGCCGATAGAATCTGGAAGTTTCTTCATACGACGGCAATCCCTCAATGATAAGCGTCTTAGATTAAGCAGCTCCCCCAGTGAGCTCGGGAGCTCAGTAATTTTGGCACCGTCTAATAAGAGCTCGGAGAGAGCAGTGAGGCAACTAATTGACCTGGGCAGGTGAGTCAATGGGAAGCACTTGAAGCCACTGAGAATATCAAGTTGTTTCAAATTGCCTATGGACATGGGGATCTACCGTACAGAAGTCCCGTCAATGAAAAGCTCTTTCAGATCTGTCATACAACCTACTTCTACTGGCAACCCGTTCAATTGGGAGCAGAACTTCAAATTCAGGGAGACTAAACATTTCAAATGGCCAATTGAAGGATCTAGCTTCACCAAATGAGAACATCGTTCAAGAATCAAGATTTCCAAATATTTGTAACCAGAGAAGTCAGGAGTGCACAGTAAGTCTGAACAACCTGTGAGATTCAGGACTTTCAATTTCCCCATCTGTAAAGTCAAAACAGAAACCCACACATGGTCAATTTGCAGATATTTAATTCGAGAAAGAAAATATAAAAACCACCAAAGACCAAACCACCTTGATTTTACTCCAACCTCGCCAGTCTTCCGTGACTTTGCTCCAAGACAGATCAAGAATAACCAAATTTCTTAATACAAAATTTTCTGCACTAAAATCCGGAGGACACCTTTGCCAACAGAACCACTTTAAACTTGGAAATGCACCAGTAAAATCCCCGAAAACTTTTGCATCATCCAACTTGAGAAAACTTATGGCTGGCATACTCGCAAAATTTGCAGCTGTTAACATGATTGAATCACGAGCTTCAACGTTTTCGATTCCCTACATATAAAATAAGTAACATAATAATCAGAAGCTGTAAACCAAAATACCGGTCACAAAAAAAAAAAAGCATGTGTCCTTGCCCTACATGCTAAAGAGTACACACGTGATATTATTCCTCCGGAAAATATGACAAAAAAGAAATATGTAGCCCATCTGTCAAGATGTTTGTTTTCAAACAAACTGAAGCAAAAGATTTTACCTTCTCCCTGTTCATTTCCTTTAGAACCATATCCTGTGTGCAAGATCTTCTTGAACTTGGATCTCCAGATCCCTCTAGCTCCAAAATTCTTTTGCCAAGGCATCTCAGCAATCTGTGCATCTGCAGTTCATTGTTTTCTCCAATTTTTGCCAGGGGCATTAGAATGCAACCAGAGGATGGATAACAACTGGACCACATATATGAAGCAATTTGGGCATCCACACCAGAGATAAAACATGCTATGTCCAGAAATATATCTTTTTGCTGTTGATCTAATTCTCCATAACATATATCTAGTATCTCTTCAAGGCCAACCGTAGTCTTTTGAGAACTCATCAAACGTTCTTTCATTGACTTCTCCATCTTTTTCCATTCTTGTATTGATTTACCCTGCAAAAATGAGCCGACGACTTCAAATGCTAATGGTAGTTTCTCTGTAGCATTGACAATGCGGTTTGAGAGTCCATCATAATCAGGTATGGAAGATTGCATCCTGAATGCATGCTTGCAGAAACTTTCAAAAGCTTGACTATCATCCAACTCACTAACCACGTAAGTAGAAGCCTTGTCAGAATCAAACTCTTTGAGAATTCCACTATTTTTGGAAGTCACAATTATTCGACTACCAGGACCAAACCAATGAAGCTGGTCTCCTACAATAGCATGAAGATCGGATAGCTTTTCCACGTCATCGACAACTATTAGAACTTTCATTTCACGAAATATATCCAGGAAATCTTCTATTCTTTCATCAAAAGCAGGACGTTCCTGATTTCGTTCTAGGATATCACAAATCAAATTATTTTGCAAAAACTGAATACCACGAGGATTTTGTGTGGTTTCTTTGACCTCTCCGAGAAAGCTACAACTGTTGAAACAAGAAGAGATGCGTTTGTGTGTAGCCTTGGCGAGAGTCGTCTTGCCAATTCCATCAGTTCCATAGATTCCAATGATGCGCACCTCATCATCGACTTCCATCTCCAGTAAGTCAGTGATTTGTTTTGCACGATCATCAATTCCAACTACATTCTGAACAGCTGCAATTGCATAATTCTTACCTGAGGTTTCCATGTCTACTGGTTGCTGTCCAGCTTCATCTTTTATTTTCTCAATGCTCTGCAAGAAAAACAGAATCTCTTCACGAAAGTATTATAGAGAAAGGAGCAAACACCACCTGATCGGCCTCTCTCTTTTTGTAACAGTACTTCAGTTCTACACATTTATACAAGATATTCATTTGTCATCGAACTTTTTAGTTGATGCAAAAAAATATTAAGGAAACTTAGCTAGTGATTTAAACTAATTAGGTGACATTAATATCTTGAAAGTTGGATCTGCTTATTACTGACCAGATATTTCAACTTTTAAGAAAACTCGATAACATCACAAAAATATCACGTTAATAAAATTAATCATGTTCTAATTTCTGAAGTGTAAATAAATTCCCAATAGCAAATGAGCAATATGGAAATAGGACAAACATCTCAAAATTCAGATGGTAGACTATTTTTAGACTCCGATTATGCAGTGATTGATATTAAGTTCATTTTATCTTCAAATACATACAATTTTCCTTTGTTCCTTCTGTCATCATATTTCCTCACAATGTCTTGTTGCTATTTCCAGGTTCAACTAACTACATTCAATTTCCTTGCAACTAATTGCATCATATTCAATGACCACGCTATTTCTAGTGCCAAAAGTTCTAAAAAATACACTTAAGTATCCAAATCAAAGAAGAATGGAATATTTAAGTGCCAATAGTGAGAAATTCCAACTAAATTACTAACGTAACATTTTCCAACGACTTTTAAAATTGACTTGGCAATTCTTGAAAAAAACAAATTACCCACATGGCAATTCTTCAAAAAAAAAAAATTATCCATGTGGCAATTTTTTTTCTAAAAAAATTGTCCTCATGACGCTATGAAGGTGCAAAATGACTAGGCTCTCCGGCGACCCATGTAGACTACTTAAATTATTAAAAATAAGCCATGTTAAATTTCCAACTAACCTCGTTGGAGTTGGCACTTAAGTGTCCCAATTTTATTTTAAAAAAGTGATACTTAAGTATGTTTGTTTTGGCACTTAAGTGTCCATCCATGCCTAGTTTTGGCACTTGCGGTATACTTTAGCCAACAAAAATTCTCAATTGAGATTTGAATTAACTATTCAAATAAGAGTACTATAATATTTGAGGTGTAGCAAAATTGACATAAACAACATTTACCATGTCTTCACATAGAATATTCCAAACATATTCAAAAAGCCATAATCTACTACGCTTCCCAATATCATCAGGACATTCCTTCTTAACAATATCCTTACCCATTGACTAAATTAAATCATGCATTTGTAGGGCCCCATTCCCACTTGTTATTAAGGACTGTTAAATGAGAACTTCTATTCCTATAGTTGTGTGCAAATCACAGTTGTCAAGGATTTCCTTGACACTTTTCCCCTTAAAGAAGCAAGCAATATCAAGGACAATCTCTTTCTCTTTCTTGTTTTCATTTAATCCATCGAAGCTTGTCTTGAGAACTCAATTGATGGTTTGATCAAGACTTTTGAAGAGTTTATGTAATGTACTTCTCCATGCAGGTTCCTTCCTTCCACGTAAGAATGAGCCCAACACTTTGAGGGCTAATGGAAGACCATCTGCATGACACAACGCTTTATCTATGAGATCCCCTCTTATTTCAACCTCCTTATTCGGAAAGGCATGCCAACCAAAAAGATCTCATGATTCACCAACTTCTAAAGTTCTAACTTCATACATGCAATTAATGTCATGAGAATTTAGCAAATGTTTTTTTTTTGTAAGGAGAATTTAGCAAATGTTTGTCTCTTGATGTAACAATAATTCTACTTCCACTGCCAAACCAATCAATTTTTCCAGCTAAAGCATTTAGTTGATACAAATGGTCAACATCATCAAGAACCAATAGAACCTTCTTGCAATAAAATCTTTTCCATATCAAACTAATTCCTCCATCAAAACTATGTACCTTTAAATTTCCATGAGACAAGATCTCATATAGAAGCTTTTCTTGCAAAGCAACTAGACCATTGCTTTGGTTCAAAGTTTCTCTAACTTGTGCCAAAAAGCTAGAACCCTAAAATTGTCTTTCAATAGCATTGTACATGGCTTTAGCAATTGTTGTTTTCCCTATGCCTCCTGGTTCCCATAGACCTATCATGAGAACATCATCATCCGACTCTTTTTGGGACAGCAATCTCAGTTCCTGAACTTGACGATCTATTTCGACCGGATACTTAGCAACATGTAAGGGTGTATGCTCTAGATGAATTGATAATTCTTTTGTGAGGTGTTGTATGAGCTCCGCTTCATCTCTATTAAGCACTCAAAAGAAGGAGAAACAGGTTTTAGAATTTCAAAGCCATGGCAGAAATTCGACCTCTAATGTCATAAGGGAAATTTCATAAGAAGATTAGCTAATAATGAGATGAAAAGAAGACACCTTCGGGTGAACCTACGCCAAGATCTGTGCTAGGAGAATTACAAAGAACCTGTCCCTAAGGACAATGATGACTCGGGTACTATAAAACGCACACGCTAATTTAAGAAAAGAGATTCTTATTACCTAGACAGCAAATATCAAATTCCATGTGTGATGACCCATACCCAAGAAGTACAAAGGGACGGTCTAGTGACATGCCTTGGCAGTACACGGGCGAGACTAAGCGCATATTGCTATCTCACATCCTGGGCTAGCTAATAAGACTTAGTTATCCACTCTATGTAACGCATTTTAAAGCCGTAAGAGCCAGAGGCTCAAAGCAGACAATATTAGTAGCAACCCTGGGTCCTTACACCAAGAATCTGCTAGTGTGAGTATGTTTCTGCTTTGTGTCTTAAATCAAAAGATCAATTTGACGATATCGCTCAGTTTTTAAGTGGCGGTGTATTTTTTCTATTCATGGGTAATTGAGTTAATTATAACATCTCCAATTGGCTTATAAAATCAACATTTAGGAGTATAAAAGATGTTGACGTCTCGAATTTTGGCAAGAGCAAATATGGGCAAATAGATTCGTGAAAGGTTCGAAACCCGAAAGATCAGCTGGACAATATAAGGCGTTGTGGCAGACTCGGTGGAGCTTGGTCTGGAAACCAGGCTAGACTTCCAACCAGTGACCTGGAATGGCTATTGGCCTTGCACCCGGCCAGACAAGGCCGGAGACGATGGCTTGAATAACGCGACGGTGAACGCGCAATGGTGGTTGGGCTGCAGGTCTATGCAGGCTGAGAGAGGAGTTTTTGGTTGGATTTCTGGTGGGCACTATGGGACAGATCCAACGGTCCGTCAGATAGAGACAGTACATGTACATGTGTCCTGGGTGTGGGCACAGTAAGCGCACACCCTTCTAATTCATGCTTGCAGCCAGCAAGGGGAGGGTAAAAAACAAGATACAAACGAAACATGAGATTGAGACCAGTTAAAAGAGACATCATAGAGTTCATCAAAAAGAAAAACATGCTTACCCCACATGGAAATTCCATCCACACAAGCTACCGGCGTTGAATAGAGCTTTCTTCCATTTCTTCACTTCTTCTGAATACTTCCCCAATTTGGACTCATACTTAACTATAGCTCTTCTGTAACTCTCTCGTCTTCTCTAGACTCCACTTTATAAAATATAGGAAAAACCTTGAGGTCTCTTTGCACCTTGCACTCCAAAATTATGGCCAACTCTTCCAAGCACCAAGCTGAGGAAGCATAGTCCTTGGAGAAAATGATGATGGTGAAGCGTGAATCCTCAATCACTTTCATAAGCGCGACAATATCTGCTCTCCTTTCCTAAGCTCCTCGCTGCTCACGAAAGCGTGTATTCCTTTTTGGTCGAGAGCTGCGTGAAGATGACTCAGAAAGTTCTCAAAGACGTCCGTATCTTTGAAACTTTAATTTCTTTTCAGATTTGAAGACGAAACCATCGAAAGAGTTGATGGTTGATGTGCTTCCGCAGAAAGGTTGCCATCTGATCAGGGTTGCCAACTCTAACCTCTCATAGATGCATTTCTTTGTTCGGGTCAATTCCATAAAAAACCCTTAACTATAGCTTTAGTCCCAAAATACCCAAACTTTTTTTTGTCGAAAAAAAAACCCTCAACTTTTACTCTAGTCCCAAATCTACCCTCCGTCAAAAATCACCATTAACTCCTTCTATTTTTATTTTTTTTATTGAATGGAGGAAGCCGGCGCCGGCGAGGATGGCCTCGCCGGCGCCGGAGTCAGGCAGGCGGCCCTCGCCGGCGTCGGGCGAGGGCTGCCCAGGCCTGGGCGACCCTCGCCGGCGTCGGCGAGGCCCGCCTGGCCGGCCCGGGGTCCGGCTCGGGCGGCCCTCGTCGGACGCCGGCGAGGGTCGCCGCCCGATCCGGCCCGGGCGGCCCGCCGACGCCGGCGAGGGCCGCCGAGCCTCGCCGGGCGAGGGCGCCCTCGCCCGACTCGAGGCGAAGGTCGCCCTCGCCGATCCGGCGAGGGCGACCCGGCAGGGTGAGGGCCGCCTGCTGGGGGATCCGGTGAGGGCGGCCCTTAGCCGGATCCGGCGGCCCTCGCTCGACGCGGCGAGGGTCGCCCGATCGGGCGGCCTCGCCGACGCCGGCGAGGGTCGCCAGACTGGGCCGCCCTCGCCGACGCCGCGAGGGTCGCCCGATCGGGCTGGGCCACCCTCGCCGGCTTCCTCCATTCAAAAAATAAAAATAAAAATAGGAGTTAACGGTGATTTTTGATGGATGGTAGATTTGGGACCAAAGTAAAAGTTGAGGGTTTTTTCGGCACAAAAAAAGTTTGGGGTATTTTGGGGCAAAGTTCTATAGTTGAGGGTTTTTTATGGAATTGACCCTTTCTTTGTTCTGGGACTTTCTCGAATCGCGGGGCCCAGATCAGGCCCCGGCTACTGTGGGGGCCATTTTTCATTAGTTTAGGAGCCCCACGCGGACCAATCATCCCAATTTGGAATTTCCTTTTTCTTTAGGGCTCATATTATAAATGAATTGTTTCCAGGCCGACCTTGGACCTCCGCTCGGATCAACCATGCGGTGCAGCCATGTATAACCTCATGGAAATTGACATGCGGGTCATTCGAGGGTTGCCATCAACATCGAAAGAAACCCCTTAATTTAAGTCCCCGGATGGATGGTTTACGTATCTGGCCCAATGTTCTTGCACAACAATCAAATCGAGGGTCCAGAGAAGAATTGACCATTTAATCTTGTAAACTATCCGAGAATTAAATTGGAGAATTTTGAAACCATCCTGTTTAAATAGAGAGACAAGAACAGGCGGGGGCAATTATGTAGGTGAAGTGGTTAGATTTTGCAAAGCTATTCCAATCTCCTTTGATGTGATTAGTCCATCCTCATGAAAAAAGCAAACTCGCTTCAACCTTTGGGCCATAATTTGATTAAGCAACATTACCAGAAAACAAAAAAAAGGGAACCCGCCGGGGGGGGGAATAAAATATTCAGCAACGATAAAAAAAATATATTAAAACCAAGCCAGATTTTCCCGGCTCCAACCTAAAAGGGGAATAACCAAAAAAGAGAGTTCGTAGACCTCGCTTGATCCTCGATCGATGGGGTAGGTAAAAAAAAACACTTAATTTAAAAAAAATACTCTATTTTGAGTTCAATCTCAATTATATTCCGAACCTTTCTTTATATCAAAAAAAAAATGGCGAACTTTCATTGTGGTTTCAAATTTGCCCAACATAAAAAAAAATAACAACTTATTTTTTTGAAATTATTACCATTGGGATCAATTAGAAATTCATTATCAAATTCTACATTTTTATCAACACTCACTTTTGCATGAAACAACATAATAAGAGCATGTTTAGTAATCGACCAAATAGTATATGATTCTATTCTTTTATTCCTTATAATAAAAAAAGAACATAAATCAATTCGGTAAATTTTTGTTTCCAAGAATAAATTTAGAATAGAATTAAGAAATAAAAAAGTTATTTCTTTATTTTCGGGATTAACTCTGAATTAAGCCAACCCATTTTTCTTCTTTTTTTTTTTCTTTTTCCTTCTTTTTCTTCTTCCTCTCAATCGGTCACTAGCCATCGCCACCCGCCAACAACCGACTAGCCTGTTGGCAACCAAGTGGTTGTCGACCACGAGGAAGGAGGAAGTAGAAGAAAAAAAAGGAAAAAAAAAAAAGAGAAAAATACAATAAAAGTATTGAAAAATTAAAAGAAAAAAATTAAGAATTATACCGAACGCATTTCTATTCGGGAATTGAAATTTTTGGTAATTATCGACGCCTTCAAATGTTAGGAATCTCGTCTAAGAAACAGAATAAAAAATTTATTTTCAAAGAGAAATTATTCTAAAAAATAGAATAATTATCAAACGGACCTTAAGAAATCAATGTCATAGTGAAAGTTGGTGATCTAAGTTGGATGCAAAATTGACATTCATAGAAAAATTGGGGATTTTTTAATAAATTAGATCAAAAGATAAATGAGACATTATTTAAATACAGTCGGTGGTCGATCACGTTATTCTAAAAAGGCGTCAGGTGATCCCCGTGGAGGAACTTTTAAATCTTGCCTAAAGGTAAAGAAAAAAGAACTTACATAAAAACGGGTAGAACTTACGTAAATCTTGCCTAGTCGCTATGGGTCCCTTTCATCGACTTCTCGTGGACCCAATCTCCTATCGAGTACGACATTTGGTTAAGTCGCGCGCGTGGGTGTATGCTCTCCCCGCGCGCGCGCGTGGCGCGTGAGTAGTGAGCGAAGAGGGAGAGACGTCGGGTAATGAGGACAAGAAATGACAATGGCAGTGGGCGGCGGACAGCGAAAGAGGATAAGGACGAAAGAGAAAGGGGGAAAAAGAGTGGCTCCACCAGAATTAAATTAAATTAAAATATATTATTTTATTTTTATGGTGGAGCCCACATTTCAATAAAGTGGGTGGTGGACAGCAATAGAGGGCAAGGAGAAAAGGAAAATGCCGAAAAAGAGTGGCTCCACCAGATTAAATTAAATTAAAATATATTTGATTTTTATAGTGGAGCCCACATTTTTGAATAAAGAGAAATACTTCAATCAAAACAATGTACTGGATCTATAAATGGTAAAATTTCAAAAAAGAGCCCCAAGTCCTCTCAATTTCTTAAATAAAGGCTCAAGTTGACGTTATGCCTCAAATAAAGAACTGAAGTGGCCATAATTGTTTCAAATGAAAGCGATCTCGCCTGGCCACCTACGGCTAAATTTTCTGACCGATCATGGGCATTTTTGTCATTTGCCACTTTTCTTTTCTTTTTTTTTCCTTTTTTTTTTTTGGTTCATCTTCTTCATCATCGCCGGTGGCGGGCGGCCACCGGCGACGCCCACGAGGGGGGGCAAGGGTCACCCTTGCCCGATCCTAAGAAAGGCCACCCTCGTCGGCCACGCGGCCCTGGTCCCTCGCCCGAGGAGGCCACCTCGCGGAGGCCGTCCTCGAGGTCGCCCTCGTTGGCCGCGGGCCGGGCGACCTCGCCAGATCCGGCGAGGTCGGGCCCTCGTCGGCCCGCGGCGAGGCCAACCTCGCGGACGGCCACGAAGGCGGCCTCCCCGGGCAAGGGTCGCCTCACCCATGCGAGGCCGTCCCGCCGCCACGCATGCGAGGCCGCCCTCGCCACCACCGGGCAGCGAGGGTAGCCCCGCCCGCCTCTGTGCTTCACCTGGTGGGGCCCACCACCGTGATGGAGAAGAAGATGATTAGAAAAAAGAAAAGAAAAAATAGTAAATGACGAAAATGCCATTAATTACCGGAAAGTTAGGCTCTTATTTGAAATAGATATAACCACTTCAGGCCCTTATTTGGAAAAATGATAACACTTCAGGCCCTTATTTGAAACAAAGTCAACTTCGGGCCATTATTTGAGAAATTGAGGAGACTTGAGGCCTTTTTTTGGAATTTTTCCTCTATAAATTGACCGACATTCTAATAAGGTTAGAAAATGGAAAGAAAATTCAATTTTTTACTAGAAGTACAAAAGTTCCCTCAATGAGTGATCAATATTAGCTCCTAATGAATTTTTCTCATAAATCATGCCGAAATCACGTTTTTGTCAATTAAATTTTTATTACATAGCCTGTAACCTTATGAATTATGTCACGTAGAATTCAAAATTTAATTAAATGACCTAATTATTTGTTCGATTTGATGGTGTAAACAATCGAATTTGTATCTTGCGTGTAATTCACACCAAGGTTTCATTCCTTGACTAACGGCACATGGTTTTCTACCATTCAGGAGTAATGAAGTTTTTCTCCTTGTCAAGGTCAAGTTATCTAAAGTTGAGCCCCACAGGCTCGCGGATGGGTCTTTTTGGAATTTGTCGAAGTCTTCAAGCATCATTTATTTTTTGATTAAATTATTTCCTTTGCGTACAAAGTGAGTTAGGAACTAGCTTTTCGGGAAAATTACTTCTCGCCCCCAATGATTTTTGTGGATTTCCTAACTTGCTATCCAAACGTGTTGGTTAATCTTCTACCGAACTTATTCAAAGCAAACGGCCAAGTAGAAAGAAGTCCCTTTTTTTTTCTCGATGAGCTTTAACTATCAAATCTGCCAACTGATTCGCCTCTCGTGGACATTGGGTTAAGCGAATGAATTTGAGATGGGCCAGTTTCCTCTTGCAATCTTCAATAGAGGCCTTCACGTCCCATGTGCTTTGGTCAGCTTGCCTCTCAAGAAATTTGCGTTCATTACGAGTGCATTCTAAGCTCGATTCTGGTCGACGGGATTGGAAGACGTGGGCATTTTGTTCTTTCCAACAAGTTCCTCAATAAAAGGTAGCTCTGTGCTTCATTCAATACGTTGCATGACCCATTTATCCATTTTGATAATGTTCCAATTTGAAATATGAGAAAGATGTGCTTATTGTTTCTCGAGCTTGGTAAAATAGAGGACACGTGGGTTAGCTAAGATTTTTTAATTGAAGAGATTCTCTCTTGTGGGTATAGCGTTTTGGCATACGCTCCACACAAAAATACAAATTCTGGGGAGGGTGTTAAATTCCAGATTTTCGACCAAAGTGTTCTGGGTGGCTGATAGAATGATGAGGCTTGGTATGTTTGTTGCTGTTGGTTCGTTTGAGTATAGCTTGTTACTTGCACTTTTAACTGAGTTGAACCCAGACTTATTCCAAGTCCATACCAGCCTATCGTCTTCTTCTGAAGGTCAGCCGGATATTTTATGCTCAGATGTTCGCAAACTTTGCTCTAGTTAATGAAAGTGCCAGATGTGCACGGAAGAGATGAGTTAGAACAAATTTTTTTTTGAAAGTACTAGTATTTTCGAACAAAAAAAAAAACTAATTGAAAGTCTTATGGTGATTTTCGAAAAGATTTCCCATGACAATGTTACGAAAACAAGTCAGTTGTATGCAATGACTTTTAATGAATTCTTATTTTCAATTGAGTAAATTTGAATTATAGCTTATTAAGTTTATGTGTACAAGTTACACCGTACAAAACATTAACTTTATTAAAAAACTGAGTAAATTGAATAATGAAAAGATAAAATAAGAAATTATTCATCTAAAATATAAATATTCACAGTTTATGCAGCCTTTCTTGCTAATGTCAAATATGCTTAACATATACTCACAATGAATTGAATAACTGAAACACCAGAAACATAATTTATAAAATAGTATGCATGCGTGTGCATTTGTATATATATTTTTCTATTAAATTTCTCTTAATCTAAATAAAAAATATTTCCTACAAGAAAATTTATTAAAGTAAGATAAAATTAAATTAAACTAGTTTACAACAGATTAGCAGAGATTAAATATTTTAGAAACTCTTGAATTTTAACTAATTTGATGCAAGTAGTTTAACTCAGTGTATAAAGGAATTTCTTGTCATGAATCCAATTAACAAAGCTAAAGATACATGTTGTTTGGTCGGTAAACTATCAATAATTTAATAGCTTAATTTGTTCAAGCGATTTCATTCAATATGATATAGAAACATTATACTTAATAAAAAAATTCACTTATTTTAGAAAAGAATTGCAGAAACCTAAAAATCATATACTGTTTCACTTTAAGGTTACGATAAAAGTAAGTAAAGAATGAATAAAAGCTGTATATTTATAACATGAATTTTTTTGTTTGGTTTAGTAGTTCTGAAATCCATTTACATAAAGTTTACAATAAGATCATAAAGTTAAAAGACTTGAGAACTAAAAATACTTTAACATGTAGCATTATGATTCATAGAAATTCATATATATACAAAGTAGATTTTTTTCATCGAAAGAAAATTTCATTCATTTGCCATAATCAAACATGATAGAAATATAGAAAACTTTCAAGCAAGGCAAATTCTGAAAGAGCTGTAAAACAACGCAAAACTCAAAAAACAAAAAAGTATAGCGTGCGGCTATAAACATGCTCTCATCTCAAAAGACCAAATTTGTTCTAACATCAAAAAAACAATTGGTAGCCGATCACCAAAAACCGTCACTAATGGACACATGCTGAGATTTTCCCCTCTAGAAACTATGGCTTACAGTACGTGCCTAAATTTGGCGTCCTCAAATCCATTGCCATACTGAGACAACGATAACTATATTGAACCACCATGGATCAAACACCTCTAACAAACTCCCATATCTAGATTTGGATCAAGAGAGAAGCTTGTTGATTTAGATCTACTCCTAAATTAGAAGAGAAAATTTTCCGCTGAATCTCGGAGAAGTCATGAAGCCATGTCTTGGGCATCCTGCTACCTATACATGTGATGACAGCCTCACAAAGTTTTCAACTGCAAGCAGATTTACTCAACACAGCGAGCGAAGAAAAGCCACAACAAAGAGCAAAAGAAAACTCCCAAATTAGATTGGAAGAGGAAAAAAAAGGGAAATCAAATCCTAAAAAAGAAAAGCAAAGCAAAGGAGGATCTCAACTTGAAAAATTGAAGCTGGTAGCTTGCAAGCGAAGTTTCTTTGAGGGAGGGTTTCTTTAGGAAAGAGAGGTTGCTGACAAAGAGATTAGGGTTTTGAGAGAGAGCTCACGATAAGGATCTTAAGTTAATCACAAGCAAACATAGCAGAATTAAAAAAAGGGATATTAGCACAAATAGTCACTAAATTTTAGTCCTATGTGCAATGTCGTTCTTAGACTTTCAATTTGTGCAATGTGATTCCTAAACTTTGGCTCAATATGTGATGTCGTCTTTGAATTTTTAATTTGTGTAATGTAGCCTTGAATTTTGGTTTAATGTGTAATGCCGTCTCTGAACTTTGACTTATTCAATAATCCCTGAACTATTGTTAAGGCTAAGTGTAGTCCTTCCATTCATGTCATTTTCACATAGTGTAAGAACTATTATAAACATTTATCAATAGTTTAGGAACCACATTGAACAACTTAAATATTTAGAGATGACAATGCACATACGGGCTAAAATTCACGAATTACCTTGAATAAATTAAAGGCTGAGGAACAATATTGCACATTGGATTAAAGTTCAGAACCATTAGTGTCATTTTCCCATTAAAATAGGCATGTCATGTTAGAAAAAATTAATTGGTAACTTTAACTTGAATTTAGTTTAATAGTCTAGTACATTAAATCAATGAAATAAACAAAGAAATCACTCAATTTAAACAATAACAAACAAAATTAGCCACTTTTAGATATCTTAAATATGGGTTATTTTATTTCCTATTAATTTAATATTATATATAATTTCATATAGTTTTGGAAATGGGTGATTTATTGTGTTACTATTCATGTGTTCACTTTTACTTTTGACATCCATTTATCATCAAATAAGGATAATAAAAGTAGTTGCGAGTTTTAACTTAGTCATTAAAAAAATTGAGCTAAAGAATATATCACCAAACAAAGATATCCATATTCCAAATAAGAACAAACTGAACAAGATGCTGATATGTTTTAAACTCAACTTTTCTAATTTTCTATCATGTATGCTTTCTTTCTAAGTTTTAATTGTAAAAACTTTCATGTTGCTACGTTTAACTTGAAGCATTTTCCAATTTTTTAAATGCGTGATTTTACAACAACAAAAATTAGTATTTTTTAACATACATAGGTCCAACACATTTGTAGAAATAACATAAGTTGCAACATTATCGGTATCACAAGTGACAACAGTTAGGCTAACACAGATAAAAATAACATGCAAAAATTATCAATACATATTGACAAAATACATATATCAACAATTGGGAGAAAGTTTAGATGGTGCTTGCCACATGAAAATTCACTTGACCTCTATACTTTCACTTGACACAATTTTGCCAATGTTGACACTTGAATTTCGCCGACGAGTTCATCATGCATCTTCCAAAGAAAATCATATCGGGAATCAAGTTCACCGGTAATGGTAGGAGTTGACCCCAATGAAAAACAGCCAATTTATATGACCCTGTAACTCCTTATTCTCAACGTGTTCCTTCTGTAAGTATAGAGTATGAGTATAACAGCTCATTAATAGCCATGGTTCATTTTGTGTAGGCCACCCGTGCTTCTTGTCAAGATTAGCAATCGAATTGCGCCAATATATGCGGAATTCAACCCCTAATCGAAAACACGTATGTTACGTCGTTTTACGCCCATTTTTTCCGCTGTCTTCTACATCTTAAGCTTGGGATATCGTAGTATTAAAATCCCGGACCCGACGGCCAAAATTTTGGTCAATGGCAACTCCATAGAGTCTTGACCGCCCCGGTTCACACTTTTCTCAAACTCCTCCTGCAATTTTGGCCTGTCTTTGCCTGAAGGCTTAAAAGAACCTGGAGAATTGCAAACCAGTTGTCACAACGAGCGTCTTCGAGTGCGTTTTCCAACGATATTGGCCTGTGCGTTAGCTGTAAGTGTCGCTTCCCAGGTATGCCATTTCCCGAGCTGATGTCGGCTGATCCAACTGCAGGCCCCTGGACGAAAACCTGTGATGTATGGCCTCCGCAAGTGGGTTTATCAATGTCCGTTGGGCGTGAAATTTTTATGAATGCTAGGTTGACGTGTTGAATACCTCCCATCAAAATTTCAGCCCAATCGAACAAACCACAAGCGCTTACTTGCTGTTTCTGCACGACTGCGCGGTGTGTCACAAGTTGCATATCTTCCAGTTTCGGCCTTTAATCACCCACTTAATCCTCCATTCTTTGCACACCATAACTATTAAGCATCATATAACCGGCATCCTAGTCCAAATTAGGCTAGAAATTGAGCTAAAAAGAACTGAAAATGAACTAGAGAAAGAGAGACCAAACCAAGTGGTATACAGCAGGAACTCTCTCTCCCTCGGTGTAGTGCAGCCAGCTCTTGCAGGTGTCAAACCTGAGGAGTTGCAGATGGGAATTTAGCTTAAAATGAAGTGCTCGCGGCTGTCAGTGGCTAGAAGTCAAGGGGCTTCCATAGATAGTTTTAGCAAAGAGAAAAGACCAGACTTCGCTGAAAATTTGCAAAAAAACGCAGGAGTGTTTTTGCTGAAAGAATCGGGGAAAAGGTAAAAATGCGGAAGGAAAATGAAGGGGGAACCTAGTGAGATATCACGGACAAGGGAGCTCTTAGATTTTGGCCGGGGGCTTTCACAGAGAAGGAAAGAACGAAAAAGTGAAGTGAGAAGCTGTTCTCTGGACATCTTACTCTTCTCCAAAAGGATCCTCTAGAGCTTGAAGGTAAAAGTTGGAGAGCCGGGTGACGGCAAACTGTGGTCAATGGAGAGAGCAAAGTGAGGACAAACCAGACCAAAAAACCAATTTCATCTGAGAGAGTTCTAGGGTGACGTGTCAAAAAAGAAAAGAAAAAGAATCCATAGTTCACAACCTCGGAGCCAAAACTAGCCAAAACCTTCGACTAGAGAGTTAAAGTAGACTCGAATATCTTTCCAACCATAGTCGCACGTCCTAAATGAAGATCGGGAAGGCCTCCTATAGCCCCCCAAGAAAACACCTTATTCCGCGGGTCAGGGCAGAAGTCTGAAATTATGAAATTTAGGTATTAAGAGGATGGTCGTGAGCGGAAAAGAGTGACATTTTGAGAAAAATGCAGGAAGATCGATGCAAACTAATACCTTATAGTTAAACTAGGATGCATATGGTTGAAGTAGGTTCAAAGGAATAGATAAAAGAGGTCCTGGAGTAGGCTTTCGTATGCTAACAAAAAGACCTTCGTGGTAAGCTTTCTTCCTTGCAGGTCTCCTTTCCCAGAGTTGAGGCGGCCAATTTTGTGCGACTTTGTATGGCAACTTCTCGGTTCCTTTGACCAAGTACCGCGTGATAAAACCACTAGTAGTCAAGGTTATGGTATTGACTCAGCTTCTAGGAGAAATTGAAGAGAATAATTTGTTGAAAAATGAATGAAAAAGGGCCGAGAGCCAGTGGTGTTTGCTGGGTATATGCATGACCGATGGAATTCCTCTTTGTTGCAACTTTAAATGTGTGATTTGGTCTTGCAAGTTGATCTTTAGGCATGTTTCATTCATGAAGAGAGGCCTATGAGTTGAAACCTTTGTGTGTAACTCTCTGAACTCGTTGGTTTAGTTGTGCGTTCTGGGCGTTTGTTGAAATGCCTGCAATAGTCTTCGCAGTGCATGCGCCCTGGACTGATTCACACTGGGTCATGACTGGTACACGGCTGGCCAGTATGAATCATGCGTGTCCGCCACTTGGGGAGGTTGGTTTGATGTGTTTAGTTGATCACTCTACGAGAAGTTTGTTGTATTTGAAAGTATATATTACATGATTTCATTTGGGTTGAGTGAATCTTTCTTAGAATCTTTAATATTTATATGTAAGGACGTCAATCTTGGCATGCACGGGTCTGGCCGTTCTGGGTTCAAACCCACTTGCAGGAACGTTCAAACCTGTGAGTTGAAGGGGATTTTTAGCGCGATGTGGTGATTTTGTGATCTTTATTGAGTGTTTTATTCTCCTGGTGCATTTCTATAGCATGGTTTCTTTATTTCTTCTTAAGATCATCTCAAGGTCGAGATTGAAGGAACGAACACGGCTTGGAGAAACTCTTCTGGCTAAACAAATGCACACCAATGTTCGACGGAATGTCCAAACCAAGTTTCAATTTTGAAAAGATTGATTCGAACTTGATAAATGTGATATTCATGTTCTGAGTTGATCGTGCAGGCATAAGTCGCTCGCTTCCTCTCACCACCTGGGTGAGTTTTCTCTCTATCCTTTGAGTGGATAGTTTCTTCCCCTGTAAACCCTAATGTCCCTTCCCCTTTCTGGGGAGTGATGACCCATGTTTGCCTGAACCCATCTACCCATCGCGCTCATCCATCAGCCATCTACCATGTAGAGCAGACACCATAGCCCTGCCCATCTTCCTCCGATCTTCCCCACACCTCCCGAAGCTGTGGAAAATCGCAACATGGCCACAGTGAAACCTCAACCTCCAGACTAACCCCAAATCAAACCCTACTCCTTGCCCCATAAACTACCCTCAACCCAGTCTGTCAAAACCCTCCCGATAAAACCCACCATTTCAAACAATCCCTAGAGCCCCCTTCACTCCACAAGACACGCCTGTGATGGATGACAATCAAGAGACCCACCTCCGACTTCTGACCCTGTGCAAGAAAATGGGAGATATGTGGTCGGAGACGGACATCACCGACCTCAACGAAGCCATTCCTGATCAGCATGCGCAGACAAATCAAGCTATTCTATATGGTAAGCTGTTCTTCTCTCGACCAAATGTAAATTTCCAAGCTTTCTGGAGTACAATGAAGAGAGCATGGAAGATAGAAAATGCCCAATGTGAAGTTATCGAACAGGGATTCTATCTATTTACATTTAGCTCGGCAGAAGATAAAAAACGTGTTTTAGACTCAGGACCTTGGTCTTTTGCCAGCAACCTCTTAGTACTTAAAGAGGGCGACCCAACGATCCCGGAGCACCGCTATGATTTTACCGAATCGCTTTCGGGTCCACCTTATAGGCTTACCGCGTGCTGCAATTTCAGAAAATGCTATTAGACAAATTCTTTGAAACTTGGGGAATGTTGAGGAGGTGAAAACGAAGCAAAAACAAACAAGTATGAGTAGAATCGCAAAGCTAGAGTTAAAATGAGCTTACGAAACCCCTCAAAACAGGGACTGTCATAGCCACAGGTGGAAGAAAATGGTGGATTGATTTTAAGTATGAAAGGCTGCCACACTATTGTTATTCGTGCGGTTACATTGGCCATTATGCCAGTGACTGTAAAAAATTCCCTTACGAAGAGTCGGGCTTACCTCGGGACCTACCGGGGAAATATGGCTCATGGTTGAAAGCCGAAGTCAAAGACTTAAGCCCCTGCTGGAAAACTTTCTTCGGGGAGATTGATCCGAGGCCTGATGAAGTGGAAATGGTGGCTGAGACCCCCATCAACAGAACCCCGCACAAAGAAAGGGAGCATTGAATGAGAAGGCCCTAATCATATATAACCCAACAAGGAGCAAGCAAACCAGCAAACGCAGCACTCCAGTATAGGCCCCTAAATACGGGTAAAAGAGGACAAGAGCTCCAGGAAAACACCAAGTTGCAAGCAACGAAACAGAAATACATCAACTCAGCAAAAAAGGGTAAGGCTGTTATGAAATCCCCAGCTCCAAAAAAACAGAAACGGTTCGCCCCATATGATATTAAAGGGTCTATAGGACCCTATTCGGAAGAACAACTCCTGGATACACCCATCCAAATGTGGGAGGGTGAACACACACGGGCTTTGGTGGCTAGCCCTAATAAGCCACCCCTGCAGATATGAAAATCATGAGCTGGAACCGCAAGGGCCGGGCAACCCCTTGATCCGGCCTAAAGAACTCCGAGCCTTAATGGCTCGTGAAAGGCCCAATTTGGTTTTCCTCATGGAAACCAAGAATAGAAGACAGGTGGTTCAAAGGCTTCAACAGCAAATAAGGCTCCGGTTCTCAGAAATTATAGATCCAATTGGCACTGCTGGTGGCCTAGCTCTGTTATGGGATGAAGAGGTGCAAGTTGATGTTACAATCGATCGGACACCCTCCTAGAAGTACTTTGCCAGAGCCAAGAAGCGACACTTTGATGAAAATCTCATTCCTCCATGCACCTACCACACTTCGGAAAAATGACTCTATGGCAGACTTTGAGGAATGGTACCCGCCAAAATAACCTTCCATGGTTATGCATTGGGGACTTTAATGACATACTATACCATTGGGAGAAGACAGGCGCCCGTGAGGCTGATCGAACCCGCATGGTAGCATTCAGAGATTTTGTGGACTCATGTGCCTTAATGGATATTGAAAGCAAAGGATGTGCCTACACATGGTCGAACAAGAGAGAGGGGAACAACTAGTTAAAAAGCGTCTCGACCGAGCTTTGTGCAACCTAGACTCGGAGAATTACCTTTCCCCGTTCTTTGAGGCGTACGCCCTACCAGCTATCGGTTCGGATCACGCCCCATTATCTTAGATGTATATCCGGGGGCAATAGAATACGACAAAAACAGTTTAAATTTGAAGCCTTTTGGTTGGACAGCCCTCAATGGTTAGAGGTGATGCAAAAAGCATGGAAGGGAGGTACAACAAACCAAAATGACATCGCTAGTAAAATCAAGCGGGTGACTAGAGAACTAGGGAGCTGGAGTAGGAAGACTTTCAAGCATGCCCTTCAACAAATAGACCAGTACAAAGCTAAACTCACACATCTAACAAATCAGGAGGCACGGATGACACATGGAGAGGAATACCAGCGAATTATTAACAAGATTGAAGAGTTGTGGCGACAGGAAGAAATGTATTGGCACATGCGTTCGAGGATTAGCTGGATAAAGTGGGGAGACAGGAATACAAAATATTTCCATGCAACTACTATCCAACGCAGACAGAGAAACAAAATATCCATGCTGAAAATCACGATCAAAGACGGTGTAGAGAACCCAAATACTCAAACAAAGACATTTCGAGTTTTATAGGGAGTTATTCACCTCGGTGGGTCCTAGACACTTTCAGCCGGTACTTGATACATGCCCCCAAGTCGTTACAAACGCTATGAATGAAGAACTTGTAAAGCCAATATCTATGGAAGAAGTGCGAACAGCGGTGTTCCAAATGGGACCTACAAAGGCACCGGTCCTGGATGGTCTAAATGGGCTTTTTTACCAAAACAGCTGGGAGGTTATACAGGAAGACATGTTTGACACAGTGGCCTCGTTCTTTGATCAAGGAACTTTCCCCCCTGACATAAACTCCACCCAAATCACCCTAATCCCCAAAGTGGCTAACCCCGAGAGCTTAGCACAATATAGGCCAATAAGCTCGTGCAATTTCAGTTACAAGATCATAGCCAAAGTCATGGCGAACGTGTTAAAACCATGCCTTTCCCATCTCCCTAACAAAGCGCTTTTGTGGAGGGACGCCAAATACAAGACAACATTCTCATTGTGCGGGAGGTATTACATCGGCTCCGAATCGGAAAAGAAAGAGGAAGTTCCAGTTGTTTTGAAATTGGATATGCAAAAGGCATATGATCGAGTGGAATGGGATTTCTTATGCAACTATATGCTTTGCGAATGGGTTTCAAAGTGCTAAATGGGTCTCCTAATCGCCTATTGTCTTGAAACGGTTACTTTCACTATAAATGTTAATGGGGACCCTACGAAGTCATTAAGCCATCAAGGGGTATAAGACAGGAGACCCTCTATCCCCCTATCTTTTCATTATTATGGCAAATGCCCTATCAAATCTTATGTCAACTGCAGTGAGTGATGGCCTGATCAAAGGAATTAAACTAAACCCTCATTGCCCTACTCTCTCACATCTCATGTTCGCGGACGATGCTATCTTCTTCCTAGAGGCTACTACAAGAGAAGCTCAAAATCTTGCAAATATTTTGAACCAATATTGCTTTGTCTCTCGGGCGGCCATAAACCTCAACAAATCAGAATTTTCTTCGGCAAAAGCTGTCCAACTACCTTAAGGTCAAATATCGCAGCAGAACTAAGAGTCCCTATCATGGAGAAAACTGGAAAATACCTGGGGATACCATCGGATTGGGGCCAAACAAAAAAACAGATGTTCTCGTGGGTGCTTGCAAAAGTGGATAGAAAGCTGGAAGGGTGGAAAGAGCGGTGATTTCGAAAGGAAAGGAAATACTACTCAAAACCGTCATTCAAGCACTTCCCCAGTATGCCATGTCTCTTTTTCGAATCCCCATATCCATTTGCAGGGCAGTTGAGAAGAAGATCTCGAATTTCTGGTGGAAACAAAATGTCTCCCGAAAAGGGATCCACTGGAAAAACTGGAACCTCATGAAGACGAGGAAAGATCAAGGCGGATTAGGATTCAGGGACCTGGTGGATTTTAACAGGGCTTTGCTTGGCAAGCTGGCCTGGAGACTAAACAAACAACCTGATGCGCTATGGAGTAGGCTGTTTAAAGGTCTCTATTTCCACGGAGAGTGTCTCGTGGACAAGAAAAACAGCCCTAGACCATCATGGGGATGGAAAGGTATCATTACGGGACGGGACCTTATAGAACCCGAGACTAAATGGGGTGTGGGAAACGGCAAGGACATCGAGAATCGGGAGGACGGATGGCTGCATTCTCAGGAAAATAGGGGGCCCCGCAAACCGAGGTGAACCCGTGCTAGTGTCCGAACTTATACGAGACGAAACGGGGAATGGGATTCCCACCTACTAGCTGAACTTTTCCGAACATATAGTGCAAGAGATCCTTGCCACGCCACTAAGCCTACGCCCGAACCGGACAAACTATTTTGGATCGCAAACGGCTCGCTCATACCAAGTCAAAAGCGGATACAATATATTACGATCCAAACAGGCAAGCAAAGCGGCTCAAACACCAACATCTTCCTATCAAAACCCAAAGCGTCGTGGGCCGAGATCCGGGCTACAAGTATACCCCAAGATTAAATTCTTTATATGGGGAATCTCGCCATAATGCCCTCCCGACTAAGGATAATCTCGCATCGCCGAAATCTCTTACGACCCGAAGTGCCCTTTTGCGAGGCCGCATCGAAACCGTTGAGCACCTTTTCCTCCTCTCGTGGCCGGACAAAATGATCCGGATGCAGAACCCGAAATTACAAATTGACGCACAACCAGCAACGATGTCAAGAATGGATAAATTGATTTGCGAGATCCTTACCTCTAACGCCTCTCCACGGTATAAAGCTTTGTTTGCGGGTACTCTTTGGGCGATCTGGAAACAAAGAAATTCGTGGGTTTTTAGAGGAAAACAAATTCAACCAAAGGACGCTATCAACGAAGCGAACAAGCGCATCAGAATTTTACCGGTGGTGCACCGCCGCGGCAAAAATGGGAACTTAGACCCATCGACGAGAACCTGGACACCTCCCGAACGGGGGCGTCCTCAAGATCAACTTGGGCGCCGCTTGGTCAAGCTCGAGAATGGAAGGATCGCCCGGAATACTCGCGAAAATAGCCAAGGCTACCTCACGGACGGTTTTGCTGAAAAATCGGGGCTCCTTCGCACATCTTGCGGAAACCCTAACCCTCCGAAGCGCACTTTTGTGGATAAACGAGAGAAGGAAAGTTCAACTCGCCCGTAGTCCGAACAAATCGCTGCAACTCCCAAAGTCATTCGACTTCCGACCGCAAGGCTTGGTAAGTCACGTGCTTGGCATGGAGAAAGTCCCATGGGCGCACGCTCGCTTGTTGAAGATTGCGGGTGGTTGCGGCCCAACTTGACAACGTCCACCTAATCTACGAGCCGCGCTCTACAAACCGGGCCGCAGATTGGGTCGCCAAAACCCACCTAGCAGAGCACTTACGCCAAACCGGGTTACCCGCCCCCGCCTCCTCGGCTTCTATTTTATGTCTTGAGTATCAATCTGAATGTAACCAAACTACTGCTGAATTATGAATGAAAGTCGTTTTTAAGGTCAAAAAAAAAAAAAAAAAAAAAAAATGTTCTGAGTTGATCCATGTTCATTTAAATCAAGCATAGTTCAGTTTAAAGAGTTAATTTTTTTTTATAAAAATATATACAAAGTGAAAAATCTAAAATTTTTCCAAAAATGTAGGATAGTGTTAAATTAGGGTGGAAATGAAGATTTTGGATCTTTCCTAGATTTTAAAAGTCATTTTCCTAATTTAGTGCCTTTTTTTTGGTGTTTTATGGGTTAGAATAATCAATTTCATAAATAATTCATTTTGTGTAGATTAGAATTATTTAGAGTAATTTCATGCATTTAAAGTAATTCATGCACATTTAAATTCTCATATATCTCACGGGGATCTTATCTTCGGCTCTATAAAAGGTCATGTATATTCTTTGCCCGACAAGCATTGGGACAAGCTTAGTATCATAATAAACCCTTAAAGAACGTCGCATGGACACATAGTAGCGACTTGAAAGACCTTTAGGACTTATAATTGATAAATAGCTGTTTTGATTAGTTAGATGAACATCTCAAGTTAGGGGGTACTAAAATGGCTAATTAAACTATTTGTGTAATGAAATCCTCAAGTCTAATTAATCTTTGTTTATGTAGGAAGCGAGACAAACTTTCATATCTCACTAGGTTTCTAACTGACACTGAAATGCTAGTGGCAACTCTCGTTTCACATAGAATCATTTAAGATTAATTCAAACTTTAAAAAAATCCAAAGGTTTGGGGGAGCCTACAAATAATAGAGAACAGTTGGCCTACCTTTTGGGCATTACCTCCAAATCTCTTCCCAAACACTCTAAAATGAAAATAGAATCATATTTGTCAAAAAGCTAATAGTACTCAAACTCTTTATTCTACTATGTGTATTTTAGTAAAAAGAAAATGCTACAAAAAATCTCAAACTTTCCCCAGTGTGACAAATTTATTCTAAACTTTTTTTGAGCAAAAGAACAACGCAAGTGCCAAAACTTAGCACGGGAGACACTTAAGTGTCAAAAGTTACGAAATATATACTTAAGTACTTTTTTTTTAAAATTAGGACATTTAAGTATCAAGCTCGGCAAAAGATGCTAGCAATCCAACGTAGCTTATTTTAATAGTATAACCCGCCTATGTGGCTTGCCAAAAAATTGAATTAGCAAAGACTTAGTCGTTTTGGCGTTGACATAAATTTTAATATAAAAATTAATTAAATAATAAAAAGACTAATTTAAAAAAAAGGTGAATAGGTTAGGTGAGGGTCATGCCGCCACTGCCCCACCATTGCCAGGAAGGGGTGAGGGTTAGTTGTGGTTATGGTTGGCGACCTTGGCCAACCGATGGCGAGGGTCTACAGGCCCTTGCCCAAATTTGGGGCAAGAGTTGCCGCCCCCCCCAGATCTAGTGAGGATCACTAGCCCTTGCTTAGCCAGGCCAAGGGTTATCGGCCATTGGCTATGGCTAGGTCAACCCCGCTATAGCCAGTGATCGTCTAGGCTCTCACCATTGATTGGCCAAGTCGATGGCCACTGAATAGGGCCCAGTGACCCCGGCTAACTCTTGCCCACCATTGCGGGCCTTTCTTGGTGATGGTAGGGCGATGGCGAGGGCTGCACCGCTCTCTCCCCAAATAGTTCACATTTTTGAAATATTTTTAAAATTTTTTAATCAATTTTTGGGGTTTTTGGCTAATATGGCACTATGTTTAAAAAAAATTGCCACGCATATAATCTTTTTTAAAAGAATTACCACTTCAGCAAATAAAGTCATAGGAAAATGCCACATATGCATTTTGGCTAAATTTTTCGCCATTGGCATTAATTAATCAATTTTGCTCAAATTTTGGCACTTAAGGGTGCGTTTGGTAACGATTCTACTCCGAGGAACAATTTATGATCAGAAATTATTATTTTTTATTCTGCTCCCGAGAACAAATTCTGAGTATTTAATATATTTGATAAAATATTTAAAATTTTTACTTCGGGAACATAAATGCGTTTGATAAAAATTTCTAATCTTTTGATTCTTTTAATTTTTAATACTTTTTGTTATAATTTTCTTTTTTTCTTTTTTCTTTTTATTTTTCTTTTTTCTCCCCTTCTTCCTCTTGGCCGCCACCCCTGGGCCGCCACTGGCAAACGGTCAGCGGCGGCCCAGGGGTGGCGATAGGGCAATGATGGGGTGGGAGGAGGAAGAGGAAGAAGAAGAAGAAGGGGAAGGGAAAAAGAAAAAATAGAGAAAAAAAAACTAATTCTCAAAATTATTCCTAGGAACAAGAAACAACTTTTTTTTGTTTCTTGATTCTACTCCAAATCTATTCCCCGAAACAAATTTGTTCCCGGGGACAAAAAATTTACCAAACGTATTTCTTTTCCAAATATGCTCTCGGGAACAAAAGAACAGAATTAGTTGTTCTTGGGAGAATTACCAAATAGAGGCTAAGTATACATTTCTGAACTTTTGGTACTTAAGTATCTCCCCATGTCAAGTTTTGGCTCTCCAGGTGTTCGACACTCCTTTTTTTATGACATAAAAACTCCAAACTTGTACCCATGTGACACATTTAATCCAAATTTTTTTGGTGACATCAAAAACTTCAAATTTTGCCAATTGTGACACGTTTATTCCAAACTTTTTTTGTAACATCAAAAATCTCAAACTTATACTCATATGACACACTTACTCATAACTCTTTAGCTAAATGACATTTTCGTTTTTTAAATTTTAAATTTTTTTCTTTTCCTCTCCTTTTTCAGTTTTGTCCTTTTCCTTTTCTCACTTCCCTCCACCGGCAAGTTGTCAGCTTCCCTCCGCCTTGGCTGGCGGAGGAAAGGAAGGAGAAGAAATTTTTTTTTTTTTTTTTTTATGAAAGTGTCATTAGGCTAAAGAGTTTGAGGTAAATGTGTCAAATGAGCCAAGGCATAGGGAAGGAAGGAGAAGAAAAAAAAAATTATGAAAGTGTTGTTAGGCTAAAAAGTTTGGGGTAAATGTGTCAAATGAGTATAAGTTTGGGGTTTTTTATATTACAAAAAGAAAGTTTAGGGTAAATGTGTCACAATTGGTAAAGTTTGAGGTTTTTAGTGTTATAGAAAATTTTTTTTGGGATAAATGTGTTATACTGGGTAAAGTTTAGGATTTGTAATGATATTTTCCCTCTAGTAAATTTTAAGTTCAAACTTTCTTGCCGCATTTTGCATGTCCAAATGGCGAACAATCCCAAATAGTATACATGTAAAAAATTATTTGACATAAATTACCAATACTACAATTTGGTAAATTAGGCTCATGCACAAGGGATTCTCTCTTCAAATTAATAAAAAGATTGCTTTAGATGAATACGAAAGTATTTGAGCCAGTAAATTGAAACTTTATATCTGATCATAGCATTCCTTTGTCTGTCCCTTTATCCGTCTCAGAAAGGATAAGAAAAGGAAAAGAAAAGCTGCACACCATTGAAATCAATTTCACAGTTTTGAGTTCAGCGCATCAAATTTCCATCGTTGGTTAGGCCACCCTGAGAAGGCTCAGAAACATGCTGTGACAGAAGACGAGCAGTGTCTTTCCACCATAAGATCTCTCTCTCTTTCTCAGATAGCTTCTGCTCCAAAAGCCCTAAAGATGTTTCAAGCTCTTTGATTCGTTCTTGCAGTCTCATTTCCAATAGCTCATGCAACCTCCTCTCGAGTTCCATAGGGGGAACACCGCCCTGAACTTCGGTCACGTTATCTTCGGGGTTCAATACTTCCCCAAAACTCGTGCTAGAGCCACTTGCTGAAGCAGATTCCCTGGGTGCAACCTGCTATACCGAGTTTATAGATCATAAGCTCTAACATTCAGATGAAGAGATAATCATCAACCAAACTCAAACTACTGTAGCTAAAATTTATCCCAAAAAGGGATCTGACTTCGAGCAGATCCTTGTGTTACTTTTGTTTTGACAACCAAATGAAAAGAGTACGTACTCCTTCAAAGGCATCCACATAATTAATGAAACGAAAGAACTGGAGATGATTGTTCCCCATCAATGACCTTGAACTGAAGGTTCAGCTATAACAGCAACACATGCATCAAAGAGAGCCTTTTTTGGACTTATGAAAAGGCATAAGCGAGCAGAGTACTGAACACTGTGGATTCTGGAGTTCCTCCTTCATGTCCGGGGACAGAGAAAGCAATCATATTTCACAGACATGAGAAGACAGCAAGAACATGGAATATTAGAGAGCAAACAATGCATAAATTTACATTTGTTTGAAAATCCTTTGGCAGTTTCCATTGCCACCCTTCTACAGGCACACAGAAGAACATTTTTGCTCACAAAAATTGAGTGTTACCACAAAGAATGACCATAACATTGACCAACAATCTTTGTAGAAAACACTAAGCCCCGCACATAATAACCAGAAAGATACATTTATTTTTTCTCCTCTTTTTCCCTTTCGCAATAGCACCCAGGAGACACTGAGTGTGTGGATTGACAAGGAGGTTGGAAACAGGACAGGAGTTCAGTCATGCGTATATAATTAGCAGAACCAAAACAAACCAAAATGTAACAGAAAAGCCGATGCCTATAACTGGTTCTCTTTACTCTGATAGAGAGCAAAACTGTTTGCATTTGACTAGAGAACAAATACAAATAAAAGAGATCTTGTGATGAAGAAAGTTCCCATGCTTTTTGTCCTAAACACTAAAAGGCCTGAACAGATGAGTAGATAGCAACGGCACGGCAATGAAAAATCAGGAATGCAAATGAAGTGAAAATCTGACTGCCATGTGGAGTTCAATCTGACCAAAATAAAGGAAAAACTGTGAAACATGCAGAATTAGAATAAACCAAAGCTCAGAAACTTTTCTCCATTTGAAACCTTCAGACATTGAGACTCCACTGCAGCATACATTAAAACTAATGCATGCACAATTGGATCGATACTAAATGATAGCTCCCATGCCAGCCTTCCACGGAACAAGTGAAGGAAACTTTAATTGAGGGTGGTTTACATTTCCAAGACATCCAAAACAACTGATTCACTATCATTGTTTTGACAGTGAGAGTACACAAAATTCTGCAACCAATTCCATGCACAGGTAGAAAACCTTGTTGTTCCTTGGAGAGCCCCCTACATCCAGGAATCACACAGAAAATCAGAAGACATGGAAGCTTACCTTTATCATTTCCTGATATGATTGCTTGGAAGAGGTTTCAGCATCCAACTGAAGCTGCAAGTGCTCTAACTCGGCTTCTAATTCTGCTTCCAGTTCTTCAATCCCCTCCCCAGGTTCTTGTCTAGACTCACATCCACTGGACTGATTACATTGCATCTGTCTATGTTGTTCTAGCAAAAGAGATGGCGTTCTATGGGATTGCTCTGAAAGGTGGCTGCCGCAGTTCAAGACTTCATTTATATCAGTCAAACAAGAGGCAACACTCTCCGTAAACTCAAATGGTTCACGGGAAGAATTTTCTTTGACATTCTGAAGAAAAAGTTCCATTTCTTTCCGCAAATCCTTCATTTTGTTGAGTTCATTCTTACTCGCAGCAATCAGATATAAAAGACTCCCTGCAACTCCCAGGTTGAACACATTCTCTTTTCTGTATTGTCCTGGATAGAGGAGCATGCAAGCAACAATCACTCATTTAAAGAATACTTCATTTAATAGTGACAAAAGCAGGAGCATGCAAGCAACAATCACTCATTTAAAGAATCCTTCATTTAATAGTGACGAAAGCAGAGCATATTTTCATGGGAGCGTATGAAAGATGTTATATATCACTTATTATGTTCCACTAACATGCACATCCCTGGCTAGAATGGTGAATCAAATTGCTTTAAGAATATATATTCCTACTTGAGTAACCAGTTTTTGTCCATACGGACATGGCTGGTACACATTATAAAGAGAAAAAGGAGAAATTAATGTCAGATCCACCCAGTCCAGCTTCAGCATATAGCTTCTAGCCCCGAAACCTCTTAACCTTCACGTCCTAGCTTCCCTGCTTTGGGTTAGTAGGAAACAATACATGGCAGATATAGTCTTCAGATATCACCAGCAAAACAAATTCAGTTGGCTCAATCGTCCACACCACCAATCCTGATTCTGTTTAAACTAATATTGGTTCAACCAGCTGCATGAAAGGACTGAAGTATGCACCAATTACAGAACCCTTTCCACAAAAAAAGATTTTTGATCAGAATCATGAGGCTCTAATAAGAAGCTTCCAATGTACATCAAGAAGTTTGGAATTATCACTTAACCAGTATTATAAAATAGGCAGGGAATCTGCAATATCGTTCATGACCTCAAGCTGTTATCGCATTAATACAGTTCATTTCGTTTTTCCTGAACCATCTACATCACAAGTACATGCGAAAACAGGGCTTTGGTTTCCCACCAGTTAAATGTTCATAAAAAGATATTTTTTCAGATTTGGCCTAAATTCTACAACACATCAAAAGGATTAAGGGGGAAGTCAACCCGGCTAAGTCAAAAAAGATTTAAATGAAACAGGTACGATTTGGCCATAGCGTTGTAATTACGCACGCTTGTCATGAAAAACAACTCCGATCGTGATACCATCCCATTTCCCTCAAACCCCACGTAGCATAAGACGCTCGCAAACAATCAAACATCTGACAGATCGTCCACCCTCAGGAAATGAATTCAGCATCGAGAAACAACGTTTGTCACAACGAAAAGCTCAGAACTTGAAATAGCAATCGATCATCACCTGACTCACCCTTCCCGTCGACCGTGTGCGACGAACCAGCCTCAACCTTCGTCCTCATCCTCGAAACGCTCAAACTTTCCAACCCAATGCCAAATTCCCTCTCTTCTTTCTCCGGAATCTGCCCCACCGATCCCTTCTTCTCCTTGCGCCGTCTGAACCACCTCGAAATCGCCCGACCCGGCGACAAACGATCGAACCCCCAAGACCCCGCTTCAAATCGCCGCCGAAGACTGCTCATCTCGAACTCGGCGTCAACCCCACTCTCTTCCCCGTCCTCTTCTTCTTCTTCCTCCTCCTCGAGTAGTAGAATATCAGCGATTCGCATTCGAGGACCACAGTACTTATCCCCCTCGGCAGAGTCAAATCCTTCAAGAACTTGCTCCATCTGGGTCATAAGAATATCACGGGATGCAGGAAAATGCAGAGCAAGAAAGTTAATGCAGCGCCATAAATGGCAACAGCGATAGAGAAGAAGCTGCGCAGCGCACTCTCTTTCTTTCAAATGGCAAGGGGAAAGAGCGAAAAAGGGAGGGAACGTTTCTCTCGGTTTCTTTTTCCTTATTTTGAAAATAAAGGTGACATTTTTAACGCTCCCGCCCCAAGAATTATCAGCATCGGAATCCTCGAATCCTGTCTTTGGGATTGTTGCTGGCATTTATGGTTGCCAAACAAATTATAAAAAAAAAAAAGGCCATAAAAGCCGGACAAAAAGACAAAAAGGGAAGCTTCTTATAAAAACAATAATAATTAATAGTTGATAATAAATTGTGGGGGGAAATTTTTTTGTGCTTTGATGGTTATTATTATTCTCGTGATCGTGGGGTATGAATGGGTTATTTAATTTCGTCGCGACCTAATGTGATGGAGACAATATAAGAGAGAGAGAAAAAAAGATTGAATTTTGAAAAAAAATTTGGTCAGAAAATTTTGAATTTGAAATGCCATCTTTTTTAATACAATATGGCAATGCCCCATTCAACCTCTAATGATGTTTGTAGTCTTTCAAGCAAAGTTTAAGAGACTATATTCAAGATTATTTGGAAAAAGGACATGAATCAAAGCATTTTGTCTATTCTTTTTTGCCTGTTTTAATTTGATAGTAGAGATTAATCTGTTAAAAATTTTATTGCAATTAGAGTTTATGGACCACAAATCTTTTGTAAACATGGAGTTTTCAAGCATCCCTTGAAAAAAAATATGGTTCATAAGTTGTTAATATATCCGCTCATGACCATAAATTATGTTCAACTTGATAGGTTATAAGGTGTTTCGATAGTTTAACAACTTGTTAATAATTCAATGAATGGTTTAGAGATGTAGGCTTAGCCATACTCGGGCAATCCATGTAATTAGAAGCCAAATACCTCATGCATATATGTGTGTATAAATAAGGACAAAAAACAAAAGCAAATGCAGTTTCACTTATTTAAAGAAACGAATTTAATGTTTTGAAAGTTCAAAAAGTTTATTTTGAATTTGAAATCTATTCGAAATATATGTGATTATTATATCATACAATTGAAGTATCATTATCTGTTGTTTAAAGATATTCAATTATCATTCGTTGCATGAAAGTTTAGACCAAAGTTTTAGGTTGAAGGTAGGGTTGGATTGGCCTTATAATATGCAGAGGGAAGCAGTTTGAACTCGAAGAAGACGAACCATCTAAGAAGAAGATGAACAATAAGTTTCTCTAATTTCTTTCATTTTTCATCTATTCTATTTTTAGATATCAATTTTTTCTCTTGAGCGCCATGACTCTTAAGAAAAAAAAATTATTTCAATATTTTCTTCATCCAAATTGGATGGACTTAAAGAAAGGTTTGATCATACTAATTGGACAAATTTTAAGACTTGATTGTGTTTTTTGAAAGATTAATGGTTTAATTGAGGAGGGGCCAGATCAGCCCTATAATATGCAGAGAGAAGTGGTTTCTTCACTTGCTGTGGAAATAACTGAAAATCATATATACAGAGGCTTGCCATCTGGGATTACATTTCCAATAAGAGCACCATCACACGCAACTGATGAATCTAACAAGACTAATATCTTCAAGCTTTTGGCCATACAAGATTACCCAACATTACTCATGACGGAAAGGAGAAAGACACAGTGATTGAAAAATCCTTGTGCTGTCAACTATGCAAAAGGAAAATTAGAATCTATTGTACCATATGGAAGCTAGATCCAGAAAAACAGTATATACCATAGAAGTGACTGCAGAATAGCGATGCCTAAACTATTTGATCCATCATAACTTGAATAGAAACCAAAGCTACTTGACAACGCAATATACTCGAACTTAATCTAGTAAATTCTACAAACAAGAAGAAAATGATGCTGCTAATGGATTTGTCGGAATCACCACATCATCCAACTCAGTTGTTTAGCGTTCGGGCAACTCTAAGAGCTAAAGCTTCAGTGAACTTGGGGTCTCTAATTAAAGAGGCCGCATATTCTTCGATATTGCTGCAATTGCTGCTTCTATTGCCAAAGCTGAGATTCTTGCTTAGAGAAGAGGGCTCGGGGCTCTGAGGAAAACTGCTTCCAGAGAGAGTGAGATCAAGAGCGATGGGCGATTGTATGGAGGTTGGCGACATCGCTGGCATTGGTGTAAGATCACGATTCACTAGCTGACCTCTTGGTGAAGGGTCCAAGCGTAAAGGAAGGCAGTCACGGTTGCCGACTTCGACGGTCCCGTGGTTGTGTAGCCCTTCGTAGGTCGCAACGAGAAGAGTCCTGTCTTCTACGCTCCTTTGCACCTATGATATCCATCAAGAATCACCGGAAATTACGGTCAGTGCAAATAATATCCTTGTTCTGGTAGGAATCTGAGGTGCAGGAATTACTTTCTCAGGGTTGCATAAGTTTGAGAATGAGTTTTCTTTATGACATCCCCATGAAAATATGAGGGAGTTAAGTCCTTTGATAATCTATGTCGATCGCATGTTAATCTTAAAAATAACAACTAACTAGGTATCATCAGAAAAGAGTGTTGAGTTGTATCTATTTTTGTACCATGCTAAGAAATGCAGCGTCTTAAGGAGAAGAGATCTAAATTAACAGTTTTGAAACTTTAATTTCCTAGATCTAACATTGCATCTATGATGAGATGCTATTCCACACGCGCAGTTGTATTACAGGAGACAAAGTAATCAAGCGAACATGATTTATACCTTCTTCTTGACAGGGCACCCCGGAGCCATGGAGCACCGATAATAAGCTCGAGGCGACGGATTATCCTTCGTGACCTTCTGTCCATATTTTCTCCATTGATATCCATCTCTCACTACCTAAGCAATAAGAAAAAATGACGACCCTTGCAAATTTAAAGTTATTCCGACCAGTTGCCTCAGCTTTGCAAAATTGTATAATCAAAGAAATAGCCAAATGGTTTTGCCGCAAGAGACTTACCAAGCTCTTGTCCTCCTCGTCGACTTTGACAAAGATCTTAGACGATTTAGAGAAAGGGAATTCTTCAATCCTCGCTCTCTTGGAGTCGTGATGATACGGAGGACAATGGCTTTCCTGGAGATGGGTTTCGAGGATGTTGCATTTGCTCCCAATGACTTCAACCATGACTTTGAGAGTTTCATTCTCCTTCCTCAACCGTTCCAGTTCATCTCGAAACATTTTCACCTGACCAAACGTATATGAAGACATTTCCTATTTAAGACATGAACTTCAATATATAATACGGCATTCTAAATCTGGCGAGATAGTTCAAACAATATAAAAAAAAATTTCATGGTCTCGGAAAATTCACTTGATCAGTCTTTGAACTCATGTTGTTCTAAGATCAAATGTCGGAATTTGCAAAAGAAAAAAACATTTGACGGACCAACCTTTCAACAACATTGGTTACACAGAAGAAGAAATTTTCGGCAGACAGTTTTTAAGAAGATCAAGAAACTGCGTCTATTAATTTGTTCAAATCTAATGACCATCTAGACGTGATGGACCCAGCTTTGTATCTTGCTTGTCGATAAGATTTCTTCGACTGACATGTGTAACGAAGATCCTCAGAAACAAAGCCATACTAACCGTTTCCTTCTCATGAGAAGCAGGAACATCCATGAATGAAAACATGAGCAGAGCTAAGAGAACGAAACACTTCAACTCAGTTGGCAATGAGTACAAGAGAGACTATGACGCCCTATATATTGATGGAAGAAAACGATGAAGCTAGAAGAGAATGGATAAGGTTTCGCTGATGAATTATTCAGATTCAGATATGGGTGAGAGAGTCTATGTTTCTTTAATGCCTCTGAGGACCAAGGCTCGTATAAATGAGCAGTTATCAGACCATATACGAGAAAAGAGCAACCCCCAGAAGGCGGCTGCTTTGTCTGGTCTTTGCTTTGTTGTGGAGCAAGAGGTTGAAAATCAAATCCATTTTTTTGGGTTGGAAGAAATAATCCACAGTATTGGAGAATCCTGCGATCGGGACGGACGCACGTACACGATGAATTACGTAACATCAATAACGTAATTGGCGTTCCATTTTCCTCGCTCTTTCCTCGGTCCGCCGTCATGTTTTACGAGAAGAAGTTTCAGTCCACTTTCTTCTGCTTTGGGTCTGACGTGCTTCAGGGGTTTGCCATCAAGATTTGACCATCTATCGGTCTCTTGGACCGTTCAAGTGTAGCTTATTTTACTGGGTGGGCAAGTGGGTAGGTACCTAGGTTGCCTTTTCCAGAATCGTTTTGACGAACCGGTTTAATTATAGTTTGCAAAAGGACAAGATGCTTTCTCCTTGAAGCCTAGAATTAAAGAGTGAATCGAGTGATTATTGGATCTAATCAGAAAATTTATGCGGTTTTTGTGCTTTTGAATTAAATTAGAACCGTCTAATTAGATAATTAATCTACTGTGGAGTTGGATGGCTAGATTAGTCACCATGCTTAATTCGGAGGTTCTCCTTTCAGTAATATTTTCTTTTTCTTCTTGTATTGCAATGATGCACAATTTTATTATTCCGAGTCCAGAGATACGAATCTTTTTTCAATGCCAATAGAATTCAATAAGCATTGAATATTGAAACACTGTTGGTAAGTGATAGGTGACTGTGACCACAAAAAATAAAAGTGATAGGTGACCCTTTTTTAGGTAACTTATTAGTAGCTTACGACATTTTTTTTTTTTAAAATAACCAACTCAGGGAGATTTTCTAGTTTTTGTCGGATTAAATTATCTATTGGTTTTATTTATCAATTTTCATTTGAATTACTTACCAACATTTAATATCTTTCAATTTATCAGCTTTTTTATTGAGTTGTCAGTTTTTATTTGCCTCGATTAGCAATAAGTCATATTTACTAACTGTTGTTGGAGACTACCCCCTAAATTAGCGTGACTTAAAAAAATTTCTCCCATTAAATTACTCACAATATTGGGTTACCAACTCTTATTAAAATTACATACGGACATTTATTGGATTTTTTTAATTTGCCAATTTTTTTCTCTTTTATAAACTTATTAGTAAACAACTCAAATGAGAGTTTGTAACCCAAAACTAGTTGGTAATTTAATTGGAGAAGTTTGAAAGTCATAAAATTTAAGGTTGATAATCTCATATACTAGTGGGTAAATTTAAGCCATTGGTAAGAAAGGTTAATAAGTTAGTAAACAAGAAAAGAAGCTTTTTTGACAGAAAGAAGATAAATGGTTATTTATAAAAGCCAAATAAGCATTGGTAACCGACTCAAAAGGAGTTTGTAACCGCTGTATTCGGTGAGTTAATCGTAGAAATGTTGGTGTTCGTAATTTCAACAAAAAAGTCGGTACATTTGAAAGTTGGCAACTAAGGTAAAATGACAATAATAATTCAATAGAAAATAACTAGTTAGTAAAAAAATGGACACTAATAAGCAACTCAAATGAGAGTTGGTAATTCAAAATCAATTGATAACTTAGTCGAAGAAAAGTGATGAGCCACCAAAATAAAGGTCAATAATTTTATAAAATAGTTGATAAATTTAAAGTGTTAGCAATCATAACTTTGTCGTAGAAAAGTGATAAGCCACCTAAATAAAGGTCAACAATTTCATAAAATAGTTGATAAATTTAAAGCGTCAGCAATCAAGGTAAATAAAAATTTGTAAAAGAAAAGAGATGTTTTTTTTGTCAAAGATAAGAAGAGTTAGTAATTTTGAATATCAAAGTATTGTGAATTAAAGTATCGAATTTGACTTCGTATCAAAATGTAATGAATTCAGCTAAAGTATGGTTGGAGTGCCAAAACTTGATACAAGTGGACATTTTGGTGCAAAAACTTTTAAAATGTATACTTAAGTGTCACTTTTTTAGAAAATTAGGATATTTTAGTGCCAAGTCTAGCAAATGATGCCGGAAACCCAACATAAATTTTTTTTAATAATATAAACTACTGACGTGACTTATCAAAAAGCTGAGTCAACTTAGATTTGGCCTGTTGTTTTGGCCCGCATTTGATTTTTAATATAAAGATTAATTAAATTCGATTAAAAAAAAGAATAGCATAGGCAAGAGGAGAGGAGGGGGCTCTTTTGCCTATGGCTGTCGCCCCATCAAGTTGTCGACGCCTAAGCAAGGGCCGGTGACCCTTGTTGACCGAAGACGAGGGTCAGCAGGCCTTCACCAAAAGCTGGGAGAGGGTCACAACCCTTTCCCAGATCTGGGCAAAGGTCGCCCACTCTTGCCTTGATCGCCAACGCTTGTGCAAGGGTCGCCGTTCTCTCCTGACGTCTGGCAAATGCCAGTCAACGAGGGTCACTAGCCCTCATCGACCATCGCCACTACCCCTTCGACGATAAGGTGATGGCCATAGGCGGGAGATCCCCTCTCGACTATGCTTTTTTTAAAATTAATTTTTATATTAAAAATCGAATTCGAAGTAAAACAACACCGTTTTGGGCTTATCTAACCACATCAACATGCAAAACGACATCGTTTTGCACTTCTCTCGCCGGAAAAAAAAACATCACATCAACAATTTAACTGGATTTTTTCGCTATTGGCACTTAAATATCCCATTTTTCTTCAATTTTGATACTTAAGTGTACTTTTTTAGGCTGCGTTTGGTTCAGCATTTGCGATGGGCTTTGAGTCTAATGCAAATGCTGAAAGCCCAAAGCTACTTAGGGAAATACAATTGTGTTTGGTAAAAAAAAATTTGCAAATGGACTTTGAGTTAAATATTCTTTTGGTAAAAAAAACTTTCGCAATGGGTTTTGGTAGGTATAATATATATATATCTTCTTTTTTAAAATTGAACTAAACCTTCGCCGCCAAACCGGCGAAGGCTATGGCCGCCGCCGAGCCGATCTGGCGCCGACGGTCGCACTACCTAGCCGAGGGCCGCCGGAGGTCGCTTGACCTCGGGCGACCCTCGACGAGAGTTGCTCGACCTAGGGGCCACGCGACCTAGGCGACCGCAGCCTGGGTCTCACAGCCGTAAGCAGCCCTCGCCTGGGTCTCACGAGGGTTGCGCAACTCTGGCCATTATTGCACAACCCTCATGAGACCCAGGCGGTATCGCCTAGGTCGCACGGCCCATGGGTTGCCCGAGGTCAGGCGACCTCAACCGATGGCTGTAGCTCTTCGCCGAACTAGCAAAGGGCTGCCTCCTTTTTCAATTAAAAAAATAAATAATCAGGGGCAAAATCGGAAATATGAAGAATTAGTGAGGGTAGTTTTGAAAGGGAAAAAATAATTTCAGCATTTTGAAGGCTAGTTGAAAGCTAAAAGATGGATTCAAAGTTAAACTAAACGGTCTAGCATTTCCCCAAGGGGCTTTCAGGCCTGAAATATCTTGAAACCTCAAGGAGTGTAAGATTAGAAATATTAGAATAATGTGTAGACAAATAATTAGGAGCAAGTAAGGAAATTGCAAGGGATATTGTTAGTAGACCACTTTCATTCTTGGATGTCCTTCTTGTTTGATGATTAGAATTGAGATAATTGTCCGAAAAGCCCTAAGTTTATAGTACGGAGGCCGATTCGCCTTTAAACCTCTCAATTGTACCAATTAAGTTCTAAATATTTTGACAATTTATCAATTTAGTCCTAAACCCTTAAATAGTGTCAATTTATTCCTAAATCTTTTGAAAATTATCAATTTAGTCATAAACCTATTATTTAGATATTTGGCTTAAAGGACTATATAGGCAAATGGTTATAACGTTTAGGATTAAGCTGGCAAACAATCAAAAGATTTAGGAAGAAATTGACAGTATTGATTGTTTTAGAATTAAATTAACACATTGTTAAAATGTTTAAGACTAAATTGGCACAATTAAAATATTTAAGACTGAATTGATCTTTGTACAGTAAGATTATGACTTTTTGGACAATTTTATCAATTAGAGTTCAACAGTAAACTTCTCAATGGCAATCAACAGGGGACGTGAAGAAAGTAAAAAGCTTACAAGCTTGACTAGAAAGCTTATATTCTCTAAGGTTAATACTGAACTTAGGAAAATCTAATTTAATTCAAATTTTAAGTTCAAAACCTAACAAAGATCTAATCCAAATGATTGACTTCAAAACCTTTTGGACTCCTTAATAGAGGTTTAGAGAGAGATTTCTGTGATTCTTCCTCTATCTTTAATATAGCACTTTGTCATGCATCTTGATCGTCCTCCACAAGAATCTCTAATTGTCTCTCGATTTTTGCGCTACTTCAAGATTGACTAGTTGTAAAGACTCGGGTCTATCACTGTGTAATATTGTCCGCTTTAGACTGAGATCCGCACGACTTTGTTTTTTGGGCTTCACCCAAAAACGCGTTACATAGGATGCATAACCCAAGCCTTATCAACTAGCCCAGGACTTCCCTCTAGGCGATGTGGGACAAGAGACGTGCCCCTCCCTGTGCACGTCCGGGGACTCTACCCCGCGCACCGCCGCCTGGGCCATAACATTCTCCCCCCTTCAGAAACAGCGTCCTCGCTGGGCACAGGACCCACCTCCATTTGTAAGGACCCGAGCCTATTACTGTGTAATATTGTCTGCTTTGGACCGAGGCCCGCACGGCTTTGTTCTCTAGTCTTTACCCAAAAACCCATTGTTTGGGAAAGGGGGCCCACCACAATATTGTCCTCTTTGGGCGTCCCCCATAGGACTCACCTCCATGGCAATCCCGCCGATAGGCCCTTCAAGGCTTTGTTTTCAACGTAGCAGAAGAGTACGTAAAATGCATTACACAAGATACATAGCATAAGCCTTATCAACTAGCCCAGAACTCCCCCTAGGCGATGTGGAATAAGAGACGTGCCCCTCCCTACACACGTCCGAGGACTCCGCCTTGCGCACCACCGCTTGAGCCGTCATAATCTCCCCCCCTTCAAGCACAACGTCCACGCTATGACCCCACATGCAATCGAGAGTCGCTCTAATATCTTTTGTAAGGACCCAAGCCTATCACTGTGTAATATTGTTTGCTTTGGATCGAGACCCGCACAGCTTTATTCTCTAGACTTCGCCCAAAAATGCGTTGTTTGGGGAAAGGGGCCCAGCACAATATTGTCCTCTTTGGGCGCCCCACATAGGACCCACCTCCATGGCCATCCCGCTAACAGGTCGCTCAAGGCTTTGTTTTCAACGTAGCAGAAGCATACGTGAAACGCGTTATACAGGATACATAACGCAAGTCTTATCAACAAGTTTAGGACTCCTCCCTAGACGATGTGGGATAAGAGACGAACCCCCCCTACGCACGTCTAGGGACTCCGCCCCGCACACCGCCACTTAGACCATCACACTAGTCATCGCTCCTGATCTTTTAGCTATAACTATCTCTTTGGATCGAGACCCGCACAGCTTTATTCTCTAGACTTCGCCCAAAAATGCGTTGTTTGGGGAAAGGGGTCCAGCACAATATTGTCCTCTTTGGGCGCCCCACATAGGACCCACCTCCATGGTCATCCCGCTAACAAGTCGCTCAAGGCTTTGTTTTCAACGTAGCGAAGATACGTGAAACGCGTTATACAGGATACATAACGCAAGTCTTATCAACAAGTTTAGGACTCCTCCCTAGACGATGTGGGATAAGAGACGAACCCCCCCTACGCACGTCTAGGGACTCCGCCCCGCACACCGCCACTTAGACCATCACACTAGTCATCACTCCTGATCTTTTAGCTATAACTATCTCTTGGTCAAATGAGGGGTGATAATTGAAAATAATCCAAAACTAGTGGGTAATTTAATTGGAATTTAAGTCAATAAGTAATTCAAATAAATATCAATACATTCATATAAAAGTTGGTAAGTTTAAGAAGTTGATAAGAAAGACCAACAAAAGTCAGTGAAAACAAAAAAGCATAATGGATAACTTGTAGACCGTAAAAAATAGTCAATAATTTCATAAAAATTTCAATAAGTTATCGATAAGTTACCTGATAAATGACGGGTAACTTTTTTTGACCAACAGTTTTTAATATTGACCAATTCTTCTAGAAATCCGCCAGCAAAGCACACGGGAAAGAAAACATGGGCTCTTGGTGGAAAGGAAATAGTGGAATAGTCCAGCTTTAGTCATACATTTTAGATCGAAAAGAGAAGAAAAGAGTCCATGCTTTCTGCGCTAGGACACCATGTTCAACACTATCTTTATTTTTGTTTATTCTTTTGTCTGAATGGGTATCTTTCCGTGGTTCGTGTGGGGTCCCGCAACAGGACGAGAATCGACTCCTCGTCATGGGAGTCCAACACGTGAATTCTGAAAACTCATTGCGCATGCACCAGGCGACTAGAAATAGCCCTCCATGAGAGAGAGAGAGAGAGAGAGGGGACGGACATTGATGACTAACGATGGTCTTCTAGAATTGGCGGTGACTGTTGACTCGGGAAAACGTGGTCCACCGAAAGGATGATTCCATTTATTGAACGATCCGGATGCCAACAAACGTGAGTCATGTTGAAGATTCCATCTCGAGTTGACTCGCGTTTACTTCAGTTTGGGATCATAATGGGTCTATGATCACTCTTGTCTTCTTGTATTCAAAGTCATGCTTCAGATTTAGAGATAAAAGTACCAAATTAATTGATCAAGCTCCACCTGTTTTCTAAAGTTTCTTTCACGACGTTGAAACTTAGAGCTAGCTCTCGATGGCAAGTGAATAATTAAGCATATAATGGCCTAGCCCATTTACCGTGAGCCAAGTTATTAAAAAGAGTACTCTGAATAATCACACAACACATGAAAGTAGATATTTACTTATTATATTACTCGTTAAAGGATCTCTTATTTGATGTGGCACTTGAAAATGTCACAAACTCCTCATTTAAAGAACTAACATTCTCATCAGTGTTGGCAAGTATCACCTAATGATTCTCGCTCAATTCAATGGATGGTTCAGGCCATTCTACCCTCTCTGCCATTGTAGAAGCTATTAAAATATTTAAATAATAAACTATGCATTAATTTAACAACTTAAGCTTTTAAAGCAATTGGCAGTGATTCTACAACTTCTCTTATGGTATCGGAGCTAGAGGTTAAATCTTATTTGCCTCTCTAATTAAATTTCCATTTTTAATAAACAACACATTAATATGATAGTTTAAACTTTTAGAACAATTGACTGTAGTCCCGCAAAATCTCTTAAAATTAGGGGTTTTATCTTCGAATATTTTCAGGCACTATTTGCTTCCCCAATTAAGTTTTCACATTTACTACTACGTAAAAGACTAGACTAAGTGTGACGGGAAATGTTAAAATATTTAAATAATAAATCATACATTCATATAATAACTTAAGTTTTTAGAACAATTAGTAATAATCCCACAAATTCTCATAAAAGCTTACTATGAGCCGCGTCTTTATCCAAGCCCTCTTGCCCCCAAGGATCACTCTTTGCCCTCACTAGATCAAGAATTGGCTTTTTCCATCCGTGAACCACACATATAGTGGAGTGGCTCTGGCTCTGATATCATTTAATGACTTGGCCTATACGATGTAAGCCAAATCCTCAAAAGGAATACTTTTGAGTAACTATACAAAGTCATAATCATTTTAGGATGGGCGATAACTTATATATCACTTAACAATTTATCTCCCATTCAATGTGGAATTTGGGAATGTCACGTAGCATTATCGTTATCCTTCCAAAGGAAACACAAAACTCATTTTCATTGTTGTTTATTGATGTAATACGTGTAAGGTCAAGGCATGTGTGATCCAATAACACGAGTGAAAGATGGACTGGAAATCGGGAATTCGCCAAGTGATTTCACCAATCTTTAGAATTATAATTTCCTTATGATGTACAAAACAAAGAAGATCGACTACATTCTGAGTGTGGAGCTTAATTAGCAGCATTTTCTTATGATATTACCCAATGAAATACGAAGGGCATGCTAGGTGTTCGTTTAGCTGAAAATCCCGATTTTAATCATTATTAATGAAAATGTTTAGATATGAATTATTATAGATAATTATCCAAAAAGTCCTAAACATACCGTACGACAAGTAATTTGGTCCTGAAGTTTTAATCCTAAACCTTTTGACAATATTCTAATGTAGTTCATGTGGCCAAAATTGACCAAAAATTGCTGACATAAATGTCGAATGTCCTATATGGTATAGTTGATCCTAATGTAGATAATTTTTGCCAATTTTAATTTTTTTCTTCATTTTTTTTCCTTTCTTTTTCTTTGTTTTCTTTGTTTTCCCCTTTTTGCCTTTTCACTTGTAGCTGATCTCAACTATGGTTGACGAGCATGACCCCCACCCATGGCCAATCACCATGAATGGCCACAAGTGAAAAGGAAAAGAAAAGGAAAAAAAATTAAAAATTTTATAAAAATTGAAAAAAATATCCATATCAATGATTTTCAATCAAAATTAGTCACAAGGACTACCTTAGAAAATTATTAAAAGATTTAAAACTAAATTGGTCAAATTGAAAAGTTTAAGATTAAATTAGCCCTCGCACAATAAGTTTAGGATATAATGGACAATTTTCCCTGAAGTCAAGCTCCAATAGCATACCGTAAATATCATCTAATTAATATGGCAAGTTTTAGAAAACCCAACATATGCGTAAAAGGCTCAAAATCAATATTTTTTTAGTGGGATAGAGAGGGGAGGGGCAACGAGTCTTAGAGACCCGTGACTTGAAAGTTCAAGGTCAATAACCCCAATGATGGGTTAGCAAGCATGCAGCACGAGTCGTTTAGACATTTGCTTATGATGTACATCAAACTCGTGAATTTGTGAAGTGGAAAAAACAGGTGATCTCTTTACCATTAGACTAATCATCTTGGTGATTCAAATTCAAATTGTAAATTAGATTATCTACCTATTTTGACTGTATATCCTCCAAATGTTCTAGTAGAAGTCAAATAATATACACCGGGGGTCAAGGACTCCGGAACATGCCATAACTCTTTCTTAATTTGGCTGATCAGTGCCAAAACACAATGATGCAATATCAAGAGGAGTTTGAAACTAAGACTAACAAACATGAGAGAAAGAATGGCGATGAGATGAGATAGTTCAAGACTCAAAAGAGCACAAAATAATATTCCCTAACGGGACCAAAGCATACTCCGGTCAGTGTGGGTGGGGAGAACCTTCCTAGGCGACAACAAAACAAGAATAGCCCCACCACCGCCAAGATGGGACAACATGAGGTGGCACGAACGTTTCTTATTTGTCTTGTACGTGGTTGGTCAAAAGTTAAATGGCGGCCGTGCGTCGCGGAGAGAAGAAAGTCTTTGTTTCAAGTTTGCACGGAGTCAATTTTGGTTGAAAGCAACATTTTAATTGAGAGTGAGTCGATCAATCAAAGCACGGAATCTCCCGATATGGGCTAGGAATCATCAAGAACAAAATTAGAATTGATCCCCTCTCTCTACCTGATCTTTTACTACTTTCAAGAATTGAATTCAATCAACCGATTTAGAATACGGGCCGTTTACTCTATAATGATCAGATTTGATTTGGATTGTTTCTCGACAATAAAGAATCTAACCGAATCGATCTTAATTCAAACCAGTACACCAAATTGAATCGATTAAATTTTAATCGAATCAAGATTGGTTCCTTATAAAAATCCACAACATGGTCAGTTCTCCTCTTCCTCTAAACTTATGAGTTATCTTTGACTTGACAAGAGGTTAGCCCAGAAGTAAGAGGGCCGGTTCTTTTTACTAGAATAAATACATAACATTAGGAGGCTTTCATTAACGTCGAAACTTGGAAGTAATAAACTTCCAAGAAACTTCCGTTTGTTTTCCATGTAAAGTGCCCTACCATTGGATCCTGGGGAAAGACAAAAGCCACAATGGTGTAGAAGAATTGACTTTGTCGACGGCCGGTTTGTCTTTCTCTCGGTCAACTAAGTTGGGCTGCTTGCTGCAAGCAGGAAGCATGCGTGGGCCGAAACTGAAAGACAAGCATGCGCGATTAAGCCCCCAACACCACACGGCATAGTTATATATAAATGACCGATCGCTGTTGCTTTTTCACACTGCACATTGCATACATAATGTCTTTATATATTACAGATAAACGCGCGGCGTACATGTTCTTATTTAAGAGTTTCCAAACGTACTAAACCCTGTTGTGGTTCATGCACCAAAAGCATGTTATTGAAGTCCAAACATACATACAATCTAGTCACAGTGGGGGGGAAAGTCTCTAAAGCTGTTTTCTGCGTCGCTTGACTATGCTCTGGTTTGCAATTTGCAATCGAATTCTCCACTATGATAAAAAAAGCAAACCCGAATAAGCACATCTCATAACACTAGACCTAATTCTATAGTGTTCTGCGTTCACCAACTCTGTGTGCGAGACTGGTCGAACATCGCCCCTGAGATGGCTTCGGCGAGCGAAGCTGTGAAATTGGGATTTCTCGTCAAGGAAGAAACCATTTCCTGGACCAGGAATTGCGGGGCCGTCCCTACGACGGTTTCTTGCTTAGTTTTCATTGCTGGGTCAGAAAACCCACATCGGACGAAATCAAGGATGGGGTTGGGATTGGAAGGCTTCACAGATGAAGGTGAAATTGGAGGCGAAGCAGAGGCAGGTTTCGCACCCTGAGGAGGGCATCGATGGTTGTGTTCGCCTTCATAGGTAGCAACCAAGACAGAAGGATTTTCGACGCTCCTTTGCACCTGTGAGCATTAACATGAACATGAGATCAAGCAACTCGATTCATTGATTTCGGCCATGTCATACACGGTTCTACTCCCTAATTTATATGACTATGCAATGAATAGATGAAACTCAAATTATTAAGCACGAAATCTGTCAATTAGTTTTTGATGGCACCTTCAGTATCCTAAGGATGAGTTTCGGGTCCTCGACCATATGTGCTTTCAGTAAACAAAAACTTGACCCGATTTTATTTGCTCGTTCTATAACATCTCTCAATCAAATTTTTGCGTTTATTGCAGATCATTTATCTCATGACCAGAATTATTAAGAGCTTTCACTGCATATTTTTTGGTCAGATAGAGGTTTAACTGCATTAAAGACCAAGAAACTGAGGAGAATCATTGAATCTCCTGGTGGGCGCATAAGTTAAGTCGATACGCCCTTTTTAGGGTGAAACGTAGGGTAAACGCCTCTTGCTTTAGTTAATTACCATACATTTTCATATGGACAACTAATCTGGATGTCTCTGCGGAGCTCGCACGGTCATCGTTGTTAATAAGTCAACCCTATAAGTTCCATGTAACTACCTTCTTTTTAACAGGGCAACTTGGAGCGAAAGAGCACTTGAAGTAAGCCCTTGGAGAGGGATTGTCCCTGGTGACTTTCTGACCATACTTTCTCCATTGGTACCCATCCTTCACTACCTGCAAATCCAAATCCAAGAAGAGATGGTCATAATTAGTGCTTAATTCATTAAAGGGTACTGCATAATCTTCACTTAAGGTCGTGATCTTGGAAACTCACGAGGCTAGTATCAGATGTGTCGACTTGGAAATAAGCTACAGAGGTTCTCGATTTCACGCTCTCAGTTGGCCTCTTCCACGGTTCCAGGTCATAGTCCTCGAACTTTCTCTTTCTTGAATCCATGGCTTCATTTGAGGAAATTTCCTTCGCCAAATTGATCATCTGGCTTTGCAAGGCGTTGTAACCGAGCAAAACGACATTTAGCGTTTCTGTCAATTTCTTGTTCTCCGAGCTCATCCTTCTGAACTCTTCCACAGATATACCAACCTGTCCATAAATTCGATATAACCCATCATGAGCGCTAACTAGCAGAAGCTAAATTTCGAAGGTAGACCAATGAAAAGTCTAGTTCAAATAGAAATATTCATTGTACTTCCGACAAAAAAAGCAAATAGTTTCATAAAAAAGAACTTACATCTTGTTGGAGTGTTCCTACTTCTCGCGATTTTTCAGTAACTCCGCCTCTATCTCTTCTTAAATCCTAGACAAATGCATCAAAGAAAACCATCGCAAACTTAGCAACTCCGATCCCGGAAACAGAAAAAGGGGAAACATACAATCTAGTCCTCGCATGGAGCTGCACTCACCATGGCACTGCTGTTGCAATTCTGCAAAGAATTGATCCTAAGGTCAAGAGAAGTGTCAACCCTTGTTGTGTCCATGGGAAAGGGCTTTGCTAATGAGAGTGTGGATTACAATGGTCTCTCTGAGAAGGGGAAAAATAAGGAAAACCAGGACCGAGAAGTTTGAACGATCAAATGGCTAAATGAATGGAAAAAGAGACTACGAATGGCGCTATAAATAGGGAACTTCTTTCGCACCAGCTGGCAGCCGAAATATCAAAGGCCCTCCAAATTTGATTTGACAAGGTAAGTTACTGCGAAGCATCTCATGATTAAAAGAAAAGCCATCTCACCCTACGTACGTCATGCTCCTTTCGTCATGCCATGCTCCACTCACGGCGGCCGCATATTTTATACGACAAAAAGCAAAAGAAAAACAAATAAAATAAAAATAAAGGGACGAGATCAGAATTGAAAAGAAATTAGTGCCCAGACCAGCAAAACTCTTTTTGTTTATTTTCGTTGACTTCATTGAATTCGTGCTGCCAAGTCTTTGTAACCTTCCTTGCTTCTTCAGCTGAGAAGAAGCTATCAAACTTCGTTAATAAACGCAAAAGGATAAGGATTACAGCTTAGTAGGGATTCCTCAAGACTAGAACGCCACTGGTTTATACAGTTTTTTATAAATTTGAAGAACATGGACAAATGTTCAACTGATGGGCATGCGAAAGCAGTTCTTGTGTGCTTGTCAGGCAGCAGGGTTTTGTTCTAATTTTTGGCGAATTGAAATTGACCATAGACAACAACCACATAGTCATCATGGCCGTGAAATGGCGTTTAAATATGATCAGCTTTTGTTTTTTCTTTTGTCTTTTGGTTTTGTCTCTTGGGAATTGGTGCTTTACATGTTCGCATCTTCTTCTTCATCATTTTCTTCTCCTTTGTAATTCATCAATTATTATTTTTGTTTAAATAATTAAAACCCATACGAGCCGTTGCATCTATAAATTGATATAAAATAAGATGAATTTTTCACCGTGTTTCACAAAGACAAGACTCACCATATACGAATTGTCTTTGACAATTTGGACACGTAAAGCCCGTTGCTTTAACGGACACAGGACCATGCCGGTACTCTAGAAGTCGATTAGAAATGACCAATTATATGCCACCATACTAGTTCGTGCTTACCCAAACGGTTTCATTTCTTAAGGAACAAGAATTCTATGACTTGGGAGCTATTGGCTTGTTCAGATTAAACATAATTATTCTCTCTGCAATTTTTGGAGGCTTGCTTAAGACTTTTTAGGTCTCCATGTGAAGTGATTGCATAAGAATTTCTGAGAATTGTCTTTTAACCTTTTCACGTCTCGAGTGATTCAGCTTTTGTTTTTTCTGAGATAGATTAAACGAGTGAAATTGACTGCACTTTTCCAAATGTCATATGGCATGTCGTCTCGTGGGAAAGAGGGGAAAAGTATTCTACAAGGCTATTGTTAATACAAGAAACGTGGGCTGAAAATTTATTGACAATTTCATGGATCAGTCAATGCCGAATGGACATCAAAACAATCTTATTTCTTGGATAATTTCTTTTCCTAGGTCGCACGTACCATATGATGAAAATAAAATTCTTTATGCCGAGGCTTTTACAAGTGAGTAGAAAAAAAATTCTCGATAGAGAAGGGGGTCGTGTATGTTTATGAATGTAAACAATTTCCCATTAGAGAATATTATTAGAAATATTATTAGACATTAGCGATATTATCTGATATTTTGTTATTATCGATGATAGCTAGTTTTCTTATTAGATTAGATTGTTTCCTTTCCTATACATATGGCTAGGGAGATAACTACACAGTCAGTCATGAATGTATTGTATAGAATCTAATCGAATTCTTAATCTTTTAATTGAATAAATGTATTTCTAAACCTTTTAATGGATTATAGGTTGGACTCTAATCGACTACATGTAGGGTGACAATACTACCCAGAGAGCTCAATGGTTTGCAGTTGTCTTGCGTGACTAAGAGAGAGAGAGACTTTTAATGGATTACAGGCTGGGCTCAAATCGACTACATGGAGGGTGACACTACTATCCATAGAGCTCAATGGTTTGCAGTTGTCTTGTGAGAAAGAGAGAGAATAATTGCTAAGCCGGTAAAAGTCATCAAGGTATATGTTATTCAATTGCTCATGGTCAATTTGGTTAGGATTAAGATTCCACCTTTTTCTATTTCTTGGAATATTCGAGAGACTTAAGCAAGTAAGAAATTGTGGAGGAGTGAAATGCCAATTAGATGGTTGATATTTCCATGGTTGAAGATTCTCTCTTAGTTAAGGCAATGCACCTGCCTGACTATGTATTGTCTCTGCCATCCTTAACCCATCAAAAGACAATAGAGGCGTAAGGGGAGATTGATGAAGAATAAGCAATGGTCTTAGTTCTTTCTCCACCATTTACATGAGGGGAAGAGAAAATTTTCCCCAACCAAATATATACAGAAAAACCTAACCTCTACAATCATTAACTTGTTGGAGACATGCAAGCATATCTTAAAATAATTTTGCTGCTTCCTAAATTATCTCAAGATTTTCACTGTATTTCTTTCAATTATGTGAAAATTGAGATTATTTATCGAAGTATACCGGTCAATGTTGACAACAATGTCTCTTTTTCAATATTAGATATAACTTCTTCTTCTCTTTTAATGCACATCAGATAGGTAATATTTTCAGTTAATTTTTGCATATCGGACTCTATAATCCCTACATAACAACTTTGTACTAAGGACTTTCGTTCAATTTTATAATCTACCATTCAAGTTGACGCTAATGTCACATCATATGCGTGGATCCTTATCCAATCTTATTCCCCTTCAACGATCTCACCTCAATGGTCAATTATCCGACTCGCATGTGAAATGGAAATTTCAAGACTCTCATATTCATTGCTTGTACATGAAATTTCAATAGAAATTCATGGACTTATCATCTCCTCCACATAACACGACAGCTTAAACTCTTGGTTTGCCTATCATTTTATCCACAATATGGCGAAAGGTGCTCGAATCGCAACTTCCATTTTGAATTTACCACCTTTTTCACTGAAAGCATCATTAACTGTTCCTTTATACCACTTGCCCAAGTCGTTAGTTTGAGAAGCCACAACCGCAATACTTATTCCTGGTGTATTTATTTCAAAGAAAGCTTCATAAAAAAGAAAAATGTTTTCCAGTCCAGGTCAGTAAATTCACTTTCCTAACTTTAAATATATATATTTTCTTTGACCATAATCGATTTCTCATTAACTAATCATTTTCAATAAGCCAAATGCATGGAAATCCCGAATACTAATTTGTGGAAAATTCTTCCATCCAAACACACCTTAAGACACACAAAGCATATTTAAACACCTACTATGGAATTAACCCCGGTAAGGGGATCCCCATACTTTTGTCTCAAATATCGATGGTTATGGATTCGATTCCTCTGAGCTAGGGGAAATTAAATTTAAGTGAAGTGGCCATGGCGGTAGATATTGTGCTACTTCCGCCTCAAATAGCCAGCTAATTATGGCCGTGGCCGAGTTATAATAATATATGTGGATAATATGTAAATATTTAAAAATTTCGGACATAAGGGAGCCGTGAGGAAGCGGCTGGTGAAGTCAAGTCGAGACTTGTGATTTTGGAATGATACATTGCATAGCAAGGAGCTGTCCGTAAGGATGAGAACAAATCTGCGGCAGGTACAGGATTTCTGACAAATTTCTGAAGTTGACTGACCTCGAACTTGACTTAAAACAGATAAAAAAGTATGCATATCCTTTGCTCATACATATATTTAATTTGAGATATTTTATATTCGGTTTCATCCATCCTCATCTGATCACTCACCCACCCAAACGAATTCTATAACGAGAATAAGCTAGTCTTCCTCGAAATAAATAGCTGTTTTTCCCCCTATTTCCTTTCAAAAGCATCAATAACACGAGTCTTGATGAAAACATTTTTTTCTCATAAAAAAACACCAACTTTAACACATATCCTAATTCTAAACCAAAATTTTTCTATATTTCATAAAAAAAAAAGACTAACTTTAACTCAGATCCTAATTTTGTCTCAAACTTGTTTTTGTCTAATAAAAAAAAACCCACTTCCAATCGCAACCCAAATTTGGCTCTTGTCAATTTTTTGTCCAATGATGCTGTTAAAGTTAGAAATGTCATTCCACATATACTCAACGACTCACATTTTGTGTGGACATGGAAGGATCGTACACAATTCAAGAGATTCCCTCGTTTTTGAAATGCGTTCAATGTTTCATTTTTCTTAGTTTTCAAACTTGCTTGGATACAACGAATCACTCGTCCTATTTGCCTTGGGTAAATCATTTTTTCAGTCCATTTCGATTCTTGTTGCCAAAATCCAAACTTGAATGCTCTCGTTTCCTCCTTTGTCTGGTTCGGAAACTATTTAGATTCCAATGGCGGCTTTGATGACTATAACCATGAGTCACTAGATTCCATATGAAATGACACATCGTGTCTTTAACATCACCATTTCGCAGAAATGTGACAAGTCAAATTTGGGTACTGACTTAAATTCGGTGCTATTCTATGAGACAAAAAGGAAACCGTTCGGGTCATAATTGAAATACAAGCTAAAGTTAATGTTTTCACAAGATAAAAGAAAAGTTTGTATGACCCTAGTTAAAGTTCACACTTTTAAAAGGAATGGGGATTCTTTTTGCCAAATCCTTGAAATAGCTAATTAATTAATGTAATGTTGTAAAATATCCACAAAACAAGACCAAGGCCCTTTTCTTAAACAATGGGAAGAGGTGGTCAACAAAAGTAAGGAAAGAAAATATCCAGAAATGAGACAAAGGAACTGCAGTTTCACCTCAACTTTCCCGTACCACAGAGTCGTACAAATTATTGTATCATGTGATCAAGGCGTGGGCGAATCGTGTACACGTGTCGATGTCATCGAGAAGTTTAGAATTGCAGGAGCAGTTGGGACAACTTTATGAGCGCTCAACATCGGAACAGTTTCTCGGCAAGTTCACTCGAATTATCAATGACCGAATTGGGGGAATCAAACACCTAAAGGATAAGGATCAATGGAATTGACCTAGAAAGTCGCCCTATTGTATTGAGAATAAGATATAGCCTTCAAAAAAGTGGCCCAACTTTGTTGTTATTGCTTAATCAATTCGCCTTTTCGTTTATAATACCTAAGTCTCCAAACCATCTGGCTAGGTCAATTCTCTTGCGTACATTGAATGATGTTGAGCTCGCGGATTGACTGGTGGAGGCCCTAAGATTACTTGAAGTCTGGGGAACAACAGAATATGTTGTTTTCTAATCGGATGTCGAAGTGTTCAATCAACCCTTTATTTGATGTTGTCCAACAAAAACCCCGAGTTAAAAACATCTTTTGCCCAACAAGTACCCCGAGTTAAAAACATCTTGAGATTTCACCAAGATGACTTTGCATCCTCCGTTTTCAAGACTCAACATGTGCGCATTCACCTTTCCTTTTTATTTTGGTGCCGGATTTTGGTTTTAAAATGAATAACCATGTGAGTTTATCTACAAAATTGTCACTTTCTTCCCCAAATTACCTTTGCCATTCACTTTCCAAAACCTAACGTATGCACGTTCACTTTTTCTTTTTCTTTTTAATTTAGGCGCCAGTGGGGGAGGCATCGTGTGATGGGAATGATGCCGGAGGGATTGGAATTTTCCCGTGGGTTGGGTGATTTAATCTTTTGAAATCATGAGATTTTGTTCAAGAATGCAAAATCGCAGTTCTAAAGGTAAAGAATAAGTGCTAAAAATTGGAAAATATAAAACAAAAACAAAAAGGATTTTATATATTTTTCCTTTTAATTTCTTATATAAAATCTTTGATGATGTATGACCATCCCACCTCACTTCCAACTCATCCTGCACGCTCAAATACTAGGTGCAGATCCACCTCCCGTGGGATCAGAGAGTCCACGTTACGCGACATCATGAGGCCGGAACGTCCATCATCATCATCATTTCGTCAGCATGGTGACGTCATCGCGTGACGCATCTCTTTGTCTTACTAGCTATGAGTATCTGTCCTCACTTTGGACAGTTCGCAAAGTGCTGCCGTAGCGTGGAACACGATTGTGCACTAGCATAGCTAACCCCACAAAAAAAAAAAGTCTAAATTTTTTTTTTGTGAATCACGAGTCCACTAAAATACTTCTTCGTTGCACTAATATTTCAAATTTGTACAAACAATTCAAAAATGCTTTTTGCCAATATTTTATTTACAAGAGCTCTGAAATCATTTCACTGGAATAAGTTTAATGATACCATTCAAAGAACCGTCAATTGTAGCGACAATCAAGGATGAATGTCGCCACTCGACGAATTGACCGGTTACTTTTAACACTAGCTAGCTACTATAGATCAATCTCTTTACCACCATAGGCGGCTGACTCTAGTTATCATTGGATCAATTGTCAAATCAAAATTGTAGCCAAAGTTCTAAGTTCTTGATGAGGAAGAAGTTGTGAAGTAATAGGTAATAGACTCATTTCTAGAGAACATCACTCCAATTCAACTTTTTGGAGGCTTCACTTGCGCGATTTAAGTTGGGTAATGTCTAAAGTCATTCTTTTTCGGTAATCACTCACTTTTCTTCCATGCATAACGATCATTTTGTCTTTACTTTTTCTATAAAGGCGCACCGCCAAAATTGTCGTAACACCTGCTCACCACAATGTAAAATTAGGGACACTAGTTGCTATCTTTTACTTTCACTTTTGATGGTTATCAGAAGATCCCTAAAATGATATCACTAAATAAAAGCAACGGTTTTCTTTGGGCACCATCACTGATTCTCCTGAAATCTTTCGGTTGAAATTGCCTCTCATCTGCACACGCAAATGAGAATACATTGCATGCGGTCCTCAAGATGCCGTGAGTTTCCTTCAGTCCTCGAACTTATTGTGTTTTTCACTCTTCCTTTTTTTTCAACATTTTTGGCGGATTATTACAACCGGCAAACGAGAACAGAAGCAACCTCGGATCACCCCTTACGAAAACGACTGACCAATGACCGACCGCCGCGGTACTGCCAAATGGCCTGTGGTTGGACAGGATTAAAGTTGATTCGATCTGCGAACGACTTGATGAATTCCACCTCAGTCAATCCAAGAATTTCCTAGCCTTTCGTCCGTAATCACGTGGCGTCCACACGTACTCGTCTTCTGTGGAAAATTAGGGTTTATGACAACAATTGGCGGAGCGGCATGCATCATGCGGTGACGCATCGGCTGTTGCATCAACATCTTAACCTACTCTACTTTTGTAGATTTTCTTCCCCCTGTCTTACAGACATCTTTCTTGACTTTCGAGCGTAGCTCATCTCGTGTCTGCTTGTGGGGGCCAACCGCGAAGAAAAGAGGCATCGGTTAGTCTTGATCCGGGTCAAGACACATGCGTTGGTTTCAAGAAAGGATCAAGATCCGCGTGGAAGTTAAACAGTAACGAGAAAATTCCATTTTTGAAATGAGCTTGTGCCTACGTTCATCTGCATTACAATTCAAACGTCATTTCTTAAACAATCGCGATGATCAATCATAGAAAGAATTGCCTCTAAAAGAAACTATCCAAAAATGATACAAAGCAATAGTCGTTTCATTTGACTTTTTCATAGATCGCATCGTGTGCAAAGCGTGTGCATATGTCAATGTTATCAAGGTTTCTATGCATATTCATACCAAGTATGAATTACTAAATTTGGGAAAGTAAAGACCGAGAAAGTCCACTTTGTGTATAGAGGATAAGATTTATGCCTTCAATTAATAGGGCCAACTTTTAATATATGAAGTCTTCAAATCATTTGACTTGGCTAATTTTAGGAATGCATACAAACTATTATGTCCACATACATTGAGTATGGTCTCCCTCGGAAAATGGCTAGTGTAGTCCTTGAGATTACTTAAAGTTTGGGCAAGAACGGACATCCACATCAAGTACTTAATCAGTTGATGAATCCATTGATAGTTACCTGGTTTTGCCCAACTAGTACTCCAAATTCATTATTGTTTGGAAAATTTTAAAAAACATATTGAGCTGTCAGTCAATATCACTTTGCGTCCTCTATTTTCAAAACGAAAAGCTTACGCCTTCTCTTATTTATTTATTTATTTAGGCACCAAATTGTTTTCAAGTTGAATAACCTTTGAGTTCATTTACTCAATTGCCTCTCTTTCTTCCAAAAATTACTCTTGCCACTTTTCTATGCCTAACCATTAGGGGTGTGCAAAATAGACCGTCCAAATCGGGAACCGCTTGCACCGACCGATTTGGTCTGTTCCCGATTTCTAAAATGGAACCAATGTTTGGGCGGTCCGATTCTTAGTTCCAAAGAGAAATTGAATCAGACTGGATTGAATCAAATAAATATACTTTTTTTTTAATTATTTCTTCAAAAAATTAATAAAATTTGAAATAAACACTATCTCAGTCTATTTTAAAGTAGTGGGAAAAAAAGTAATGGAAAAAAAAAATGATGGGTTTCAATGGACCAAAACTAGAACCGAACTAGACCGAACCATCAATATGATTCCCGATCTTAGGATCAACTAGTCTTGTCCTTGATTTCGAATTTGGGAAACCGATCCTCCTGGTCCAATTCCCAATTCCACCATGGAATCGGATTGGACCAGGAACCAATCACCCTTACTAACCATCATGAAATCTAAAATTGACTATCTGAAATCCTACTTAGCTACAATCGTCACACTATTGGTTGGTGGAATCGGGAATCGGATCGGTCTAGGAACCAATCACCCTTACTAACCACCATGAAATCTAAAATTGACTATCTAAAATCCTACTTAGCTACAATCGTCACACTATTGGTTGCCTCTCTCTCTCTCTCATTGAGGCCAATGATCTCAAATCAAGGTCATCATGACATTTGCAAGCTATGTCTAAGGTGGTCGAGCTCTCTCTCTCTCTCATTGAGGCCAAGGAAGGCCACAATGATCTCATATCAAGGTCATCATGACATTTGCAAGCTATGTCTAAGGCGGTCGAGCTCTCATGACCTCAAATTCAAGTCATGGAAAGCCATGGACAACCGCAACTCAACAAGCCGACTATTGTGGCTGATGACTTCAAATTGAGGCCACAAATATGGCAACTTCAGTTTGAATTCGTCAACACCCATTACAACCTCATTGTATTTGTGCTTTATTCAGCTTTCATGTAAAATGGGGTGTTGCTTATCTACGAGGCTTAATATGCTTTTCACATACATGTGATTTACCTACTCAAGCTTTTACACACATATGGTCGACCTCCATTGATCAGCTGAAGGTTTGAAACTTTTCTAATGAAGTTAACCCCAAATATGAAAGATAAAGATTGCAGAATGGTAAAATTGGAAAACATGAAAAGGCTTTGATGTATTTTCTTTTCTTTTTTTCTTTAGGTAATGTCTTTATGATATATTAACATCTTTGTCTACATGATTTATATGTTCTTCATACACATATGGTCTACCTCCATTAATTAGCTCAAGTTTTTTTGCCAGACTATTCAATAGTATTAACCTAAAATATCAAAAATAAAGATTGAAAAATATGAAAAGGCTTTGATGCATTTTCCAATTTTTTCCCTTGGGTAACGTCTTTGATGAGGTATTAGCATTTTTGTCTGTGAGATTTTTATACTCTTTATACATGTGTGGTCTATTTTCACTGAGCAATTCAAGTTTTTTGGGTTGGACTTTCTAACTTAATCCAAAATATCAAAAATAAAAATTGAAAAATATGAAGAGGCTTTGATTTATTTTCCATGTTCTTCCTCAAGTAACATCTTTGATGAGGTATGACTATCCCTCGTCATTTCCAACTCATGATCCACGTTCGAAGACCAGTGTAGATCCACTTCTCGTGCGATTAGGGAGTCCACGTCATGCCACGCCATGGGACGTCCGTCATCACTCTCTGCAAGGATGACGTTTACATTACATTACGCATCTTTCCGTCCTCTTAGACATGAGAATCTGTCCTCACTTTTGCACATGATTGCCAGATAATTATACAAAAAATCCTAAATTTATTATACATTTGATTAATTTAATTTTAAAATTTTTAATTATACCAATTTAATCCGAGATATTTTGACAATTCGTTAGTTTTAAATCTTTTAACGATTTATCAATTTAGTCCTAAATATTTTTATGATTTGTTAATATAATTCTTTCAATTAATTATCGAATTGTTAAAAGGTTTAAAACTAATTTGACATAATTGAAAAGTTTATAACTAAATTGATAAATTTCAAATGGTTTAAGACTGAATTGGCCACTATACAATAGGTATATAACTTTTTAAATAATTATCCCTCTAATTGCTTGTACAAATTTTTTTTTTTTGTTTTTGGTCAAACATGACTGCTCGTACTTAAAGTAGTGTTATTGCGTGAAACACTGTGCAGTAGCACATGTTAGGGAATGCTAGTTTCATACCTGTGATCAAGAAACTTGAACCTACCTGCCAAAGTGGATTGCAAATTTTTCAAATTGAGAATCGAACTAATTCCCTTATGAAACGACCTAGAACTTAATGAATCGGCTACCCGGCCATATATTCTTTTTGGGGGGAGTAATACAAGCATACTTAACTTTTAACTTAACGATTTTTCTTTCTGAAATTTCAATTTTGATCTTCACTTAACTTGTGGTTTCATACCTTGATACCACTGTTGATTAATCATTATCTCTATAAGATTTTGTAAAAATATTGCTAACTATTCTAAAAGTATAAACTTTTACATGAATTTTTCGATATAGTGGTTAAGATATTGATGGATTTTTCAAAACTTCTTGACTTGAAAGCCATCTCCAACATATGTATCATTTTTTTTTTATTTTTAAAACTAAAACTAGTTCCATGCCAATTCTCAATTAGTTCTCAGGTAAAACTAATGATTCATAGTATAAAACCATAAATTGAAACAGTCAAGCCGGCTCAAATCAATAATTAGATTCAACCATTCCCAATTGCCCACCCTTACCGCACGTCAATCACTATTTAACTTTGAAAATGACCGACTATTCGACCACATATGCTTTTTTTTTGGGGGGTTGGGGGTTGATATAAGCATACTTGACTTTCAACTTAAAAAATTTTCTTTCCGAAATTGCAATTTTGATCTTCACTTAACCTGTAGTTTATGCCCTAACACCTCCTTGATTAATTATTATCTTTATGAGATTTTATAGGACCACTGTTAATTATTTTAAAAGTTTAAACTTTAAGTGAATATTCCAGTATAGTGGTTAAGATATTGATGGATTTTTTCTAATCTTCTTGACTCAAAACCCATCTCCAATATATATATCATTTTTATATACAACTTGAAAAAAAAAAAAAACTAAAAACTAGTTCTAAGCCCATTCTAGAATAGTTATTAGGTAGAGCCATCGATTCGCAATATAAAATCGTAAGGCGAAAAAGTCAAGGCCAGCTCAATTCGATAACTAGATTCAACCAATCCAATGGCCCACCCTTACCACACCTGTATCACTATTTAACTTTGAAAATGATTGGCTATTCGACTATATATGCTTTTTGGGGGAGTAATAAAAGCATACTTAACTTTCAACTTAATGATTTTTCTTTCTAAAATTTCAATTTTGATCTTCACTTGTGGTTTCACACCCTAACACCACCGTTGGTTAATCATTATAGTTGTGACATTTTGTAGAAACACTGCCAATTTTTTTGAAAGTTTAAACCTTAAGATAAATGTCCAGTATATAACTCTCTTGGCTCGAAACCCACCTCTAACGTATCAATCATTTTTTAAACAAATTAAAAAAACTAAAAACTAGTTTTGGGCCAATTCTCAAGTAGTTCTCAGGTTGAACAAACAAATCATCGTATAAAACCATAAATCAAAACAGTTAAGGCCGCCTAAATTTAGTAACTAGATTCAATCAGTCCCAATTGCTCATCCACACGTCAATCACTATTTAACTTTAAAAATGATCGGCTATCCAACCATATATGCTTTTTGGGGGAAGTAATACAAGCATACTTAACTTTCAACTTAATGATTTTTCTTTTCAAAATTTCAATTTTGATCTTCACTTAACTTGTGGTTTCACACCCTAACACCACCAATGATAATTCATTATCTCTATGAAATTTTGTAGGACTATTGTCAATTATTCTAAAAGCTTGAGCTTTTAGATGAAGGTTGTGTCGACTAAAAAAAAAAAGATGAAAGTTTCAGTATAGTGATTAAGATATTGATGGATTTTTCTAAACTTCTTGACTCGAAACCCATCTCCAACATATCTATAATTTTTTTAAAACAAATTGAAAAAAAAATTAAAAACTAGTTCTAGGCCAGCTCTCAAGTAGTTCTCAGGTAGAACCAATGATTTACATTATAAAACTGTAAACCGAAATGGTCAAGGCCAGCTCAATTTGGTAACTAGATTTAATCAGTCCCAGTTTTCCACCCTTACCACACGACAATCACTATTTAACTTTGAAAAATGATCGACTATGCGGCCATACATGCTCTGTTGGGGGAGAGCAATACAAGCATACTTAACTTTCAACTAAATGATTTTTCTTTTCGAAATTTGAATTTGGATCTTCACTTAACTTGTGGTTTCATATTTGACACCATCATTGATTAATCATTATCTCCGTGAAACTTTGTGGGACCAAGTTCTAAAAGCTTAAGATTTCATATGAAGGTTCCAGTATCGCGGTTATTGATGGATTTTTCTAACCTTCTTGACTCAAAACCCATCTCTAACATGTCTATCATTTTTTCAAACAAATTTAAAAAAAAAAAAAAAACTAAAAGCTTGTTCTAGCTCTTGAGTAGTTCTCAGTTAGAACCAACGATTTACAATATAAAACTGTAAATCAATGTAGTCAAGGCCAGCTCAATTCGATAACTATATTCAACCAATCCCAATGGCCCACCTTACCACATGTTAATCACTATTTAACTTTGAAAATGATCGGCTATTTGGCCATATACACTTTTTGGGGGGAGTAATACAAGCATACTTAACTTTCAACTTAATAATTTTTTTTTCCAAAATTTCAACTATTCTAAAAGCTTAAGGCTTGCTAAATTAAATATTACGTCACCCTCCCTTACGCTTAGACTCATCTTTTCACCTAATATTAGGCGTGGACATATTTAATTGGGGAGGTAAATAGAGTTTGAAAAGACTTGAATTCAAAACCTCATATGCTAATATCATGTGAAATTTTTTGAAGGACTATCACCAATTATTTTAGAAGCTTAATTTATTAAATGAAGGTGAGGTTTAATGTTTAGATATTTTATCAATCTCCATCATCCCTAATCAATAGCTACTATCGTAACCAATCGCTATAAGTTATAGCTCGTCATTGTTTCTACCTGTTGTACCCTAGCCACCGTCGACCACTGTCCCTTGCAGCAATGAGGGACAAGTGCCACCATTTGACAAAATGCTGCGATTCTCTTCAGCCCTCAAGCTTTTTTTCAGTCTAAACTTTTGCTACGGATACAACGGGCAAAGAGAAACAGAAGCAACTTAGGACACCATTATAAAACTAATTGCATAATGACTGACTGTGATGAAATTAGAGGTGTCAATATGGGTCATAAACCCATATTATGACCCACTTTTAGTTAAATGGGTCAAATATGAGTCAAGTGAAAGTTAAATATGGGTCAAATATGGGTTAAGTGAAAGTTAAATATGGGTCAAATATGAATTGAATGAATTATTAGATAGACCCATCATCTCTCTCCTTCCATCTCCTTTCTCTATGCGTTCTCGACCTCTATTGCCAATCTGATAAGGTTCACTCAACAATAATTAAAAAATCGATTTTTTTTAAAAATTATTTTCCTCAAACTATTTCAATTTAGAGGTATCCACATTTTTTTATTTACTAATTTTTTATTATTTAATTTACTTTATAAATTTGATGTGAAATTTTTATTCGAATAATTTATATGTGAAAAATTTAAAGTGGACTAAATAAGTGGGAATATATTTTCTTAAATTAAGTTAAATATTAATATGTATTGGTAATATAGGTCGGGTATGGGTTGGATATGGGTCGGGTCGGGTATGGGTCATCCAATTTACATTGCATGAAAATGAGTCAAAACGAACTAAATGAGTCGATATGGGTCGGATCATTTTCGACCCGACTCAAACCCGACCCGACCCACCCATTTGACACCCCTAGATAAACTACCTAATGATCTGTTGTTAGACAGAGCTAAAGGCGATTTGATCCGACGGACTCCACCAAGTCAATCCAGGAATTTCCCAGCCTCTTGTCCGTGGTCACGTGGAGTCCACACGGATTCGTCTTTCTGTGGAAAATTAGGGTTTATGACAGCATTTAGCTGAATCGCGTGCATCACGGCGGTGACGTACCAGCTGTTGCATCAACATCCACACCTACTCTACTTTTGCAATTGTCTTTTCCCTGTCGTACAGGCATCTTCCTTGACTTTCGGGCACAGCCCATTTCGTTTCTGCTGGTGGGTACCAACCACGAACAAAAGAGCCATCGGTTAGTCTTGATCCGGGTCACGATATTATACGTTAATTTCAAGAAAAGATCAAGAACCGTGTGGAAGTTAAAGAGCAACAAGAAAATTCTTGGTCCCCACAAATTAAGGAGCCAACGTCCAATTGCAATACAATCCAAATTTCGTTTCTTAAACAATCACAAGCTATGGTCAATCAAAGAAAATACCTAGAAATGAGACGAAGGAATAGTCGTTTTATCTTGACATGTCCATACATTGACCACTTTTGTGCACAAGAGGAAGTGCACGTGTCAATGTTATCGAGAAGTTGGAATTGTCGAAGAAGGGGGCATTAGAAAAGTTCGTAACACTCCACATTGTAAAAAGTTTCTCTGCACGTTCGTTGGAATTGTGAATTACTAAACTTTGGGAAATTAACCTAGAGGATAAGATCAATGTGGACTTGACCAAGAAAGTCTGCCTTTTGTATTAAGAATAAGATTCGTGCCCTCAATTAAGTGGCCCAGATTGTTTGTTATTGCTTCTTCTTTTTTTCCCAATATGAAGTCTCCGAATCATCCGCCTCGGCTAATTCTTAGGGATGTATGTAGACCATCCCGTCCACGTATGCGGGTAAGAAAAATGGCTAGCATAGCAAAAATAAAATTTGATATGTCCATGCCAATTCCTCAATCACCTGATGACTTTCTTGATAGTTGTTTAGTTTTCCCCAACAAATACTCCGCTTTCATTCTTCTCTGAAAATTTCAACAACATATTGAGTTTTCAACCAACATCACTTTGCATCCTCAAAGGAGGTAGGTGAGTGATCGGGACTTTTTAAAGGTGGGTAATATTAATCTTTTAAGTCATGAGACTATGTTTACGAAAACAAAAGTCTAATTTTAATGGTAAAGATTGAAAGTGGTAAAATTGGAAAAAAAAAAAAAAAATGAAAAGGCTTTTATGTATTTTTCCCTTTTCTTTCCCTTATATTAACATCTTTGATAAGAATATGACCATCCCACTCGAATTCCAACTCATCATCCACGTTCAAAAGCTAGTGTAGATCAAGCTCTCGTGGGGATCGAGGGTCCCTGTCATCCGACATCATGGGACGTCCATGATCATACGTCAGCATGGATGACGTCGTCATAACATCACTCATATTTTGTCCTTCTTAGCATCTCTCCTCGCATTGGACCGCGATTGCTCGTGCTTTGTCGAAGTCCGTGCTATTTCGTGAAACACGATGTTGCATTTCCCCACTTCAAGAATGATTGGCAAAATATGCTTTTCGGTGGAGGAAAACAAAGCATACTTGACTTTCGACCTTGACGATTTCGAGCTCTAGGATTTCGGTTTTGGAATTCACTTAAGTTATAGTTTCAATGTGACACCACTATGGCCCCATCATCCCTCATCGACAGCTACTTAACACTGTCAGTTGTGGGTAATCATTGTTGCTACCGCTAGAACCCTTGTTATCACCGACCACCACAATCGAGGACAAGCACCACCACTTTGTGGATTGCTCAATTTATTTGTTTTTTTAATGCCAGCTACTATAGACCAACCTCTCTCGCAATAGGCAGCTAATTCATACTATCACCAATCTAAGTTCATTGATGATTGAGAGCGTATAGTAGAAATTTGATATCTTCATTTAGGAAAATCATCAAGAAAGAATTTAAATCTCAGCCTACCAACATATGTAGTTGGATCGGACTTCATTTAAAAGATTAAGCTATTAAGTTATGAATCAATTAATGATATATTAATTATTCCTTACCAAGACAATTATTCGACTTTGGACTTTTCGAATGTAATCTACGCATGCATCTCGATGATCTATCATATCGCATGTGAACTTAGTGTTAAGTTTGCTCCCCTTAATTTAACTTATCTTTCTACATCAAGACATCTTAACCCAAATCTCCATTGATTGCCAACTGTAATCTACCACATCATGCCTATCACCCATGATCTCCTCTTGGATCGGATTGCGATGGCAAACCGAACTTAGCAACTGTAAAGATACAAGAGATTCTTTGTTGAGTCTAAGATACCGATACATATTGGGAATCCATATTTTTGGCATAAGTACAGCCTAAGTGTTAAAACTTAGTATGAGGAGACACTTAAGTGCCAAAAGTTACAAAATATACACTTAAGTATCACTTTTTTTGAAAATTAGATCACTTAAGTACCAATTCTAATTAAAGCTGCTAGAAATCCCACGTAGCTTATTTTAATAATATAAATTGCTTACGTGGCTTGCCGGAAATTGAGTTGGCGAAAAATTAATCAAAACGACATCGTTTTGCGCTGACGTGGATTTTAAAAATGTATTAATTAAATAATATTAAATAATTATAAAATATATTATTATAAAATTGATTATTTAAAAAAAAAAAAAAAGGAAGAAGAAGGGGAGGATCCAGCGAGGGCTGCCAAACCCTCCCCCCCCTCCCTTTTTTTTTTTTATAAATAAAATTGATTTTTAATTTTTTTTTTTTCTAGTATGACTTGGATAATTTTTTTTTTTCTTAAAATTGTCACATGGATTTTTTATTTTGAAAAAAAATCTTTCCGTCGTTAAGAAATAAAATCGCCGAAAAATGGACGCGTGGCGGTTTGGTCGGATTTTTTCACCGTTGACACTTAACGATCCTTTTTGCTTTGATTTTAAGACTTAAATATATCTTTTTGTAACTTTTGGCACTTAAAGTCCCTCCGTGCCAAATTTTGATATTCCAGGGGTCCGTACGTCCTATATTTTTTTAATTGGAAACATGACTTTCTTTACGTGAACCGCATTTCCAGCTAAAAAAAAAAGTGCCTTTACGACGAGAACATTGTATGGTGAAAGGTAGCTTATTCATCATTCCATTAGTGGTCATAAAAAAACAACCAGGAATTAATTCAGGCACTATCATCCATCGTCCTGAATTCTTTAAGACTAAAGTTGCCCTCATCTGCTCATGCGAACGAGAATACATCGCATGCGGTCCTCAAGATGCCGGGATCTTTCTTCAGTCCTCGAACTTTTCTCTCTGCGTTTTTCCAACTTTTGCAGCGGATTGTCACGGCCGGCGAAGAAAACCAGAAGCAAGTCGGGATCACCATTTATGAAATCGATTGACCGATGACTGACTGCTGGGATACTGCCAACTGATCTGTGGTTAGAATTAAAGTCGATTTGATGTCCGAAGGACTTGATGAATTTCCACCAAGTCAAGCCAAAAAATTCCGGGCCATCTTTCCGCGGTCCCGCTTGAGGAGTCCCCACGTGCCCAAAAGTTGGAAAGTTCATGGTTCTTGGTATGAAAACGATGAGCTAAAAAGAAAATCGCCGAAATATTTTAAACTTATTGTATTTTTATCAATTCAAATTTAAATCTTTAAATAGTATTAATTAACTTTGAAATTTTTTCATAATTTGCCAGTTGAGTTCATGCAGTCAGCTTGTCTGGAAAATTACCAACGTCGACAATTTTTTTCAACTTTCTCGAACTTTTTATTTTTCAAAAAATATCAATGAGTTTTAGGACTTTTCGAACAATTTTTTCATGGGCTGAATCACATGCATAGTAGTTGGTGATGTCGGAAGGTGTTACATCACCACTTAATGTTTTGTTTTTTTGGTCGATAACGTCACCATCTCAGCCTACCCTACTTTTGCCATTTTCCTCTTTTCTATCGTGCGCGCATCTTCTTGACTTTCGGGGCATCGAGTTCACATCGCGTTTGCTTGTGGGAGGATTCAACCACAGGCAAGAGCGCCATCGCCAATTTCTAAATGGAGTCTTGATCGGGTCAAGATTATACATTATCTGGGCAAAAGGACCGACTTCTTTTCTTTCTTTTCTGCCCATCACATGATTATGTCTATAGAGTTCATTTATATAAGAATAAAATATCTCTTGAAGTCAAGCGTCGTGCTCCTTTTCCCTCCCATTTTCTTGCAGAAATTATGGCCGCTCGTGGTCCTACCCGACCCATAAAACAAGCAAGCAAAAGCCATCGTTGTTCTTTCCTTCAGGGTGTCAAGAAAGGATCAAGAATTGTGTAGATGTCGAGATTAAGAAGGAAATAATCAGTTTAGGTCCCGGAAATCACGATATGTTACTCTCGCTGATGGTGGACAGTTCGGGTTCGTTTCTAGGATGGCTTATGCCGTTCTTTCCAGAAATCTTTTGTCGAACAAGAAGCATGAACATCTACGCATAATCTAGATCCATTATACCCAAGAATTATTGTCTGATCTTTTACTAGGTAAAGTAAAGCAGGTTCTATTATAGAGAAATATAGCATGCATAAAAAAATTTCATCAGGATTTATAACGTTAAAAATTGCAAAATGGTATATTCAAGACATGTGTACCCTAAACTAATTTTCATCTCATAAAAATCCTAAACTAATTCCCTGGATCTAAATCTACCCTTGATAAGCATTCCGTCCAATTTCCCCTTAAACCGCATACGTGTCAGGTAGGAAATTGCAAGACAGATCCGACAGGATGAATGACGGATACGACATGGAAAATCTACATGGGTTGACACATATACATATTAACTAGATATTAGACAGAACACTAACAGAAGGTAGATTTGGGTCAGAGTACTAATTTATGATTCTTCATGAGACAAAAATCAGTCCGGGGCAAATAATGCATGGGTATCGTTTCGCGATTTTGAACGGGATTAACCATATTGTCTAATTCTTGGGCTTGAAACATTGAAAGTCCAAGAGGAAAAGTCATCCGGCCCAAACACATCCTCTTTGGTGCTTATTCGAAGTTCGCACTGGGCCCTGCTCCATGCCAAATTGGGCCGGTGGGCTTCCCCTCACGAAACGCCGCCGTTCCAACAGCCCACCCCTCAAGGGCCCCGTGCTCATTACCATCGCCTTCTCGTTCGGCGGAGCGAACCCAGGTTGTTGTCCTCCTCCTCCTCCGCCACTCCATTGCTGGCAAGTTTCGATCTTTGCATCCGAGAACGCTCCGCCACCGCACGAGCTCCGGCGCCACCGGACGGCCACCGGAGATCCGAGCGGCTCTCTCGCTGCTGGGCTGTTCCTTCTCTCTTGTGGGAAGTGGGGGAAGCAATGGACGACGAGGAGATAGCGAAGCTCGTGACGGCGTACCTGAAGAAGAAGGGCTTTGCGCAAGCCGAGCAAGCTTTCCAAGAAGAGCTCCAGCAGCAGCAGCAGCAGCAGCAGCCGCCCTCGAGAAAGGCCGGCGACCGCAACAGCAATTCGCTCGCCGACCCGGAGATTGCCAAGCTCGTCCTCTCCTTCACCGAGTAATGCCCTTTCATTTTTGCGGTAGCTTCTTTCTTTCGTGTCGTTGTGGGATGCGTGTACACGCGTGGAGACACGAAGGATAGCACCTTTGTGGTGTTTCTGCGCTCTAATTTGTTGTGTCCCGTGAGGATTGCATCTGTTTCTGGCGCTTGTTCGATGTAATTATAGGATGGGTTGCTGATGCTATCTTCTTCTTCTTTTTCTCTCTTTGCCATTTCAAATTGAGCTGTGTTTTTTGCGTTCTGTTAGTGTTTAGGAACTTGAACTCTGTTGAAAAGGGGGAAAAACATATTTTGCTTGCGCCCAGGAAGTTGCCATTAGTGGTACGAGCCAATTCATGCAGATAATTGTGTGATGGGTCTTGACAATGCATGAACATGCGAAAGACCTAAATGCTAGTCAGACTATGAGGATCTGTGGATGAACAACTTAAACTTTAAGGAATTTAAGATGAAGAAATTTTTAGACTTTGTGCAGATTGGAAAAAAAATGAATAAGCGGCTAAGTTGAATCAGGATAACAACTATGGATGCCTGTATTGGTGAAGTTCATTTATACTTCTCTCTCTCATTGTAGTACCTAACCAAAAAAGAAAAACTTTAAGGTATCTAAGATGAAGAAACTTTTAAACTTTGGGCAGATTGAACAAGATTGAATAAGTGGCTAAGTCAAATAAGGATAACAGCTATGGATGCTCGTCTTATTGAAGCTCATCTATACTTCTCTCTCTCTCTCTCTCTCTCTCTCTCTCTCTCTCATTGTGGTACCTTACCAAAAAAGAAGAAACTTTAAGGTACGTAAGATGAAGAAACTTTTAAACTTTTTGCAGATTGAAAAAGATTGAATAAGCAGCTAAGTTGAATCGGGATAACAATTATGGATGCCCGTCTTGGTGAAGCTCATCTATACTTCTCTCTTTTTTATAGTAGTACCTAACCAAAAGGGAAAATCAAATTCAAGATACACACTTAGCACTATGTGTGTGTGTTAAAATTCACAAGCCTAGTTTTTATTGCTCAATTGCTGAGGCACGATCACCAGAGCGCCCTCTACAAATACTTACTTGATGATAGTTCTTATTGGAAAGATACTGACTTGATTGTTTGCAATGTCTGAGGATGCTTAGTTTTTCACAATGACATGATGAAGGCTACATCAGGATTCGTAGTTAGCTGCTTATTCTTACTACTTAAAAGTTGACAACCGTGAAATGGAATATATTTATAGTTGAAGCGAGAATTTGTAAAATCATAAGTGGTGAGACATTTTATCTCATGAGTCCACACTCTCCAAGTTTCCGCTTAATATAGATGCTTTTTTCTTAGTAGGTCTGAAAGCAGTCCAGTGCGATACCATGATGGATATAGCAAACTAAGAACGTGGGCACACAGTTCCCTTGATTTGTACAAGGTGATATCTTTTTCGTATAGCTTTTATTTGAGCTTCCCTTATTTTTCTTTTTGTTAATATATTTTGTTAAACTGTGCAGCATGAGTTGTTGCGTATGCTTTATCCAGTATTTATTCATTGTTTTATGGATTTGGTTGCACGAGGGCATATTCAAGAAGGTAGGTTCCCTCTTTTTGTTCCTTGTTGTTGGCTCTTACACTGAAAGTTGCATGGTTTCCCTCCTTCTCCTCCGCCTCCTCTCTCTCACTCATCATATATCTACAAATTGGCTCTTCTTCTTTTTTCCGCTGTGCAATGGGTTTGTTCAGCTTTGTGTCTGCCTCTTTAGTCTCATCATCCAACTGCATTTCACATTCCACTGTTGATGTCTCCAGCTCGAACCTTTTTCAATAGCTTCCGCGAAGACCATGTGATGATGCACTCTGCAGACCTTCTAAAGTTGGAAGGAGTCCTTTCCCCATCTCATTTGGAGGTTGTTACAGATTTAGAAAACTTATCTCATATCGGTTTTTATATGATATTCGTCACTAAGAGATACTCTTTCTCTCTCATAGGAGATGGAATTTGCCCATTATCTTAGGCACACAAAAGCTAACATCAAGATATGTCAGGTAATTTATTATCCATACTCCCCATACTTTATTGTGAAAGTTAAAAGGTGCAAAATGAAAGAAATTGCTCTATCTGTTGATTTTGTATGAATCTTGAAGATAAATTGTAGCATAAAAATGGTGGATATTATTAGTTGATTCTGGAGCCTACTTTAGATTTTTATGGATGTTCATATGATGAAGTTGTTGGATATAGTCAAGAAAATTCTGGTTGCTGGCACATTTGTGCTTGAGATTGGTAGCTCAATAATTTTATTCATCTAAGTGGAAGTCATAGGCTGATTGTTTCCGGAAGGCCTCTATAATGGAAAATTAAATGCTTTATTTATTTGAGAGTGGCCTAGATTGGCAATGTCTTATATATATTTGTCATCAATACCATTCTGTAAAGACAAGTTGAAATGCTTCTTGATGTGACACATTTATTTGGTCCTTTGCTCAACTGATGCATTATGAGTACAAATTATTTGCAAAGAGAAGGATATGACCATTCCTGGTTTGCTGAACCCTATGTAGTTGTTTCATCAGTGAAGCTGATACATTTGTCTGTTTTCACAGTACTCCTATGACCTTCTACTTCAATATCTTCACAAGACGCAATCCATGACAATGCTTGGAATTATTAATGAGCGTATAAACTTCCAAGGTAAACTCCAAATCGTGAACACATTGAGCATTCATATTTTCTCCAAGATGTGATGTAATTACTCTTTTTGTGCATTTCGGTTCCAAATGTTTGCAGTTACCCCCGGACAGCCCATGTCTATTTCCGAGGATGTTGGAGTAGAAATGATCTTTTCCATTGAGGATGATGCTAATCAAGCAAGTCACAAAGAGATACAGTGGGGGGTTAGTTAATAATGCATTTGATGTGCTGTCTTTGTGCAATATCACTCAACTTCATCTGTTTTGATTATCAACAAAAGTTGGCATTGGCTGCAATTTATCATTTTGCTTGTCATCCATCAGATGTGACCTCTGGTCAACTGCTTTTAACTCTTAACAAGAAAATTATCACAAATAAAATCCACAAGAAAAGTAATTTTAATTGTTGATCAGAGTAAGTCCTTTAATTGGTCTGAAGAAAGCCTTTAAGGTTATTGTACATTGAATGTAGTTGCTTGAAGATTCTTTGGAGGATCGCCTGGATAAGGCTGGAAATCCACTTTTGAATCTGAGAAGGCTGATGGAGAAACCAAAGAGGGAGACTTGGATGACATTAAGGTATCCATCTTCTGTTATTTTTACTTAATGCTTGTGTGGATATGCAAAACATTTCATCTGATTTCATCCTTTAAATTACAAGAACACACATTTAGTTGCTGAGTGTTAGCAGCCAAATCTTGGACTATTCTTGTACATGGTACTAATGTGCCTTTATGATTCAGAAAAGGTCAGGAGAAGGGGGAAAGCAAAGTACTTCAGTCAAAAAGTCAAAGAAGGACAAGGGTGCAGGTGCAGTCGGGAAAAATATGCGCCCAGAGCCTAATATTGTATCTGTGGCTCCACGAGTGAAACCAGAGCTTGTTTTGCCAGTAAGGTACTTTCCAAAGCCCCTTGTCAAGTTTCATTTCTCATTATCTAGCTGGATTGATGTGTCTATCATCAAGTCATTGAATTCCTGGGATGTCTAATTGGAGTGATATATAGTGGTCCTATTAAATGGATGATGCAAGTAAGGCCGGTCTTGATCAATCAAAGAAGAAAAGCAAACCAAGAAATAGAAAAAAGAAGAGAGCTTGAGGAAGAAATGCAAGGATTGCTTATATATTAAAATCTTGGAGTGGAGAGCTGGTCAAGTTTTCTGTTTCCATCAAGACACCAAGCATTTCCTCGAATTGTGGGAGGAAATAGTACCCGTCAATGAGTACTGTTTAAGTATATGCATTGTGATGGAGAGGAACCCATAAATAGCATCACATAATGGTTTTTTGCACTTATTCATTATGGACTTCACATGATGCATTTTTTTGAGGACATGAGCTAAAGAGTGGATCTTGGGGATTGAAACAAAAGTTGTCTGCCTGATGCTGATACTCCTTCCTTCTGCTTGCCATTGATTATTCTTTTTACTTTTCAGGTCAGGCAGAGGTTGAACAATCTATACTTGAAGACTTGAGAAACCGGGTGCAGTTGAGTAGTTCGGCGCTTCCGTCTGTCAGCTTTTACACATTTATCAATACGCATAATGGGTATGTGCATGGCTATGTTTGCTTTGTCCCCCCAAATTGAGTGTACTGTACATTGTGCTTCCTGTGTGCTCACATTTTCAACTATGCTAAATGTTTCAGCTTAAATTGTTCATCAATATCCCAAGATGGGTCTTTGGTTGCTGGTGGATTTTCAGACTCATCGTTGAAGGTTGTTCCTAATTCCTTAATGCTAAAGATAGCAAGCTGTTGGTTCTCATCCTAATTTTGCTAGCATATAATTGTGCTTCCATAGGTTTGGGACATGGCAAAGCTTGGGCAGCAGTCTGGTACTTGTAAGTTGGTGTAAACATTTTCAGTTTTCTGGTTCTCTGGCAACATGGTGAGGGTACTAAAGAGTGCGGCTATCAGCTATTTTGCAGGGTGAAAATGATGCCACTAATGGTGAACAGGTAGTGGGGACAAATGGCGGGAGGAGATCTTACACCCTGTTCCAGGGTCACTCAGGCCCTATCCATTCTGCTACTTTTAGTCCTTTGGGTGATTTTATTCTCACCTCATCAGCTGACTCCACAAGTATGCTGTCCTCATATACACATCCAGCTTTCTATTATTCAGCCCTTTCCTGGTTAATGATTTTTAGAGACTTGTAATTGGTGGATTTTTTTGATATCGCAGTTCGGTTATGGAGCACAAAACTGAATGCTAATCTTGTGTGTTACAAGGGCCACAACTACCCTGTATGGGATGTTCAGGCAAGGCATCTTGGTTCCACATATTTCTTAAGCTACCTCCTGAAATTTGTTCCATCTCATGCTGATAGAGATTATGCTATCTCATGTCAAAAAGTAAAGTAGATCAGATTCTTATCTGTCCTTCTTTTCTGTTTCAGTTTAGTCCAGCAGGGCATTACTTTGCCAGCTCTTCACATGACAGAACAGCAAGACTATGGTCTATGGACAGAATTCAGCCCTTGAGGATAATGGCAGGACACTTATCTGATGTTGATGTGAGTAGGCTTTTATGATTTTTTATTTCGCCTATTTGAATGTATTCACTGTGGTCATTCGGTGTTTTTGGTACAAACTGGTGTGTGACATCATAAATTTGGGCATTTTTGTAGCCACATATAAAGCATGATTCTGTCAACCGACAAATCAGATGAATCAACATAAAAACAAGAATTTCTTTGGATCCTTGATAAGTTTAGTTGCTTTGTAAGCATGGATGAAAATAGCTGCAATTTAAAGTCAGGTCCCATTCTCCTACATTTTGCTAGCAAGTTTATTAAACTATTAGATTGTCTAAGCTGATAGACGCATAGTAAATTGATGGATTAGCATTGTTTGTCTAGGAGAAGTCAGTCATTCCCCATAAAAAGCCCACTTATCCAATATTTTATGTAGGTTCTGATCCTTGTTCCATGCTTCTGTAATGAATGGAAATCAGAAATAGCCTTTTTATTTCTACCCGGCGTTGGACTAGGCGCAGCATTTCTGTCCTTAAGATAGGCAATCCTAGGAATGCTCTCTAAAAGGTATTTTGATAATGTTAAGTGAAGTACATTATTAAAATGGAAAACTTAATGAAGTTTAATGGTGAGACATAATCATGTTTCTAGATATGCATATCTTTTGGGAACATTTAGATGCTCAGAGTAATTGGTCTTTTAAAGATGTTATATGATGCAAATTATTATTTCAGTGTGTTCAATGGCATCCCAACTGCAACTACATTGCCACTGGTTCTTCTGATAAAACGGTTCGACTGTGGGATGTAGCAAGCGGAGAATGCGTACGAATTTTTATTGGCCACAGGAGTATGATTCTGTCTTTAGCTATATCGCCAGATGGTCGTTACATGGCTTCTGGAGATGAAGATGGCACGATCATGATGTGGGACCTTTCCAGTGGGCGATGCATTATGCCTTTAATGGGTCACACATCTTGTGTCTGGACTCTTGCCTACAGGTGCTTATTTTACATCTTAAAAATTTACCATCTTGCAATCCTCTTTATTAGGTGGCTGCTGCTTAATATTGGGGTTATGAAATGTAGCTGTGAAGGTACTCTTCTCGCGTCTGGTTCTGCTGATTGCACGTTAAAACTATGGGACGTTGCTACAAGCGCAAAGGTTCCCAGAACTGAGGAAAAGTAAGTTCAGTTTATTGACTTTAAATTTTGCTTCCATTTTGCGGAAGGTGGTCTATTGTGATTCGAAGTACATGTTAAAAATATCGGCATAAATTTTGTTGCAACTTTTGTTTGAAAGGGTAGTTACAACAACTAAAAGCCCTAATCTAATTTACTGAGGATCAGTTTTCAGACTAATGCATTTGAGCCAACTTTCCTGATAGCCCCACATATCATGAATCAACACTACAGAGTCTAGATAAGATTTGTGGTCCAAAGTAAATGGTCGGTTGTCTATCCAAGAAACTAGATGCTACATAATGGCTCCTGAAATTGGGCTGTCACTCAAGTTTAATTGCAGCTTAACTTTGAAATATGGAAGACTCATGCACATGCACAATTTATTTTCAAGACTTCTTTTGTGTGGATTTGATTGATGAAGTCGATTAACCTTCAACAGAAGTGGAAACACAAGCAGACTAAGATTGCTGAAAACTTTGCCAACCAAGTCTACTCCTGTGTACGCATTGCAGGTAAATTTGCTTGGATTTGCTCAGTCAGCTATTTTCCTGTTTTAAAACTTGAAACATTTGAGCCTTACTCAGTCTGCTGATGTTCCCCATCCTTGGACCAGTTCTCTCGTAGAAATTTACTGTTTGCTGCCGGGGCTCTGTCAAAGGTGTGAGCTGTGATTAAGTGGAAAGCCTTATCAGATCTTTATCGCCCATGAGCTTCCAACAACCGATTGACTTCTGGTTGTGGAGTTTGGGAGTTGGGAGTCATCCAAGGACTTTCTTTGCCATTACTAAAGGACTTCAATGCTGTCCTTCTGTGGACCATCAACTGTATGTTTGATGTGTGTGGCAGGCTACCTTTGACAGATTTACAGAGACAAAGGCAAAGAAAAATAATATGTAGATAGACAAATCTTGACGTGGAGAATGCAAATTTCTTGTTAAGTATTTGTTCCACCCAGTGTTTTACTGAGAAAAACCAAGCGGCTGATTTTGTAATCCAGCGGCCCTATGAACATCTTGCTGTCCTTCATGCTTTAAAGAAAACTGCTGTTTGGATTCCACAAACTTCACCATAGTCGGCATAGCCGAAGGATGCAAATGCTGTTAATGTTCAGATGAGCGAAAACGTGGTGAGGAAAGGTAGAGAAAAGAATATGGAAGGGGGATTCTTGTCAGTTGATTGATTAGCAAATGCCCTTGCTCCCATGGCACAGCTTGATAATTATTCTATTTATATATCTATTTTTAGAATAGATTTTTATTCCAGATTTATTTTTGGAATAGAAATCAATTTGGTATTTATTTATAATTTTCTATTCCAGAAATAGATTTGGAATAGAAATTAAATAAATAAAATTTTTGAAAATTATTTTTCTCTTTCTTATTTCTTACCTGAAGGTGTTTCTTGCCATCTACCACTCACCACCCACCCCCTTAGCCCATCAACCGCCGACCGTCGGTTGTCGGCCGCCACCCCCGCCCGCCCGCCTTTGCTGACGGTCGCTGGCCACCGCCACCCCTACCATCCCTTTCATTGCCTTCGCCACTTGAGAAAGTGAAATTTTTTTGATTATCAAACGAATTTCTATTCTAAGAATAGAAATTTTACGTGGTTATCAAACGTATTTTTTGGTTCGGAAATTCATTTAAAATAGAAATAAAAAAATCTCTTTCTAAATCAATTTATTGCTAGAAATGTTATTATTCACGCCTTTTTAATTTCCTGCATATCTCATGAGTTTCACAGCTTTAAGCAATACATTGACTGCATATCTCATGAGTTTCACAGCTTTAAGCAATACATTGACTGGAAGATACTAATAGAGTCGAAAGTTAGGAATTGCAGATTCAGAAGCTTAAGACACGCCGAACAAGCTTTGGAGCGCCATATCTGTGACGACGCAAGTGTAAATGCTCCGGAAACTAAACGCTAGATACCGTTGAGGGGCTTGCAGCTTCGCTAACCAACTACTGTGCCTCGTTCCGAGGCATGATGACCCAACTGCCAAATTTGACGAGGTCCAATTGTTGTTATAGAATCCATATTATATACGTACTCATGTCTTCGAAAGTTAGGATCTGAAGTGCCATTCGCTCCTCCTGAAGATGTTCCAGCATTTCCATGTTGCGAGGCCCACTGAATTTTACCTTTCTCGGATATCAGACTTACTCTGTTCCTTATCTCCTATTAGCATGAAGAAGGTCGTTATAGGCAAAAAGTAAGCATAAGCTCGTGTTCAACTAGGAAGGTTGAAGATTATTATTTTTCTTCTCTTAATACAATCCCAAAGTGTTGGAGAAGAACACAGGAGCTAACCGGATGATGACAGATTGAACGTCTTATAAACTACAGCAAGATCACTGGAATTTGCTCTCAGCACAACATTAATTACCAGATGTAGCTTGGCCCCTCGTCATGAAAAACTCGAAAGAGGGGAGCAAGGCCCTTTGCGGGTGAATTGAGGTAAGGTTAGAGATTGCGATTTAAATTGCTTATGGAATGACCCGACGTAGTTGAATCTCCAACTTCGTCTTCAATATCTTAGCAGTCTTGATAAGACCAAACATTGCTCACATCTCCCATCGGTCATTGATGGTTCTCCAAATTCATCTTCGTCTTCAATATCTTAGTAGTCTTGATAAGACCAGACATTCCTCACATCCCGCATCGGTCATTGAGGGTTGCTTTCGCAGTATGATTTTAGTTCGATGTCCAACCACTTGTAGATTTCAATCTTCCATACCATGGGATGAGGACCTAGACCTGACTCTAAGGAGAGCCCCTCAACCATCTAGGGCATCTGATACCAGACGATTATCCGACTACAGCAAGATCGTTGGAATTTGTTCTCAGCACAACATTAATCACCATTAGTGTGACGCTGAAAAATTGCCGTTCCCATCTTCCATCATCAGTTGCTTTGCCAGAACTCTGTGTTTGCGAGTAGTGCGAAGAAGACTCCAAGAATATGCATACACCACTGCCTTTGGTCAACTTTGCCATTGGTTTGGTGTGCCTCTCCGACTAAAATGAATCCTCTTGTGCTCCAGCAATAAGCAGCGTTAAAGAAAAAGAAAAGAGAAAAACACGGTTCCAACATAGAACAACAAAAGCAAGAGACTCCGGAGTAGTAATGTTCGTCGTGTTCCATGCTATTATCAAATTACCAAATCACTAACTTTTACATACAATAGTTGCATTGCTTTGTATATCCTTTGACACAAATCTTTTCTTTGTTTCCAAAGTACCATTAGCACAAGGGTTTCATCCATTTTGATCAATATCGGTAACAAGACAACTCTCCTGTAGGTACTAATATCCAATAGCTGATATACATGTCAGATCCACACGAGCAAAATTAAAAGATAAATTTCTGCAGTCAATGGACTCAAAACACTACCATATGTTCTCCAAATGGTAAGTCCTTGTCCTTCCCCTTCTCACTGGCAAAGTTCTCATGTAACTTTTCATTATTCCTGATGAAGAGATAGCCTCCAATGTTCATGGACTCATTGCTTGTTAGAAATGCAATGTTCATTGATAAAGAGATAGCCTCCAATGTTCATGGACTCATTGCTTGTTAGAAATGCAAGATGGTTCTCCCAGTTCAGAAGCCTATTGTACTCCCTTTACAACCTATCCCACAATTGAGTGTCTTCTAGGGTGTCTTTTTGTGGTGTTGAAACCAGTCTAACTAGTTCTGCCTCCTATTCATACTGGAATACAGGTGAAGTGGACATGCACCAAAAGAAATATGCAAATACAAGAGCTCATAATATATCACCATAGGGTGCTCAATAATCCAGCAGAAATACAGGTGAACTATTTCTAAAACCTAGCAAGACCTTCCGTCAAGCTGAATGATGAATAAGAGCCAATTCATACCATGATTTCAAACTTTTGTTGAGCAGCAGGCTCTATCAAGTACCCTTTAGTGGCTTACCTATCTTAGAAGGCTGACTGCTGACTAGATAAAAGTTGTGCATTTTGACTGTGAGGACCTTCATATTCTCATATGCAGTGGACAAGATATAGAAATGCCAGCACCTGCTCATCATAATGTAACATATTCAATTTTCCTTGCTGATGCCTTTGAAACCCCCAACAACCATCAATGCATTCGAAGTACGAATCAAGTTCAATCATTCACAGTAATTGCCAAAAAGTTAAAGGAGAGAACAAGTCATGGTAGTGATCACTGGCCTTCACAGATTGTACAAACCAAAAAGTCCGTGTAAAGGAGTTCATTATGCCCATTATTAATATTTGATTACCATTAGCGGAGCTTATAGTGCAACACGCATACTCTCACGTATTTATTCCATTGGATATAAGATGATTTTCATAAACTCCCATGAATGTCTCTAATTTGGATAAGATGGCTCAAGGAAGTTAAGATTTCCATTCTCAGTAACAGAAGAAGATAAGTATTAGTTCCTCTATTTGGCTCATTGGTCGAATTCTTATGCTCTTTTGCATCGCCAAACACAACTAGCATTGCTTATTATCTTCTACCACTAGATGGATACACATCAACCAGCACTTAGCACAACCATATAGGATGAACAAATAGCCAGCCTATATATTTGAGCATTCAACATCCTGGAAGGGAAACCGTATGCTAGTCAATCAACTTCCGCCCAAAATTCTGCTCCAATTGATCCTAACGTCCCACATCAGTTCAATAATTGTACAAGCATTGTGCTGATTGTGATCTCCATTCATTCATAATGAGCCTCAAATTGGGCATATCAAGCCAAAACTCTAAAATATCCAAAAAAAGAAAAAAAAAAAAAGACAAGAAAAATGTGTGTCACCAAGTCAATCTTACATGTAGTACAACACCGAGAATCTTCAAGCATGAGTCCCTATATATCCTTGTTTCAGAATTATAGAATTTTGCATAGGCCTAATTATAGAAAGGCAAAACCCACCAAAAAACCTGAACTTTCCTTGTGGGATACCAATACATCAAACTTTTTTTTAAAAGTTTTCAATACCCCAAATTTGTATCAATTACCCAAAAGTTATCTTATATCACAAATATTACAATCCAGTCTGCAATGGTTGTTTAAAATTCAATGGCAATATGCATGGACAACATCTGGCAAACGAATATGACGTGGTTATGCACATCTCTCAAATTTGCTCAAAACTACATCATTCCCTCTCTTTCCCTCCCCCTTCCACTCTCTCTCTCCCTCCCTCTCTCTCCCTCGCCAAATTGGTGCTTGAAGGACCAAGATTTACCAAAATCAAAGCTTCATATAACTAATTTTTTAAATATGAAGTGAATAAACATTTTGGGATTTTGTTGGCGATATAACACTGATAATATGTGAGAATTTATGGGGATCACTATCAAATTTTCTAAAAACTTAAGCTATTAAATAAAAGCATAATTTAATAATTAGATATTGGGAAAAAAAACAGCCCAGTGCCAAAACTTAGTATGATGGGATATTTAAGTGCCAAAAGTTATGAAATATACACTTAAGTGTCACTTTTTTTGAAAATTGGATCATTTAAGTGTCAACTTCAACGAGGGCCACTGAAAATCCAACGTGGCTTATTTTAATAATATAATTCGTTTACGTGACTCGCTTGAAGCTAAGTCAACAAAAAAATTCAGCCAAAATGACGTTCTTTTAATGCTGACGTGACATTTTTAAAAACACATAATTTTAAAAAAATTTGAAAAAAATTATTATAAAATTAATTAATTAATTTATATAAAAAAAAGGCAAGGAAGGAGATGGTTGGGTGAGGACTGTGCAGCCCTCGCTACTGCCGCCGCCCCACCATCACTAAGAAGGGCCAACGATGATAGGGTGAGGGTCGGCTGGGCCTTGGCCAACCCTCGCCCGATCCCTCACCCCCTCTTTTTTTAATAAAATTGATTTTTTGAGGCTTTTTTTTTATATGGCTTTTTAATTTTGTCACAGGGACAATTTTTTTTTTTTTTATTTTGCCATGTGGGTATTTGTTTTGAAAAAAATTGCCCCATCAACAAATAAAGTCACCAGAAAATGACACATGTGCATTTTGGCCAGATTTTTTCGCCGTGGCACTTAACTAATCATTTTTCTTCAATTTTGGCATTTAAATGTACATTTCCGAACTTTTAACACTTAAATGTCCCCCGTGCCAAGTTTTATCACTCCAGGGGTCCGCATGTCATTAAATATTCTAACACTTCCCTCACGCTTAGTCTAGTCTTTTTTTGTCTATACTAAGCATAAAAATATTTAATCGGGAAGACAAATGGGACTTAGAAAGATTTGAACTAAAGACCTCCGGCTCTAATATCATGTGAGAATTTGTGAGACCATTACCAATTGTTTAAAAACTTAAACTGTTAGATTAAGACATAATTTAACACTTAAATATTCTAACATAACCTATTCAACATCTAATAAACTGGTCAGCCTACTTGCATCTTATCTTAAAATTTGCAAATGGGTTTTGTGATTTTATTTAATTTGATTGATGGTGTTCCATCTGTGTGAACAAAGGGTAGAATATAAACAGGTGCTTTTGCTATTTGTTCCAAATCGAACGCCATTTCCCAATCATATTCCATTTGGAGAAAATGTCATATATATACTAGTCTTGTTGAAGACTTTCTTGGGGGGTTGAAGCCTCAGTTAGTGAATTCTATTACACTTATGTTGTGTTCTATATCCTTAAACTAGGCTATAAAGTTCAAGATTTATGATATGAAATTCCTGGTTATACCTTGAAGAACAAGGATATACCGATTTCCAGGCAACGATAAAGTGTTGCAATTAGTGGGTGTGGGTACATTAGATATTTATGCTGAAGGGGAAATGATAGATACTATCGACGTTAAATTAATAGATGAATTTGAGGTAAGAGGTTGAATCCCTAGATGAAGTTGGGGTTGAAGTTGAGGTCAGGGTTGTAGTGGGAGATGAATATATACTTGGGGTTGACTAAGGAGATGAAAGTAGGACTGAAATTGGGGTAGGGGCTGGGCTTCCTAGCATGAAGCTAAATGAAGTTAAAGAGATTGGGGTTTAAGTAGGAGATAGGTATGTACTTGGGGTTAAGTCAGGAGATGAAGTTAGGGCTAAAGTTGGGGCTGGAGCTGGGGCTAGGCTTGAGTATAGCCAACGTGAAGATAGTGAGGTGGACGATGGTGAGAATGATGAGAATTATACTGGTAATGAGATTGATGCTGGGAATGCGATGGAGGATGGTGAGAGACTTGACTATAGTGGTAGTGAAAATGATGATCTAAACTATGAACCTCAAGATGCATTAACCAGGAGCAATAATGAACGCATTCCATCTGATGATGAAGACCGACTTCTTTCAAGCAAGAAAAATGAGAAAGGAGCTGAGGATACTGAGGGATGCTGCATTAGCTACTGAGGCAGGAGAAGTTGACATGAATGAGGATGAAACTGATAAGGAAATGGAAGCAGATGAAGATCTCAGTCCTCCTGCCTCCGGAGATGAGGAAGTATGTGAGCAAAGAAGACCTAAACCTATTAGATATGACTCCAAATGTGACCATAAAAAATACAGTTCCAGTTAGGCATGAGATTTGCCTCTCATACTTGATTTAAAAGTGCAATGTAGGAATATGTAATCACCAAATGCATAGATTGGTAGAAGAGTGAATTCAAAAAGATGGATATCAAGATTGTGAGTGGATGTGCACAAACACTTCCATACTGGTTGGATAAAGACACTAAAAAGTGTTGTTATCAAGAGGGTTGGAGAGAAACACACTGGCCTTAGAAGCATGAGAAACAGAAATGTATATCCCATGTGGCTCACAGAAGAGCTCTTACCTAAGACCAGAGCTAATTCGAAATATATAGCAGCACAAATGCAGTAGATTTAATCAAGATGAGGTCACTCGCACTCGACATAAAAGTTGTTACAAAGCAATTGCTAGAACTATTCAGATTAGTGGAGGTCACTTTGGCGAGCAACATAAGTTGTGGACATCGTATAAATCTCAATTAGAAAACCAAGCTGAAATAAAGCTCAATTAGAAAACCAAGCCGAAATACGATAATACTGTGCTGTAACCAATAGATATGGGGATATATCCATGACAAATGAGATATGCAAATGCTTCTGATTGAAAAAAGAGATAAAAGAGCTAGATTTATCAGCTAAGGATCAAGTGGAAGAAGTACTTTAGTCAGATTCTTGGAATTCATATTTCAGGATTTATCAAGGATTTTAATGTCATTGCCTCAATCCTGAGACTCCTCGTCGTTATTGATATTGTAATTGTCATTGCCATGGAGAACTGACTCTCCTATGAGGTTTCAATGAGCCAAATCATCTTCATTTTTGGCTGTACTCATGAATCAATTATTCTTGAACTGTTTGGGTCTCTGTATTCTCTTCTTTTTTACTGGAGAAATAGTTGGGACATTTTTGTTCTTTTTCAACAAGTTATGATTGTCACGTCCGTCCCCGTCTTGAGTGAAATGAATTACCCTATGCATGCTTTGTGCCCCTGGATTAGTGAGAAAATCACCTTACCCAACAAATGTAATGCTCTATACCCATGGAATCTGTTGGAATCGTGATCCATTTCCCACATTCTCAAGAATTCTCAAGTGGTGAACTAAAGTAATCTTGAAGAAAGGCAGTGGACAGCTTGAGGAAACCCTGAAAATAAGTCAAGAATGCCTGCTTAACCATGAAGAAAGAAGAATCAAGAAAATGGCAACTAGAACCAAGCAACGTACAGCTTGCAAACTAGAAGAATCCTTTATGGCAGTGGCCATCATTTTTGAAAGAAAGGACTGAATGTGAACAAGAAGAATTGTCCAAGTTGAAGAGGAAGACTTGAACTCAAATGTCCAGCTAGCTTTATCAAGAAGTAAAATGCACTTGTCTAGAATTGTTGAGAATGGCGGTTGCTAGCTGAACCTTGAAGACTTACGTGGGAACGCAAGCAAGCAGCAGCAAAAGAAACAGTAAGCAGAAGTCCAAGCCGGTGGTCAAAGTCAAGAGTAGTCTAGAATTTTCATTGTTGACAGATAGTTAGCTGTAACATGTACGAGTCCAGCTCTTGTTTGAGTCGGTTGTCAGCCTATATAAAGGAGCAAGTGCTCCATGTATTGTGTGGGGGAGATGAGCTATAAACTCCATATGAAGATGCTCCTCCACCAACACCTCCATCAAACTATTTTGTTCAACTAATGAAACTATTTTCCCTTTATCCCATGACCTATATCCTTGAACTATCCTACCTTGTCCCTTGTCCATCCTCTACCAAATACATACTATGCACATACACTTGCATATATCAAAACACAAACTATCATCAAAATCATACTTCTGCACACATTCAATTTTTCCACACATTCAATTTTTCAACATGGTATCGGAGAAAAGCTGTGCACCCTACAGAATCTATAACCCCTCAAAGTGATGATTCTCAAATATATAAGCTCTATACTCCACATCAGTGAAATATATGCACCACGTAAAGCATGTAAAGCCAATAGCTAAAGTGAAAAAGTCTACGGCCATTACCTGTCTCTACCAGGACATTATCCAAACACTCAATTGATCAAGCTAGAAATGAGTAAAAGAAAGGTCTTTTCTTGAAAGATACATTTAAAGAAACTTAGCATGCCCAGAGTTCCAGAGCAGAGAGACAAGAGATAGGATTTTTTCTATGGAAAGTAGTATTTAATGTCAATATGTTCATACAGCAGCTTTTATATTCATCAGGAACTTCCAATAACATCTGCATATCATCTCCGTGTTAGAAGGGAACCCCAATTTTTATGATTGGGCAAGCAAAATATAAATATCCTGTCTTTTAACTCTTCTTTTTATATGATGTTTTAGGTTCCTTGTGACAATAAAACTCCATGTAATCAAAAGAGTTTCAAGTTTTTTCTAATCTCAACAAGCCAAAAAGAACAAATCTGCAATCTCAACCAAGTCACGATTTCTCCATAGAGCACTCATGAGTTAATCTGTCAGAGAGGAGATTAAAAAGTTCTCAAGGGTTGTCTTGCAGCTAAACTGCTGTGCAAGTGGAAACTGCAGCGCCAATATCATAGAGATTAAAGGACTAGGTACAGAGATAGTTTTATTCACCAATGTACATGTCGACTGCTAAGCAAGTGGAAACTGCAGCACCAATATCATAGAGATTAAAAGACTAAGTACAGAGACAGGGTTTGTAAGAAAAAGTCTAATAGCAGATAAATCAAAACAACATTTTATAATCTAGAAAGCACAGTGCATAGGTGCAATTTGCATGAACCAAGTGTCTAAGTCGTAAAATTGCATACACTGGTTATGGCAATAATGAACACAGAAAATCCTTGAAGAAAACAAGCTCCGTATCTTGAGGGGAAACTTCAGAAAATCAGTTTTCCCTGAAAATTGTTGCCCATGGCGATACTGAAAATGAAGATGTCTTGAATCATAATGACATTGATCACTACACAACTTTGATGAATTGAGAGGACATTCTAGCTTTACAGAAGTCGTTATCCCAATTCAGGAGCATAAAGGAGGACCTAGCATGATATCTTCTTGATCAACTTAGATTAACCGACATGCACCTACACAACATCAATGAAAATGCCATCAGCATGTTAACTCAATCAAGGTAAAGTAAATAATATCATTGCTTGTTTGTGTAAAAAGTAGAAGTGAATGCTACCCGAGTCTCCTTGTTATTCATACTGCAATTAACCAAAATAAAGGAATTTGTCATTATAACCTTACTCCCCAATATTTCGTTATAAATGCAATTGACTGGTCTACTGCTACCACCAACAAGACAGCAGTTTAGTCAACACAACAACTAGTCATACCCAGAAAGGAAATGGAGGCATTAATCAGACCCGACAAGCAGACAAAATCTGTAATACTGCTCCTAGAAATCACACATTTCTCAAAGGCATAAACCATGAACTTCTTAAATCAAACATATTCCGTGACATAAGTTGTATGGCCACATCCCTGGTTAAAGTGAAGGAGACATGCAGCAGAATCACAAGTTTGCATCAATAGTAAGTACAAAAACATGATCCTTTCCCAAAACCTACTTTGAAGACAAAAATTCCTAACTTCTAAAGCATCAGATAAATTGCTGATTCTTAATACTGGCACTGCCCTATGATGGTGAGAAGATCAAATACACATTAATCTCAGTGGAGCCAGTAATATGTATCAGATTTCCCCTTGAAAATTTGCATCACCAGTTCAGTTATCAATTATTATATTTCCACATCCTAATACTTCTATTCTTAATTTGATTATCACTCAACAATAGTTTAAATGACTTGGTGCATCGCAATAAGAAAGCTCAGTAGCAAATTCCTATTCCAATAAAAATCTGATGTATCAATTGCTATGTTATCCTTCAAAGATCAAATGGTGTAGATTTGATATAGTCTATAGCATCAAATAGTATTGGCATGGTCATAACAAGGGGTAAGACAATTTTCAGATGCAAAAGACTGTCCACTTTACTAAAAATTGCTTGCAGCAAAACGTTTACCTATTACCCCTAAAGTGGCATGACAAAGATCATTGATTGCAACAATTTTCTTTGTCAAACACCAAGAATAGATGATTTGATTATCACTCAACAATAGTTTAAATGACTTGGTGCATTGCAATAAGAAAGCTCAGTAGCAAATTCCTATTCAAATACAAATCCAATGCATCAATTGCTATGTTATCCTTCAAAGATAGTACCTGAAAGTGCAATTGGTATAGATTTGATATAGTCTATAGCATCAAATAGTATTGGCATGGGCATAACAAGGGGTAAGACAATTTTCAGATGCAAGAGACTGTCCACTTTACTAAAAATTGCTTGCAGCAAACATTTGCTTATTACCCCTAAAGTAGCATGACAAAGAACATTGATTGCAACAATTTTCTTTGTCAGACACCAAGAATAGATGATTTGATTATCACTCAACAATAGTTTAAATGACTTGGTGCATCGCAATAAGAAAGCTCAGTAGCAAATTCCTATTCCAATAAAAATCTGATGAATCAATTGTATGTTGTCCTTCAAAGATGGTACCTGAAAGTGCAATTGGTATAGATTTGATTTAGTCTATAGCATCAAATAGTATTGGCATGGGCATAACAAGGGGCAAGACAATTTTTAGATGCAAGAAACTGTCCACTTTACTAAAAATTGCTTGCAGCAAAATGTTTGCTCATTACCCCTAAAGTAGCTTGAACAAAGAACATTTATTGCAACAATTTTCTTTGTCAGACACCAAGAATGGACAATTGAACTTCAAAATCATAGGAAAAAAAAAAACCCATTTGCACATTCTGGTAGCCCATCTCTCTATTAGCTAAGAAAGGCGGAGCTCCTTGAATGTCTAAAACGCCCTCAGACATTGCTAATAGCCCCCACCACTAACTATCCTGTCAAGTAACACTCCAACAACTACCCAAAGAAATAACCCTTGAACTACATTGATTCGCCATTACCTCAACGATCACAATCTCTCATAGGCATTTCAGGATCATGTACATCTCCTACCGAGAGCAGCAAGCATATTGAAGGAGCAATTTCCTTGCAAAACCAATAAAAGATGCATATGTTCCAGTCAATAGTGTTGGTTTAATTACTAAAGCAGACTGGTAATTATCTATAGTAACGTGGGAAATCCTTCTTTGATTACATATGTTTCAAAGTAACATGAGATTTGTCACCTTATTGGAAAAAGGTTTGTCTGACACCCATTAATACATAATAGTTTCAAGATGATATCATATAAAAAAAATTAAAAATTAATCTTGTATTGTATTATTTCACAGCAAACTCTCCGAATGTTGCACTCTAGACAGTCACCACTGGTGATTGTGGAAACATTTTCCTGGGGAACTGCATTAATGAGAACAATGTTGACCAGAATTTTATCCCAACACTAAAAAAAACAAGCACAATGATAAGCTTTACCTGATCACATAATTTAGCCCAAAAGAAATTGAAGATCATCTTAATGTTTTCAGCCATAAATAATAGCAAGGGCCTAATACTATATCACCGAAGACGGTCCCAATCCCCCAACATTGTCCGTACCTACAATTTACAAGATAAACTATATAAGACATAACCAAGCTTAAAAACTTAGTCATATTTGAATACCTTGGCACCACAACATTCTTAACTTCCGGACCACATTTGGCCATACTTTTGACCACCTCACGATTCAACATATAGCTCTCCTCCGTTTTTCCCTTTATAGCATTATATGGGCCAAGTTTCCACCAAATTGAAGGTGTAGAATTACTTCCTAGTGAATGACAGAACAATTTAAGATTGGAAGGCCATCATAGAAGTATGACTATAACTTTGCTAAGTAGCAGGTAATTTAAATCTGTCATCTCCACAAAATTGAGCAAACGGTAAATATATTTTAAAAAATGATTATTGCTTTTAAGGAAAAACTTGACGAATTTGACATATCCAAGGGAATATGCCCCCTTTTTCTTACTTGGCCATAGTACATACCACCTTTCGAAAGAGGAAAATGACTGCAGGTTTTGAAACGGATACCAATGCACAGAATTTGGATTTCAATTCATTTTAATGGAGACAGGTTCCTCCTCATGATTGATATCCTCCAACAATTATTCAAATAACAAGATATTCACACAAAATCATATATAAATTCATGAGGAGATTTTGTAAGATTGCTCGTTTGAAAGGAAAGTGCAAGAAATAACTCAATCTTAGAGAGCACATTGAAACAATTTCTACAATAAGGAAGAGGTTTTTCCATCTTTCCTTCTCAAATAAATTGTTGCTATATACTATCGCATGTTAAATTGCCATTTCCCTTTGTCCAAATCAAATTGTGAAAGCATTGACATGAAAAATTAATAGATAAATAAGCAGCTGAATTGTCTAGCCAATTGCAGAACATAAGAGTTGATTGGAAGAAAAGGTCCCAAGCATTCTCAGAGTTATGTAGAGCGAAACATATAATTTTGGTTACCCACCGGCGGGCAGCTGCGTTGGTTCGGCTCTGGGACCTCCCGCATAAGGTCCTGGGGTCGAATCCCCGCAGATGCTAACGCGTTTTAAGGAGAGGCCATGATGGTGGGCTCCTGTGCTAGCTCTCCTCAGGTATTGAGGCTTAGTCCGGGTTGCACACGCACTCTACAGGCCGTGAGTTGGCGATTAGACGTAAGTCGAAAGTCAGGCCCGGCGAATCCTGGATATCAAAAAAAAAAACATATAATTTTGGTCTTGAATTTCCCAAATATTAAAGGTTGAAGAGCTTAAGCTGAACGAATAACGACAAGAAGTTAATTAAGAATTCAACTGGAATAGAAGATAACCGACTTAGAGAAATCAATTGGATACCATCCACCTGAAACTTGTCATCCACTTCCCACGAAATCTCACTTCAAACCATTAGCTTCATGACTGTTCATTTTCGAAAGCATACTCGGCAATTCAAGAGTCTGTTTAGAGGACTTCGAGGTACGGCCATAGGAACTAAGAAGCTTTAACCTCCATGATCATCAATTGCAACTATCTGAAAGCAACTCGAAGGAGAAGATAGACACAGTAACAACTCAACATCATCATCCTAGATCTCCCAACGTTCTTTCTTTTGTCTTTTTTGTCTTTTTCTTTTGGGTTACAAGAGCACAAGAAAGAGGAAGATCGTCCATATAATAACAGTACAGTAAGCAACCCTAACATGACAAGATTAATCAGTACCCAAAACCATCCCATAAAATATAACCATAACCTTGACAAGCAGAAGCTAAAGCATACAAACAAATCTGGTCAGATCCAGGTGAAACAAGCTCCAATCAGAACCATTTTTGCAACACAAGATCGCATGCGCATAACATGCAAAAAGAGAACTTGAGAAGAGAAAAAGAGAGGTTTTTTAGTGAGGACCATACTAAGAGGCTAAGCAAAGCTAGAGAGAGCGTGAGATAGCAAGCAAGGTTTGCCGCTAAATTCGCACAGTAATCAGGGGTACCTTCTTGTAGTCGTCATTAAAAGTCACGCTCTCTCTCCCTTTTGGGAAGTAAGCTACTTCTGCTAGTTGCTGAATGTGTGGTTACAACAATTACTATTATAAACATAACTTGAAGCAACAGAAAACTGAAAATTTAAGAAGGAAAAGAACATCCCAGAGAGAGAGAGAGAGAGAGAGAGAGAAGCAGGGAGAGAAGGAGGGAGGGAATGCCAAATTTTCCGGGGACTGGAAGCTGACATGAAGAGAAGTGAGCACGCAAAAGCAAAGGTATAAGCATATATACAATCCCCTCTGTGTGCTCACTCTCTTCTGTCAATTTCTATGTCCATGACCATGACAAATTCCCATCCGAAAAACAAAAGGACAGAAAAACATTACCTTGCCAAAAAAGGAAACAGACATGAAATGAGGAAGTACCAATCCATCAATTCAGATCCCAGGACACTGTAAACCAACCATTTTAGGAAAGTTGCTATATCAAGATCCAGTACATCTCTTGTATCTTAGCCAAAAAAATTGAAAACTTGATGAATTTTAAGGGTCAAACACTCCAGAAAATCGAAACCCACCAACCCAAATGCACGGAATAAGGGAAAAATGAAGAGAAAATGAGCGAAAAAGAGAAAAAAAAACCGAAAAAGAAAAGAGTAACCCTCTCTTCTTCTCCGTTCTCTCTTTCCCTGAGTAGAGAAACACGGTGGAATCTGTCCTCCATGCAAAGCGGTACAGTTGTCGGTGACACGTGACGGGTGTCCCTGACTCGTCACTGATCAAATCCAATAGTACCATCGGCGAGCGATCTCAGCGAACCAGATTCAGGAAAAAAAAAAAAAAAAAGAAAAGGGAAAAGACCAGGGAGAGAAGCTGCAATTACAAAAGAAAAAGAGAAATATCTGCTTGAGCACAGAGAAAAGGGGGGGGGTGTGTGACTAGATTAGATATGATGGTGTGGTGAGGAGGTTCTGATCGTGGACTGATCGTATTTAAAGAGCGGTTTTGTGGGTTGGGTAGATGATGGATGACGCAGTCCGCAGAGAGGGGGGGGCGCAACTCCAACGACAACAACCCCTTTTTCTTTCTCGAGAAAGTGAATCCGAAAGGGCAAAGGGTTCCATCTAATTCCACAGAGAGAGAAAGAGAGACAGGGATGCGCGTCGTGGATTTACTGGTGGAGGAGATTGACCGGGGGGTACGTGTGGCTTTCATGGGCCATGTCTGGAGGGGCCTGATCTAGGCCGTCGGTTCCGGGCGTGGGGACGAAGGGCTCCGAGCCGTAGGATGGGATCGGGAGGGGGGTCGGGGCAATGTTGGGTGGGGTCGTGCGAGTGAGTGCGCGTCCGTATGGGGGTTGCGTCGTGTTGGGAATTGGGCGAATTTGATTGGGGGTGCGCCATATGGGGAGACAACTCTCGTGGTCTTCTGGTCTCTGCGGGTGTGGCTACTTTGTTTCTTGTCTGCGCCCCTCCTCCTCTTCCTCTCCTCTTCCCCTTTTGGCAAATCAAATATCTCCACCCTCCGCCACACCTTCCATCCATGGACAATCCGCCTGCCTAAACTCAACAACAGATGAAAAAGATGGGGGGCATTGAGATTCAACTCTTCACTGTACACTCGACTCCTAAGAAGCACTATAACCCTTAGCTTTGTAAGAAATTTTACCCAATTCGTCATTGTGAGAGAGAGAAGCAGTTAGGGTTTCTATGCTTGGACTTGAGCATGTGATTTTAAGTTCGAAATTGGGACCTTTGTTATGAATTGGCAGGGTGGGGGCCAAGGCAAAATCAATACCATTCTCATTAATACCAAGACCTTTTCTTGTAAATCGATGACATGTTCATGGGATTATGATGTTTCTTCTTATTAAAATAAGAGGAAGATCAAAAAGTTGTTAGTCCACTAGGAATATCATTGTCGTTGTGGCTAAAGAAATCTTGATCATGTAAATTATAGAAAGGCCAAATTTCCTTGAGTTACAGTTTCACTGTCCCAAATTTGTTGAACAGTGGATTTCGGGAAAGTTATAATGTCAACAAGATGTTGATTGTATTTGACATTATATAGATTCATGAGTTTTACATGTCAAGTGGAGCAATCGATACACTAATTGCTCCCAGTAAAACCACCTTAACAGATCTTGGCAATCACATTCCATAGATCCATCACTACGCATAAGAACTTTGTTCGATCAAACTTCTCAAAGAAGTCCCCACTACCAAGATAGATAAGAATATACAAAAGAAAGTGGTGTAATTTTTGTGTATTTCATAATGAAGATTATATGAGGTATTAAGAGACATTCTAGTATGATTATGTTAGGTGAAAAAGGTATTGCAATATCAATTATAATAAAATATAATCAATTAAAAAGATATCATAATAAGTAGGGATATGTTAAAATAAGGGAAATATGGAGAATCTTCTAATGAGCTCTAATAAAGCTAATGAAGAGTGGAACAGGACCCATTATTTTCAAGAGCTAATTGTACTTTATGCTACGAAGGTCACTACAAACATTCCTTTGACAGTGTATTATTCTTTATATTTGTGACGAAATAAGTGGAATGTATTTATTATAAATCTAGAGAAAGCAATTTTCTTTTTTTGATGAAAGCCCTCAAAAGAAAGTGGCCCTTTTGCTTGCTAGTGGGGATAGTGTTGATAAGGGTAGGGCAGTGCCCACGGATGCGATAGATGTTGGTGGAGGTGTTGTAGCATTTGTAAATATGATGTGAAGAATCAACTTTTAAGTTGGGCAGAAAACATAATAGACATTTCATTTTCAACAGGTATTCATACACATTCTTAAAGTTTCTTGTTAAATATTCTTCAATATCTCCGATACCCCCCCGCCTTGCTGCTTTCAAAAATCCACACACACACACATATTTTCTGGAACAACTAGTTGAAATGTTAAAAAACGAGTTCCCATTATATCTGACATTTCATGACACAATTTCCTTTGCGTGTTACACCTACAACCCAGGATGTGGGCATAAGCAGCATTGGAGAGATAGCCGGAGACTTGAAGTAGATCATACATACCTTGATCCGCTTTGAAGGGGAAGAAATTGATAAAAATGTACTATTCAAACATTTTCCCATGACGCTAGCTTAAGATATCTCTCCTTCCATCAACATAGGCAAAGGGATCTATGGGACAAAAAAAGTGTTCACCTTGTACATCTTTTGCTCTGATACAATAGGAATCAACCATTTGTTTTAAAAACTTAAGACATTCCCATTTCTTTAAAATAATATCTTTATTCTTGACAGAAAAGTATATTTGATAGTCAAGAATATATTTGCTTCCTTTTTCACTCTCGTCATGAGAAAAATCCTTTCTTTATCTCCTACATAACACTTTAAAATAGTGTAGAGGTAAATTAAAATGAGAGCCCTCAACATTTTCATTAACTCTTGACTATTAGGAGAGAAAAATAATGGACTCCAAGAGATTGTTCGACCATGGAGAAAGATAGACTCCAAGTGATTATTTGACTATAGAGAGAATTCTCGCTTTGGGTGAGAATTTTACCTACTAAACAATTTGTGCATATCTTTTAGAGTCATATGTAATATGGTAATTCGATATACATCTAATATAAAAAGTGAGATTGTCGTACTCAATGAAAATTAATCGGCTGCCTTGATAGTCACAACCTGAAATGCCTATTGCTCTTAAGAAGAAATCAACATAGGTCATTGATATCGGTTCAAGTGACAAGCTCTTAAGAAGTTGTCCCATAAGAAGATGTACTTGTCTTCTCATTCGAGGAGAGAGTTTTAGTTATGAAATTATTCATGCATACCTTTCAAAGTTACGTGGAATGTGCTATTTTGGTGAATGTTCAACTAACGTGTACAGAGTATGAGACCGTCACACTCAATGAAAATTAATAATTTATAATGGCAAATCCTGATTAATTGCAAAGTTATTTTATTCATTTTATCTTTTTTGCGTTGATTTCGAGGTCATCTTTGAATGTGGGATCTGGACCCCCAAAGGAAGAAAATAAACTATTTAGGTAAAATCTTTGGAGAGTAGATCTTCTCTTTACTCTTCAGTGCATGCATGTATCATAACTACAGCAGCGGCGGGAGTGTGCGGGGACCAAAGGCGACACCACTCCTGTCCTGTCCTGTCCTGTCCTCATTTCAAATATACGTAGATGAAGCACGTGAGTTCCACGCGATTTCACCGTATTCCAATGAAAATCCGCTTATTAAATTAAAAAGTATCGAAAAAAATTTAAAAAGTGTTGTTTTTAACATATAGTTTCATGTTGCAAACTCATATGCAAAACGATGGGTATTTTGAAAAGAAAAAAAAAGAAGGAAAGGAGACCAAAAAAAAAAAGGGTAAAAGTGGGCCCAAATGAAAATGCCCTCGATCATGGCTTGAAAAGCGGAATGCAAGATGTACATACTCCTTGGCCGCGAAGATTTGGCCTACCAGTGAGCTCAAATCTTAATTCGCAACTAAGCGACCTTTCATGTGGAATTATTCAGAACATTATTTAAAACAATGTTTACTCTAACTACCATCATGAGAAAATGACTTCATTTTATGTTCTTATTTGAAATTTTTCCATATTTTGTTTTAATATTGTTAAACAATGTGATGTATGCCTAAATATTGTTGTCCTTAACAAATAACTTTAGCATATACCTTTATTTTAATTAAAAATGAATAAATTATGTTAGATTTGGATAATTGGATAATTTAATCTTTTGTAACGATAAAAAGGACTAATAATGCTTGAGAGAGCATATACTTTGGCTTATTAACATATCATGTTAATAAAAATGAAATTTGCGATCCCCAAGAGTGAATAGAGTATAATTTATATCTTGAAATGTTTGATTTTTGTTTAATGTTTGTCGTTGGGTATTCACATCAAGCATATTGAAGAATAAGAAATAAAGCACTGTAACTATGAATGAGTTATATTAAAATAGATATGGCTTTGATGCATATAATGTTAAAATATTTGTTAGGACGACAGCATAAATATTGAAAAGTGCATTTGAAATAAGTTATGTCAATTTAATCTCCTTAGTAATAGATTCGCAAAATTATCTCTGCTATTTTTCAAGAAATAGTTTGTGATTTTGCTTCAAAAAATTTAGCCATAAATGTTTGCATTATGCCCTTTATTGAAAAAAAAAATCACTTAAATGAATTGAAGGATATTGTTGCAATCATTCTATTCTCTCTGTTTCTCCATTCTCTTGCTATCTCAATAACTCTGATTTTCTCTCCATCAACTACTGATGAATAACTCCACTCTTCCCACTCTTGGTCTAAATCACCCATTTTTTTGACACATCTATACCGAAATGATATATTGAAAAAAGAACTTAAAACATGTTTTTGTATATAAATTTATTAATTGAACGATTGTAATTGTAGACTAGATTCAACATTATATTAAATCAAATAAGTTATAATTCAATGTTTCAATTGTCTCTATATGTAATAACCAAATTAAAAATAGCTCATAAGACAACATCAATATTAAAAGTACACTGAAAGCAAATTATCATTTTGACCTCTTCTTTAATATATCCATTAAATTATCCTACTATGTTTCGGAATTTTGGCCATAAAAATCCTTGTCGAGCTCTTTGTTAAAAAAAAAAAAAAAACTCTCATTAATGAATTGAAAGATATATAGTTGATCTTTCTTTTTCTCACTTTCTCCGGTCTTCGACTATCTCCATTACTTTCCTTTTGTCTTCATCAGCTATTGATATATTCCCTTACTCTCTCCACTTTCTCACTATCTAAACCATCCTTCTTTTTCATGCACGTATACTGAAAAAGATGTAGCATGAAAGAACTTAAAATACCTTATTGTAAATAAGCTTATTATTTGAATTATTGCAATTATCAACTACATTGCAAAAGTATTTCGTTAATATTAACTATAACAACCTATTTTACTATGTCAATTGGGTAAATGTATTTACTAGTTATTTTTTCTTTAAAGTTCATTAAATGGAATAATACAAGAAACACGAGATTTCTCGCAAAGGATTCTGCTTTTTAGTAACTCTACACTGCGAATTGGACATGAGAAGATTTGCAAAATAATTTTTTTTTAAAAGGGTAAGATCTTAACCATTCACTGTAGAATTTCTATACAGTAGACAATAGATATGCTTATTATATATTTATAATTCGGTTGGGTTTATTACTATTTAGACAATAAATATGATTACGACAGAATTCAAATTTGGTTAGGTGTATTAGTCTACTATTGTACGATGGTTTTTGCCTGCATTAATAAAACCGTATGAAGCACTCGAAGGTCAATTTTATTTTGTCTTATAGATGATTTCTGCATCAAGTAGATTTAGCTACAATACAGTTAAGGGTTGAACTTGTAAATAACACTTTTAATTAACAATTCTACTGCAAGGAACTTCAAGGACATTCCTAGCACTTCTTCAATGGGAATTCCGCCTTTTAAGTCAAAGGAACAAAGATGCCAAGAATGTTTGAATTAGGCCTCATAGGGCCACAAAGAGCAGCCTCTATTTTGACCAACTCATCAAGTTGAGCCAAATTCCATTTTGAATTCTATACGAAAGTTGCAACTTTAGAATATGGAGAGTCAGAGAGAGCACTAGCATGGACTCTTCTATGAGAAGGCCTGTTCAACAAAGGACTCATGGGGGGTTTCTACCATTAAATCACAAAAATAGTAGCTTCACCATCATGGGTGATGCTTCAACGAAAGTAGTTTTCATGTGACGTGGATATCACCTCGAAATTTCAACTTTTTCCTCCAAGCAAAGAAGCAATTTGAAAAGACCGAAAATAGACCGAAAAGACTCTAGTCTTCAGTTATATAATAAAGTCCCTGTGCATTTGCATGCCAACATTCATAGGTACTCGTGGAGAAAATTTTGAAAATTTTGAAAAATCAACGAATTTATATAAGATATACCATCAGTATAAATTACTTTTTCATATAAATGAAAATAATCATCTACTAATAAAATGAATTTAACTTGTACATGTGTTAGTGTCCAAACCATGCTTGTGTAATGAATAATCAAAATGAAATTATCTTTTAGTGGTAGAATATTTAACTAGTAAATCATGTTTTTATCTAATAACTTAAACTTTTAGAACAACAATGATCCTTTAAAATTTCACATGGTATCAAAGCTGAAGGTTCTAAGTTCGAATATTTCTAAATCTCATTTCTAAACATCAGGGGTAATGTTAGAATTATTAAATAGTAAATCATGCATTAATCTAACAGTTGAAACTTTGAGAACACGCATATATGCAATTTAACATTGTGGTATTATTGCTGATATGATGATCATCTAGATCCATTATTTACAGGGTTTGCTTCTTAAACATTATTGCACTTTTTTGTTGTAAAAAAAGCATAGTGTGTGTAGGGGGATTTTATGTTGACATGGCCCCCTCCTCATCTATATAGTACGTAAGATAGCACCAAAGATCATCAGATTAGGTAGACATTGAATGGCCTAGATCTATATGGATTAAATAGACCAGATGGAGACGGTGAGGTTTCATTCAATAATATTATCATAAGAACAATAAGGTTAGGTTTTATGCAAGTATTATTGCCGATATGATGATCAATTAGATTCACTATTTACAAAATTTGCTTCTTAAACATTATTGCACTTTTTGGTTGTAAAAAAAAAAGCATAGTGTGTAGGGGGGTTGTATGTGGACTACCCCTCCTCATCTATATAGCACGTAGGATAGCACCAAAGATCATCATATTAGGTGGAATTGAATGGCCTACATCTATATAGATTAAATAGACCTGTTGGAGAAGGCGTCGTTTTATTCGATAATACTATCATAAAAACAATAAGGTTAGGTTTTATGCAAGTATTATTGCCGATATGATGATCATAGATTCACTATTTAGAGGGTTTGCTTCTTAAACATTGTCGCACTTTTTGGTTGTAAAAAAAGCATTATGTGCGTAGGGGGTTGTGTGAGGAATCGAATTCGGGTAAGTGTCAAATAAAAACCCGCCCCTCCTCATCTATATAGCACGTAAAATAGCACCAAAAATTATCAGATTAGGTGGACATCAAATGGCCGGAATCTATATGGATTAAATGGACCTGCTAGAGAAGGTGAGGTTTCATTCAATAACACTATCATAATCTGTTTAAAAACATCTGTCCCTTGCTTCTTTGGTTGAATTGACCAAACATCTCATACTAGGACCATTTAATGTAATTTCAGCAAGTTCTACATGGAGTTATTCTGTGTATTCAATCTTCATGTGAGATTTTCGGATACTAATTTTGATTATGATTATTATGTGCACAAATTTTGGAACGTGGGTAATACGTATAGATAAATATATCTTCAATCACTGCAGATTGATAAATGAGAATGAGCAGGCTGGGAAGGTTGGGGACTCCTAGGGAGTAGAGACCACGCCCTTAAAAGACCTCAAAATCCTCATTCATTAATTTTAGGACCCCAAAATCAACGACAGTCATGGACCACTTAATTAATTTTTTATTTATATGTCCGATTTAAATAATTTGTACTCCATAGATTTGGGCATGCATTGCTGTGAGAGGTAATGGTTGGCAATCCCCTTGGGAAAATGAACAAAAATGAGAGAGAGAGAGAAAGAGAGAGATTTATTTTATATTTAAATATTTATATTCCCCAAAATTCATTTACACAATATCTTAAGAATTAGTTGATGTTTTTGTCCGGTTCTTGTTAAAATAACATTTGTTTCAACCTAGACTTTGTTATACGCATGCAGAGGTTCTTTGGCTACTTTTGCTCATCCTCATGCGAAATCCAATATGATGATTTGGGCAAACTTCGATGCTCCGAGGAGGAATCGATAGTGTTGCATGCGAAAAAACAAAAAAGGTGAAAGCAAAACAAAAGAGGACAGAAGGCCAATAATTATTCTATAATGAAGCATGACAAAGACCAAGGAAGTTGCACGCGAGAACCCCGAACATCGGGGTTGTGCCACCTATGGATCTCACCTATGTGTGTACCCTACGAAAGTGTTGTGTGATCCATCATCCCACTTTAAATTATTTTATTAAATTTTATTAACGAGTGCCCCGAGATACTGACTAAGTAGCCAATTAAGAAAATGACGCAGTTTTCAATGCACCGCCTGTTCTCGGTTTTGCGTAATTAGTTCTTTGAAAATTGAATTATTCCAAATTAGGAATACTTAAAAAATTGTCCCCGGGGCACTCCTTCATAGGTGGACCCATATTTTATTTAACTATATTTTATAACGAGAAGTCATTTCACATTACCTTTACCCACATGAATGAATCATCGACATCAATGATTCTAAAATTTAAGCTTCACGAAGTACGAAGAAATGGATATTATGCGGATAACACGATCGGTCAAGCGCACCACCTCAACAATACAACTGATACACAGAATACCATTTTCCTTGTTAAGTTTATGGAAATCCCATCAATATATTCAAAGAAAAAATGTTTGATTTTCAGTGCATTGATTATACACTGAATATATATATATATTGAAAATGAGAATTCTTTCCATGTTTTTCAAATAAGAATCTCGACGGGACACTCGTTAACAAAACATTTCTAATCTTTGAAAAAGCAATGTCTTTCTAAAAGGCTCTCGAGAGCAACAGCTTATGCACAGCATAAACCCCGCTATTTGCGCCGCATTAGGGTCTAAAATATGCCATCTTTTCGAGCGAGCGAAACCCACTATTTTTGTTCTTCCTCAAAAAGCCAAGAATATAGTAAATGGAACATCGAAAGCACGAGAGAGAGAGAGAGATCAATCAGCACTTTAATGTGGTCGTCTGCACTTTAATGTCGTCGCCCTTCTCCTTCTCCATCTCTCATTGTCATAGAGGCCTAGCTAGCTAGAGCTAGTCTGACTTCGTGCTTTCAAATAGCACAAAAAGTTAGTCGTTTTACAAGGATCGATTCTCAAGGTTGAGTGCTGGCTTTTCCTTAACGGCCAACCCCTGCCCGCATTTCAAGAATATATTTGACGTCAACGAAGACGCTTTTTTGACCCCTCCCTTTCTCCTTTGCAATGGAATGAAATCGAATTTGAGGGAACCCCTTTCGACTTTCTAAGCGTGAGCTAAATTCTCGCGCTTTAAGCTGATCGAATTTTGTTGTTTTGTACTTATTCATTGGCATAGAAAAAAGAGAAAAAGAAAGGGTTAAAGGCGACACAATAAGTATAAATTTTATCGCAGACTATTTATTATAGCGTTCACTCCGACACTTTTAATTTATAAGATTATAGTTAAAATATTTTATCAAATCAGATACCAAAAGTGACAAAACCCATTTTTCGTTGTCGTAGATCGCCCAGGGTGAAAAGCGTATCTCGAATATATAGGGACAAAATTTCATAGCTATCTATAAAAAAAAAAATCAGCACCAAAGGCAACAAAAATTTTGATGACTTTGGTATATTTTTATCGAGCTATGCATGGAGGCAAATATTTTTTTATTTTAGGCGCCTTAGACTATGTTCGTTTGTTTTTAATTTAAATTTCACTATAACAATTCTCCTACTATTTTGACGTATGAAGGTTAGATTATTGAATTTCAAAAATTCATTATTTCACTAAATCAAATATGAATGAACTAACCAAACAATTTCATTACTTCAAAAATAAATGATGTATTAATAACATAATTTAAAGTGAAAAAAAAAGAAGAGAATATCGCAAGTGTTTAAATCCAGCAAAAATCTTGTTGGCGTACACCGAGATAAATACAAAGTAAAAAAAAATGATTGAATATTGCAAGTAATTAAATGTAGCACAAGTCTTCTCAACTTTACTCCCACTCCAGTGCAGACACTTGCCTGCAGTAAAAGACGTAAATTGGAATTAGTGTAAATTCCAAATAATGACCTGAAAGTACTCTCATTTTCTTATATAAGGGCTTAGAGTGAACTTTTTTTTTCAAATAATAGTATGAAGTGTCATCGTTTTCTCAAATAATGAACTGAAGTGGGACTTATTTCAAATTAGGGTGTAAAATGGCCATGTTAATCTCAAAAAAGGATTTGATTTCACCGGTTGGTCAAAGGGCATTTTCATCATTCACTTCTTCTTTTCTTTTCTCTTTTTCTTTCTTTTGTCCTTTTTTCTATTTTTTCCAAAAAAATGACAGTCAAAAGAGGAAAAAAAAGATAAAACTTAAAAAAAAAAATACAAGCTGAAGAGCTAACAGCCCTCCCTCGTCTATGGTCGCCACCCCACCAACAATGGGGCAACGGCCACAAGCGCTTGGTTTTTTTTTGTGTTTTTCTTTATTTTTAGCTTATATTCTTTTATGACTTTGTCTTTTTTAAGGATACAAAAAATAAAGAAAGAAAATAAAAACATATATATGACGAATGAAAATGCCCTTAACTTACTAGTGAAGTCGAACCCTTCTTTAAGACTAATAAAAACACTTCAGACTTTTATCTAAAAAAAGATTTACTTTAAACTTTTATTTGAGAAAATAAAGGCACTTCAAACCTTTATTTGAAATAAAGTTCACTTCATACACTTTTTTTAAAAAATATGGCAGTTCAAGCCCTTGTTTGGAATTTTCCTTGAAATTATTAGATTTTTTATCATTAATTATATATGCTTAACTATTAAATCAAATGAGCATATAGCCAATTAAAATTTGAAAGTGATGCTCAATAGTGCAGCGACGGTGGCCAGGATGGCCATAAACTGTAACATCAGATTCGATCGTGGCCGTGACGACCTCAAATCTCACAGCCTTAGATCGGCTTTTAGTCATAGCTAGCCACAACTCTAAAAGGTTGAGGCCGCAACCCCGGATCAGATTTAGTTATTGTTGTGCCCGCCACCCATAGATCAGGTTAAGGCCAGCCCTCAAATCTTGTCCTAGGTCGCCATCACTATCGCGACCTTCTAATCAAAATTGGTCGTGGTGAAATTGGTCATGGTGGCTATTGCAATCGTGAGAAAAATAAAGAAAAAAGGGTTTTTTGGCCATGGAGGGGCGGCAGCTACAACGGGTACAAGGACGATGGAGGTGGAGACTATAGGTGGTGACAAGGAGTGAATAACAAATGTGTGTGTATGAGTATGAGAGAGACAGAGTCGACAAAGATATAATTCTACAATTAATTAAACTGCATTTAATGTTACACTAGCAATATAGTCAATCATACCGTAAAATCTTTACATCTCACTAATGATACCAAATGAATTGCACTAGAAATAAATATTCAATTTCCGTTTGTAACCTATGTGTTTTTCCAAACGTTAGTTTGTGATGACAAGTGCACAATTCCTTACTACTTACATTGCCTAGATACTTCAATTTGACACTAGTTGTTGTCCCGTTCATAGAAAGTTTTTAGTGCCACTCCAACCAAAGGCAACAAAAAAAAAATTCAATTATCTCGCCTTAGGTATAAATCAACAACGACAAATTGAATAATTGTCCCCTTAAATTACAATCAATAGTAACGGAACCTCTCTTTTTTTGTCGACTTAAGGTACATTAAAGGTGAGAAATGCTCATGTTTGTCACGTTAGGGTCAACCAAAGGCACCAGATTAGTAAGTTTTTCACTTTAGGATCAACCAAAGGCAATCAAATACTGTATTTTTCGCCTTAGATCATACCTAAAGGCAACCAAATATGAATTTTGCCACAGTGGATCATACCAAAGGCAAACAAAGAAGATGTTGTTGTCGCTTTAGATTCGAAATATTCCTTTCTCAATAGTGAAAAATTTTCAATTTTATTGCTTAGGTCTAAATTTAAGGAGACAAAATCATGATTTTGTGGCTTTAGATTCGACCTATGGCAACAAAAGCATTATTCTGTGGCCGTAGATTCAAAAGTGTTCCCCGACTTCAATCGAATCGAAGGCAACCAGGAATATGAATTCCTTCTTTTAGCCTAAGACGACGAAATTCTTATTCTGTTGCCTTCAAGATATGACCAAAGGCCACTGGCCGACCACAAGGCAACAAAAAAAATTTCTCTTGCGTTGATTAGTGGACGACAGCCATGTCATCGTTCCATGCAATCCAATAAAACAAAATACTATGTCTCCATTTATTTATTTCATAAAAATATCACTCGTATCGCTTGAAGTAGTTATTAGTTAATGAAAAAAAGTTTCATTGTTCTCCGTTCATTTATATTTGTAAGCAATGAAAGCAATGATTTGGCTATATTTATTTCACAGAAAATAGTTGATTTAGAAAATATTTTTTCTAAAAATAATTACTTGTATCGCTTGAAATTATTAGTCAATGAAATTGTTTTCATTAACTACAATAATTTATGTCTGAATTTTTCATTCATTCATTTATTTTCATAAGCAATGCAAGCAATCATTTAGCTCTATTTGTTTTGCGAAAAATGAATGATTTGGAAAATATTTTGTTAAAAATGATCGCTTGTATCGTTAAGCTTGAAATAATTAGTCAATGAAAATTGTTTTCATACCGATAACAATTTTTGTCTACATATTTTGTGCACAATGAAAATATTTTTCATTTATTTATTCTATAAGCAATGCAAGTGATCATTTGGCTCCATTCATTTTGCAAAATATAAATGATTTGGAAAATATTTTGTTAAAAATGATCCTTTATATCGCTTGAAATAATTAATCAATAAAAATTATTTTCACTATCGACAACAATTTTTGTCCAAACATTCTCGTGCATGATGAAAATATTTTTGTTCATTTATTTTTGTAAGAAATGAAAGCGATCATTTGGCTTCGTTTGTTTCACAAAAATGAATAATTTAGAAAATATTTTGATAAAAATAATCGCTTATATATCTTAAAATAATTAGTCAATGAAAATTGTTTTCATTAACGAGAACAATTTATGTCTCAACATTTTCATGTATAATGAAAATATGTTTCATCCATTTATTTTTGTAAACAATTAAAGTGAATCATTTGGCTTCATTTGTTTCGCGAAAAATGAATAATTTAATGATCGCTCGTATCTCTTGAAATACTTAGTCAATGAAAATAATTTTCATTACCAACAATAATTTATGTTTAAATATTTTCATATATGATGAAAATATTTTTTGTTCATTCATTTTTGTAAGCGATACAAATGATTATATTATGGAAAATGTTTTTTGAATAATTGATGTTCCGCAAAACAAAAGGAGCAATGTTTTTCAAGACATTCATTTTCCACGAAGCAAGTACACCCTAATTTAATATAAGAAAGCAAACTCAAAGCACTTGTTACTCGATCATTAGTGCAAAAATTCCCATGAGATGACGGACATTCTTGGAAACTTTTGGATAAATCTCTCCATTAGGCTTACGTCCGCCCGGATGCTTCTTGTCGAAGTCTCCCTTGATGCCCGCCTGGATCGCCCACTCTATCACTTTCAGGTCATATATTCTCGATACGCATCATTGCAGCATATCGACATATCTTCTCATCGAGCATTGCTGGTATAAACTCTATTCGTCTCCATGATACGGTTCGCATGGACCACGATACGTTCGTTCTTCGAGCATTTGGACTGCTTTGGGGTTTTCTTTTTCTAGGTTTTGTTCTACGTGAGTGCATTAGAGTTTCTAAGATACGGTGCACTTGGACCACGATACGTTCGTTCTTGGAGCATTTGGACAGCTTTAGGGTTTTCTTATTTTTAGGTTTTGTTCTAGGTGAGTGCGTTAGAGTTCTTTTATTTTTTTGGTCGGTCCTATTTTAACTCTTAACTTATTCACAAATTTTGTCTTGCATCTTTGCAAGACATGGGAGTCAAAATCCACATTTGAAACTAAACGTCTCCATCTCAATCTCCCTGAGAAGATAGAAATTCGAATCCTCAACCTTTTTCTCTTTACGTGAGAATGATGCATTAGAGTTTTACTGATTTATTTCTAATGGCTGAATCATGTGATTTCCTTGCGCAACGAGGCACATGCTAACATGGTGGTGGTGGAAACTGGAAGGTCTACTTTTCAATGCGATGCACAAGGTGGATAAATACTAGAGCTCTCTACATGATGGTGACAAAGCTTCCATATCACCATGGTAATGGACAATCTATGAAAATCTTAGGGACTGTGCAACTCAAATTTTAAATAGATGAGGGTATTTATACTCAGAGCATACTTTAGCATATTGCATGTCATTACTAATATGAGAGAACAGCCAAAAATCTCCTAAATTCATTGTATGGCTATTAATTTAACCGTAAATCTTTTGATGATTTTTCACTATGGTTTGTTTAGCTAATTTTGGCTAGAAATCATTTACGTAGATGATTTTTGCAACTTTTTTGAGGAATTTTTGAATTTTTTTCCTTCCCTCTTATTTCTTTTATTTTCCTTGTATTTCCTTACCCCCCCGGGAAGAGGCCCCACCAACCAATGGAGGGAAAGAAAAGAAAAATATTTGAAAACTTTTTCAAAATTTGCAAAAATCAACTTGAGCGATTTGTAGTCAAATTGATCGAAATAATTATACTAGAAAATTTTTAAAAGATTTGGAATTTTAATTGGTGATTTTTCCGTACATATCAGGGGCAAGATTACAGCAGTCATTTGGCAGTGACTATATGATATCTACGAGATAGTACGATTTGCAAGATAGGCCGACAAAGCATTAATCGGATAAGAGAGGTAAAGATCAGATGTTTGGTGGGCGTGGCTCAGTTTTTCAAGAATCCCTATCTCATAGACGGAAAGCGTACAGTGGGCAAAGAATTTCAAAAAGATTTCCCGGATAGCGCCAAATGCAAATTTCGCTACGAGACACGACCGACGTCGCCATCGGTTTTATCTATCAGATCTCTCAAAGTCTAACGCTCACCTCTCTTTTAGGTTTGCCCGGGCTATGGCACTTTTGCAGTAACATTTGACTTGGGCATGAGTACATAGGTAATGACCCTGAAAATGATGTGAAATCTACAGCAAACGAAGATGAAACCAAGGGGAGAAAAACCCTCAAATTATTTTAAAAGTGGGTGTGTCCAATGGGAGCTCCTTTCTTAAAAGAAATAGTACAAGTTCAGTCCAGATGCCAAAAGTTATTACAGCATCTCACTTAATAATAACCAGTACTGAAATTCTGACATAGTGACTATTGTAATACTGACATCGTCATTATTGAAATACTGACATCGTGATTATTGAAATACGGGAAGTGACAATGTGGGATCTTCCATATCAAGGCGGATCTTTTATCTGTTTCTTTTCTCTTGAAAGACCTATTCAGATCCAAAATTATTTTAAAAGTGGCGCGTCGAATTAATTTGTAGAACTCCTTTTTATAAAACGAATAACAACAGACAAAAGCTCAACCACTGTCATTAGAAAACCTCCTTAGTGGGAAGCAAAGTGGATGTTGCTAGAGTAGAATAATATATGCCAAAGCCACTAAACGCTCATCAATCAATGGAAGTGAAAGAAACAGAAAAGGCTAGGGTTAGATATTTTATCATTTTTCATGCATTAATCTTGGGGTTTATAGAATTGAAGCACCACCATTGATGTTGGGCTCTGGAAAGTAGAGGACAAGGGGTGTTCTATTACAGTCCAAAGTGGCTTATCTCATGGACACAATCATGAATACCCAAAAAAGAAGGAAAAAGAAGAAAACATTGATTTGGATGGGCTCGTGATGCTTCTAGCGATGGCATTTACTAGACCATTCATTTATGGCAGATAGTGTGATGAAGAGTCAAAGGAAAGTGCCCGTGTAGATGCGGCTAGTGCAACTTGCTTGGTGTCGTTTTGACTTTCCGATGGCTGCTCCATGAATGGACCAAGAGGTGGGGGTAGAAGAACCGAACAAAAAAGAAGACAATTCCAATTACGAAACTAATTCATGATTTAGTTTTGCCCATATATACAACACTGATATGATTGCCATGGGGAAGATGAGACCTGATTAGGGCAGGGCAATTTCCGACACACGTTAACACGACTCAAACAAGACAAGTCATAAGCAAGTTAGGTTCGGTCAATCATATTCATGTCGATTTCATGTTAACCCACAAGGCACGGTTAGTAATCGTGTCGTATTCATTTCAATCTACTGGACATGAAATTGACATGTATACCCATTTAAATTAATGAGTTAATGTTGACATGACATGTACGTGACCCGTTTCAACACAATTAGTAGAAGACTATAATTTTCATGTTATTCACTAATGAAATTAAAATTGATAATGTTCAATCAATCGTGAGCATGTTGTTTAATTTAATTTGATCATATTTCATTGACGGATGCTTAATGAAAAACTAATGATATTTCATGACAAGTTCACGTCAACCGATTGATTTCATGTCATCATAAGTTATGCAACTATGTTGGCCCGCTAGCTTGTTATTCAATGTGTTATACTGATCGTGTTATGTTGACCCGTTAATTTTTGGGCCATGTTCGTGTGACGCAAATTGACCCGATTAACTAATCATGTCATGCTTCAGTTGACCTGTTTTGTAGTATAATCTAATGTCAATACAACACGAACATGAGCTGCAAATACAAATTCCCACCCCCAGGATCTAACCCATGGTCCTTTCCCTATATCTTGAGACCGTCCCGCGCAGCTTTGTATGGGCATGATCTGTCACGTACACTGATCAGTTATAACATTTCCGCTACTTAATTCTTTTTTCACTAAGGTACTGCAATGAGCTAGGGTTACCGAGTTCCCGGCCAACCCAAATTCAGAGGGTTCATAGAGAAGTTTCCGATCGAGAAAGAGGTTCGTGAAGTGTCGTCTCAAATCTGTCCCGCTACCATTTCTAATTCCACCTCATCTCCCTCTCTCCCGCCTCTATGTTTCCGGTTTTAGCAGCCGGAGCCACTTTTTTTTAATCCAATGTTAACTTTCACATGACGCGCATCCAACGGTAACGTTAGATAAAGGGACGGGAGGTGGGTATGAAAGGCAGATTTGGGCCCGCCTCCCGAGTGGCAACGCTAGATGAAGGGACAGGAGGTGTTTATGAAAGGCAGATTCGGGCCCGCCTCCCGATTTCGCCTTACTTTCAACAACTACTTGCCGCGCGTGCAAGGATCAAATCATCCTACTTAACTTTTTAAATACTGATGACCCTGTGGTTGAATTCCTAGATTTCTATTGCCTCATTATCAAGATCAACTTCCATTTATCTCGCTTTCGGCAGGCACTGATTCGAAAGCTTTAAGCTTTTGGATTGGTCTGGCGGCAACCTCATAGTTCAACACTTCCCATTACGTCTTTACTCTTTTTGAAAGCAAGATTCGACTTCCGTCAGCCTCCTCATTCCCATATCTTACTGAAAAGTGACCTCGATTATGGGCTTTTTGAGTTCAAGAGTCGAAAAGAGAGCCGAAAGATTCAACGAACTTACTCCAACAGGACGGTCCGTGCCAAGTTGAAAGGCTAACTTAACTCTCGAAGAAAAGAGAGCCGAAAGATTCAACGAACTTACTCCAACAGGACGGTCCGTGCCAAGTTGAAAGGCTAACTTAACTCTCGAATTATGATTGCCTTACAGACTTCTTTTTCTGCTTTTTCTTGTTTGATCATGTCTTTGATAGACTTGGAAAAAGTACAAAGTTGTGTGAGTCACCTGCGAGTCATACGATGAACGACTAGGCACCGCCGGACTGATTTGCCAACGTCCAGAAACAAGAATCCAACCACACCTTGGCTACGCTGAGAAACAAGATGGGAGGAAAAGGAAACAAGATTGGAATGGGTAGGTTTAAACCTGGAGATTATTGCCAGGTACACAGTTCAGAACACAAATGGACAGTGGTTTTAGCCACTACAGCTCAAAGCACACTTCAAGCAACAATGTGGCAACGTTTGCATTCCAAGCTGATGTCGAAAATAGTTGACATGAATGATTATGCCACCTAATTGGTTACCACGGGGTAATGGCGAAACTATGCCAACTAAACTCCGCTGTAACTCCAAGACTTTTCTTATGACCGGAAGGCATAACAGGTGACATCAAATCACTCAACTCGGTCGTCGAAATAATTGCTCCCTATCACTACACAACCACTTTCCACGTGATGAACATGTTCGTCTAAGTCAGCCAATGTACAGTGGTGTGCAGAGATGGGTAGAACTACATGAAAGGCAGATTTAACATGAAGATATTCTAACATTAACATTCTGAATCTTTACAACTATTGCCGACATTCTGCTAATATTTGGACAAAGCAACCTAGCGCAAGTTAAATGTTGATCTTCTACATCTTTACAATGAAACACCAAGAATACAGAAGAAGACTAAATACGGCCGACAACCACTATGGACTAACGCTATCAGTAAATATAACCATGCCATGGTGCAGATCATGGATTCTGAATCAAGGCAAATCTCTACCAAATGCTTTTTTCTTCTTTTGGGCTGCGGATTGTAGATGTTGCATCTCCACTGAGTGAAGGATGAGAGGATAGAAAAGAGCACGGACAGCTTAAAAAATAAAACATTTGTAGGTAGCCGCTAAGGATTAAGCACCTCTTTGTCGCTTTTTCCCCGACTTCGACCCACTTCCCAGTACTTTGGATGGGACCAACTTCTCTTCATTGGTTTCGGTTTCTGCAGAATCCACCGAGTCATTGTCCAAGATTCTCTCTTTCGCCTTCAATAAACCAGTCTTTAGCTTGTCAGATCCATTAGACTTCAACTTCTCAGGCTTTCCACTACTCTTGAGTTCGCTGCCTTTGGAAGCAATCTTTGAGCCTTTCTTAGATTTTGTGGTCACAGAGGATTCTTCCCCAGACTTTGTCGCAACATGAGGTGTGCTAGGGTCTTCATCCTTGAGTTTGCCGGTCTTAGTCATCTTATTCAATGCAGCACTGCCAGACTTAGAACCATTTTCACTGGTGCGATCCTTAGATTTACCAACACCATCTTTCTCAAACTTGCCATCAGAATTATTCCCTCCCTTAGATTTTTTGCCAGATTTTGCAGAACCAGCATTGGATTTGCTAGAGGAAGCATTGCCCCTGGCAATTAAAAATCCAAAATTAATTAGAAGTAGTATTACGACAGAAAGGGCTCAGACAAAGACATACTCACTTCTTCACTGAAGTTTCTGTCTTCCCTTCCTTCATTTTTGCCCTCTTCTTTAGAGGCCTAGTCATAATTGTAAAAACAAACAAGAGAAATTAGAGACAACCTCACTAGATTTCTCGAGAAATCAGAAGAGGAAGAGATTGACGAAATGTACATTCGTGAACTCCTAAGATTGAAAATGAAGCATGTTATAGAATATCTAAATTTGCTTTGCTTGTAAACCAATGATTCAACACAAAAAAGTCCTAAAAGAACACATACAATTCCGGAGAAGCATCAGGACTTCTGCTATTGCCTTCTGGCCCCTGTTGGGAAAAAAAATCATGTCATATCCAGATGAAGATATTAACAATGAGATTTAACCACACGGGCAAATTGCAGACCTGATACGATACAGAGTTGCCTTCAACGAACTCCCACTTTTGCTTTTTGAGATTCAATATCTCTTGATCACCATCAGTATACAAAACCTGTGCATACAAAGGAATCCATCACATTTCAAGCAGCCAAAAACTGTCCATATGTGAAATAAGTGAACAGGCACAAGGTGTATTGAAACAAACAGAGAAAATAGAACTCAACGTCCTTTGCATGTCTTACCTTATGTCTCTTTCTAACAGGGTCAAAAGAATCCACAACACCTTTGTAGAATCTGAAACATTTCCACCAAATAAAAATCAGAAAAAGTTATTAAATTGTTACTCAAATCATAGTTACACAGATAACTTTCATATATTTTTTAGTCTCTCTCAAGAAAGAATAAATTAACAGATCTGGTCTTACGCTCGATCTTGAGGCCACCACACTTTGATTTTGGAACCAACCAGGTCCTCGCCATATTCTTTAGCATCAGATGCCTGATGATCAACCAGTAGACATCTAACTTTAAAAGGTAAGACACTAGCTCCAAAGATTAGGATGAAGGCACTTCAGCAAATGATAGGATTGTGACCAAAATTTTAAGTGGTAATCCTACAGTTTAATTATAAAAACAGAAGATGCATGCATTGTCATCTCCATCAATGTAATTGTTTCTGAATGCACCACATCGAACTAATAGAAAAATCATTTGACAATCAATACCAAGAGGTGAAAATAGGCTTGGGTGAGGAATTACATTCTCTAAAAGTAATTAATACACCTCCAAACATCCAAATCAAAAACTTACGATGAGAACTTTCAAGAAGATGCAAAGAAAATAAAAAAAATACACATGAGAACCCACACACCTCTTTTCCTGGTGCACGCTTCCTCTTCGAACTATCCTTAGGAGTCTCATGGGATTTTTCATCACCTCCACTAGCTTTCATGGCAGACTTTGGTGAAGCAGCAGCTTCCTACACAATGTCAAACCAACCTTCACCATTTTTTAAATCGAGAATACCAAGCACGACAAGAAACAAAGGAATGTTCTAGTTGGAAAAAAAGTTTGTTGTCATCACTTACTGTGGATTTTCTTAAATCCTTTTCAGAGGCCACTTTTCCTTTTGTAACCCCTTTCTTATCCCCTGAACGTTTTGTGGATGACCCATCCTCAATATTGGTGCCCACAGAAACCCTCTTAGAAGAATTCTTTAGTGATTTAGCCTCTACATCACTGGTAGCAGCATTTTCCTTTCGCAATATTTTTAGGGTAATTCCAGTTTTAATATCATCAGATGATCCCAGGGATGTATTTCTTCCTGTGCTTGTATGTGGTTTTACTTCCTTATCACTGG